>LR738713.1:108139800-108204103 GCA_902687465.1 Secale cereale
CATGTTTGCACGAAAATGGAGAGCACCGTATGACAGCACTAAAATAAAGTATACAATCATACCAACCAAGATCATGATTATGCCATAGGACAAAACGGATCTACTCAAACATCATAGGATAGCCAACTATCATTTGGAAATATTATATGGATTTTAGCACCATGTTTAAGTAGAGAATTACTACGGGACTAGAGAGGTTACACCGCTGCATACAGGGGAGAAAGTTGGTGTTGACGGTAGCAAGATTGATGATGTAGATCCTAGCCACGGCGGCACTCCGGCGCCACCGGGGGAGAGGGGGAGAGAGCCCCCCTCCTTCTTCTTCTTCCTTGGCCTCCCCCCTAGATGGGAGGAGGGTTCCCCCTCTGGTCCATGGCTTCCATGGTGACGGAGTGGCGAGAGCCCCTCCGAGATTGGATATGTTTCTATGTTCTCTTCTGTTTCGCATTCTTGTTTTCTGTCCCTTCATCGTTTTTAAAAATCCCTGAGATCCGTAAATCCGATTGCGATGAAATTTTAACACGATATTTTCCATATATTAGCTTTCTTGCGCTAGAAGAAAGTCCTCAACCGACATTCGAGGTGGGCATAAGACACCTGGGCAAAAACATGCAAGAAACAAGAACTGGCACTGCGCAGTGGATCAGTAAGTTAGTCCAAATAAATCATTAAAATTGTTGCCAAAAGTATGTAAAAGTTGAATAATATTGACATGAAACAATCAAAAATTATAGATACGATGGAGACGTATCAGCATCCCTAAGCTTAATTCCTGCTCGTCCTCGAGTAGGTAAATGATAAAAAAGATAATTTTTGATGTGGAATGCTACCTAGCATAATCTTGATCATATATCTAGTCAAGGCATGAATATTAAGATGTGATGCAAAGCAATAGTCTATAATTTGACATAAAGACATCAATACTCGGGCATCCCAACAAACAATCATGTCTTTCAAAATATCAATGTTAAAGAACATTATCCCCACAAAATCATATAGCCTTGTCATGCTCTGTCTTCTTAAAACAAAGTATAAATCTTGAACTACCCCGGTGTCAGTCAAGCAATTGGTTCATACTTTTTAATGCGCTTCAGCATTTTCAACTCTCACGTAATACATGAGCGCAAGCCATGGGTATAGCATTATGGGTGGAATAAAATACGGTGGTAGTAGACAAAAGAAAGAAGAAAGTCTCACATCAACTAGGCAAACTAATGGACTATGGAGATGTCCATCTATCGATATCAATGCGAGGAGTAGGGATTGCCATGCAACGAATGCACTAGGAGCTATAAGTGTATGAAAGCTTGATTAGAAACTAAGTGGGTATGCATCAAACTCTACTATGAAAAATTCCCACTAGTATACGAAAGTAAAAGCATAGGACACTCTCTACACGAAAAATATGGTGCTACTTTGAAGCAATAGTGTGGTTAAGGATAGTGGCAATGCCCCTTCTCTCTTTTTCTCTCATTTTTTTCATTTCTCTTTTTTTCTTTTTTTTCTTGGGCTCTTTTTGCCCTCAATTTTTCTTTTTTTCTTTTTATATTTGTCCAGAACCTCATCCCGACTTGTGGAGGAATCATAGTTTCCATCATCCTTTCCTCACCGGGACATGCTCTAATAATGGATAATGATGATCATCACACTTCTATTTACTTACAACTCAACAGAAATAAAAATTACAACTCGATACCTAGAACAAAGTATGACTCTATATGAATGCCTCTGGCGGTGTACGAGGATGTGCAATGACCTAGCATAGCAAACATATCAAAAAACGGGCAAGCCATGAAAATATCGTGCTAGCTGTCTTACGATCATGCAAAGCAATATGAAAATGAATGCTCAAGTCATCTATATGATGTAAGTGCGTGGCAATATATCTCGGAATGACTATTGAAATGACATAATAGGTAGGTATGGTGGCTATTCTGAGGAAGGTATTATAAGGTTTATGCATCAGCGAAAGTTGCGCGGCACGACAGAGGTTAGCAAATTGCGAAAAAAGAAAGAGTGCCTATAATCCATGAACTCACATTAGTCATAAAGAACTCACATACTTATTGCAAAAATTTATTAGCCCTCGAAGCAAAGTAATACTATCCATGATCCTTGGGGGGAGGTTGGTAGGAGTTAACCATCGTGCGCCCCCGACCTTCACCCAAAGATAGACAATCAAGGATAAATTGTGCTCCAACTTCCCGGGATAACGAGAGACTATATGTGTATGCTTCAGGAATCACAAACCTTAACTCCAATATCTTACTAAAAACTATCATCCACTAGTACTTCCCACATATTATCATCTCTATATCGTAAAACTATTACAAAGTATCAAACATATCATATTCAGTGATCCATAAATTTTTTGTTCGATTTTATGACTAACCATGCAATTGACCAATTCCGTTTGACTCTCTAAATAGATATAAGTGAAGCGTGAGAGTTTAATTCTTTCTACAAAATATCATGCTCAAACAAATATAAGTGAAGCAAAAGAGCATTCTACGAACATCGGTTTTCTATGTGAAGAGAAACAAGCAATCCAAACTTCAAATGATATAAGTGAAGCACAAGAAGCATTCTATAAGGTCATACTCCAAAGATATAAGTGAAGTGCAATGAGCATTCTATAATAGACAAGGACTATCTCATACCAGCATGGTGCATGAAAGAAAAGTGAAAAATAAACACAAAAGACGCACCAAGAATTTACGCATATCATGTGAATGAAACGAATCCGAAAACATATCGATACTTGTTGAAAAAAGATGGGATGCCTTCCGGGGCATCCCCAAGCTTAGACTCTTGAGTTTCCTTTACTATTTAATTGGGGTGCCTTGGGCATCCCAAGCTTGAGCTCTTGCCTCTCCTCCTTCTCCTCACATCGAGACCTCCACGATCTCCGAACACTTCATCCACACAAAACTTAACCGAACTTTTAGCGGGGTTAGTGCATATGATCAATGAAATCCCATCATGTATTGCTCTAACATTATTGTATAATTATAATCAAACATTACCCATTGTACGCTATCACAATTCTATGGCCCCAAGTCAAGGAGGCTTCAACAAGAATTTAAACATACGCAAATAATGAAGCTATAACAGCAATATGTGAAAATAGGACAGACTGTAAAGACTTGAACATTCACCATACTTCTGTAACTCTAAAAATTCTGAAAAATTAGGACAAAATAAACAATTTGTATAGCAAGACTGTGAAAAAAGTTTCAGAAACGTTTGATGTTCTAGTAAAAACATGAAAAATCATGCACTACAGCCAAAGTTTCTGTTTTGCACCGCACATACCAACAAGCAACCTAATCATCCTAAAGGCAAACCTTGGCAGATTATCTTCATAATACAATGGATTTGTACAAGGGGATAATTATTTTTGTGAGAAAATTCCATCAAAAGTTCTACATTGTTTCCATGAGCATGAACACAAGTGTTCAAGGTCGACCCTCATTTCCGCAATGCATCACCTTTCACTCGCTTCTCTTTTCGAAAAAGTTCTAAGTTCCCCTCTATATTGTTTAGTTTTTAAACTTTATAAAAGCACACAATAGAAATAAATGACTCTCAAAACTTCTGGGTTGTCTGTCTGGCGGCGCTTTCTATAAAGCCATTAAGCTAGGCATATAGTGCTCATGTAATGAATCCACCCGGATCCCAAGGTATATCAAAGCCAATTTTAATTAGCAATGATCTTTAATTTAGTAGTGAGCACAAATCAACATATATCATGCAATGACGAAGTCTAACTCTCTTCCTATGCATCGGCATGTCATAAAAGAACAATTCATGCACATCAAGTAAAGGCTAATGCATAGTATAAGAAGTTTCTTGCAATTTTATCGTGTTGGAAACATAGAGAGGCGGAGATGTAGTTCCTCTCTCATAATAATTGCAAGTAGGAGCAGCAAGCACATGCATACTATATTCATCAAAAAACATCATGTGTTGTAGTAAAATGCAACCCATCAATGTAATCCTTAATAAGTGCAATAGCAACAATTTCATTGATGGGTTGCATTCAAAAAACTCTATACATTGTTGCATTCATGTTTAACATAACACCCGTGCAATTTGAATGGGGTTGAGGGAGTCCTTGATTTGGGGGTCCTCGAGTGTCCGGACTACTTGTTGTGGGCCGGACTAATGGGTCGTAAAGACAAAGCAGAAGACCGTCCCCCGTGTTCGTGTAGGACTCCTGTGTATGTAGAAAGGAAAATTTGATGTCCGGGTGTAATGTTTCCTTCCTCCGCAAGTCAACTCTATACAACCCTAGGCCCCCTCCGGTGAGTATATAAACCGGAGGGTTTAGTCCGTGGAGACTAACTAAACAATCATAGGCTAGACAGCTAGGGTTTAGCCATTACGATCTCAAGGTAGATCAACTCTTGTAATCCCTATATTCATCAAGATCAATCAAGTAGGAAGTAGGATATTACCTCCATTAAGAGGGTCTGAACCTGGGTAAACATCGTGTCCCAGTGTCTCTTGTTACCATCGATCCTTAGACTCACAACTTGGGCCTCCCTACCCGAGATCTACCGGTTTTGACACCGACAATGGTGCTTTCATTGAGAGCTCCGCTGTGTAGTCGTGAAAAGCGATATGTGGCTCACCTCATCATCAACGGAGATATCACTTCTGGAAAGAGCCTGACTTTTGGTCAGGTCCTCCAGCTCGGCGGTTTCACTATATGCGCCCGCATGGCCGTTAAGCCGACGGTGTCCCCTGCGATCACCAATCATCACCCCTGCATCGGTCTCAAATATTCCAAAAAGATGGATCCGGCGGACACCACGTCCTTAAATGAGTTGTTAGACTGCATCGCCACCTTGGGGATTTCAATAGCCAATGATCAGATCAGGCTTAAATCCGACCAGGGGAAGACAATTCCTTGCCGATCACCCATCTCGTGGCGGCCGTCGAAGAACGAGCCAAAAACGCTTCTCCTCCCAAACTGGAGACCAGTTATGTTCAGATCTCCGAACCCTTTGAGCCGAACACCCTTGCCTTTTGTGGGACTCCACATCTTTCAAGCTCAGGGTCGGACACGGAGCCGAGGGAGTGCTCGGATCCTCCCGGGCCCGGACTAACAACCACGGAGACTTTAAGAGCTCTGGATACTATCTTGGGTCAGGATTGAAGTTTTACCACACCCACCCACCACATCAATACTCTCCAACTAATTCTGGCCGTCCAGACATATACGCACATGGAAGGCCCAAAACACCCACTTGGAGCAGGCCGTCTTCGGAAAATATGCTGCTAAAGCAAAACGGACACACCCTAATGGGGCATCCGATCATAAGCCCGTCGGCAAGAAAAATAAACCATTTGCGGGATACAGGTCCGTTCTTGACGAACTCCTAGACAAGCCCTGCCCAATACATGTGATTTCTGGCGCGGTCCCAACTCATAGCCTTCGAGCGTGTTGGGTACTCCGGCAGGTAGCTAAAAGTGGCAAAGCCATCCTCGCCATCGCAACTCCAGAGAAATACCCTCCGGAAGATGACGATTTTAATGCCCTCACGGTCTTCAAGACCTTCTCTTCAAATAATCGGTGTAAGAGGGCACTGCGCGAACTCGCCGAGGTAAACCAAATAACCGCATTAAGCCCTTGGAACGACGCGGCAATTACCTTCACCGATGAGGACGAACCAAGAGTCCGACCAGTACGAGCACTCGTCATAGTAGTACTAAACCCAATCGTGGACGGTTTTCGTCTTACCAAAGTGCTCATGGACGGCGTCAGTGGACTTAACCTCATATATGAGGACATGCTCGACAAAATGCAGGTCGATAGAGCCCACATTGAGCAAAGTAACACAACCTTTCGAGGCATTATCCCCAGCCGGGAGGCCCGATGTTCGGGAAGCATTATTCTCGATGTAGTATTCTGCATGCCTGAAAATTACAGGTCAGAAGAGCTGGTCTTCCACATTGTTCCCTTTAACAGCGGTTACCACGCCCTTTTAGGGACGGACGCTTTCGCACGTTTCCAAGCCATACCCCATTATGGATACATGAAGCTTAAAATGCCAGGGCCCAATGGAATATTCACAGTCACGGGTGATCCGGACAGAGCACTCCATGCCGAAAACAAAACCGCATCCATGGCTCTTGAAGCCCTATGAGAAGCCTTTGCGACTGAAGAATTAACCACCCTGCGATCCACGGTGGACAAGGATGATGTGGTCCTCAGAAAGAGATATAAATCCACCTCTTTTAAGCCAGCAGCTGAAATTGTTAAATTTCAGGTGCACCCGATGGATCCTAATAAAACGGCATCTATCGGAGCACAGTTGGACCCAACGGTAGACATCGCCTTGCGCGCATTCCTGTAAAACTAGGATATCTTTGCCTGGCACCCTTTACACATGCCTGGGATCCCACGCAGACTGGCCGAACATAGCCTCAACATAATCAAAGGATTCAAGTCGGTCAAGCAATCACTGCGATGATTTTCCGAACCCAAAGAACAAGCCATGGGGAAGGAGCTAGCCAAATTACTCGAAGCCGGATTCATCAGGGAAATTAAATACCCAAATTGGCTAGCCAACTTGGCCATGGTACCAAAGAAGGACAAATCATGGCGCCTTTGTGTCGACTTCAAAGACCTTGATATGTCCATTTTGCATCATGCTTTTATATTGATGTTTATTGCATTATGGGCAGTTATAAAACATTATGTCACAATACTTATGCATTTTCTCTCTTATTTTACAAGGTTTACATGAAGAGGGAGAATGCCGGCACCTGGAATTCTAGGCTAGAAAATGAGGAAATATTGGAGACCTATTCTACACAACTCAAAATGCCCTGAAACTCCAAGAAAGTCAGTTTCGGAATATATAAAAAATATCGGGCGAAGAAAGCACCACAGGGGGGGCACCCACCGTCCACGAGGGTGGGGGTGCGCCCTACCCCCCTAGGCGCGCCCCCTGCCACGTGGGCCACCTAGCAGCCACCAAATGCCCATCTTCTGGTATAAGGTGTCTTCTTCCCAGGAAAAAATCATAAGGAGGCTTTCGAGACGAAGCGCCACCGTCTCGAGACGGAACCTTGGCGGAACCAATCTAGGGCTCCGGTGGAGCTTTTTTGCCGGAGAAACATCCCTTCGAGAGGGGGAAATCGTCACCATCGTCATCACCATCGATCCTCTCATCGGGAGGGGTCCATCTCCATCAACATCTTCACCAACACCATCTCCTCTCAAACCCTAGTTCATCTCTTGTATGCAACCTTTGTACCAAAACCTCATATTGGTACATGTGGGTTGCTAGTAGTGTTGATTACTCCTTGTAGTTGATGCTAGTTGGTTTATCTGGTGGAAGGTCATATGTTCAGATACATTACATATATTAATATCCCTCTAATTATGAACATGAATATGATTTGTGAGTAGTTACATTTGTTCCTGAGGATATGGGAGAAGTCTTGCTATTAGTAGTCATGTGAATTTGGTATTCGTTCAATATTTTGATGAGATGTATGTTGTCTTTCCTCTAGTGGTGTCATGTGAACGTCAACTACATGACACTTCACCATTGTTTGGGCCTAGAGGAAGGCATTGGGAAGAAATGAGTAGATGATGGGTTGCTAGAGTGACAGAAGCTTAAACCCTAGTTTATGCGTTGCTTCATAAGGGGCTGATTTGGATTCACATGTTTCATGCAATGGTTAGGTTTACCTAAATACTTCTTTTGTTGTTGCGGATGCTTGCAATAGGGGTTAATCATAAGTGGGATGCTTGTCCAAGTAAGGCCAGTACCCAAGAACCGGTCCACCCACATACCAAATTATCAAAGTAACGAACGTGAGTCATATGAGCGTGATGAAAACTAGCTTGACGATAATTCCCATGTGTCCTCGGGAGCGCTTTCCTTTATATAAGAGTTTGTCCAGGCTTGTCCTTTGATACAAAAAAGATTGGGCCATATTGCACCTTATTTAATTTTATTACTTATTACTCGTTACAAATTACCTTATCACAAAACTATCTGTTACCGATAATTTAAGTGCTTGCAGAGAATACCTTACTGAAAACTGCCTATCATTTCTTTCTGCTCCTCGTTGGGTTCGACACTCTTACTTATCGAAAGGACTATGATAGATCCCCTACACTAGTGGGTCATCAGACCTCAATAAGGCTTGCCCTAAGGACCCTTTTCCGTTGCCCCGCATTGACCAAATCATTGATGCAACCTTAGGACACAATTCACTGTGTTTCCTCGATGCCTACTCCGGATACCATTAGATTAAAATGAATGAGCCCGGACTGACAACCACGAAGACTTTAAGAGCTCCGTATACTATCTTGGGTCAGGATTCAAGTTTTACCACACCCACCCACCACATCAATACTCTCCAACTAATTTTGGCCGTCCAGACATATACGCACATGGAAGGCCCAAAACACCCACTTGGAGCAGGCCATCTTCGGGCAATATGCTGCTAAAGCAAAACGGACACACCCAAATGGGGCATCCGATCATAAGCCCGTAGGCAAGAAAAATAAACCCTTTGTGGGATACAGGTCTGTTCTTGACGAACTCCTAGACAAGCCCTGCCCAATACATGTGATTTCTAGCGCGGTCCCAACTCATAGCCTTCGAGCGTGTTGGGTACTCCGGCAGGTAGCTAAAAGTGGCAAAGCCATCCTCGCGATCACAACTCTAGAGAAATACCCTCCGGAAGATGACGATTTCAATGCCCTCACGGTCTTCAAGACCTTCTCTTCAAATAATCGGTGTAAGAGGGCACCGCGCGAACTCACCGAGGTCCACCAAATAACCGCATTGAGCCCTTGGAACGACGCGGCAATTACCTTCACCACTGAGGACGAACCAAGAGTCCGACCAGTACGAGCACCCGTCATAGTAGTACTAAACCCAATCGTGGACGGTTTTCGTCATACCAAAGTGTTCATGGACGGCGTCAGTGGACTTAACCTCATATATGAGGACATGCTCGACAAAATGCAGGTCGATAGAGCCCGCATTGAGGAAAGTAACACAACCTTTCGAGGCATTATCCCCAGCCGAGAGGCCCGATGTTCGGGAAGCATTATTCTCGATGTAGTATTCTGCATGCCTGAAAATTACAGGTCAGAAGAGCTGGTCTTCCACATTGTTCCCTTTATAAGCGGTTACCACACCCTTTTAGGGAGGGATGCTTTCGCACGCTTCCAAGCCATACCCCATTATGGGTACATAAAGCTTAAAATCACAGGGCCCAATGGAATATTCACAGTCACGGGTGATACAGACAGAGCATTCCGTGCCGAGAACAAAACCGCATCCATGGCTCTTGAAGCCATATGAGAAGCCTTTGCGACAGAAGAATTAACCACCCTGCGATCCACGGTGGACAAGGATGATGTGGTCCTCGATAAGAGATATAAATCCACCTCGTTTAAGCCAGCAGATGAAATTGTTAAATTTCAGGTGCACCCGATGGATCCTAATAAAACAGCATCCATCGGAGCACAGTTGGACCCAACGGTAGACATAACCTTGCGCGCATTCCTGTAAAACTAGGATATCTTCAGCTGGCACCCTTTACACATGCCTGGGATCCCACGCAGACTGGCCGAACACAGCCTCAACATCATCAAAGGATTCAAGTCGGTCAAGCAATCACTGCGATGATTTTCCGAACCCAAAAGACAAGCCATGGGGGAGGAGCTAGCCAAATTACTCGAAGCCGGATTCATCAGGGAAATTAAACACCCAAATTGGCCAGCCAACTTGGCCATGGTACCAAAGAAGGACAAATCCTGGCGCCTTTGTGTCGACTTCAAAGACCTTGATATGTCCATATGCATCATGCTTTTATATTGATGTTTATTGCATTATGGGCTGTTATAACACATTATGTCACAATACTTATGCCTTTTCTCTCTTATTTTACAAGGTTTACATGAAGAGGGAGAATGCCGGCACCTGGAATTCTAGGCTAGAAAATGAGGAAATATTGGAGACCTATTCTGCACAACTCAAAAAGCCCTGAAACTCCAAGAAAGTCAGTTTTGGAATATATAAAAAATATCGGGCGAAGAAAGCACCAGAGGGGGGCCACCCACCGTCCACGAGGGTGGGGGTGCGCCCTACCCCCCTAGGCGCGCCCCCTGCCTCGTGGGCCACTTGGCAGCCCCCAAACGCCCATCTTCTGGTATAAGGTGTCTTCTGCCCTGGAAAAAATCATAAGGAGGCTTTCGGGACGAAGCGCCACCGTCTCGAGGCGGAACCTTGGCGGAACCAATCTAGGGCTCCGGTGGAGCTTTTCTGCCGGGGAAACATCCCTTCGGGAGGGCGAAATCATCAGCATCGTCATCACCATGGATCCTCTCATCGGGAGGGGGTCCATCTCCATCAACATCTTCACCAAAACCATCTCCTCTCAAACCCTAGTTCATCTCTTGTATCCAATCTTTATACCCAAAACCTCATATTGGTACTTGTGGGTTGCTAGTAGTTTGATTACTCCTTGTAGTTGATGCTAGTTGGTTTATCCGATGGAAGATCATATGTTCAGATCCATTATGCATATTAATATTCCTCTTATTATGAACATTAATATGATTTGTGAGTAGTTACGTTTGTTCCTGAGGACATGGGAGAAGTCTTGCTATAAGTAGTCATGTGAATTTGGTATTCGTTCGATATTTTGATGAGATGTATGTTGTCTTTCCTCTAGTGGTGTCATGTGAACGTCAACTACATGACACTTCACCATTGTTTGGGCCTAGAGGAAGGCATAGGGAAGTAATAAGTAGATGATGGGTTGCTAGAGTGACAGAAGCTTAAACCCTAGTTTATGCGTTGCTTCATAAGGGGCTGATTTGGATCCATATGTTTCACGCTATGGTTAGGTTTACCTTAATACTTCTTTTGTAGTTGAGGATGCTTGCAATAGAGGTTAATCATAAGTGGGATGCTTGTCCAAGTAAGGGCAGTACCCAAGCACCAGTCCACCCACATACCAAATTATAAAAGTAACGAACGTGAGTCATATGAGCGTGATGAAAACTAGCTTGATGATAATTCACATGTGTCCTCGGGAGCGCTTTCCTTTATATAAGAGTTTGTCCAGGCTTGTCCTTTGATAAAAAAATGATTGGGCCATATTGTACCTTATTTACTTTTATTACTTATTACTCGTTACAAATTACCTTATCACAAAACTATCTGTTACCGATAATTTCAGTGCTTGCAAAGAATACCTTACTGAAAACTGCCTATCATTTCCTTCTGCTCCTCGTTGGGTTCGACGCTCTTACTTATCGAAAGGACTATGAAAGATCCCCTACACTTGTGGGTCATCAGACCTCAATAAGGCTTGCCCTAAGGACCCTTTTCCGTTGCCCCGCATTGACCAAATCATTGATGCAACTGTAGGACACAATTCACTGTGTTTCCTCGATGCCTACTCCGGATACCATTAGATTAAAATGAATGAGTCCGACCAGGCCACAGCGGCGTTTATCACCCCTACAAGCCTTTGTGTTTCAACACTATGCCCTTCGGGCTCAAAAACGCTGGCGCTGCTTATCAACGCATGATCCAAACATGCTTGGAAAAGCAAATCGGCAAGACAATTGAAGCATATGTGTATGACGTAATCATCAAGACTAAACGCGTCGAAACATTAGTGGATGATCTCCGCCTCACATTCCATAACCTACAAACATATGACATCTGGCTCAATCCGAAAAAATGTGTCTTCGGCATTCCAGCCAGAAAGCTATTGGGGTTCATTATATCCCACAGAGGAATTGAAGCAAACCCAGCCAAAATCCGAGCTCTGACACAATTGGCTATGCCAACGGACTTAAAGCAAGTCTAGAAGCTAGCGGGGTGCATGGGAGCTTTGAGCCACGTCATCTCCTGGCTAGGGGAAAATGCATTACCACTTTATATATTGATCAGACGCACCGACAACTTCGGATGGACAAAAGCGGCCACAGCCGGATTGGAAGAAATAAAGACCTTATTAGCGGGCAACCCAATCCTAGACGCTCCAGGTGTTGGCGAACCTATGTTGCTTTACATCTCAGCAACTCACCAAGTAGTGAGCGTTGTACTCATTGTCGGACGAGAAAAAGAGGGACATAAATTCCCTATCCAAAAACCAGTCTATTATGTATCGGAGGTCCTTACGCCATGCAAATCCCGATACCCTCAGTATCCTATGGCATCCCGGAAACTCTGACACTACTTTCAAGAGTGTTCGATCACAGTGGCATATGAAGTACCACTTAATGATATTATAAACAACAAGGACGCCACCGGCCGCATAGCCAAGTGGGGCATTGAGCTCTTACCGTTTGAAATAACATACTAGCCTTGCCGAGCTATTAAATCTCAGGTGTTGGCCGACTTCGTTGGAGAGTGGAAGGAAGTCGAACTCCCTAAAGAGTACAGCTCATACTCCAACTAAACAATGTACTTTGGCGGCTCGAAGATGCTAGCCGGACTGGGGGCTGGCGTCATTTTGACATCGCCTACAGGGGATACAATCCGGTATATACTGCAAATCATGTATACGGACTCCAATAACGCTGCCGAATACGAGGCACTACTACATGGTCTCCTCATGGCTATCTCCATGGGCATACAACGCCTAGAGGTGCGCGGAGACTCAAACCTTGCAATATCTCACGTAAACAGATAACTCGATGCAACAGACCCAAAAATGGTGGCATATCGAAAAGCAATATTAAAAATATCGGCTCAGTTCGAGGGGCTCGAATTTCATCATGTCGCTCGAGACAGTAATCAGTCATCGGACATTCTCGCTCGCATGGGCGCAAAGCGCGACCCCGTACCGGCTAACACTTTTGTGGAAAGGCTTTTCAAGCCATCCGTGGTATGGCAAGACAAGAGCAGGGACGCCATATCATACCTGACCATGCCCTCAGCAGCCGAACACAATTCAGATATCATTGGGGGTTCGGATACTGAAATAGCACCCTCTTCTCATGAGATCATGGCCATTATAGCTCCCTAGACCGAACCCTTCGTGGCCTACCTTAATAGGCAGGAGCATCCCAATGATCAAAATGAGGCATGTCCCATAGTTCGACATTCTAAAGCCCACAAAGTTCACGAAGGTGAGCTGTACAAGAAAAGCACTACTGGAGTTCTCGAAAGGTGCATCTCTGAAGAGGAGGGACGGCAACTCTTGGCTGAAATACATGCTGGTTTGGGCGGCCATCACGCCGCAGCTCGGGCCCTCGTAAGCAAAGCTTTTTCAGACATGTTTTTTTCTGGCCAACAGCCCGAGCAGATGCCCAAGCCCTTGTCCAACATCGTGTGGGATGTCAGCTTTTCACCAATCAAAGTCATATGCCTCCCACCGCCCTAAGAAAAAAACCCATTACTTGGGCTTTTGCAGTCACGGGGCTGGATATGGTCGAAACTCTCAAAGGGGGAAGCCATAAAAAGAAATATATACTGGTTATGGTGGATAAATTCACTAAGTGGATAGAAGACAAACTAGTAAAAATGGTTGAAGCAGGGCTAGTGATTGATTTTATATCCGGCTTGGTATACCGCTACGGTGTCCCGCACAACATCATCATAGATAATGGCTCCAACTTTACGGTCGATGAGGTGAAAACCTGGTCTGCAAGTTAGGCATTAAACTTGACTATGCATCCGTCTACCACCCTCAAGCAAACGGTCAGGTCGAACGGGATAATGGGCTAATAATGAGCGGCATTAGACCCCAACTGGTGCACTCCCTATGGGAGTCAGATAAACACTAGGTTGAGGAGCTTCACTCCGTACTTTGGGGGTTGCGAAGCACACCTAACTGGACAACCGGATACACAACTTTCTTCATGGTGTACGGCGATGAGGCTGTTCTGCCCTGCGACATTATTCATGACTCACCTCGAGTGCGCATGTACGAAGAGCGAGAGGCCGAGATCGATCGACATGATGACCTAGACAGCCTTGAAGAGGAGCGCGATATCGCTCAAGCTCATTCCGCATTCTATCAACAACAGGCCAGGCGATACCAGAGCAGAGAAGTGCGGGCCCAAACATACAACATTGGCGAACTCGTTTTGCGTCTCCCAGAGAAAAAAAAGGATAAGCTCAAACCACGATGGGAGGGCCCCCTCATCATAGATGAAGTTCTCACCGGAGGATCCTATCGCCTTCGAAATGCATTAGACAATCACCTTGAACCGAATCCATGGAATGCTGCTAGGCTCCGACGATTCTATGCATAGTCCGATAGCACCTTTTATTTTTATTTTTGACTAGGTTTCCTTTTTTCTCCCCTCCATTTTTGTGTTTTCTTTTAAACATCCCAGGATGTGTTCAAATATACCGAACTGTTAGGGGTACACATCTTTAAATGTAGATACCCCAAGATAACTGGGGGCTTCTCTAACGAAGCTTACTATTAAAAGCTCGTTTCTTACATTACTTATGTCGTTTTATACATTCTTTTAGCCATTATATGCACCTCTATGACTTAAGTTTCTGCCAAGCTGGGTTGCCTCGCTCCTTTGTTTATACCCTACGTTCTCGATTGTTCGGCTAGGGTGTAAAGGGACCACCTATGCGATCGTTACAACCGGGTTATCCGGGCCTGTACCTCACAAGGGTGAAGCCGACACCTAGCGTTATTAAGGGAATCATTGGTCGGCAAACAACGACAAATTACTTATGTTTACATATTTTTCCAAAAATTAAGGGATAGGCTCTTCGTAATTCTATCTTTAGGATCAAAGCCTAGGCATGCATAATTAGGCATGATGACCCAAGGAAAGGAACCCTTAACGGAACTATTCTCCCTGCAAGATGTTTCTTACATTAAATAGTAATATAACATAACTATCTGAAAAAATTATGTCTGTTCGAGCAATATGACCGGATTGCCTGGTTTAAAAACATATTGAGTGTTTACTACATTCAAACATAGTATCCGGAAACACTCCAACCCTTGGGTTTAGGAGGCTAAAGCCGAAGGCCTACCAAGAAAAAAAATTACAAGTTCGGTCGGAGAAAAGTTTGATGATAAAGTACATTGATACATTGAATCAAATGCCTATTCTTTATCTATGCCGTCTAGGAGACCGTTTAAGCTACAGTCTTCCTGTGAATATTTTGCGGCTATCATTACTTGGTCATATACCAAGTTCACGGGAATCTCTTTCTCATCTGCTCCCTAAGGTCCAACTCGGGCCATATGATTCGGATCATGCCCGGTGTAGCGCGTTTTCACCATTGCACATGCTTCTCCAGCACCTTCCCGGCATGCTTAAACCTTCCATAGCTCAAAACGGCGTCGTGCACCTTTGAACAGGTTACCAAATCCTTCATAATTTTTGGAAGAGAATCGGATTGACATAAAGCTTTAGCCATATTCTTCATGGCTTTCCGGGCCCGCTCATGCACTATGGAAAGCTCTTTAAGCACGTCACCTCGGAATCCAGATAGTTCTTCTTCGAGACGCCCGGTTAATAGACCTACAAGAACAACATTATAATACTCCAAATAATTGGATAATATGAGTTCCGGAGCTGGTTCAAAGGTCATACTGAATATGCCGCCTTTCAACTTTTTATTTTCTTTAAATGCATCCGATAACTCGGCCCTTAGGTCCTTTATCTCTTCGGCTTGCTTTAACTTTTCATCCTGCAACTTGTTCTTTTGCTCAATGGTTCGTAATAATACACGACGACCGGCTGCTTCTTTCCCCTCAGCATATTTTTGGTCCACTTGGGCAGTCTTTAACTTCTCTTAAGGCCAAACTATAGAATCTGCTATTAAAATATAGCAATGTTGGCTTAAAACATCATTGCGACCGAACATATTTTTTCGGATATTATTTTTCCTTACCATGAGATCCCCTCATGTATTTCTTCATTTCCTCTAGCTCGGTGGTGGCGGCATTTAGCATTGTCTAGATTATTTCAAGCTCTTGGGACAGCATGTTGCTCTTCTCCTTGAGAACCTGCGGACATAACGATCCTTAAATCGGTTGGATTAAGTGCTTCAAGTCTCGGGGGCTACTGGCATATACTTATTAAATTTACACAAACTTTTACCTGCATATCATTTGAGAACAGGTGAGTGACCCCCACAAGTCCATACCGGGCAGCTCGGTTATATGCATCCACAGAGCTGAGAGCATTGAACTCCTGCTCAGTAAAAGTTGGATCATGCATGGCCTCTTTTAGCCTCCGGTGATTCATCGCGCTCCCCACTTTGGAATTTGTGACGGATACGTCATCTGAATCCTCATGTGGTGGATAATTTAGCGCCACATCCATATTGATTATCGTCCTTGTTGATGAGTCTGGGGCCGGATTGGATGGTGATCCGTTGACTGGGTCCTCTGATGCGGTTTGACGTACGCTCCTTCTGAAATAAGACATGAGGAGAAGTGTAACAATTCGGTCTTGTACCTAAGAACATATCAAAGATTATACCTCTTTGATGAGGGAGGGGGCTCAACGGCACTCCTCTCTTCTTTTTGCTTTGAAGGCTCGCCGTACGAAGGAACTGTCTTCTTAGAAGCCGCCCTTGATGCAGTGCGGCATGCCGAGCGCCAGCCCTTTTGAGCACGAGTCAGTGTAGTGGGTGAGGCGCAAGGGGAGGGCTCCTTTTGTGAAGATGTCTTCTGGGTACTTACATTAGAGGAAGGGATAAGGGCGGGATAATCGGCCATAATAGCCACCTCCGAGCCATCGAGGCTCTCTTGAAGAAAGACTCCATCAATAAGCTCTATAAATATATCCGGATCCTCATTGAATCCGGGATCTTCATCGCGAGCATGGTCCTCTAGCTGTGGGGTGGGGCAATGAATCCCTTCGACCACCTTCCTCCATGTCTGTTTTAAAATGACAGGAATAATTCGATTAGCACATCTCAACAAAGAGATCGGATAATTTTAACCAAAAAACTTACCCAGTCGATGGGGTTGTACATGGAAAAACCTTCTCGACAATTTAAACGGGTAATCTCTTCTTTCTGCCCCTTATAAAGGTCAGCCAAAATGGCGGCCAAGACGGACGGGGTATCCAGACCCTCGCGCTTGTAATGAGATGTGTCGTCCGTCCCATTGTAATGCCACATAGGGAACCCCCCAGATTGAAGCGGCTGAACGCATCGCTTTATCGCGATGGCCATGACTTCGATTATCGAGAGTTTGGAATGAGCAAGTACCCTGACCTTGTTAACTAGCCTCTTAACTTCCTTGCTATCCCCTTGCTTAGGGCTCCGAGGGCGCCAACTGAAGCGTTTCTTCATAGGAGCGCTGGAGAATTCGGGAAGTCCGCTCCGAACTGGGTCCGGAAGGGGAACGCCTTCAATATTGAACCAGTCCGAAATTCACTCTTCGGGTTCCTTCTTGGGAGTGCCGGACAGGTAACCTGTCCCGGCTATGCGCCATACTTCGGCATCGCCCACTTCAAATATGGACCCCTTTTGATAACAAGGAACGGGGCAAAAAACTTTCTCCATGGTTCAACCGAGCCTCGTAGCCTAAGAACAACACGCAGAGAGCAACAAACCCCGCGATATGCAGGATAGAACATGGCATGATGTTGTGCAGTTGGAGCCCATAAAATTCCAATAGGCCTCTGAGGAAGGGGTTGATTGGAAAGCCTAAACTGTCAGAAGAAACGAAATAAAGCATACCCGCTCCTCCTTACTGGGTTTGGGAAAATATTCTGCCTACGCCTCGCTATCGATTGAAGCTAATCCAGCCCGAACAGAGACTAGATCCTCGGGAGGGAGATATACCGCCATCTGAAGTCTATTCAGCTGGAGGTGGGATACCGAGCAACTTCTCCAATCACCCGCTTGAGGGTCGTGGGGGCGCGAGGAAGAGCTAGGAGCATTCGCCATGTTTTGAGGATTTTCATGGTTTGCTCTAAGGCATCTGAGATCTGATCCCCTTAAATAGAAGCCATACTTGCATGGCCAGGGGTTTATCTGTAAAAAGTACATGGACTGTTCGCATTCGCCTGACACGTCAAAGTCGAGGCGACGATGGGAAGGAATCATCAAGGCGGGGTGTAAAGGTCAGAACCGAACTATCATCGTTCTGAAGTATAACAAAGAACCTTCCTTGCAATGTCGAAGACATAAAACCGGATACTAAATTGTCATTGAAGGCAAGTTCGGGGGCTACTGAGGGAGTGCTGGATTTGGGGGTCCTCGAGTGTCCGGAGTACTTGTTGTGGGCCGAACTGATGGGCCGTGAAGATAAAGCGGATGACCGTCCCCCATGTCCGGGTAGTACTCCTATGTATGTAGAAAGGTAAATCTGATGTCCGGGTATAATGTTTCCTTCCTCCACAAGTCAACTATGTACAACTATAGGACCCCTCCGGTGTGTATATAAACCGGAGGGTTTAGTCCATGGAGGTTAACAGAACAATCATAGGCTAGACAGCTAGGGTTTAGCCATTATGATCTCGAGGTAGACCAACTCTTGAAATCCCTATATTCATCAAGATCAATCAAGCGGGAAGTAGGGTATTACCTCCATTAAGAGGGCCCGGACCTGGGTAAACATCGTGTCCCAGTGTCTCTTGTTACCATCGATCCTTAGACTCACAGCTTGGGCCCCCCTACCCGAGATCTGTCGGTTTTGACACCAACATGATTTTTCTCGGGATTATCAAAATAGTGCATAATACTTTTCACATAACCAGCATCGAGGGTTTTAGGAGGTTCCCCATATCCATGAGTAGCAAGTACAGCTATTTCTTTTTGGTGTTTCTTGTTCCATATCCATAATTAATGATAGAGAACAACTTAGAAAATAAAATAAAAACTAATTAGTGATAAAGCAAACAAGTACACACAAGAATATTCACCCCATGTTGTTGCTCCCCTGCAACAGCGCCAGAAAAAGGTCTTGATAACCCACAAGTGTAGGGGATTGTTTGTACCTTTTTCGATAAGTAAGAGTGTCGAACCCAACGAGGAGCTAAAGGTAGAACAAATATTCTGTCAAGTTCTATCGACCGCCAATACAACTCTACGCACACTTAATGTTTGCTTTATCTAAATCAAGGATAAAAATAGAGGTACTTAGCGGGAATAAAACTTGAAATAAATTGCAAGACAATAAAAGGAGTGTAGTAGCAAGCTTTTTGTAGCACAAGAGAATGATTTGACCCTAGGCAGTCGATAAAAAGTACCGGTAATCATTCTTGCAATTTTATTATGAGGGGGAGGCATGAGATAACACACTTTCCGTACTTGGATCATATGCACTTATGATTGGAACTCTAGCGAGCATCCGCAACTACTAAAGATAATTAAGGTCGTGATACCCATCCATAGTGTTAAGTATCAAGTCATCTTTACTCACATACGTCATACCCCCCCCCTTACTTGGGTTTAAGCTTCTGTCACTCTAGCAACCCACCATAAGTGAACCATGAACGTATTGCAACACCCTACAACGGGGGCCCCTCATGTTTGCGCGAGAACGGAGGGCACCGTAGGACAACACCAAAATAAAATATACAATCATACCAACCAAGATCACAATTATGCCATAGGACAAAATGGATCTACTCAAACATCAAAGGAGAGCCAAATATCATTGGGAAATAATATATGGAGTTTGGCATCATGTTTAAGTAGAGAATTACAGCGGGAATAGATAGGTTACACCACTGCATAGCGGGGGACAAAGTTGGTGTTGACGGTAGTAAGATTGTTGATGTAAATCACCGTCACGATCCTAGCCCCGATGGCACTCCGGCGCAACCAGGAGAGAGGGGGAGAGAGCCCCCTCCTTCTTATTATTCCTTGGCCTACCGCATAGATGGGAGAAGGGTTCCCCCTCTGGTCCATGGCCTCCATGGCAGCGGAGGGGCGAGAGCTCCTCCGAGATTGTATCTGTCTCTCTGTTCTCTTCTGTTTAGCGTTCCTGTTTTCTGGCCCTTCACCGTTTTTTAAATTCCCGGAGATCCATAACTCCGATTGCGCAGAAATTTTAACATGGGTTTTTCCATAAATTAGATTTCTTGCGCTATAAGAAGGGCCCCAACCGACGTTTGAGGTGGGCATAAGACACCTGGGCGCGTCGGGCACCCCCTGGCATGCCCTCGTGGGTTGTGGTCGTTGTGGGCCCCGGTTTGCATTGATTCCAAGTCCCAAAAATCACATATATTCCAAAATATTTCTCTGTAAATTTTTATCGTGTTTGGACTTCATTTGTTATGGATTTTCTGTGAAACAAAAACATGCAACAAAAAGGAACTGGCACTGGGCACTGGATCGGTAAGTTAGTCCAAATAAATCATATAAATTGTTGACAAAAGTATGTAAAAGTTAAATAATATTGGCATGAAAAAAAATTATAGATACCAAGGAGACATATTGTTGCCCAACAGTAATTTGTGTACCCACCGTGTGTTATTTCTTGAGAGAAGCCACTAGTGAAACCTACGGCCCCAGGTCTATTCTCTATCATATTTGCTTTTTGATCTATTATCTGCCTTTGAGATCTATTTTTACTTGCTTTTATTTGCGGATCTATATTATCAAAAACCCAAAAATACCTTGCTGAATTTTATTTGTCGTTATTCTATTTACATCTATCAATCTATCTATTTAGCAATCTTTTACCCGAGAGGGGTTGACAACCCTTCTTACGCGTCCGGTTGCAAGTATTTGTTCTTTGTGTGGAGGTACCGTTTACATAGTGTTGCTTGGTTCTCCTACTAGTTCGATAACCTTGGTCTCATCACTGAGGGAAACACCTACAGTAGCTATGCTGCATCATCCCTTCCTCTTTGGGGAAATACCGACATAGTTCAAGTGACATCAACGTACCACATAGTCCAACTTTATCCTTACCTAAAGCAGGCCTTGTCAGACGACCTCTTAACCCTTATGATTCCAATTATCAGGAGTCGTCACCATCTTCTAGCGGCTCATCTGCCACACAGCAGCCTCCGATGGTAATCAACGCGGGGTAAGAATTTGTACTGAACTTGTTGGCGGCTTAACTCATTATCATATGCACCTTACTTTCCAATTTTGATCAGAGGGCCAAGGCCAAAAGTAAGAAAAGGAAGACTGATGACAAGAACTAGTGTTGATAACCCCTGATGTCTATACTGATGACCCTGAAGAACATCACAACAACCAAAATGACTCGCCCCCACACACTAAGGTATTAGCTTCTGAAGCCATGGATACTGATGTTAACCCGACGGATGACCTTGACCCGCCAAGCCATATTCCTTCTTCATCCCTTGACAAGCCGACTGAAAAGATCCCTCCTGAAGGGAATACTGATGACATTGCCATTACTTGGTCGGCTTTTAAGGCGCCCGAAGTTTCAACAGTGCTAACCAAGCATTCAACCAAGGAGGGTGAACCCTTACCAGATAAGGGTAAATTAAAACTTGAGCTGCCAAACTTTGAAAATCTCAGTGTTGTCGAACTGCATTCTGACTATTTAACCCGCCTGGCTACAAGTCGAGATATGGAAGCCACTCTTGTTGGCATGATGAAGAAGAAGTGTGAGGAATATTTACTCTACTCTATTTATATATCCATACATTAGCCCCCAAGTCTTTATCATATATAACACTGAATATGATAAAGACTTGATAAAACTTGCCATTTAGCCCCCAAGGGCCGACTTATAACTATGAAATGAGTCGGGTCTTTTATTATAGATAAGAGCTGCATGTAACCCCCAAGGGCCGGGTTATCTTACCAATGATAAGCCGAGTCTTTCCGTTATAATCATTTTAATGAACTAATCTGTAGCCCCCAAGGGCTAACTTAGCTTTACATGCTAAGACAGGTCTTTGCTTTTGAAGAATCACCCGTAGCCCCCAAGGGTCGACTTAGCTTTATAAGATTGGTTGGGTCTTCTTTGAAAAGAACGACGTACATTAGCCCCAAGTGCCAAGGATCTTGCTTGCAATGTGTTTGGGACTTGAACATATTTGTCATAACATCTCTGTCAAATGTTGACTAGCATACACATATTGCCTTCCTGGATTTATCAAATTCCTTCTTGAGCTTGCAAGAAGCTTTAAGTCTAGGTGAATCAAACATGGCCGACTTAAAGAAAAATCTGGAAACTCAGCAAGCTGAACGCGCCAAGGCGGAATCAAGCTTAAAGTCTTCTTTGGAAGACTTAGAAAAAATCAAGGCCAGCTTTGAGGCTGAAAGAACCACCTTTGAATCTGAGAAGGCTTCTTTATTAAAGCATGCAGAAGAAACTGAAAATCAGCTTAAGCCGGTAGCCGTAAAATTGTCTGGCTTAAAGAAACATATCTCTCAAATGACTGCTAACATCTTTGGTAAGTGATATTTGCACTCCATTGAAATAACTCGCCTGGCGGCTTGTGAAATATGATGCTAACTCACCTGGCGACTCTTGTTTTGAATGAATAACAGGTGCCAGGAGTGCCAACCTTGGGCAAAATATGTTGATGAAGCTCAAAGCCATCTATAGTTTGACTGGGAGATTATATCTTGGCAGTATTCATACTCTGGTGGATGTATACAATGGCAAAAAACCATCTCAACTCATCAAAGATGTACTGGATCAATTGTCCACAATGCCTTTTCAAATTGAAGAGCTGAAGAAGTCACCCGCCCGGGGCAGGAGCGATAGCTGGCTTAAGTCATGCAAAGGCTTATCAGTCAGAACTAGACCCTCGGGAGATGGCTGGCAGGTTCCCACAGTATAAAGATGATGGGTCTTCTTTTAACGAGTTGGATTATGCCAAGTGTATCAGAGACATGCGGCCATTGGCGAGTCAACCTGCCCAAAGTCTGGATCGGAATAAGTACTAGTCGGCTTATGATAGCAATAATACATGAATCAAGTCGCCTTCGTTCGACGTCGTAGATCTGACTCCTCAAAGTCGTAAGCAATTTTTTGCCTGTGATGTTGACCCTTCTTCTATCATCAACGATGAAGCAGAGCTAGACCCTCGGGAGATGGCTAGCGGGTTCCCACGGTATAAAGATGATGGGTCTGCTTTTAACGAAGCGGAATATGACAAGTGTATCGGAGAAATGCGGCCATTGGTGTGTCAACTTGCCCAAAGTCTGGATCTGAATAAGTACCAGTCGGCTTATGACAGCAATAATACATGAATCAAGTTGCCTTCGTTCGACGTCATAGATCAGATTCCTCAATGTCATAAGCAATTTTTCGCCCCTGATATTGACCCTTCTTCTATCATCAACGATGAAGCAGACTTTGAAGTTTTAACTGGCATTGACTGGACTTCAGACAATCTTCAGATCAAAAACAATGAAGAGTCGGCTTAGGATGATCAAGGAACATCTGCATCGCGGTAGCAAGGTGATAACCCGGAGGGCACTAGCCCGGACGACCCTATGGGTGGCTCAAAGGAGTAATATAGCTTCCAACAACTTTTTTTGAAACTTTTGGGTAGTACTGAAGCCTTGTAATAGGCTTAGCTTAAAAACACTTGGTTACTCTTGTCGTGCCTGTCGGATTACGGGCTCCGCAAACCCAAGAAGTTCGAACACAAGGGCGTGAACGAAGATCTCTCCCACTCACGTCTACTTTGTGCCACGCCCTCGCCAGGTGGTGAGATTCAAGCAACCAACAAGTAAAGCACACACAAGTTTACCCAGGTTCAGGCCACCTGCGGTGTAAAACCCTACGTCCTGCTTTGGTGGATTAGCCTTGGGAGGGCTTGAGTATGAACAAGTATAGCGGCTCCTGATCTCAGGAGGAGAGCTTAGGAGGGTCGGGAGGCAAGTGTTCTTGCTCCTTGGTGTGGAGGCGGGGTCGATCAGATCAGATCAACATGCCTCCATAGTGGAGACCCTAGCTACTTATATAGGCGGCTAGGGTCCTCTTCCCCCGAAATGTTTAGGCGGGAAGGGATCCCACAACGGCCATTTTGAGATGGAACACAAGGATGTTCCTATCCTGACAAAAGCGGTCTTCGCCTGCAGAGGGATCAAACGGTGACGCGGTGGTGGGCTCGGTGGTGACATCCGCCCTATCGTTCTTGCGGTCTTCGGTCTTGTTGTACCGAAGGGGAAACCTTTGTCTCGCCCCTCGGGAACCTGCGCCTGCGCTGTCTCCTTTGCACCAAAACGGCAACTGCACCGCTGACACGCGCTGGCGCGGTGCGTCACTGCTTGCGTCACTGCCTCCTCCTGAGGCAGGCTTGCCCTTTGATTCTCCGCCCCTCAGGCGCAGCCTAGCCAAGGCCGCTCCTGAGGGGGTCTAGGTGTCGTTCTCCTTGCAAGGCCTAGCCCCCTTGCGAGGGTCTTGAGCAGCTGGTCGATCAGCTGGACCGTATCAGGCCGTACTAGTAGTGCGTGCGGCCCGCAGGTAGGCAAGTCTGGGTACCCTGGTTCCCACGACGCCGACAGTAGCCCCCGGGCCCAAGGAGCGCGCGGAGTTGGCTTCGGGGCGAAGCCTTAGTCAAGGACGAAGCGTCGCGGGGCCCAAAAGACTGCGGGCCAGGCCGGCGCGTGACGGTTGGATGGGACGTGGCGTCTTCGCTTCCCCAGGCAGCTTCGGTGATCGTGCGACTTGACAACTCCCTAGCGTGGATTGCAGGGTCATTATGGCCGTGCGCAAGTGGCCGGCGATTGATCTTCTCAGCCTATAAACAGGGGGTGAAGCGCCACGCCCTTCACTTGACTGTTTCAGATCAAACCCCAGCTCCTCTTTCTTCGTCGAGGGTTTGTCCATGGCGCCGATACATAGGTTCTCGGCTGCGCAGAAAGGGAAGGCCCCGATGTTGGAGCCCGAGCAGCTCCCGCCGAAGAAGAGGTGATGCGACTCCCCAAGGGTGCCCCTGAGGCCGGCGGACGCCCGTACGTGGTGCACGCAGGCGCCACCAGGATTCCCGCCTCGCTTGGGTGCTCCGGCGACCGGCATGCGACGCGGGGGCAGCGGCGACGGGGGCGGTGCGGTCAGCCGCCCGGAGAGGCGAGTGACTTCACGCCTCCCGTCGCCGTCCCATACTAAGGACAACATCCGCGAGATTGTCGTGTGGGCGGGAGCCCCTCCAAATTATTGGATCCTCTTTCCACCATCCTTGAAGGAGGTGCTCCCGGCTCACGGACGGGTAACGATGTAGCTGCGGCACGAAGGATGCCATCTCCCTCCTTCATACGCCGACGTGGAGGTGACCTCCTCCGGCAAGGCCTAAACGACCTGGGGTTGGGGCGTGGTGCCCCGCGCCTGCGCCCCCGCCGGGAGGCACATTCTTCATTTCACGCTGGACGGCTGGCCATGCTGACCTTCGAGGTCTTCGGGGAGGACAGCCGGTGGCTGGCGTGCAGCGCAGAGGATGGGCCCGCCTGTGACCATCTCCCATGCTGCCAAGGTGACGAGGCTCGGGGCGAAGCGTTCGCCGTCGGCTTTGTCTCCGACTCCTCCAGTAGCAGTTATGCTTCCCCTGAGATGGCCTCGAGCTCTGACGAGAGCTACGAGCCGCCAAGTCGCCGCTCCCGCCAATGGAGGGGAGCAGCGTCCTCCAGCCGCCATCACCGCTGAAGGAGCCCGGGCCATGTCTCTTCGGTTGCGCCCTTCTTTTGCTTGGTCCCTGCGAGGCAACCATGGATGGCCCCATGAGGGCATGTAAATCTTTCGCGACAATTTTGTTGTTATCCGATGTCATGAACTTATGTTCCTCATGAGATCCTTCGCTAGAGCAAGATTTTCCCTTTCTTCCGTCCTCGCGGTAGCTTAGGGCCCTACGCCTGCGAGACCGAGTCCCCAGGCAGGCTTCAGCCGTCGCTGGTATGCCAGGTCGCGATGCCGTGGTCAAGGCCAGAAGGTAAGGGCTCAGGAGCCAGTCGGGGACCTGATCTTCTGGAGACGTATCTGCGCGTTAGTCATAGTCTTTGGAAGGTGGCTGCTTCCGAAGTCCTGTCCTAGGTTCCCCTGTCAAGATGAGAGAAGTGCAAGTGCCTCGGGGAGGCGTAAGGACTCACTTGAATTTGGTGAACTTGATGTTATTGTAATAACTAGACTTGAACTTGGTGATTTCCGTGCTTGCTTCCATTCACGTTTTCTTAGGTGCTCTGCGTCGGCAAGGCCCAACCCTGCACATACCTCGATCGCCGTTGAGCCCTCCGGGTTACCGTGGTTATTGTAATAACTAGACTCAAGGGATGAGGGACTACGTGGCTAGTGAGGCCCCTGGATCGCGACGCCCAGGGGTCTCCCTTAACGCTCAAGCGATCCCGTTTGCATTCTGCGTCGGCAGGGCCTAGCCCCACACATACCTCGACTGCCGTTGAGCACCGGGCTCAAGGAGTGAGGGGCTATGTGACTAGTGAGGCCCCTGGGTCGCGATGCCTAGGGGTCCCCCTTGACGTACGAACGACTCTCATGAGGGAGAACGAGCACAATACCTTTCTCACGACCTTTGCCTAGGATGGAGGCGTGAGAAAGCCAGGTGTCTAGGCACCTGGTAGGGTGGCGTCTGCCAGGCGTGACCTGAACATAGCCCCGTGCCTAGCCCCCCTCGCGACACCCATCCAAGGAGAAGCTGTGAGCGTCGTGAGCTGAAAAGCTCCATGAGGTTGGTGCGACCGCTGGGGGCTGCCCTCAGTTGTTTATAACTAGCACGGAGCATAGAGCTACCACACTTGCGCGGAGTGTGGGCATAACCGCGCCTCGGTCGTAGCGGCCAGCGCGGAGCTTGGTGCTTCCACTGGTTCGTGGGCAAAACCGCTCCTCGGTTGGTTCTGCTAGCGCGGAGCATGGTACTTCCACTGGACCGTGGGAGGGAGCCTCCTACCGGGAGAGACTCCGGGGCGTGTACAGCCCCATCCTGACACGTGGCTTGCACGGCAGGACAGCCAAGGTGTATATGGGCCCTCCTCAGCACAAGCTGAATGACTCTCAGGAAGTTCTCGTGAGCTTACGCATCACTCACGAGACCCTACCCTGAGGCGGGTTGCGCCTGAGTCTTCTTATGCAAAATGTGAAAAGAGATGTGTTGTGTCGACCTGCGCCGAGTGCATCCCTAGAGGGCATCGCATGAGAAGGCCGCAGCCCCAACGACCCCAGGTGGTGACGTTAGCTGGACCGGCCCGTAAGACAGAGCTCAGCCGATGGATTTATCAACGCTGCAGGGAGGGACCCGAGAGCAGACGCCGTGCCTAGTCTTCTCATGCAACAGTCCAAAAGAAAAACAACCGGCGTGCGGTTCCCGCGTGAGCGAGGCACCTGCCACGGCCCCCACTTACCCATCCACGATTAGCCCATGCGAGAACAAGGCACCAAGGACCACGGGAATGGCTCACGGGACAGAGCTCAGCCCTTGGATTTAGCGATGCTGCAGGGATGGACCCGAGCATAGACGCCGTGCCAGTCCTTAATCATGGGCCAGTCGCAGGCGGGCTCGCAAGGGCTCATGACCTTAGTGGCGGTGAGAACGCCAAGCATATAGATAATGCAAATAGGAAGAAACAACTAGCCTTGATTTATGCACAAAAGAGACAGTTGTGGGGATGAGCCCCCAGCAGCTCAAGGATGATGTAGCCCGGGGGTGCCCTCGGTTAAATACCTGAGACATCACCTGATACTTGTCGTCGAGGAAGAGTTGGGGTAGCTAAAGATGCGAGTCATGCGGTCGCTCCTGAGGATCACCGAGCTCCTGACGCCCAGGGGCTCCAGAGGCCCTCAGTGGTCACAGGGGCCCGGCTCCTGCTCCGTCAGGACCGCCCGCCACTGAGCCTCCTGATCCCCCAAAGCCTGCCGCGTGAGGTACTGGAATGTGGCAGCTGCGTTGCGGAAGCCGAAGAGTGTGCGAATGTAACTGCAGGGGAGAGTCCTCCTCCAGCCGATAGCCGTCGGCCAGAAGGGCTCCACACAAGCGGCTCGGTTGAGGCCCGCGATATTGACGCAGACGCGGAATTGGTTGCTTGGGTTGCGGGTAGGTGGGCTTGGTGCCATGCGGTTGCGCCCACCGCGTATGAGCCTTGCGTACTGAAGTTCCTTGGTAACTTGGTCGATGAAGTCTTGAGACCCCAGCGCTGTATGGCTCACGCTGGGCTCACAAAAACGCGCGTCAAGACACGCCTGCAGGTGGTGCCCTAACACCTTCCTCGTGACGCCGGTCAGACCAGAGGCACCCCAAAGGAGAGCCCCCGAGCCCGTCCTGAAAGGGGCGTCGGGCGTGCTTCCCTATGTGAGGATGGAGGGCGCCTCGTTGGTAGGCGTGGGTCCTGAGGCGGGGCCGTCAGGAGCCCCTGCGTCCTGAGGTCCGTTTGCGGGCAGGTTCTTCTTCTTCTTGGGGGCGGTCTGCAGGGCGAAGACGGCTCCATCCTCGTCAGAGCTCTTGACCGCTACAGTCTGGTAGGTGCGCTCCAGGGAACGCACTGCTTCCTTCTCATCGCAGGCGCCGTGATGACCCCGCCACTCCCGGGCATCTTAAGGACGTTGTAGCCGTGATGGGTCGCCGCCATGAACTTGGCGAGGGCCGGATACCCTAGGATGGCGTTGTGCGGGAGGTGAATGTTGGCGACGTCGAAGTCGATGAGCTCGGCGTGATAGTTGTCGCGATCACCGAAGGTGACGGGGAGGTGGACCTGCCCCATCGGGAGTGTGGAGCCATCTGTGACTCTGTAGAATGGCTTGGTTGGGTGGAGCTGATACTAGGGGACCTGGAGCATCTCAAAGGTCTGGACGGAGAGGACGTTGAGCCCTGCTCCACCGTCGATGAGGGTCTTAGTCACGAGGACGTTGCTGATGGTCGGGGTGTAGAGCATCGGGAGAGTGCGTGGGGCTGCGGTGCACTTGAGCTGGTCCCTGGGGTCAAAGGGGATGACTTGCTTGGTCCACCTGAGGGTGTGCGCGGCGTCGGGCCTGGGGAGCGCCGCGTTCACCTCACGAGCGAACTGCTTGAAGATGTCGTGGGAAGCCGGAGCGTGGGCTCCTCCCAAGATGCATGCAACCGCGCGTGGCTCCTGAAAGCCCCCTGCTTCATCTCCCTGGCGGTCGTCGTCGTTCCTCCTCGGTGGTGGTGGCAGCGGAGGCAGGCCCGCATTGCCCTGAGGGCGACCCTCACGAGGCTGGTCGCGCCAGGGGGCGTCACGAGGCTGCTCTTGCCAGCGGTCTTCACGAGGTTGGTCGCGCCATCCTTTGCGCGAGTTCCTGCCGTCCCAGCGTCCTCCACCATGGCCCCCTCCACGGCCGTAGCCGCGGTTGTCTCGCTCAGGACGCTGCCCGATGTGCCCGCCGCACATCGCCCTGAGCTCCTCGCAGTCGTTGGTGTTGTGGCCATGAACATCATGGAAGACGCAGTACGGACGGTTGTCTATGGGGGGATCATTGTAGTCACAGCCATGCTTCACTTCTGGCTCCGCAGCTAGCACGGCAGGTCCTTTGCGCTTTGCTTCCTTGGCCTTGTCCTTCTTGTCGTCAGCCTCCACTTCAGGTAGCTCCAGGAGAGAGAGGCGTCCTTCCTCTACCCTGACGCACTTCGCCGCGAGGTTGAACATCTCGAGGGCCGTGCACAGGTCCTTGTGGATGGCGAGCTCCTCGTTCATCCCGACGTCACGGACGTCGTCGGAGAACGTCGAGATGATGGCCTTGTCCGAAACCATTGGGATCCTGAGGCGCATGGTGTAGAAACGCTGGATGTACTTCTGCAGGGTCTCCACAGGTTGCTGATTCACGCAACGCAGATCCGCGGCTGCCGAGGCTCGGTCGCGGGTACCTTGGAAATTGGCGACGAAACACTCACGAAGCTCCCCCCCAGGAGGAGATGGATCATGCGGGGAGGTTCAGGAGCCAGGAGCGAGCGCCGTCCTTGAGGGCCATGGGCAACCAGTTCGCCATGACCTGCTCGGTGCCGTTGGACGCCTCGATGCTCTGCTCGTAAAGCTGAAGGAACTCGGCGGGGTCGGCGGTGCCGTCGTAGTGTGGAGGCAGATCCGGCTTGAACTTGCCGGGCCAGACGAGGCGCTACAGCTGTGGAGCTAGGGCGCGACATCTAGCCATGCTCATGATTGCAGGCGCCCAAGCTCTCAACATATCCAACTAGATCCATAATCTAGCGCACCAGCTCTCAACATGTCCTCCAGAATCTGATAGACTCTCTCGGTCTGTCCATCTGTTTGCGGATGAAAAGTTGTACTGAATTCCAGCCTTGTTCCCAAAGTTTGGTGGAGCTGATGCCAAAACTTTGAGGTGAATTGTGTTCCTCTATCTGATACAATGGTCCTCGGAACTCCGTGCAGACATACGATCATGGTCATGTATATCTTGGCCAACTTAGCACTGGTATACGTGGTTTTCACGGGGATAAAGTGGGCTACTTTGGTCAAGCGATCCACTACTACCCAGATTGAGTCATATCCTGATTTGGTCATGGGTAATCCGGTGATAAAGTCCATGCCAAGCTTATCCCACTTCCATTCGGGTATCAGCATAGGCTATAGCAATCCTGCTGGCTTCTGATGTTCCGCCTTTACTCTCTCGCATACATCACATACGGCCACATACTCGGAAATATCCTTCTTCATTCCCGTCCACCAAAAACGTTCCTTCAAATCCAAATACATCTTAGTGTATCCGGGGTGTATCGAGTATGGCAAATCATGTGCTTCCTGCAGTATCAACTTCCTGATCTCTGGGTTGTTGGGCACATAGATTCGATCCTCAAACCACAAGGTGTCGTGTTCATCTTCACAAAATCCCTTGGCTTTTCCTTCACTCATCCTCTCATTTATCTTGGCAATCTCTTTGCCCTCCTTCTGGGCTTTGTGTATCCTTCCCAGCAATGTTGACTGATACTCCAATGTTGCAATAAATCCTCTAGGAACTATCTCCAAACGAAGCTCCCTGAGACCTTCTGCTAACTCCTGTGGCAATTCCCCCTTTACTAGGGTATTCGCATGACTCTTTCGGCTCAAAGCGTCTGCAACGACATTGGCCTTTCCTGGGTGATAGTGCAGCTTCATATCATAATCCTTTATAAGCTCCAACCATCTCCTTTGTCTGAGGTTCAGCTCCTTCTGAGTGAAAATGTACTTCAAACTCTTCTGATCCGTGTACACATCACAACGATTCCAATAAGGAAATGTCTCCAAGTTTTGAGCGCATGAACAACTGCGGGTAGCTCCAAATCATGCGTCGCATAATTCAACTCGTGCGGTCATAGTTGACGGGATGCATAAGAAACAACTCTTCCATCATGCATGAGTACTCCTCCAAGTCCTAAGCGTGAAGCGTCGCAATACACATGGAAATCCTTGCGTATATCTGGCAAGATCAGCACTGGGGCTATCGTCAAACGTTTGTTCAACTCCTGGAAACTTTCTTCGCACTCTTCAGTCCAATGAAACTTTGTGTCCTTCTTCAACAATGTCATCATTGGCTTTGCAATCTTGGAGAAATTTTCTATGAATCTCCAGTAATATCCCGCGAGTCCAAGAAAATTGCGGATCTCTCCAACTGAAGTGGGTGCCAACCACTAAATGACTGTCTGCACTTTGACGGGGTCCACTACTATACCTTCTCTTGATATAACATGCCCTAAGAATCCAACTTCCTTCAACCAAAACTCGCATTTGCTAAACTTGGCGTATAACTGATGTTCTCTGAGCTTCTCCAGTACCTAACGCAAATGCTCCGCGTGTTCCTCTTTGTTCTTCGAGTACACCAAAATATCATCAATGAATACCACGACAAACTTATCCAAGAACTCCATGAACACCTTATTCATCATACTCATGAAATAGGCAGGGGCGTTAGTCAATCCAAATGACATAATTGTATACTCATATAGCCCATACCTTGTGGTGAAGGTTGTCTTAGGTATGTCCTTCTCTCGGATTTTCAACTGATGGTATCTAGATCATAAATCAATCTTGGAGAATACTTTAGCTCCTTGAAGTTGGTCGAACAGATCATTGATCATCGGCAACGGGTACTTATTCTTAATAGTCACTTCATTCAGTGCCCGATAATCAACGACCATTCTTAAAGATCCATCCTTCTTCTCGACCAAAAGCACCGGGGCTCCCCACAGTGATGAACTCCGGTGAATAAATCATTTCTCCAATAACTCCTTAATCTGCTTCTTGATCTCCTCCAGATCATTTGCTTACATCCGATATGGTCTCGTCGATATTGGTCCGGTTCCAGGCAATAGCACTATCAAAAACTCAATATCCCTATCCGGTGGCATGCCGGGTAGCTCCTCTGGAAAAACATCCGGGTAATCCTTTACTACAGGCACTTCCTCCTGAACAACACCCGTGAGAGAATGTACTTGTGTCCTTATAGGCGAATGCCTAGATACATACTTGATCCTTTTTCCCTCCGGGGTTGTAAGAAAAATAGACTTACTGGCACAATCGATGTTTCCTCCATACATCGATAGCCAATCCATACCTAGTATCACATCCAATCCTTGTGACTCCGAAACTATTAGGTCTGAGGAGAAAACATGTCGTCCAATGGTCAATGGCATCTGAAAACACCCTTGATTTGCCATATATTCCGCTCCGGGTGAACTTACTAACATGGGGGTCATAAGGACTCTAGTGGGCAACTTATGTCTATTTACGAATCCCCTTGAAATGTATGAATGCAATGCACCAGTATCGAAAAGAACTACTGCGGTAAATGACTTAACCAAAAACTTATCGATAACTGCATCTGGTTGCTCTTCAACCTCCTCCACTGTCACGTGGTTCACTTGTCCTTTATTGAACGGGTTGGGCTTCTTCCCTGCGCTTCCATTTCCGTTCCCATTCTTAGCTTCAAGGCACTCCGTGGCATACTGTACATTCTTCTCGCACTTGAAACAGGTAACGTGGCTCAAATCCCTCTTGGCGGGTGTGGATGTGAAGGAAATATGCCCTAGAGGCAATAATAAAGTTATTATATATTTCCTTATTTCATGATAAATGTTTATTATTCAAGCTAGAATTGTATTAACTGGAAACTTAGTACATGTGTGAATACATAGACAAAACAGAGTGTCCCTAGTATGCCTCTACTAGACTAGCTCATTGATCAAAGATGGTTATGTTTCCTAGCCATAGACATGAGTTGTCATTTGATCAACGGGGTCACATCATTAGGAGAATGATGTGATGGACAAGACCCATCCGTTAGCTTAGCAACTTGATCGTTTAGTTTTATTGCTATTGCTTTCTTCATGACTTATACATGTTCCTATGACTATGAGATTATGCAACTCCCGAATACCGGAGGAACACTTTGTGTGCTACCAAACGTCACAACGTAACTGGGTGATTATAAAGGTACTCTACAGGTGTCTCCAAAGGTACTTGTTGGGTTGGCGTATTTCGAGATTAGGATTTGTCACTCCGATTGTCGGAGAGGTATCTCTGGGCCCACTCGGTAATGCACATCACTATAAGTCTTGCAAGCATTGCAGCTAATGAGTTAGTTGCGGGATGATGTATTACGGAACGAGTAAAGAGACTTGCCGGTAACGAGATTGAACTAGGTATTGAGATACCGACGATCGAATCTCGGGCTAGTAACATACCGATGACAAAGGGAACAACGTATGTTGTTATGCGGTTTGACCGATAAAGATCTTCGTAGAATATGTGGGAGCCAATATGAGCATCCAGGTTCCGCTATTGGTTATTGACCGGAGACGTGTCTCGGTCATGTCTACATAGTTCTCGAACCCGTAGGGTCCGCACGCTTAAGGTTTCGATGACAGTTTTATTATGAGTTTATGAGTTTTGATGTACCGAAGGAGTTCGGAGTCCCGGATGAGATCGGGTACATGACGAGGAGTCTTGAAATGGTCGAGACGTAAAAATCGATATATTGGACGACTATATTCGGACATCGGAAAGGTTCCGAGTGATTCGGGTATTTTCGGAGTACCGAGGAGTTACGGGAATAAAGGAGAGAGGCCAAAAGGAAGGAGGCGCGTGGCCCCCTTCTGGTCCGAATTGGACAAGGGGTGCAGCCCCCTTTTCCTTCTCCCTCTCCCCCTCTTTCCTTCTCTCCTACTCCGGAAAGGAAAGGGGAATCCTACTAGGACTTGGGAGTCCTAGTAGGACTCCCCACACTTGGGGCGCCCCTTCTAGGGCCGGCCTCTCCCTCCCTCCTTTATATACGGGGGCAGGGGGGCACCTCTAGACACAACAGTTGATCTCATGATCTCTTAGCCGTGTGCGGTGCCCCCCTCTACCACAGTTCTCCTCGATAATATTGTAGCGGTGCTTAGGCGAAGCCCTGCGACGGTAGAACATCAAAATCGTCACCACGCCGTCGTGCTGACGGAACTCTTCCTCGACACTCAGCTGGATCAGAGTTCGAGGGACGTCATCGAGATGAACGTGTGCTAGAACTCGGAGGTGCCGTAGTTTCGGTGCTTGATCGGTCGGGCCGTGAAGACGTACGACTACATCAACCGCGTTGTTCTAACGCTTCCGCTTCCGGTCTACGAGGGTACGTAGACACACTCTTCCCTCTCGTTGATATGCATCTGGTAGATAGATCTTGCGTGATCGTAGGAAAATTTTAAAATACTACGTTCCCCAACAGTGGCATCATGAGCCAGGTCTATGCGTAGATGATATGCACGAGTAGAACACAATGAGTTGTGGGCGATACTAGTCATACTGCTTACCAGCATGTCATACTTTGCTTCGGCGGTATTGTGAGATGAAGCGGCCCGGACCGACATTACGCGTACGCTTACACGAGACTGGTTTCACCGTTACGAGCACTCGTTGCTTAAAGGTGACTGGCGGGTGTCTGTCTCTCTCACTTTAGCTGAAACAAGTGTGGCTACGCCCGGTCCTTGTGAAGGTTAAATCAGCACATACTTGACGAAACATCGTTGTGGTTTTTGTATGCGTAGGTAAGAACGGTTCTTGCTAAGCCCGTAGCAGCCACGTAAAACTTGCAACAATAAAGTAGAGGACGTCTAACTTGTTTTTGCAGGGCATGTTGTGATGTGATATGGTCAAGACATGATGAGTTATACGGTTTTGTATGAGATGATCATGTTTTGTAATGTTATCGGCAACTGGCAGGAGCCATATGGTTGTCGCTTTATTGTATGAAATGCAATCGCCATGTAATTGCTTTACTTTATCACTAAGCGGTAGCGATAGTCGTAGAAGCAATAGTTGGCGAGACGACAACGATGCTACGATGGAGATCAAGGTGTCGCGCCGGTGACGAAGGTGATCATGACGGTGCTTTGGAGATGGAGATCAAAAGCACAAGATGATGATGGCCATATCATGTCACATATTTTGATTGCATGTGATGTTTATCTTATTATGCTTCTTATTTTTGCTTAGAACGACGGTAGCATTATAAGATGATCCCTTACTAAATTTCAAGGTATAAGTGTTCTCCCTGAGTATGCACCGTTGCGAAAGTTCGTCGTGCCGAGACACCACGTGATGATCGGGTGTGATAAGCTCTACGTTCAAATACAACGGGTGTAAGCCAGTTTTGCACACGCAGAATACTCGGGTTAAACTTGACGAGCCTAGCATATGCAGATATGGCCTCGGAACACTGGAGACCGAAAGGTCGAGCGTGAATCATATAGTATATATGATCAACATAAGATGTTCACCATTGAAAACTACTCCATCTCACGTGATGATTGGACATGGTTTAGTTGATTTGGATCACGTGATCATTTAGATGACTAGAGGGATGTCTATCTAAGTGGGAGTTCTTAAGTAATATGATTAAATTGAACTTTAATTTATCATGAACTTAGTCCTGGTAGTATTAGCATATCTATGTTGTAGATCAATAGCTCACGATGTTGCTCCCCGTTAATTTTTTATATGTTCCTAGAGAAAACTAAGTTGAAAGATGTTAGTAGCAATGATGCGGACTAGGTTCGTGATCTGAGGATTATCCTCATTGCTGCACAGAAGAATTATGTCCTTGATGCACCGCTAGGTGACAGACCTATTGCAGGAGCAGATGTAGACGTTATGAACGTTTTGACAAAAGCTCGGTATGATGACTACTTGATAGTTTAAGTGCACCATGCTTTACGGCTTAGAACCGGGACTTCAAAAATGTTTTGAATGCCACGGAGCATATAAGATGTTCCAAGAGTTGAAATTAGTATTTCATACTCATGCCCGTGTCGAGAGGTATAAGACCTCTGACAGTACTTTGCCTACAAGATGGAGGAGAATAGCTCAACTAGTGAGCATGTGCTCAGATTGTCTGGGTACTACAATTACTTGAATCAAGTGGGAGTTAACCTTCCAGATAAGATAGTAATTGACAAAGTTCTCTAGTCACTATCACCGAGTTAGTAGAACTTCGTGATGAACTATAATATGCAAGGGATGACGAAGTTAATTCCCGATCTCTTCGCGATGCTGAAATCGGCGGAGGTAGAAATCAAGAAAGAGCATCAAGTGTTGATGGTTAATAAGACCACTTGTTTCAAGTAAAGGGCAAAGGGATAGAAGGGGAACTTCAAGAAGAATGACAAGCAAGTTGTCACTCCCATGAAGAAACCCAAAAGCTAAACTCAAGCTTGAAACTAAGTGCGTCTACTGCAAAGGAAATGGTCACTGGAAGTGGAACTGCCCTAGATACTTGGCGGATAAGAAGGATGGCAAAGTGAACAAAGGTATATTTGATATACAGATTATTGATGTGTATTTTACTAGTGTTCATAGCAACCCCTCGGTATTTGATACCGGTTCAGTTGCTAAAGAGTAGTAACTCGAAATGGGAGTTGCATAATGAACAGAAACTAGTTAAAGGATAAAGTGATGATGTGTATTGGAAGTAGTTCCAAGATTGATATGATCATCATCGCACACTCCCTATACTTTCGGGGTTAGTGTTGAACCTAAATAAGTGTTATTTGGTGTTTGTGTTGAGCATGAATATGATTTGATCATGTTTATTGCAATACGGTTATTCATGTAAGTTAGAGAATAATTGTTGTTCTGTTTACATGAATAAAACCTTCTATGGTCATACACCCAATGAAAATGGTTTGTTGGATCTCGATCGTGTGATACACATATTCATAATATTGAAGCCAAAAGATGCAAGGTTAATAATGATAGTGCAACTTATTTGTGGCACTGCCGTTTAGGTCATATTGGTGTAAAGCGCATGAAGAAACTCCATAGTGATGGACTTTTGGAATCACTTGATTATGAATCACTTGGTGCTTGCGAACCATGCCTCATGGACAAGATGACTAAAACTCCGTTCTCCGGAACTGTGGAGCGAGCAACAGAGTTGTTGGAAATCATACATACTGATGTATGCGGACCAATGAGTGTTGAAGCTCGCGGCGGGTATCGTTATTTTCTGACCTTCACTGATGATTTGAGCAGATATGGGTATATCTACTTAATGAAGCACAAGTCTGAAACATTTGAAAAGTTCAAAGAATTTCAGAGTGAAGTAGAGAATCATCGTAACAAGAAAATAAAGTTTCTACGATCTAATCGTGGAGGAGAATATTTGAGTTACGAGTTTGGTCTTCATTTGAAACAATGTGGAATAGTTTCACAACTCACGCCACTCGGAACACCACAGCGTAATGGTGTGTCCGAACGTCATAACCGTACTTTATTAGATATGGTGCGATCGATGATGTCTCTTACCGATCTACAACTATCGCTTTTGGGGTTATGCATTAGAGACAGCTACATTCACGTTAAATAGGGCACCATCTAAATCCGTGGAGATGACATCGTATGAACTGTGGTTTGACGAGAAACCTAAGCTGTCATTTGCCTAAGTTTGGGACTGCGATGCTTATGTGAAAAAGTTTCAACATGATAAGCTCGAACCCAAATCGGAGAAGTAAATCTTCATAGGATACCCAAAAGAAACTGTTGGGTACACCTTCTATCACAGATCCGAAGGCAAGGTCTTTGTTGCTAAGAGTGGATCCTTTCTAGAGAAGGAGTTTCTCTCGAAAGAAGTGAGTGGGAGGAAAGTAGAACTTGATGCGGTAATTGTACCTTCTCCCGAATTGGAAAGTGGAACATCACATAAACTAGTTCCAGTGATTCCTACACCAATTAGTGAGGAAGCTAATGATGATGATCATGAAACTTCAGATCAAGTTTCTGCTGAACTTCGTAGATCAACCAGAGTTCGTTCAGCACCAGAGTGGTACGGCAACCCGGTTCTGGAAGTCATGTTACTGGACCATGATGAACCTACGAACTATGAGGAAGCGATGATGAGCCCAGATTCCGCGAAATGGCTTGAGGCCATGAAATCTGAGATGGGATCCATGTATGAGAACAAAGTATGGACTTTGGTTGACTTGCCCGATGGTCGGCAAGCCATTGAAAATAAATGGATCTTTAAGAGGAAGACTGACGCCGATGGTAATGTTACTGTCTACAAAGCTCGACTTGTTGCGAAAGGTTTTCGACAAGTTCAAGGTGTTGACTACGATGAGATTTTCTCTCCCGTAGCGATGCTTAAGTCTGTCCGAATCATGTTAGCAATTGCCACATTTTATGAAATCTGGCAAATGGATAACGAAACTGCGTTCTTTAATGGATTTATTAAAGAAGAGTTGTATATGATGCAACCAGAATGTTTTGTCAATCCTAAAGGTGCTAGCAAATTGTGCAAGCTCCAGCGATCCATCTATGGACTGGTGCAAGCATCTCGGAGTTGGAATATACGCTTTGATAAGTTGATCAAAGCATATAGATTTATACAGACTTGCGGTGAAGCCTGTATTTACAAGAAGTGAGTGGGAGCACTACAACCTTTCTAATAAGTATATGTGAATGACATATTGTCGATCGGAAATGATGTAGAATTTTCTGGAAAGCATAAAGGAGTGTTTGAAAGGAGTTTTTCAAAGAAAGACCTTGGTGAAGCTGCTTACAAATTGAGCATCAAGATCTATAGAGATAGATCAAGACGCTTGATAAGAATTTCGATAAGTACATACCTTGATAAGATTTTGAAGTAGTTCAAAATGTATCAGTCAAAGAAGGAGTTCTTGCCTGACTTGTAAGGTGTGAAGTTGAGTAAAGACTCAAAGCCAGACCACTGCAGAAAAATATAGAGAGAATGAAAGTCATTCCCTATGCCTCAGCCATAGGTTCTATAAAGTATGCCATGCTATGTACCAAACATTTTGTGTACCTTGCCATAAGTTTGACAAGGAGGTACAATAGTGATCCAGGAGTAGATCACTGTACAGCGGTCAAAATTATCCTTAGTAACTGGATGACTAAGGAAATGTTTCTCGATTATGGAGGTGATAAAGAGTTCGTCGTAAAAGGTTACGCTGATGCAAGCTTTGACACTAAATCCAGATGACTCTAAGTATCAATCTGGATGCGTATTGAAAGTGGGAGCAATTAGCTAGAGTAGCTCCATTCAGAGCATTGTAGACATAGAAATCTGCAAAATACATACGGATCTGAATATAACAGACCCGCTGACTAAACTTCTCTCACGAAGCAAAACATGATCACACCTTAGTACTCTTTGGGTATTAATCACATGGCGATGTGAACTAGATTGTTGACTCTAGTAAACCCTTTCGGGTATTGGTCGCATGGCGATGAGAACTATGGGTGTTAGTCACATGGTGATGTGAACTATTGGTGTTAATCACATGGTGATGTGATCTAGATTATTGACTCTAGTGCAAGTGGGAGACTGAAGGAAATATGCCCTAGAGGCAATAATAAAGTTATTATTTATTTCCTTATATCATGATAAATGTTTATTATTCATGCTAGAATTGTATTAACTAGAAACTTAGTACATGTGTGAATACATAGACAAAACAGAGTGTCCCTAGTATGCCTCTACTAGACTAGCTCATTGATCAAAGATGGTTATGTTTCCTAGCCATAGACATGAGTTGTCATTTGATCAACGGGGTCACATCATTAGGAGAATGATGTGATGGACAAGACCCATCCGTTAGCTTAGCAACTTGATCGTTTAGTTTTATTGCTATTGCTTTCTTCATGACTTATACATGTTCCTATGACTATGAGATTATGCAACTCCCGAATACTGGAGGAACACTTTGTGTGCTACCAAATGTCACAACGTAACTGGGTGATTATAAAGGTACTCTACAGGTGTCTCCAAAGGTACTTGTTGGGTTGGCGTATTTCGAGATTAGGATTTGTCACTCCGATTGTCGGAGAGGTATCTCTGGGCCCACTCGGTAATGCACATCACTATAAGCCTTGCAAGCATTGCAGCTAATGAGTTAGTTGCGGGATGATGTATTACGGAACGAGTAAAGAGACTTGCCGGTAACGAGATTGAACTAGGTATTGAGATACCGACGATCGAATCTCGGGCTAGTAACATACCGATGACAAAGGGAACAACGTATGTTGTTATGCGGTTTGACCGATAAAGATCTTCGTAGAATATGTGGGAGCCAATATGAGCATCCAGGTTCCGCTATTGGTTATTGACCGGAGACGTGTCTCGGTCATGTCTACATAGTTCTCGAACCCGTAGGGTCCGCACGCTTAAGGTTTCGATGACAGTTTTATTATGAGTTTATGAGTTTTGATGTACCGAAGGAGTTCGGAGTCCCGGATGAGATCGGGTACATGACGAGGAGTCTTGAAATGGTCGAGACGTAAAAATCGATATATTGGACGACTATATTCGGACATCGGAAAGGTTCCGAGTGATTCGGGTATTTTCGGAGTACCGAGGAGTTACGGGAATAAAGGAGAGAGGCCAAAAGGAAGGAGGCGCGTGGCCCCCTTCTGGTCCGAATTGGACAAGGGGTGCAGCCCCCTTTTCCTTCTCCCTCTCCCCCTCTTTCCTTCTCTCCTACTCCGGAAAGGAAAGGGGAATCCTACTAGGACTTGGGAGTCCTAGTAGGACTCCCCACACTTGGGGCGCCCCTTCTAGGGCCGGCCTCTCCCTCCCTCCTTTATATACGGGGGCAGGGGGGCACCTCTAGACACAACAGTTGATCTCATGATCTCTTAGCCGTGTGCGGTGCCCCCCTCCACCACAGTTCTCCTCGATAATATTGTAGCGGTGCTTAGGCGAAGCCCTGCGACGGTAGAACATCAAAATCGTCACCACGCCGTCGTGCTGACGGGACTCTTCCTCGACACTCGGCTGGATTGGAGTTCGAGGGACGTCATCGAGATGAACGTGTGCTAGAACTCGGAGGTGCCGTAGTTTCGGTGCTTGATCGGTCGGGCCGTGAAGACGTACGACTACATCAACCGCGTTGTTCTAACGCTTCCGCTTCCGGTCTACGAGGGTACGTAGACACACTCTTCCCTCTCGTTGCTATGCATCTGGTAGATAGATCTTGCGTGATCGTAGGAAAATTTTAAAATACTACGTTCCCCAACAGGATGGAGTAGAGCGGTTCTGATTATTGTTTGCTCCATTTCCATTCCCATTCTTGGAGCCATTGTGGTTGCGAGAACTTCCTCCAGTGTGGGTGTGGCTTCCATGGTTATGGGTGTATCCTCCCGAATTCGGGGGGGGCTTCTGCTGGGCTCCAGAATTATTCCTTCCTTGTCCATACTTCCTCTTGCGGCTCTCAATCTACTGCTGATTCCCTTCAATCATAAGAGCCTTATCTACCAACTCCTAGTAGTTGTTGAAGGTTGCCACCATCAACTGTACGCTCATCTGATCATTCAACCCTTCCATAAAACTTTCCTGCTTTGAGCATCTATGGCCACATCATCTGGGGCATAACGAGATAGGGTACTAAACTCATCTACGTACTAAACCACAGTACGATTTCCTTGGCGCAAATTGCGAAACTCCCGCTTCTTCGTGTTCATAGCTCCAGTTGAGACATGGGTAGTACGAAAAGCTTGCTGAAATTGATCCCAAGTGACATTGGCTACAGGGGAAGTGGCTGTGTAATTCTCCCACAATGCTACTGCTGGTCCGGACAACTGATGTGCGGCAAATCGCACCTTCTCAGCAACCATGCAATTGGCGGTGGTCAAGTCCCTTCCAATCTTGCGCAGCCAGTCATCAGCAACTATTGGTTCAACGCTGCTAGCAAACACCGATGGTTGCAACCTTAAGAAACGTGTCAGGTTGTCCATGGGTGGTGGTGGTGGAGGGTTGTTGGTGTTGTTCTGGTTGTTATGATTGTTCTGGACAAGAGTTGCATCAAAGTGTTCTGCTGGTGAATCAACTGAGTGAGCTCAGGGGGAAACTGAAATACGGGCTCACATCTCGGAGGCATCTGATGGGTGTAGAGGGAAGAGATTAGAATAGAAATGAGGTCTAAGGGAAAATCACTACCCATATGCACATGAGACAAACACAATCATATCACACCAATCAATTTCAAACAAGGGCTTACAAAGATCTAACTAACGTTACAAAGTGCTCTAAAATCTACTTTGTGGGGGAAAACTACTAGTCATAGGGTGGTCATCTAGAAATTTTGATCGGCGGAAGATTCCATGATGTCTGCTCCAGCTTCATCTTTGTAGTCTTCGTCATCACTATCATCGGGGTCTGAGTCCGTGTCGTCGATGATGATGTAGTCTTCAGAACGAATCTCCTTGGGTTCTTCTTCCACTTCTTCTCCTCCTGGGGTTGGATCTCCCATGAATACTCCTAGCTTCCTTGTAAAATCATCATTCTTCTCTACAAGTATCATCATCTCCTCCTCGTATCCGTCACGAGTAGACTTGAGTTCCTCTTCTAGCTCCAAGTTCCTGGTTAGTGCCTTCTTCAAATCTATCATCCTTGTGCACATCTGGTGCTCCTGTCGACGAATGTGTTGGTTTTAACTCCTGGATGAACGTTGCAATGGACCTGTCCTTCCGGGTGCTGATCATGTCCCAACGCTCATCTCGGCGTCCACAAATCTGGTAGATAGTGCCCTTTAGCTCCTGTTTGTAGACTTCTCCAATACGTCCCATAGTGATGTGGGCTGCCATACTCTTGCCTAGGCTCCAGGTTGGTGCATCAAAAGAAAACTCTATGGGCTCAGTGGATGGTGCGAATGTCCTCCCGGGAATTCGAACTTGAATACTCCATCGCTCCTCTTCTGGTAAAGTGGCGGTGTAGGTCCCGGTGAAGCTTGGTATTCGTATGTTCACGTACCTAGTGACTTCCTTCAAGTGTCGTCCAAAAGGTGTGTCTTCATCTGGTTGAGTGAAGTTATTCCTTGGGTCCACCATCCTAAAAGAGTAGAAAATGGAGAGAAGTCAGAAATGGTTAGAGAAGTGTGACCTAGGGTTTATCTTAGTCGTCGTGTCCTACAGTCAGCGTGTGCTCTGATACCATCTTGTAGCGACCACGATCCGAATGGACCAAAGTCTCTATGTTTCAGTGTCATCCCTGGATCGGTAATGCTGACACACACAATACTTGAAGGATTTATAACAGAATGGCAATCACACACAAATTACATCGAATGTCTCAAAAGATAACTTATTACAAAAGTCTATGGCTTAAGGCCATCTATCAAAATAACAGCGGAAGGCTTGGAAGATGAGTCCATCAACTCCACTAGCATAGCTGAGTGCATGACAAAGGACCTAGAACATCTTACTCCTCATCTAAAAAGTCTGCAACATAACATGTTGCAGCCCGAAACGGGTCAGCACATGGAATATGCGGGCAAGATAACACAGTAGAGCAAGTAACATAATAAAGGCTAACACTATATGCATATTTGGCTGGTGGAGGCTCTAAGGTTAATGTTTTTGCATAAAACCAATTTTTCCCTACAACAAAGGAATATATTTTATTTTAACTATCATGGTAGTTGAAACATCATTGAGAAGGTACCTCCAACTCAATCCCAATTAAAGAAATCATTAACCCAACAAATTAATTTTAGAGTGATGAGATCAACCAATAATTCAAGTACCAGATACTCAAGATTGTCCATGTAACGCCCCGGACACACCCGCCGGTGGTCGTTACTCCTGGCGGGATCTAGACTGGCCCCACATATCAATACTAGTCTTTTCTGCGCACTTTGTCCTCACTCGTGCGCACCCGGGAGCAACTTCCCGGTCGGTCACCCATCCTGAAACTACTCCAAGCTGAGCACGCTTAACTTTGGAGTTCTATCCGAATGGGCTCCCGGAAAAGAAGGAATTCCTTATTGATATGAGTAGTCTATCATCCCTAATAAGCCAGGCCATCACATACACCCTCACTCAGAGGAACCGACGTCCTCGTCGGGCCACAGGAACGTTCCCTCTTGGCACAACCGTCTGTGCTTCCAGGACAGCACATGTGCCATGCTGTGTGCCACGACGGGTCACAAACATCATGCACAACATGACTGCAAACTGTCCGCAAACATCCGAGTAACCGCGAGGGTCGGCTTTGATACCAACTTGTAACGCCCCGGACACACCCGCCGGTGGTCGTTACTCCTGGCGGGATCTAGACTGGCCCCACATATCAATACTAGTCTTTTCTGCGCACTTTGTCCTCACTCGTGCGCACCCGGGAGGAACTTCCCGGTCGGTCACCCATCCTGAAACTACTCCAAGCTGAGCACGCTTAACTTTGGAGTTCTATCCGAATGGGCTCCCGGAAAAGAAGGAATTCCTTATTGATGTGAGTAGTCTATCATCCCTAATAAGCTAGGCCATCACAGTCCATAACCGGGGACACGGCTAATCATGATCAGTTTGTACACTCTGCAGAGGTTTGTGCACTTTTCCCCACAAGACTCGATCTCCTCCGTTGGATTTCTCGCATTGTATGATATTTGAGAAACGGATGACCGAGACACGGTCTTTCAGAAGCATTTACTCTTTACCCCGGGTGGACCCGTACACCTACTTTCCCCTACATCTGCTAGTACACCACTGAAAGAGCTCACACAACTTACTCATACTATGCCAGAGCCCATAATGGCATTGTGGCTGCACACGGAAGTTTCTAGCATGAATAGTTTTATGATCCCTTTGAGCCTGGGTGGCATTCCATAGGAAAAATCACACGGAACCCCAGGATTTCCTAAGACAACACTAGATTCTCCAGGTGCCCTGCAACCAATCCACCCAGATGTGTATTCAAGTAGCCACCTTAAGTTGAAACATTAATTAACAACTCACATCTGTCATGGATTTCACTCAAACACAAACCACGTCTACGAGCATAGCATGGCAACCTAAGCATAACGTAGAAGTAACTCCTAGGGGTTTGAAAATAATGCAGGTAATAGGTTCTACCTCAATCTACTTCCCAGACCCACAAGTTAAGAGATCCTACTCATGCAATGTCTGAGGGTTTGATCTAATGCACAAAAACTGGATAATAAAGGGGGTATGATCAAAGTGTTACTTGCCTTGCTGATAATTCGCAAAACCTAGAGACTCGTAGTAGCACGCTTCGCACTCCGGGTATTCTATCGCAAGCAAACAGTAGCATACATAAGCAATCAAGCAAAGATGCACAAACAGAACTCCAAATGAGAAGATCTAACCAGAAATTTCAACTTAATAACTCCAGTTTGCAAAAAGAATCAAATCAAACGGAGCAACAAAACTCAAACTGCGAAAGAAACAAGATCCGTTTACTAGATTGTTCTAAGGTCAAATTTTATAGTAGAAAAACCTTGTTCAAGTTGGTTAAACAGAAAGAGGGCTTCGAGACGAAGATCTGGGCTTTTGAATCGCCTGATTCCGACTCTCGAGCGAAAAGAAAAACTAAAAACAAGATCAGGGTAGAAATCACGATCGAAAATAATCACGGAAAAATCCCTGAAAAAGAAAACTGACGAACAGGCTAACGAACGAACGTTCGCTGTCTGTAACTAACGGGCGAACAACGTTCGTTAAAACGAATGTCCGCTAAATAACTAAACCGAACTGATCTAAAAAAACGGATCTAGGGTTTACAAAAAAAACGAACAGTTTTTACGGAAAATCGGCGGCTACCTCGGGTCGACGAACTCCGGCGGTGGTGGGCTCCGGCGACGGCGAGGCGGCGGAATGGCGGCGCAGCGGCGGGGCTTGGCGCGGCGGCAGCAGCGAGGCGGCGGGGCGCGGGCGCGGCGAGCGGCGACGGCGACTCGCACCGGCGGCGGCGGCGCGCACGCTTTTCGAGATGGCAGGGCTAGGATTTGCGGCGGGTTGGGGGTGGGCTGCGGGGCGGCGGCTCGGGCTTTAAAGGCCGCCCCGGCGGAGTCCTAGCCGGACAAGGCCCGGTTAGGTCGGTTGACCCCCTTTTTTTCTTTTTAAAGAGTCCTGACGCACTAAAACAATCAAAAAAATACTAAACGGACTCCAAAAATTCCGAAATAAATTTTCTTTGTCCTCTAATAATATTTAGGACAAAGTGAACATTTTTCCCAGACCTAAATGCAATTTTGAAAAACGCGCATTTTTCCTGTTCAAATAAAACCGCAAATAAATCTGAATAAAAACCAAAAGTAATTTTAATATTTTTCCTCCAATATTTCTTTTATTTTGGATAAGTCATGTTACCTCCACTCGCATATTTTATTAAAAAATATTTTTAGGGAGAGAAAAATCATTAAAACCAACGTGATCCTCGTACCGGTATTCGAGAAAACTCAAATACGAAATCGGTAGAATTCCCAACTCTCTCCGTAGGTCCTTGAGTTGCTTAGAATTTTCGATGATTGCCACGCACAAAAAGCAATAAAATATGCAATGCAATATGATCTATGTATAACATTCCAAATTGAAAATTTGGGATGTTACAGTGAGAGAGCATCAACTCCCTCATTAAGCTGTCGGTCGATGTGATCCACTTGATATGTATCCCTCGAAATTCCAAGCGATATTAGCCACTGCCGGATGATAAGCCGCCATGAGTGGGTGATAACCCATAAGTGTAGCCTTTTTCGATAAGTAAGAGTATCGAACCCAACAAGGAGCTAAAGGTAGAACAAATATTCTCTCAAGTTCTATCGACCACCGATACAACTCTATGCACGCTTAACGTTTGCTTTACTGGAAACAAGTATGAAACTAGAAGTACTTTGGGATAGTTTTGCAAGATAATAAAAGTGGATAGCTTTTGTCAATAAGAAAGTTATTTGTCCCTAGGTAATTAATAAAAGGTACCAGTAATCATTCTTGCAATTTTACATGCGGGAGAGGCATGAGCTAACATACTTTCTCTACTTGGATCATATGCACTTATGATTGAACCCCTAGCAAGCATCCGCAACTACTAAAGATCATTAAGGTCGTGAAACCCAACCATAGCATTAATTATCAAGTCCTCTTTACTCCCATACGTCATACCCCACTTATCCGCGTTTGGGCTGCTGTCATCCCCCGCAACACTGACAATAAGCAACCATGAACATATTGCAACACCCTACAGAAGGGGCCCCTCACGTTTGCGCGAGAATGGAGGGCACCGTAGGACATCACCATAAATAAAATTTACAATCATACCAACCAAGATCACGATTAACCCACGGGACAAAGCGGATCTACTCAAACATCATAAGATAACCATAAATCATTGGGAAATAATATATGGAGTTGAGCACCATGTTTAAGTAGAGATTACAGTGAGGGGAATGAGGTGATACACCGCTGTAATGAGGGAGAGAGAGTTGGTGTTGGCGGTACCAAGATTGTTTATGTAGATTGTTGTCCTGATCATTGCCTCGGTGGCACTCCGGTGCCACCGGAAGCGAGGGGGAGAGAGCCCCCCTCCTTCTCCTTCTTCCTTGGCATCCTCCCTAGGTGGGAGAAGGGTTCTCCCTCTGGTCCATGTTCTCCATGCCATGGTAAGGGCGAGAGCCCATCCGAGATTGGATCTGTCTCTCTGTCTCCTTCTGTTTCCGGTCCCCCAGATCTGACCGAAAACCATTTCTTATATTCCCGGAGATCCGTAATTCCAATTGCGCTGAGATTTTTACACGTTTTTTTTCCGGATATAAGCTTCCTTGCGCCTGAAGTACAGCTCCAACTGACGTTCCAGGTGGGCATAAGACACATGGGCGTGCCAGGCACCTCTGGCGCACCCTAGTGGGTTGTGGGGCGTACGGCCCCCGTTTACGTAGCTTCCACCTCCCAAAAATCACATATATTCCAAAATAATTCTCCATGAAATTTTATTGCATTTGGACTCCGTTTCATATGGATACTCTGCGATAAAAAAACATGTAGAAAACAGGAACTGGCACTTGGCACTGGATCAATAGGTTAATAAATCATATAAAAAGTTGCCAAAAGTATGTAAAACTTGTATAATATTGGCATGAAACAATCAAAAATTATAGATATGATGGAGACGTATCAGTGGGTCCTTCGAATCCCATGTTCCTGAAACTTGTTGAGCCACCAGGTCTGAGTCGCCTAGGAACCTGACCCAGCTCAGGTTTATCTCCTTAGCCATACGAAGCCCATGGAGCAAAGCCCTGTACTCAGCTGCATTGTTAGTACAGGGGAACATAAGCCTCAAAACATAACAAAACTTATCACCTCGAGGGGAAGATATGGCAACTCCAGCCCCAAGCCTTCCAGTTGCCTAGACCCGTCAAAGTGTATTGTCTAGTAAGTATTATTTGGCTTCTCGTCAGGTGCCTGCAGCTATGTCCAGTCATTGATAAAATCCACCAAAGCTTGAGACTTAATGGCAGTCCTTGGCACATATTTGAGATTATGTTGCACTAACTCAATTGCCCACTTAGCAACCCGGCATGTGGCCTCTCTATTTTGAAGTATATCCCCTAGAGGAGCTGAACTGACCACAGTGATGGGATGCTCAAGGAAATAATGTTTCATCTTGCAACTAGCCATGAACACCCCAAAAACCAACTTCTGCCAATGTGGATACCTCTGCTTGGACTCTGTCGGAACCTCGCGGGCATAATAAACTGGCCATTGAACCCGTATTCCTTCCCTCACTCTTTGTGATCCACAACAACTGCAACGTTAACAGCCTTGTTATTAACCGCCACGTACAGAAGCATAGGCTCTTTTTTAATTGGAGCAGCCAAAACAGGCGGCTCAGCCAACTGCCTCTTAAGCGCCTCAAAGGCCTCATCAGCAGCCTTACTCCAGACAAAGTTAGCCGTCTTCTTCATCATCTGGTACAAAGGGATTGATTTCTCACCCACACGGCTTATAAATCGACGCAGGGCTACAATACGACATGTCAATCTCTGCACGTCACTAATATAGACCTGCTTAGACAAAGAAGTGATAGCTTCATTCTTCTTTGGGTTAGCTTCAATGCCTCTCTCTCTCTCAGACCAGGAAACCCAACAATTTTCCTGCAGGTACACCAAAAACACACTTATCTGAGTTAAGCATCATTTTGTAAACTCGAAGATTGTCGAAAGTTTCCTTCAGGTCCTCAAGCAAAGATTCCTTCTTTTGGGACTTGACCACAATGTCGTCAACATAAGAATGAACGTTGCGTTCGATCTGTCCATGAAGGCAATTCTAAACACAGCGTTGATAAGTCGCCTGTTCACTCTTAAACCCGAAGGGCATCCAAACATAGCAGAAAGCTTCAAAAGGCGTGATAAAATTTGTCTTCTCTTTGTATTCCATTGTGATCTTGATCTAATGATATCCAGGAAACATAAACTCTCACAACCCGCCGTTGCATCATTGACTTGGTCGATATGGGGGAGAGAAAATGGATCAACCGGACAAGCCTTGTTATGATCTGTGTAATCAACACACATATGCCAGTGTCGTTCTTCTTGAGTACAAGCATCGGGTTAGCGAACCACTCAGGATGAAAAACTTCAATGATGAGCCCATCCGCCAAGAGCAAGGCTACTTCTTCTCCAATTGCTTTCTGTCTCTCCTCATTAAAACGACGGAGGAATTATCGAACGAGTTTCAGCTTAGGATCAATATTAAGGCGGTGCTCAGCGAATTCTCTCGGTACACCTAGCATATCCGAAGGTTTCCATGCAAAGATGTCCCGATTCAAACGGATGAACTCGATGAGCATGCTTTCCTATTTGGGATCCATCCCACTCCCAATGGTAAACTGTTGTGAAGATTCACCAGGGACGAAATCAACCTGCTTTGTGTCTTAAGCCGACTTAAACTTGAGCAAAGGATCACTCTCAGTGGCGGGCTTCTTAAGAGGTGTCATATCAACCAGGTCAACATTGTCTTTGTGAAACTTGAACTCTTCCACAGCACAAGTTGTCTCAGCATAAGCAGCATCTCCCTCCTCACAATCAAGAACAATTTGACTATCTCCGTGGAATGTGATTAGTCCGTGAGGCCCAGGCATCTTAAGCTGCAGGTATACATAAAAAGGTTGTTCCATGAATCGAGCATAAGCCGGCTGTCCAAATAGTGCATGATATGGACTTTTGATCTTTACTACCTCAAACCACAGCTTCTCCACTCTGAAATTAGAATCGTCACCAAAAGCTACTTCCATCTTAATCTTACCAATAGGATAGGCCAACTTGCCAGGAACCACTCCAAGAAAAACTGTGGAAGATTTCTTAAGATTCTTCTCAGTCAGGCCCATCCGCCTGAAAGTCTCTTAATACAAGATATTGATGTTGCTTCACCATCCATAAGCATTTTGGTGAGCTTATAACCGCCCACCTGAGGAGCTACCACCAAATCTAAGTGACCCAGATTATCAACCCGGGGCGGGTGATCCGCACGGCTCCATGTTATGGGCTCTCGGACCAATTCGAATAGTGTGGAGTTGACGGCTCAACCATGTTAACTAACCGTTTGTGAACTTTCATGTCTCTTTTGCAAATACTTGTTGTGAAGACATGATACTGACCACTATTAAGCTGCTTAGGATTGCTCTGGTATCCAGACTGGTTGTTGTGCTGCTGATTGTTATGACCAGACTGTTGATTATGATCACCTTGACTGCCTTGACCCTGATATCTAGAACCTGAGCCGCCACCTCAAAAGCCAGAGCTATGGGATCCAGAACCTGACCCGATAGGTGGTCTGTTACCATTGTTGTTGTGCTGTTGAAGACTTTGATTCTTAAACCCCTGCATGATATAACAATCCTTCTAGGAATGAGTAGACGGCTTGTTAGGGTAAGTATATTTTGGACAAGGACCATTAAGCATTGCCTCCAGGTTGAAGGGCTTGCCTCCACCAAAAGGCGGCTTTCCATTACCATTACGATGTTGATTCTTAAACCCAGTGTTGGCATTAGCCACGAACTCTGACCTGCCATCTGGGTACTTTCGCTTTCCTCCATTACCTTAGCCATTTTGATTGGCATTGTGACCATAGGTGTTCTGATGTTGGCCCTTACCACCACCATTTTCTTGCCCTTACTAGATTTATCCTCATCGGAGTTAGGATCTTTTGTACTATCAGAATCAGCGTATCTGGTTAGTACATCCATAAGCTTTCCCATATCCGCGCACTTAGTCTTAAGCCGCCCAAGCTTCTTCTTAAGTGGCTCGAAGTGGCAGTTCTTCTCCTGGATTAACACAGCTTGACCCGCCGCAATTCCTTCTGAAGAATGTATGATGGTCGCAATTCGGCGAGCCCAGTGATGGGCCGACTCATCCTCCCGCTGAACGCAATGCTCCAAATCAACAATTGTCATTCGCTTCTTGCAGGTTCCTTAAAAATTCTTGATAAAGCTCTCCTTCAACTCCCCCAGGTGTTGATGCAGTTAGGGGGAAGGCTCTTTAACCAAGTACGAGCCGCCCCTTCCAACATCATAGTAAAATATTTTGCACATACCGCATCACTGACATCCAACATATCCATGGCCAGCTTGTAGCTTTCGATCCAAGCTGCCGGCTCGATATCTGTCGTGTAATTGGATACTTTGCGAGGACCCTTAAAATCCTTAGGCATGCGCTCATTACATTGAGTCGGCACAAGACACGGCACTCCAATAATTCGGCGACTTGACCCTCTCCCATGGAAGTTGAAAGGGTTACTGGAGTGGCTGGTAAGCCCCATGGTTTCCTGCCTCAGCCTCTCAGCGGGCTCTAAACGCATCCGCAATTGCCTGAGCATCCGTCCGTGTATTGCGGGGCAGGTCTCCTTGGGGAGTTTTACGATGGTGTCGTGTGTTGCTAGACATAGCCGGCGACTCGGCATACCGTCTATAACTCCCGCTCGGCAACGGGGTTGAATGCACATTGTGCCGGCTATAGGAATAATTGGCTTGCTGAGCAATCGCGGTCTGAAGAAACCCAATGGCGTTCTGGGTCTCTTCGGTGGTCGTTGTATCACTGACAACTGGAATGGTGGTCAGGCGGGTTGCCGCTGCCACCAGGTTATCCGTCGGGTTAGAAAAGTGACATGACGGTATTAAAAAGGGTTGCGCTTCCTGGCGCCTTAAATATCAATTGGGGTATAAATGGTGCCGCTGGAGTTCCTACGCCCATCCCTGGTGTGTTAAACAAACATGTAGGTTCATAACCTGGAGGCAGGCGAATCTAATACCGCCTCTGATTAACTGCCTCTGAAGCATTCTGGTCAAGACTTAGTCGCTAGGCCTCAGCCTGTAAGCGTTCACTTTTTGCACTAATCTGAGCTTGCAACACAGCTATCCGATTGTTCTCAGCGTTGAGATCCTCCTGGGCCTTGGTCATTTGATCCCGCAGCTTCGCGATTTCCACATTACGCTCTGCCTGGTTTTCCGCACTAACCTCAGCTCCCAATAAAGTTGTTAGGGCAGTGGCTAACTCGGTCAGAACTTGAGTGGGCGGCCTCGCTAAGCCGGACATCCCAGGAACCTCCCTAGATGAGTCAACTGCACCTGTTGCTCCCATCCCTATTGAGTTTTGAACCGGCTCCGTACCTGCCATGTAAATGGTGGCTCGGTGCGGCGGCTCGTAGGGGTCTGGAATATGGTCGCCATCGGAACAGCCCCCAAGCTTGCCGTCTTCAAGCCGGTAGATTGATTTTGTCTCTTCAGTCAAGGACTCGCCATCTAAGTACACTAGAGACTCTCCTCCAGATTCTAATTTTTTTGGACGTTCCATGCCCTGTGTGAATCCAACGAAGACATGCTTCGGGGCGGCTTGGGATTGGGCGGGTCGCGCGCGCCGAGCCAGCTCGACGAGGTCGGTGCAGATGGTCGTCTCAGGTTCAGACCTGCTGATCTTGCCAATGAAGACGTGAGTTCTAGCTAAGGGGACCCGGCACCCATACTCGATTGAGTCGGCCTCAGGACCCCAGCCTGCATCGTCGATGTAGGGCTTGTCGTGGTAACTCTTTGTCAACCTACCAACGATGTATCCCTCGAGCCCTGGGAAAGTGCCCTTCAAGAACTCAAAACCACCGTGCTGAGGTCCCACGGTGGGTGATACGTCCAAAACATATCTATAATTTCTGCTTGCTCCATGCTTCTTTTGTGTGATATTGCTATGATATTGATGCACTTCCATGCACGTTTGATCATATTTGGACTAACCTATTAACTCAGTGCACCACAGTGCCAGTTCCTGTTTTCTGTTGTTTTTCTATTTCAGGTTTCCCCCATATTAAAAGTGCTCCAAAAATTCCAGGAAAAATATAGGAAAAATCAGCGTACAGGAAGCTTCGCGAAGAACCAAAGATGGGCCAGAGGGGAGCCAGGGGAGGCCCAGGCGGCCACCTGGCGCGGCCCAACCCCTGGCCGCGCCAGGGGGGCGCCTGGGGCCCCTGCTCTGCCTCTGGCTGCCCCCCTTCGCATATATATACCTCTCGTCCCAAAACCCTCGAGGACAGAACCCTTTTTTGCGATCTCGCCTCTATTCCGTCGCCGCAGCGCTTCCAAGATCGGGAGCATTAGGAGAACTCTTCCCGGCACCCTGCCGGAGGGGAGAACCACCACCGGGAGCTTCTCCACCACCATGGACGCTTCCCGGATGAGTCGTGAGTAGTCCACCTTGGACCATGGGTCCATGATCAGTAGCTATGTGATGTTCTCCTCCCCTCTTTGCTCTTCATGGTTTAGACCTCGTGAGCTGCCCTACATGATCGAGGCACATATGTAATCTTTCTGCTGTTGCTTTGCTGAGTTTGCTGGGATCTGATGGATTATGAGACTATGTTCAGATTGTGTTTGAGTAATATATTTGATTCACCTCTTTTATATCTTTGTTCTTGAGTAATTCTTGCATGTTCTCCGTTGCTGTTTATTGCTTTGGCCAAGTAGTAGGTAGTAACTCCAAGAGGGAGCGTTATGCTTGATTGTGGGTTCATGCCCCCTGATGACTAGCTTGAGTGACAGAAACATGAGTCTAGGGGATGTGCTGTTGCCACAAGGGAGAAAAAAACGGTGCTTGTACTTGCGGGTGCAAGGATTGTTTACTTTACGCAAAGTTCTTTTAATGCAGTTGTCTGTTGCTTTGAGTTTACACTTTGGGTGGGATTCGCAACTTAATACCAGCGAGATGTTCTGGATAGATATCTCAAGGTGGATGATTAGTAGTAGATGCAGATGGATTTCGGTCTACTTGCCTTGGTGTACCGCCCATGCTTTTGAGCCTCTACCTTTCTTTGCAGCATAGTTAGCATTGGTTTGCGCACATAATCCTGTCAATTGCCCAGCTGTAATTTGTTTACCTCGCTTTGCTGTTTTATCGTCTTTTGGGAGAGAGACATCACTAGTGAACATCATGGGACCCCGGTCCATATTACCACCGCTGATCACACCTTCTATTTACTTCCTGTTTTTATTTCCTAGTTGCAGTCATAGCTATCATTATTATCTCTTGGGTTTGATCCTTTGTAAACAACAAGGCCGGAGGGATTGACAACCTCTCTGTACTCGTTGGGAGCAAAGTTATTTGTATCTGTGTGCAGGTCCCGTCAACCGCTAAGTCTGGCGCCATTGACACCTACTTGTCGACCCTCGGAGTCTCACGGGATTCGATCCTTGGTATCTTTGCCAAGGGAAATTTGCCGCTACGCTACATCTCAACCTTCCACTTGGGGTAACCAACGAGGGGCGAGAAGCCATCAGTGGGCGCCTACTATCATGGTTTTGTCACGGCAGATGTCCTAGGGTTAGGACTTAAGCATGATGCCATCGCAACGGTGATTAACTTGTCGGGGTTGAGCGGGATGAGAGACACGGTTTACCCAGGTTCGGCCCCTCACGATGGAGGTAAAAGCCTACTCGTGCGTTTCTGCTTATTACTCGAGTATCGATTACAAGGGAGCGGAATCGCTAGACCTAGTACTCCATCATTTTTTATCTGATCTTTCTGCCTCAGGGGCTCGCCTTTATTTACAGGTCAAGACCCTGGGCTTATAACAGTCTGAGTCGCCTTTAGACTCGTGACTTACTATATCTCTAACCCACCTAAGAAAGGACTCCTTAGGCGGTTCATATCTCTGGTATGTGAGTCGCCATCTTCCATATTGGGCTTCAAGTCGGCCCATCGGGCCAAACTCCTGTTAAGTCTTTAGCTTGCTCGTGGCGGCTCATGCTAGTATTTAACCTTCACTCGCCAACATAGTAACCCGGCCTGGCACATGGCCGTTTACATCCCGGGGTTATATCCCAACCACCCAAGAACCATCAGAACAAGAGTATCGAAGCAACAGTCAAACGACCGGAGCAACTTGCTCACAACATCATGATCGGTGATGTCTTTGGCGCCAAGACCTTGCAGTTCGTTCGCGATGTCACTCAGATGATCGAATGTTTGCTAACACCTTTCATTGCCAATTATCTTGAATCGGTTGATCATAGCACGAAGAGTATCAATGCGAGCTTCTTTCTGAGTTGAAACGCCTTCATTGGTCTTCCCGAGGACATCCCACAATTCCTTCACAGTTTCACACTTGCGTTAGCAAAGAAATTGAGAACGAGAGAGATGGCCACCAATTTCATCCTTGGCATGAGCATCCATCTAAATGAATTTCTTCTCGTGTTCGGATGGGACATGATGTATTTCCACGGTGAATCCATTCTACACCATGTTCCACATCTCGTCATCAATTGTTCGGAGACATGGCTTCATCTTCTCCTTCTACAATGGATAGTCTGTCCCATCGAAGACGGGGATCTTGAGGTGTGACTTGTAACTCATTGAAGACATACTTAAACACCAAGGTTGTTAGACCAAAATGAGAAGAGTCAAGGAGTACATTGCTCTGTTACTAATTGCAGGAATGAAGTATGTCTATCAGAGGGGGGGTTGAATATGAGTTTTAAATTTCCTTTCAGAAACTTCAAAACTCTCGGAACCCAGCAACGGAGCGAGTGATAACAAATTCCAGTGTTCGAATGTAAACAAACGAACAAGAACTAAATGCATGCATCGAAGATAATCGGATGGTTTAATTCAGTCATGCAATGATGATCCAATGAAAACAAGTGAAGGAATAACTAGAGATGCTCGATGGCGATAAAGAATTTGGTAGACCAGTTCACCCTTCTCCACAAGAACTATGTATGGTTCGAGGGGTTGTGATTTAACAAAGAAGATAAACTCTCTTCGCCCTATTCTCTTCGAATATTGGTTTGTCAACCAATGCCGATCACTCGTGGTAGATACTTGAGGATCTCTGAACCTTTACAAACTTCTTCTTCGAGAACTACAATCACTCTTGGTCTCTGAAGAAATTAACACCTAACCGTCTAGAGAGTTTGCAGCTCTCAAGAGTAATAGGCAGACCGTACTAGACTTAGATTCAAGTGTGATGAACCATTATCTATTTTTTCGGCTCTGGGGATTTTCTCTCGGTGGATATTAAACTCAAATCACGCTGGAGAGGGGGTTACTCAACAATCTTCTCGGAATCAAACGGAGTAGCCACCAGAAAAGCCGGTGTGGGGTGGCTATTTATAGCCGCAGCCTTCCCTGATGGGTGATGACCCACAAGTGTAGGGGATCTATCGTAGTCTTTTCGATAAGTAAGAGTGTCGAACCCAACGAGGAGCAGAAGGAAATGATAGGCAGTTTTCAGTAAGGTATTTTTTGCAAGCACTGAAATTATAGGTAACAGATAGTTTTGTGATAAGCTAATTGGTAGCAAGTGACAAACGGTAAAAGTAAATAAGGTGAAGCAAGGCGGCCCAATCCTTTGTGTAGCAAAGGATAAGCCTGGACATACTCTTATGCAATGTAAAGTGCTCCCGAGGACTTATGGGAATTATCATCAAGCTAGTTTTCATCACGATCATCTGATTCGCGTACGGTACTTTGATAATGTGGTATGTGGGTGGACCGGTGCTTGGGTGCTGCCCTTACTAGGGCAAGCCTCCCACTAATTATTAACCTCTAATGCAAGCATCCGCAACTACAAAAGAAGTATTAAGGTAAACCTAACCATAGCCTGAAACATATGGATCCAAATCAGCCCCTTACGAAGCAACGCATAAACTAGGGTTTAAGCTTCTGTCACTCTAGCAACCCATCATCTACTTATTACTTCCCAATGCCTTCCTCTAGGCCCAAATAATGGTGAAGTGTCATGTAGTTGACGTTCACTTGACACCACTAGAGGAGAGACAACATATATCTCATCAAAATATCGAACGAAGACCAAATTCACATGACTACTAATAACAAGACTTCTCCCATGTCCTCAGGAGCAAAAGTAACTACTCACTAGACATAATATTGTTCATGATCAGAGAGGTATTAATATGCATAATGGATCTGAACATATAATCTTCCACCAAATAAACCAACTAGCATCAACAACAAGGAGTAATCAACACTACTAGCAACCCACATGTACCAATCTGAGGTTTGGATACAAAGATTGGATACAAGAGATGAACTAGGGTTTGAGAGGAGATGGTGCTGGTGAAGATGTTGATGAAGATAGACCTCCCCAAGATTGCAGAGTTGTTGGTGATGATGGCGGTGATGATTTCCCCCTCCCGGAGGGAAGTATCCCTGGCAGAACAGCTCTGCCGGAGCCCTAGATTGGTTTCCGCCTCGGTTCCGCCTCGAGATGGCGCCGTCTGGTCTCGAAAGCCTCCTCTTGATTTTTTTTCGATGTCAAAACACTTCATATAGGAGAAGATGGGCACCGGGGGCCCACCGGCTTGCCCTCGAGGCAGGGGGGCGTGCCCTGGGAAGGGGGGCACGCCCCCCACCCTTGAGGCCAGTCAGTGGCCCCTCTCGTGGGTTTCTTCCACCGGATATTTTTTATATTTTCCGAAACAATGTTCTGTGGAGTTTCAAGGCTTTTGGAGTTGTGTATAATAGGTTTCCAGAGTTTGCTCCTTTTCCAGCCCAGAATTTCAGCTGCCGGCATTCTCCCTCTTCATGTAAACCTTGTAAAATAAGAGAGAAAAGGCATAAGTATTGTGACAAAACATGTATGAACAGCCCATAATGCAATAAATATCAACTTATAAGCATGATGCAAAATGGACGTATCAACTCCCCCAAGCTTAGAAGTCGCTTGTCCTCAAGCGAAAGCCGATATCGAAAAATATGTCCACATGTTTTAGAGATAGAGGTGTCGATAAAAAACAAAATACGGACAAGGGGGCATCATGATCATTCTCATAACAGCAACTTATATTAACATAATCATATGATCATCATGCTAAAGTAACAATCCATCCACAATATCAAGTATGAATCATAAACTTCATTGGAAACTAACAAACTTTGGCCTCGGTCATTGAAGCAATTTCAATTTATCGTAATATCGGAAAGAGTCAATATAAGAGCTTTTCAGCAAGCCTACATACTCAACTATCATATAGTCTTTCGCAATTGCTCACACTCATGCAATACTTATGTTTATGGAGTTTTAATCGGACACAAAGAAAGATAGGGGCTTATGGTATTGCCTCCCAACTTTTTACCTCAAGGGTAATGTCAACAGTAATAGATCATGAAAACTTACATCCAAGTGGGTATATATGTCAGGATCTTTCCAACACAATGTGCTTACCAAAGGATAAAATGTAACAAGGAAATGTGGATTTCACCTGGACAGTAATAAGACAGGAATAATAGATAGGCCCTTCGCAGAGGGAAGCAGAGGTTGTCATGTGTTTTTATGGTTGGATGCACAAAGTCTTAGCATAGAAGAACTTCACTTTATATTGCCACTTGTGATAAGGACCTTTATTATGCAGTCTGTCGCTTTTATTACTTCCCTATCACAAGCTCGTATAAAACTAATTTCTCCCACACTAATAAATCATACATATTTTTGCGGATTTGCAACATGACAACTTACTTGGAAGGATCTTTCTCAATCCATAGGTAGGTATGGTGGACTCTCATGGCAAAACTGGGTTTAAGGATATATGGAAGCACAAGTAGTATCTCTACTTAGTGCGAGGAGTTTTGGCTAGGATGAGGGGGAAATGCAAGCTCAACATGTTGGAAGATCCATGACAATATACTTTATTTCGGATATAAGAAGACATAACCCATTATGTTGTCTTTCTTGTCCAACATCAACTCTTTAGCATGTCATACTTTAATGAGTGCTCACAATCATAAAAGATGTCCAAGATAGTATATTTGTATGTGAAGCCTCTCTTCTTTTGTTACTTCCTATTAATTGCAACGATGACCAAAACTATGTTTGTCACCTCCCAACAACTTTTATTTATCATACTCTTGTATGTGAAGTAATTACTTCCCATAAGATCGATATGATCTCTTTGATACTCTTTTTGTTTTCTTTCTTTTTATCATGACCCAAGTGAGGAAATCAAGCCCTTGACTCAACACTAATCTTTATTATATAGCTCACGGACTCGATTACAAAGGATAAAGCTCACAAAGCAAAAGCTCACAACTAGATCATGCTAACTTTATTCTAATAGATCAAGCTACTACCAAAAGGATCGAACTAAGTAAAACGGTAAAGACAGGAGTGATGGTGATATGATACCGGGGTCACTCCCCCAAGCTTGGCAGTTGCCAAGGGGAGTGCCCATACCCATATGATTATGTCTCCTTCTTCGTGGTTGGTGATGATGACTTCTTCCTCAGCTTACGCTTAAGGGCAGAATTTTGCTCCTTTAGCTCATTGATCTCTTGCTCAAGGTTTAATATCTTCTTGCATAATGCTTGCTTGTTTTCCTGCAAGAGGTTAAAAGGGATAAATTTGATCTTAGGTTTCTTTACTCTGTCGGGGAGGCTTGACTTTTTGAAGTCCACATGCATGTCCCCCGGTTGAGGTAGTGGGACTTCATCTTCATCCGAGCTGGTCCAATCCTTCCTCTTTGAGTCATGGTCCTCTTCTTCTTCCGTGGTCCAACAATAATGCTCCCAATCACCATAGGCCTTAGGGTCAGCAAGGGAATCAGCCACATAACTTTCTCCCTCTGAATCTTGGGACGACATGTTGCCTTTATCTGCGATAGAAACGGCTCGAAATAAGAACAGAGGATTTTTGCGTGATACAGAGGTCAAAACCTTTGGGAGTATATATAATGAATTTTTCCCGAACGAAAGGAGTAACCCACAAGAAAACGGAGTCCAGGGGACACACGGGGTGCCCTCGAGGCAGGGGCGCACCCTGGGAAGGGGGACGCACCCCCTACCCTCAAGGAGGCCCCGTGTCTCCTCCGGACTTCGGTTTATTTTTCTATTTTTCTAAATATTCCAAAACGGAAAAAAATTGCCTTTAGAACTGTTTTGGAGTCGGTTTACTTACCATATCACGTACCTCTTCCTTTTCGGAGGTTGAATCATTCTAGAAAGTGTCCCTTATGTATTCCTCCGGGGTTATGGTTCCAATAATATTAGTTTCAACATTTATGGGATTACCTGAGATATAATGCTTGATCCTTTGACCATTCACCACCTTCGGATTTGTGCCTTCGAAGTTGTTGATTTTTATGGCACCGGAACGATAGACCTCCTCGATAACGTAAGGTCCTTCCCACTTGGAGAGAAGTTTTCCTGCAAAACATCTTAAACGAGAGTTGAATAGCAAAACATAATCACCTACGTTGAACTCACGCTTTTGTATCCTTTTGTCATGCCATCTTTTAACCTTTTCTTTAAATAACTTGGCATTCTCGTAGGCCTGGGTTCTCCATTCATCGAGATAGCTAATATCAAATAGCCTCTTTTCACCGGCAAGTTTGAAATCATAATTGAGTTCTTTGATAGCCCATTATGCCTTATGTTCTAGCTCAAGAGGTCAGTGACAAGATTTTCCATATATCATCTTATATGGAGACATACCCATAGGATTTTTGTATGCAGTTCTATAGGCCCATAATGCATCATCTAGTTTCTTGGACCAATTCTTTCTAGACCTATTAACTGTCTTTTCCAAAATTAATTTCAACTCCCTATTACTTAATTCAACTTGACCACTAGTCTATGGGTGATAAGGTGATGCAATTCTATGGTTGACATCATACTTAGCAAGCATCTTACGGAAAGCACCATGAATAAAGTGTGAACCACCATCAGTCATTAGATATCTAGGGACTCCAAACCTCGGAAATATAACTTCTTTAAGCATCTTAATAGAGGTGTTATGATCAACACTACTAGTTGGAATAGCTTCTACCCACTTAGTAACGTAATCAACAGCAACTAAAAATGTGTGTACCCATTAGAGGAAGGAAAAGGTCCCATATAATCAAAGCCCCAAATATCAAATGGTTCAATAACAAGTGAATAATTCATAGGCATTTCTTGACGTCTACTAATATTATCGATCCTTTGACATTCATCACATGATAAGACAAACTTACAGGCATCCTTGAAGAGAGTAGGCCAATAAAAACCGGATTGCAATACCTTGTGTGCAGTTCTGTCTGCCGCATGGTGTCCTCCGTAAGCTTCGGAGTGGCACTTGGGTAAGATCTGTTCATGTTCATGCTCATGTACACAACGTCTAATAATACCATCTACTCCTTCTTTATAAATATGTGGATCATCCCAAAAGTAATATCTCAAATCATAGAAGAACTTTTTCTTTTGCTAGTATGTGAAGCTAGGAGGTATAAACTTAGCAACAATATAATTAGCATAATCAGCATACCATGGACCAGTACGAGAGGTATTTATGTGAGCTAGTTGTTCATCAGGAAAGCTATCATCAATAGGTTGTGGGTCATCAAGTATATTCTCTAACCTAGACAAGTTATCTACTACGGGGTTCTCAGCTCCCTTTCTATCAATAATATGTAAGTCAAATTCTTGCAGCAAGAGGACCCATCTAATAAGTCTAGGTTTAGCATCTTTCTTTTCCATAAGGTATTTGATAGCAGCATGATCAGTGTGAATAGTTACTTTAGAATCAATGATATAGGGTCTAAACTTATCACAAGCAAACACAACTGCTAAAAATTCTTTCTCGGCGGTGGCATAATTTCTTTGGGCACTATCTAGAGTTTTACTAGCATACTGGATAACATTCAATTTCTTATCAACTATTTTCCCTAAAACTGCTCCTACAGCATAATCACTAGCATCGCACATAATCTCAAAGGGTAAATTCCAGTCAGGAGGCTGGACAATAGGTGCAGAGATCAATGCTTTCTTAAGTATTTCAAATGCATCTAGACAATCATCATCGAAGACAAAAGGAATATATTTCTGTAAAAGATTAGTCAGAGGCCTGGAGCTTTTGGAGAAGTCCTTAATGAACCTCCTATAAAACCCGGCATGACCAAGGAAACTTCGTATACCTTTGATATCCTTAGGGCATGGCATCTTTTCAATAGCATCCACTTTAGCTTTGTCAACTTCAATACCTCTTTCAGAAATTTTATGCCCCGAGACAATGCCTTCATTAACCATAAAGTGGCACTTCTCCTAATTCAAGACAAGGTTAGTGTCTTCACATCTCTGCAAAACTCGATTAAGGTTCAACTACTTTTACTTCAATAGGGGGGTGATATTTAAACCACTTCTCCTTGGGGAGATCAACATGAGTAGCAAAGTATTCACAGAAAGAAGCTACTATCTCAGAGTCAAGTCCATATTTAGTGCTAAACTCACGGAAAACATCGGTGTCCATAAAAACTTTAACACAATCAAACTTAGGGGTCATACCTGACTCCTTACCTTCGTCGAGATCCCAATCTTCGGAGTTGCGTTTAATTCTTTCCAATAAATCCCATTTGAAGTCAGTAGTCTTCATCATAAAAGAGCCAGAACAAGAATTATCGAGCATGGTGCAATTATTGAGACAAAGCCGTGCATAAATTTTTGGATGATCATCTTTCTTGAAAGCTCATGATTGGGGCATGAATATAGCATTGACTTAAGCCTCCCCCAAGCTTGAGCGATGCTTTCTCCTTCGCGAGGCCAGAAATTATAAATATAATTACGATCACAATGAACCTGGTGCATAGGGTAGAACTTCTGATGAAATTCCAACTTCAGATGATTATAGTTCCATGATCCCATATCATCGCATAGCCTAAACCATGTCAATGGATATCCCTTCAAAGATAAAGGGAAGACCTTCTTCTTGACAACGTCCTCGGGCATACCTGCAAGCTTAAACAATCCACAAACTTCATCCACATAGATTAGGTGTAACTCGGGGTGAAGTGTTCCGTCTCCTGTATAGGGATTTTCAAGCAGTTTCTCTATCATACCCGAAGGAATCTCAAAGCAAACATTTTCAATAGGTGCAGTAGGTTGAGGAGCAACTCTTTGCTCTTCTGCTCAGGGTGAAGATACCCCGAACAAGCCCCTCAAAGGATTTTGAGCCATAGTAACAAGTGACAATAAATTTCAGCACACTATATAAATTTTTCCTTACCAAATTCTGTTGGGGAACGTAGTATTTTAAAATTTTCCTACGATCACGCAAGATCTATCTACTAGATGCATAGAAACGAGAGGGGAGAGTGTGTCTACGTACCCTCGTAGACCGGGAGCGGAAGCGTCAAGTGACGCGATTGATGTAGTCAAACTTCTTCGCGATTCAACCGATCAAGCACCGAACGTACGGCACCTCCGCGTTCAGCACACGTTCAGCTTGATGACGTCCCACGAGCTCTTGATCCAGTTGAGCTTCACGGGAGATTTTCGTCAGCACGACGGCGTGGTGACGGATATGATGTATCTACCGGCGCAGGGCTTCGCCTAAGCACTGCAACGGTATGACCGAGGTGTGTTTTATGGAGGGGGGCACCGCACACGGCTAAAACAATTCAAATTGTGTGTCTTTGGGTGCCCCAATGCCCCCGTATATAAAGGAGCAAGGGGGGAGGCCGGCCGGCCCTCTATGGTGCGCCTAGAGAGGCAATCCTACTAGGAATAGGATTGCAATCCTATTCCTAGTAGGAGTCCACCAAGAAGGAGAGGGGGAAGGAAGGAGAGGGAGAGGGAGAGGGAAAGAGGGGCCGCGCCCCCCTCCCCTAGTCCTATTTGGACTACCCCTAGGTAGGGGGCGCGCCACCTTCTGGCTGCTGCCCTCTTTCTCCCCTATGGCCCACTAGGGCCCACCATTCCCTCGGGGGGTTCCGGTAACCC
>LR738713.1:108204164-108234456 GCA_902687465.1 Secale cereale
ACCCCCCCCCCCCCCCGGCACTCCGGTAAATTCCGAAACTTTCCAGAACACTTCCGGTGTCCGAATATAGTCATCCAATATATCAATATTTATGTCTCGAACATTCCGGGACTCCTCGTCATGTCCGTGATCTCATCCGGGACTCCGAACTACCTTCGGTACATCAAAACTCATAAACTCATAATACCGATCGTTATCAAACGTTAAGCGTGCGGACCCTACGGGTTCGAGAACTATGTAGACATGACCGAGACTCATCTCCGATCAATAACCAATAGCGGAACTTGGATGCTCATATTGGCTCCCACATATTCTACGAAGAGCTGTATCGGTCATACCGCATAACAACATACGTTGTACCTTTTGTCATCGGTATGTTACTTGCCCGAGATTCGATCGTCGGTATCTCTATACCTAGTTCAATCTCGTTACCGGCAAGTCTCTTTACTCGTTCCATAATACATCATCTCGTGACTAACTCATTAGTCTTTTGCTTGCAAGGCTTATTATGATGTATATTACCGAGAGGGCCCAAAGATACCTCTCCGACACTCGGAGTGACAAATCCTAGTCTTGATCTATGCCAACACCACGAATACTTTCGGAGACACCTGTAGAGCATCTTTATGATCACCCAGTTACGTTGTGACGTTTGATAGCACACAAGGTGTTCCTAAAGTATTCGTAAGTTGCATAATCTCATAGTCATAGGAACATGTATAAGTCATGAAGAAAGCAATAGCAGTAAAACTAAACGATCATAGTGCTATGCTAACGGATGGGTCTAGTCCATCACATAATTTTCCTAATGATGTGATCCCGCTAATCAAATGACAACTCATGTCTATGGTTAGGAAACATAACCATCTTTGATCAATGAGCTAGTCTAGTAGGGGCATACTAGGGACACTTTGTTTTGTCTATGTATTCACACATGTACTAAGTTTCCGGTTAATACAATTCTAGCATGAATAATAAACATTTATCATGATATAAGGAAATATAAAATAACAACTTTATTATTGCCTCTAGGGCATATTTCCTTCAGTCTCCCACTTGCACTAGAGTCAATAATCTAGTTCACATCGGCATGTGATTTAACACCGATAGTTCACATCGTCATGTGATTAACACCCATAGTTCACTCGCCATGTGACCAGCACCCAAGGGGTTTACTAGAGTCAATAATCTAGTTCACATCGCTATGTGATTAACACCCAAAGAATACTAAGTGTGATCATGTTTTGCTTCATGAGAGAAGTTTAGTCAACGGGTCTGTCACATTCAGATCCGTATGTATTTTGCAAATTTCTATGTGTCTACAATGCTCTGCATGGAGCTACTCTAGCTAATTGCTCCCACTTTCAATACGCATCCAGATTGATAGTTAGAGTCATCTGGATTTAGTGTCAAAGCTTGCATCGGCGTAACCCTTTACGACGAACTCTTTATCACCTCCATAATCGAGAAATATTTCCTTAGTCATCCAGTAACTAAGGATAATTTTGACCGCTGTGCAGTGATCTACTCCTGGATCACTATTGTACCTCCTTGTCAAACCCATGGCAAGGTACAGAACATGTTTGCTACACAGCATGGCATACTTTATAGAACCTATGGCTGAGGCAAAGGGAATGACTTTCATTCTCCCTATATTTTTCTGCCGTGGTCTGGCTTTGAGTCTTACTCAACTTCACACCTTACAAATCAGGAAAGAACCCCTTCTTTGACTGATCCATTTTGAACTACTTCAAAATCTTATCAAGGTATGTACTCATCAAAAGTCTTATCAAGCGTCTTAATCTATCTCTATAGATCTTGATGCCCAGTATGCAAGCAGCTTCACCGAGGTCTTTGTTTGAAAAACTCCTTTCAAACACTCCTTCATGCTTTCCAGAAAATTCTACATCATTTCCGATCGACAATATGTCATTCACATATATTCATTAGAAAGGTTGTAGTGCTCCCACTCACTTCTTGTAAATACAGGCTTCACCGCAAGTCTGTATAAATCTATATGCTTTGATCAATTTATCAAAGCATATATTCCAACTCCGAGATGCTTGCACCAGTCCATAGATGGATCGCTGGAGCTTGCACATTTTGTTAGCACCTTTAGGATTGACAAAACCTTCTGGTTGCATCATATACAAGTCTTCTTTAATAAATCCATTAAAGAATGCAGTTTTGTTATCCATTTGCCAGATTTCATAAAATGCGGCAATTGCTAACATGATTCGGACAGACTTAAGCATCGCTAGGGTGAGAAAGTCTCATCGTAGTCAACTCCTTGAACTTGTTGAAAACCTTTCGCAACAAGTCGAGCTTTGTAAACAGTAACATTACCGTCAGCGTCAGTCTTCCTCTTGAAGATCCATTTATTTTTGATGGCTTGCCGATCATCGGGCAAGTCAACCAAAGTCCACACTTTGTTCTCATACATGGATCCCATCTCAGATTTCATGGCCTCAAGCCATTTTGCGGAATCTGGGCTCATCATCGCTTCCTCATAGTTTGTAGGTTCATCATGGTCCAATAACATGACTTCCAGAACCGGGTTGTCGTACCACTCTGATGCGGAACAAACTCTGGTTGATCTACGAAGTTCAGCAAAAACTTGATCTGAAGTTTCATGATCATCATCATTAGCTTCCTCACTAATTGGTGTAGGAATCACTAGAACTAGTTTCTGTGATGTTCCACTTTCCAATTTGGGAGAAGGTACAATTACCTCATCAAGTTCTACTTTCCTCCCACTCACTTCTTTCGAGAGAAACTCCTTCTCTAGAAAGGATCCACTCTTAGCAACAAAGACCTTGCCTTCGGATCTGTGATAGAAGGTGTACCCAACAGTTTCTTTTGGGTATCCTATGAAGATTTACTTCTCCGATTTGGGTTCGAGCTTATCATGTTGAAACTTTTTCACATAAGCATCACAGTCCCAAACTTAAAGAAATGACAGCTTAGGTTTCTCGTCAAACCACAGTTCATACGGTGTCATCTCCACGGATTTAGATGGTGCCCTATTTAACGTGAATGTAGCTGTCTCTAATGCATAACCCCAAAAGCGATAGTGGTAGATCGATAAGAGACATCATCGATCGCACTATATATAATAAAGTACGGTTATAACGTTCGGACACACCATTACACTGTGGTGTTCCAGGTGGCGTGAGTAGTGAAACTATTTCACATTGTTTTTACTGAAGGCCATACTCGCTAACTCAAATATTTTACCTCTACGATCATATCGTAGAAACTCTTATTTTCTTGTTACGATGGTTCTCCACTTCACTCTGAAATTGTTTGAATTTTTCAAATGTTTCAGACTTGTGCTTCATTAAGTAGATATACCCATATCTGCTCAAATCATCAGTGAAGGTCAGAAAATAACGATACCCGCCGCGAGCTTCAACACTCATTGGTCCACATACATCTGTATGTATGATCTCCAACAAATCTGTTGCTCGCTCCATTGTTCCGGAGAACGGAGCTTTAGTCATCTTGCCCATGAGGCATGGTTCGCAAGCACCAAATGATTCATAATCAAGTGATTCCAAAAGTCCATCACTATGGAGTTTCTTCATGCGCTTTACACCAATATGACCTAAACGGCAGTGCCACAAATAAGTTGCACTATCATTATTAACCTTGCATCTTTTGGCTTCAATATTCTGAATATGTGTATCACTACAATCGAGATCCAACAAACTATTTTCATTGGGTGTATGACCATCGAAGGTTTTATTCATGTAAACAGAATAACAATTATTCTATGACTTTAAATGAATAACCGTATTGCAACAAATATGATCAAATCATATTCATGCTCAACGCAAATGACAAATAACATTTATTTAGGTTTTACACTAATCCCAAAAGTATAGGGAGTGTGCGATGATGATCATATCAATCTTGGAACCACTTCCAACATACATCGTCACTTCACCTTTAACTAGTCTCTTGTTCATTCTGCAATTCTCGTTTCGAGTTACTAAATTTTAGCAACTAAACCGGTATCAAATACCCGAGGGTTGCTATGAACACTAGTAAAGTACACATCAATAATCTGTATATCAAAATATACCTTTGTTTACTTTGCCATCCTTCTTATCCGCCAAAGTATCTAGGGCAGTTCCACTTCCAGTGACCATTTCCTTTGCAGTAGAAGCACTTAGTTTCAGGCTTGAGTTTAGCTTTGGGTTTCTTCATGGGAGTGACAACTTGCTTGTCATTCTTCTTGAAGTTCCTTTTCTATATTTTGCCCTTTACTTGAAACAAGTGGTCTTGTTAACCATCAACACTTGATGCTCTTTCTTGATATCTACCTTCGCCGATTTCAGCATCGCGAAGAGCTCGGGAATTACTTTCGTCATCCCTTGCATATTATAGTTCATCACGAAGTTCTACTAACTTGGTGATAGTGACTAGAGAACTTTGTCAATTACTATCTTATCTGGAAGAATAACTCCCACTTGATTCAAGTAATTGTAGTACCCATACAATCTGAGCACATGCTCACTGGTTGAGCTATTCTCCTCCATCTTGTAGGCAAAGTACTGTCAGAGGTCCTATACCTCTCGACACGGGCATGAGTATGAAATACTAATTTCAACTCTTGGAACATCTTATATGCTCCGTGGCGTTCAAAACGTTTTTTGAAGTCCCGGTTCTAAGCCGTAAAGCATGGTGCACTTAAACTATCAAGTAGTCATCGTACCGAGCTTTTGTCAAAACGTTAATAACGTTTGCATCTGCTCCTGCAATAGGTCTGTCACCTAGCGGTGCATCAAGGACATAATTCTTCTGTGCAGCAATGAGGATAATCCTCAGATCATGGAACAATTCCGCATCATTGCTACTAACATCTTTCAACTTAGTTTTCTCTAGGAACATATAAAAATAAACATGGAGCAACATCACGAGCTATTGACCTACAACATAGATATGCTAATACTACCAGGACTAAGTTCATGATAAATTAAAGTTCAGTTAATCATATTACTAAAGAACTCCCACTTAGATAGACATCCCTCCGGTCATCTAAATGATCACGTGATCCAAATCAACTAAACCATGTCCGATCATCACGTGAGATGGAGTAGTTTTCAATGGTGAACATCTTATGTTGATCATATCTACTATATGATTCACGCTCGACCTTTCGGTCTCCAGTGTTCCGAGGCCATATCTGCATATGCTAGGCTCGTCAAGTTTAACCCGAGTATTCTGCGTGTGCAAAACTGGCTTACACCCGTTGTATTTGAACGTAGAGTGTAAGGGCATCTCTTGCCTGAGGTTTTGGTGATGACGCCAATCCTTGTTTGGACTAATCGTGTGTCAATATTACTCAGGTTGATAACATGTGGCACAAGACGGTTAGGCTTTCCCTCTTTAAGGAAAAGATCGAAGACGGAGTTTCCAATGCCTTTCTGTTTCTTTTGGTCATAGGAAATCCGTACTATTAATAGGGAACCCACATCGGAAGGTAATGGGTGAATCAAGTCACGTACACAGATTCTTTGCACCCACCATATTGCCTCCGTTCGTGGAGAGAGAGGTCCCATTTCATTCTTCCTTATTGTAGATTTCTCCACAGCGGTAGTTCCGCCCTAAGGGGCGGTTGTACCGGTGGCCGGTAGTTCCGGTCAAACCACCGCCCCAAGTACCACTCAGGGGTGATACCCTTTGTACTGGGTGCGGTGGTAGACCGGTGGTGGCCCGGAAGTACCGGTGCTCTTCTCACAAGACCGGTACTACCGGTGTTCTGAGCGGTAGTACCGCTCTGACTGCCACCACGCAGAAACTATCTGCCAGGCGGTAGTTCCGGCCAACCACCGTCCCAACTACCGCCCCTGCTTGAAAAGCGGTAGTTGACCGGAGGTTGGGCGGTAGTTCCGGTTTTCTCCGGAAGACCGGTACTACCGGGTAAGCCACCGGAAGTACCGCCTTAGTGGCATGGGCGTAGGTTTCTTCACTCACCGGTACTACCGGTTGGGATTGCGGAACTACCGGTCCTATGTAAATCTGCACATAACGGTTGGATTGGTGGAGACCCTATTTAAGGAGCCCCTTCTCCCACCTCCACCTTATCTCTTGCCTCTCTCTCTCCACCATTAATGCCATTGAAGCTTTCTTGCCCGATCTCTCTCTCTAGCCAACCAAACTTGTTGATTTGCTAGGGATTGAAGGAGGAGACCTAGATCTACACTTCCACCAAAGGAAACTTGATTCCCCCATACTTTCTTGTGTGGATTTTGTTACTCTTGGGTGTTTGAGCACTCTAGACGGAAGAGGTCACTTCGGAGCCACAATCCATTGTGGTGAAGCTCCGGGGTTTCGTTGGGAGCCTCCAATTAAGTTGTGGAGAGAGCCCCAACCTTGTTTGTAAAGGTCCGGTTGCCGCCTTCAAGGGCACCACTAGTGGATTCACGGCACCTTGCATTGTGTAAGGGCGTGAGGAGAATACGGTGGCCCTAGTGGCTTCTTGGGGAGCATTGTGCCTCCACACCGCTCCAACGGAGACGTACTTCCCCTCAAAGGGAAGGAACTTCGATATCACATCCTTGTCTTCACCGTCTCCACTTGTGGTTATTTCTTACCTTTACTTATGCAAGCATTACTTGTTTAACTCCTATAGCTTGCTTGTGTTGTTGTTTTCCTTTCTTTCCATTAGTTGTCATCTTAATAGAATATCTAGACAACTTACTTTGACGCTTAATTTAAAGTGGTTAAGAAAAGCTAAAAATTGTTAGTTGCCTATTCACCCCCCCCCCCTCTAGTCAACCATATTGATCCTTTCAATTGGTATCAGAGCCTCGTCTCTTTTTAAGGACATTACCGTCCAAAGAGTTTGGGTGACAACGTAGTCGAGACGGAGGATCATTCCGGTGGAACTCCGTCCTTGCCTACATCAGATGGGGGAGCCTCGGTCTCTCGTGAGGAGTTCAATGTGGCCTTGACCACATTGAAAGAATCACTAACGAGCGAGGTCAAAGGCATGTTTAAAGATTTGCTTGAGGGGCTTAAATTGTCCACCACCCCGTTGGAAGTGGCTCGTTCCGCTACCAACGTGTCAGAGGCTAATCCCGACAAGGGAGAAGCTAGTAGTGAACAAGCCCCTGTTACTAAGAATGGGAGTGGGAAATTTGCCTAATCCGCTCCTCCTACTCACTATGGAGGACCCGTTCCCACACCTCATTTAAATTTCGTTGGGCCCCCTCCCAAGTTTATCAAAAATTCTGATTTTGCTACTTGGGTGTTCCGTTTCAAATGTCATATTAATCATTGTTCTACTAACCTTTGGAGAATCATTGAGCAAGGTTTTTATCCGTATGATCCCGACAACATGACTCCAAGAGAAACTGCGGATCATCAGTTCAACGAGTCCGCTCTTTGCATTCTTCAAGATTCCATCCCTCCTGAAGATATTGCTCACCTTCGACCCTTCACTGGGGCCAAGGAAGCTTGGGAGCATGTTGGCACGATGTACAAGGGAAGCACCAGTATTCAACGCTCCAAATATGAAGTGGTGCAAGATGAAGTTGATGAGTTTGCTATGATCGAAGATGAAGATCCTCGTGAACTTTATCAAAGATTAACTATCCTTGCGGTCTCTCTTCGAGATCATGGCAGTAAGGATACGGATGACAATTGGATCAAGCGCAAGTTCCTCAAGGCCATGATGCCCTACCATAAGGCCATGTCCTCTGTCATACGTCAGAGACTGGACTTCCACCACTTATCCTCAAATGAAGTGTTGGATGAGTTTATTGCTATGAGGATCTTGGATGTGACCGCCGACAATGCGGTCTTAAGAGCTCAACGATCGAAGAAGCCTAATCTGGCACTGAAGGCCAAGGCTTGTGTGGAAGAGGAAGAGGTGGAAGATGATGATGAGTGTAGCCCCGAGGACACCAAATATGCCTATCACGAGCACATGGCTCTCGCTTCAAGGCAATTCTGGGGCAAGAAGAACACAAGACCCAACTTCAACAGGAACAACTCTAGTGGGAACAAGGGGAAGCAACGAGTGAGGACTTGTTTCAATTGTGGAAATGTAAGTCATTTAGTTGTGGATTGCCCATATGAGAAGAGAGAATACTTTGGAGGCAAGCTTATTCGGAAGGACAAGTCAAAGTCCTATCCCAACAAGAACAACTTCAACAAGAAGACTCCTCCGAAAGTGTTGGTGGCCCAAGAAGAATGTGTTGAGGATGATGATAATGATGAAGACGATGAGGTGACCACCATGGCCACAATTGCAATTGCTACTACTCCGCACTCATCTCTCTTCGACTCACCAAATGAGAACATCACCCCCAAATGTCTCATGGCCAAAGCCACCAACAAGGTAACCCCAAACATCAATACTACTATCTCTTTTAATCCCTCATTGACTAATTGTATTGATGAGAGTGAGGGTGCTAAGGAGGGAGAAAATGAATTTGAGTTGTTCATGAAAAACCTCAAGGGCAAGCCCAAGAAGCATTTTGTTGCTCTCTTGGAACAACTCGGTGAGGCCAATGACATGATCGAGGCTCACGAGGAAACCATTACTAAAATGGAGGGTCATAGTCGAGACTATGCCGATGAGAGTTCGGATCTCTCCAACGCCCTAGAGGAAGAGTGTGGTCTTCGTTTGGCTCTTGAGGAGTCACACAACGATGGTCATGCTAAATTAAAGAAAGATCTTGATCATGCTTTAGTTGTCTCTCGTGTCCTTAATTCCGAGAAGGCAAAACTTGAGATTGACCATGCTAAACTCAAAGAAGAGTTTGACATACTGGACAAGGCTCACAAGGCCTTGAAAGGTATGCATGCTACTCTCAAGGAGTCTCATGATCAACTCCAAGTTTCGCTAACCAAGGAAAAGGCTATCTTTCCTCGCATGGTTTTAATTGATAATGCAAATGCTACTAACCCGTGTTGCGAGCATGTGCATCTTGTTGAAGAAAATGCCGAGTTGAAGAAGCAACTTGAGAAAGGCATTGTGACATGCATACAAGGTGAGAAGAACCTCACCAACCTTTTGAGCAATCAAAAAGAGGTTGTGGCAAAGTAAGGAATTGGGTTTGTTCCTAAGCCCAAGAAGAAGAAGAAGAAGAATGACAAGACCAAGCAACCACCCCCTCTCCGACAATCTTTTGTGAAAGAAGGAGAGGGCACATCAAAGAAGAAGAAAATGGTGAAAAGTGGTGGTGTCAAGAAAAACTCCACCCTACCATCAAACATGGCCGGCGATTTTAATCCTTCATATGTTTTATGCCGTGCTAGTGATGGTCATGTGTTTGCTAAATTTGTTGGTTCTTCTCATGAGTACATTGAATGGTCCATTTGGGTTCCTAAGACCCTTGTTACTAACCTCAAAGGACCCATTACCAAATGGGTACCTAAATCCAAGCATTGATCTATTGTAGGAGTTTGCTTCCGGTGGGGGATCATGGTTGCTCGATAGCGGGGCCACAAATCATATGACCGGAAGCAAAGACTTGGTGGTGGACGTTCATCTAGGTTCATCTATGGCCACCAACGTCGAATGGGGTGATGCGTCATCTTCTAAAGTATTGGGGCTTGGCAAGGTTGTTGTCTCTCATGATCTCGCGATCGAGAAAGTCATGCTTGTTGAGTCCCTTGCATACAATTTACTTTCTGTTCGCCAACTTGCACTCATGGGCTTTGCTACATTCTTTGATATTGATACCGTGGCCCTCTTGTGGAGCAAGACTCTTAAAGTAGCCTATGTTGGGCATGTCGAGAACGGCCTTTATGTGGTTCACTTCTCGAAGCAACCCACTAAGGTCGCAACATGCCTAATGGCTAAAGTTGATGTGGGATGGCTTTGGCATCGCCGTTTGGCCCACGTCAATATGAGATCTTTGCAAAGTCTTCTCAAGGGGGACCATGTCCGTGGACTAACAAATGTTAGCTTTGCCAAAGATCGTGCTTGCAGGGCTTGTATTGAAGGAAAGTTACATGAGAAGGCTCACCCTCCCACGACTATCATTTATTCAAAGAGACCCTTAGAGCTCCTTCACATGGACCTCTTTGGGCCTCCATCTTTTGATAGTCTTGGGGGTAGAAAGTAATGCTTGGTGATTGTGGATGATTACTCAAGATACACCTGGGTATACTTCTTCAAGAAGAAGAGTGAGACCCAACAAACCCTCATCAACTTTGCAAATGAAGCTCAACGTCAACATGAAGCAAAGATTTTGATGATCAGAAGTGACAACGGCACTGAGTTCAAGAACTACACCTTGGATGAGTTTCTAAGTGATGAGGGGATCAAGCATCAATATGCAACACCATATACCCCTCAACAAAATGGTGTAGCAGAGAGAAAGAACCGAACTCTGATGGATGCGGCACGAACCATGATGGCTGAATTCAAATCTCCATACAACTTTTGGGCCGAAGCCATCAACACCGCTTGCCATGCATCAAATCGACTCTATCTCCGCAAAGGCTTGAACAAAACTCCGTATGAGATTCTTACCGGTAACAAGCCCAATCTCAAGTACTTCCGGGTATTCGGGTGTAAGTGTTTCATTCTCAAGAAAGGTGTTCGCTTGTCTAAATTTGATTCTAGAGCTCACGAGGGCATATTTGTTGGTTATGCTACAAACTCTCATGCTTACCGTGTCCTCAACAAGTCTAATGGACTCATTGTGGAGACGAGTAACGTAGAGTTTGACGAAAATAATGGCTCCCAAGTGGAGCAAAGTGGTACTTGTGATGTAGGTGATGAAATTCCTCCTCAAGCCATAAGAAGAATGGGTGTTGGATACATCTTACCCATTGAGGAATCCATTGTGGCCGAAGGAGAAGGACAATGTTCCACTCAAGTGGAACCATCATCAACCCAAGACCCACACGCTTCTGAAGAACAAAGTGAAGGCCCTCAACCTGACGAACAAGTCCAAGTGCAAGATCAATCACATGATGGTGAAGATCCACCAAATGATGCACAAGGACAAGTTCTATCCTCCGAGCAAGATCAAGATCAAGAGGAAGCTCAAGATCAAGATCTAGCTCCTATCGACGTTCAAGATGATCAACTCAATGCTCCTCAGTTAACTCTTGAAGAGCAATTAGAGCGTCGTGCTGCAAAAGTTGCCTCCAGGCTTGCTTCCAACGAACATCGCATCGAGAACATTCTAGGAAGCATCAGAAGGGGGGTAAGCACTCGTAGACAATTAGCAAACTATTGTGCTCATCAAGCTTTTGTCTCCTGTGTTGAACCTCAGAAGGTTTATGAGGCACTCGAAGACCCTGATTGGCTCAATGCCATGCATGAAGAACTCCATAACTTCGAGCGCAACAAGGTGTGGCATCTGGTGCCAAGGCCAAAGGAGAACCATAATGTCATTGGAACCAAGTGGACCTTTAAGAACAAGAAAGATGCTCATGGCATTGTCATCCGCAACAAGGCGCGTCTGGTGGCTCAAGGCTACTCCCAAGTCGAGGGTATCGACTACGGTGAAACCTTTGCCCCTGTTGCTCGTCTTGAATCCATTCGTTTGTTGCTTGCCTATGCTTCCCATCATAACTTTAAATTGCAACAAATGGATGTGAAGAGTGCATTTCTTAATGGTCCTATTAGTGAGTTGGTGTATGTTAAGCAACCCCCGGGGTTTGAGGATCCTAAGCTCCCCAATCACGTGTACCAACTTGATAAGGTACTCTATGGCCTTAAACAAGCCCCACGTGCGTGGTATGAGCATCTTACCGAGTTGTTACAAGATCGTGGGTTTGAAATTGGGAAAATCGACCCCACTCTTTTTACTAAGAAGGTCAAAGGGGAGTTGTTTGTATGCCAACTATATGTTGATGACATTATCTTTGGTTCTCCTAACAAAGCTTTCAATGATGAGTTCGCCGCACTCATGACCACACATTTTGAGATCTCCATGATGGGAGAGTTGAAGTACTTCCTTGGGTTTGAGATCAAGCAAAGAAGAAAAGGGATCTTAATCAAACAATCCAAGTATACGCAAGACATGCTCAAGAGGTTCAATCTAAGTGATGTCAAGCCGGCTACTACTCCAATGCCAACCAAGTGCCAACTTGACATTGATCCCAATGGTAAAGCGGTGGATCAAAAGGTATATCGCCCTATGATCGGTTCCTTGCTTTACCTTTGTGCATCTAGACCGGATATTATGTTGAGTGTGGGAATTTGTGCACGGTTTCAAGCCTCACCTAAGGAGAGTCACTTTGTGGCTGTCAAGCGAATCTTTCGATATTTGGCTCATACCCCAAACTTTGGCTTATGGTACCCAAGAGGAGCAAACTTCAACCTTGTCGGTTTCTCTAATTTTGGCTGGGCGGGAGACAAAGTGGATAGGAAGTCCACTTCTGGAGGGTGCCAATTTCTTGGTTGCTCTCTTGTTAGTTGGTCTTCCAAAAAGCAAAGATGTGTGTCTCTCTCGTCCACCGAAGCAGAGTATGTGGCTGCTGGAAGTTGTTGTGCTCAACTCTTATGGATGAGGCAAACTTTAAAGGATTACGGTGTCACTTGTGACAAAGTGCCTCTTTGGTGTGACAATGAAAGTGCCATCAAGATTTCTCTCAACCCGGTGCAACACTTCAAGACGAAGCATATAGAGATATGGTATCACTTCATCCGGGATCACATAAGGCAGGGAGAGATCGAGCTTCACTACGTCAACACTCATGATAACCTTGCAGATATCTTCATGAAGCCCTTGGATGAAGCAAGATTTCGCGAGTTAAGGCATGAGCTAAATATCATTGATTTGAGCAATGTGGCTTGAGCACGTGCACACCCCACCATACTCTTCATATTGTCTAGTCTAGGTGTAGGCATGGAAATAGGGGGAGTGGTGTTCTCTCAATGAACTCATCCTCCCCCCATTGTGCATAAATTGATATGCTTTTCACATTCGTCATTTGTGATGACACGTGTGTTTCAAAGACGAGTTTTGGTTATGGGCCCAAGGATAATTTTTCGCGGTGCCATGCCAGTTGACTCTAACATTGGTGGCTCGGGCCACCGCCCTCCGTTTTGGTTGGTTTCTGGTTTTTGTGTTTTTCTCGTACTACAGTGTCTTGCTCCATCCCAAGCCATCCCATCCCAGCCTTCTACTCCAAATGTACACAAGCTTGTTATCATGGAGTGAGTGGGTACACCCTGGCGGTACAACCGGTGGTTCAAGCGGTTCTACCGCTTGATCACTGGGTTTCAGCCCAGCGGTTGTACCGGTCTAGAGCTGGCGGTTCTACCGCTGGTGCTCTGGCCTGTAACCCTGGCCGGTACTACCGGTGTTGTTTAGCGGAACTACCGCCTGGCGCGGAAGTACCGCTCCAACCACCTGGCAGCTGCCGGACCGGTACTACCGGTGCTGATCTGGGTGGATATATAAGGCACAGGCTGAAGAGGTTTTCCTCTTCACCCGTTCATTAGTTCGCCCCAGCCGCCGGTTACTCCGCTCACTGCCCCGTAGCGCCCTCCGGCCCTACGGATCCATCGGCTCTTCACTGGATCTGCTCCGTGGAGGCCGCCTCTTCTTCGATCTCCTCCCATGGGTACCGGTATTGCCCTACTTCTTCTTTGTATTAGGGTTCTTCTTGAATCCTCTTTCTAGGGCAATGCGTGTATTCCTTCATTTTTTGGCTAAATGATTTGAGGGAGAGGTCCTTATAGTTTCCTATTCAATTGTGCGTAGTTAGAATAGACACCGTGCATGTAGTTTTGAGATCGGGTAGTTCCCTTCATCTTCGTAGATCCGCTCTCAGCGGTACTACCGGTCAAACGACCGGTACTACCGCCGGACGGAACTACCGGTGCTGATACCGGAACTACCGGTTGCTCTGAATTTATATGCATTGCATCTATTCTTCGTACGTACTAGTGAATTATTCTTCTGATCTTGTGTACATTCCTCTCATCTTTTCTGGGTTGCTATGTGTTCTCCGTGTGCGTTTGCAGGTGGCTCTAGCTCTCGCTCTGGTCAGTTTGCCAAAAGGAAGGCCCGTAGGGGCAAGAGGCCAGCCGATGATGAAGATGTTCCCGAGGTTGTGGTCCCCTCCAAAACAACTCGCCGGGAAAAGTCAGTGGCAGCCAAGCAGCGTGCAGCGCTTCCTATGTACAAATGGAAGCTTTCGGGTTGGGAGAAGTTTCGGTTTCAAGACCCCTACACCGTACCACCTACTCCACGTTGGAATAATACTCACTTCCGCAATGAAATGCAGTTGAGGATTGTGGATGATATCTTTGATCACCACAAGAACAAGTTCACCCGTATGTGGTCAATTGACATTGCCAAGTGGAGAAGCAGCCCCGCTTACTTTGGAGAGGCTCTGGAAGTCTGTGAGGAGTTTGATTTGGTCAAGCTCATGGAGCTGCGATGTGACTTTGATGTGGAACTCATTCATCAGTTCTATGCTACTGTCCACTTCGGCAATGACGATCAGCGTCACCTCTCTTTCATGTGCCGCGATGAGTTCTTCCGTGTTCCCTGGAGTGCTTTCTGCAATGCTTTGGGCTATGAGGACACTGGCTTGGAAGGCCAAGGTGGTCTCCGTCCTCACGACCGAGCCAATCCCATGGATAAAGTGAAGCTTGCTCCTCTGTATATCCCTGGTCATGGCATAATAGGTAAATCCAATGACCTTCTGCCTGTTTATGACATCCTTCACCGTGTGTTCCGGTGCGTGCTGCTGCCCAAAGATGGGAACCAGGATGATATCTATGGCTATCTTGTGGATCTGCTTGTGGCAATGAAGACCAAGCGTGGCAAGGGCATCACTTTTGATGTGTCCAAATGGATGTGGGAGGAGATGTACAATTGTGTTTGGTACCGCAAGGTACCAATCTACGCTCCCTTTGTGATGCGCTTCCTTTACTCAGTTTGGGAAGTGCGGAGGCCTGGAGAGCCTCTTTCTACTCCGGACAGGCTCACAGAGCATGAGGTCAAGGTGCTGAGACAAAAGAAGCATAAAGCTCCTAGATTCGCTGCAGGCAATGAGGAGGATGTCTTTGCTACCTCAGATGATGATGACTTTGAGTTAGAGGCTGGGGCCAGCCCTCCTGGGTGGAGAAGTTACTGCCAAGGTCAAGAAGACCTTCTGCCTGCAGGCCCACGTCCAGAAGAAGCTCTACAAGGCTCATGTGAATGAGAAGATGGCGCGCCGCCGGCAGATTCAGTTGATGAAGCACCTCAATGTGCCTGATGTGAAGAGTGGCTCCGAGAAGAGCATCACTCCTGAGGACAAGTGGTGCCTTGCCAACTGCCAGTGGTCTGATGATGAGCCTACCACCTCCACCACTCGAGCGATTGTGGATGCGATGGAGACTGAGGCTGAGGTTGCTGAGGACGATGAGGACACAGAAGACTCTGGCGATGGTGGCTCGGATGATTCTCTGGCGACAGGCGAGGAGCTGTACTGAGCCCTGGAGTGTTAGTCTCGCTCTTTTCCTTTTTGGTGCTTGATGCCAAAGGGGGAGAGTTGAGTATTGCTATAGGTCACGGGAGTTGCATGGGAGTGTTTCTTGGTGTTTCTTTGTGTTTCTCTCTGAACTTCCATAGCATGGTGTAAGACATGTTATCTTAGTTTCTATGCTCTCTATCTTAGCTCTATGAACTTCGTTACTGTGAACTCCAGTTGCATGGTGTAAGACATGTGCCCTTATCTTAATTATCCATGCACTTTCGGTTTTAAGCACTTTGCTTTCATATGATCTGTTGTATATCTGTTTTATTCTTACTCACTGGTTGGTTTATAAAACCTAGGGGGAGCATAGATCCTAGTGTAAGCACTTTTGCATTCCAAAAGCAAACTCTATTAAGTGCTCACACTCAGTGGGAGCTCTACCTTCATTCTATAAACTCCCGTGATCGTCTCGTGGTTGTCATCATTCACCAAAAAGGGGGAGATTGTAAGGGCATCTCTTGCCTGAGGTTTTGGTGATGATGACAATCCTTGTTTGGACTAATCGTGTGTCAATATTACTCAGGTTGATAACATGTGGCACAAGACGGTTAGGCTTTCCCTCTTTAAGGAAAAGATCGAAGACGGAGTTTCCGATGCCTTTCTGTTTCTTTTGGTCATAGGAAATCCATACTATTAAGAGGGAACCCACATCGGAAGGTAATGGGTGAATCAAGTCACGTACACAGATTCTTTGCACCCACCATATTGCCTCTGTTCGTGGAGAGAGAGGTCCCATTTCATTCTTCCTTATTGTAGATTTCTCCACAACGGTAGTTCCGCCCTAATGGGCGGTTGTACCGGTGGCCGGTAGTTCCGGTCAAACCACCGCCCCAAGTACCGCTCAGGGGTGATACCCTCTGTACTGGGTGCGGTGGTAGACCGGTGGTGGCCCGGAAGTACCGGTGCTCTTCTCACAAGACCGGTACTACCGGTGTTCCGAGCGGTAGTACCGCTCTGACTGCCACCACGCAGAAACTATCTGCCAGGCGGTAGTTCCGGCCCAACCACCGTCCCAACTACCGCCCCTGCTTGAAAACCTTCTGGTTTTCAAGCGGTAGTTGACCGGAGGTTGGGCGGTAGTTCCGGTTTTCTCCAGAAGACCGGTACTACCGGGTAAGCCACCGGAAGTACCGCCTTAGTGGCACGGGCGCAGGTTTCTTCACTCACCGGTACTACCGGTTGGGATTGCGGAACTACCGGTCCTATGTAAATCTGCACATAACGGTTGGATTGGTGGAGACCCTATTTAAGGAGCCCCTTCTCCCACCTCCACCTTATCTCTTGCCTCTCTCTCTCCACCATTAATGCCATTGAAGCTTTCTTGCCCGATCTCTCTCTCTAGCCAACCAAACTTGTTGATTTGCTAGGGATTGAAGGAGGAGACCTAGATCTACACTTCCACCAAAGGAAACTTGATTCTCCCATACTTTCTAGTGTGGATTTTGTTACTCTTGGGTGTTTGAGCACTCTAGACGGAAGAGGTCACTTCGGAGCCACAATCCATTGTGCTGAAGCTCCGGAGTTTTGTTGGGAGCCTCCAATTAAGTTGTGGAGAGAGCCCCAACCTTGTTTGTAAAGGTCTGGTTGCCGCCTTCAAGGGCACCACTAGTGGATTCACGGGACCTTGCATTGTGTAAGGGCGGGAGGAGAATACGGTGGCCCTAGTGGCTTCTTGGGGAGCATTGTGCCTCCACACCGCTCCAACGGAGACGTACTTCCCATCAAAGGGAAGGAACTTCGATATCACATCCTTGTCTTCACCGTCTCCACTTGTGGTTATTTCTTACCTTTACTTATGCAAGCATTACTTGTTTAACTCCTATAGCTTGCTTGTGTTGTTGTTTTCCTTTCTTTCCATTAGTTGTCATCTTAATAGAATATCTAGACAACTTACTTTGACGCTTAATTTAAAGTGGTTAAGAAAAGCTAAAAATTGTTAGTTGCCTATTCACCCCCCCCCCCCTCTAGTCAACCATATCGATCCTTTCACCCGTTGTATTTGAACGTAGAGCTTATCACACCCGATCATCACGTGGTGTCTCAGCACGACGAACTTTCGCAACGGTGCATACTTAGGGAGAACACTTATACCTTGAAATTTTGTAAGGGATCATCTTGTAATGCTACCATCGTTCTAAGCAAAATAAGAAGCATAATAAGATAAACATCACATGCAAATCAAAATATGTGACATGATATGGCCATCATCATCTTGTGCTTTTGATCTCCATCTCCAAAGCACCGTCATGATCACCTTCGTCACCGGCGCGACACCTTGATCTCCATCGTAGCATCGTTGTCGTCTTGCCAACTATTGCTTCTATGACTATCGCTACCGCTTAGTGATAAAGTAAAGCAATTACATGGCGATTGCATTTCATATAATAAAGAGACAACCATATGGCTCCTGCCAGTTGCCGATAACTTTACAAAACATGATCATCTCATACAAAACCGTATAACTCATCATGTCTTGACCATATCACATCACAACAAGCCCTGCAAAAACAAGTTAGACGTCCTCTACTTTGTTGTTGCAAGTTTTACGTGGCTGCTACGGGCTTAGCAAGAACCGTTCTTACCTACGCATACAAAAACCACAACGATGTTTCGTCAAGTATGTGATGTTTTAACCTTCACAAGGACCGGGCGTAGCCACACTTGATTCAGCTAAAGTGAGAGAGACAGACACCCGCCAGTCACCTTTAAGCAACGAGTGCTCATAACGGTGAAACCAGTCTCGCGTAAGCGTACGCGTAATGTTGGTCCGGGCCGCTTCATCTCACAATACCGCCGAAGCAAAGTATGACATGATGGTAAGCAGTATGACTAGTATCGGCCACAACTCATTGTGTTCTACTCGTGCATATCATCTACGCATAGACCTGGCTCATGATGCCACTGTTGGGGAACGTAGTATTTTAAAATTTTCCTACGATCATGGCCTAAGCACTGCAACGGTATGACCGAGGTGTGTTTCTGTGGAGGGGGGCACCGCACACGGCTAAAACAATTCAACTTGTGTGTCTTTGGGTGCCCCCCTGCCCCCATATATAAAGGAGCAAGGGGGGAGGACGGCCGGCCCTCTATGGTGCGCCTAGAGAGGCAATCCTACTAGGAATAGGATTGCAATCCTATTCCTAGTAAGACTCCACCAAGAAGGAGAGGGGGAAGGAAGGAGAGGGAGAGGGGGAGGGAAAGAGGGGCCGTGCCCCCCTCCCCTAGTCCTATTCGGACTGCCCCTAGGGAGGGGGCGTGCCACCTCCTGGCTGCTGCCCTATTTCTCCCCTATGGCCCACTAGGGCCCACCATTCCCCGGGGGGTTCCGGTAACCCCCCCCGGCACTCCGGTAAATTCCGAAACTTTCCAGAACACTTCTGGTGTCCGAATATAGTCATCCAATATATCAATCTTTATGTCTCGGACATTCCGAGACTCCTCGTCATGTCCGTGATCTCATCCGGGACTCCGAACTACCTTCGGTACATCAAAACTCATAAACTCATAATACCGATCGTTATCAAACGTTAAGCGTGCGGACCCTACGGGTTCGAGAACTATGTAGACATGACCGAGACTCATCTCCGGTCAATAACCAATAGCGGAACATGGATGCTCATATTGGCTCCCACATATTCTACGAAGATCTTTATCGGTCAAACCGCATAACATCATACGTTGTTCCTTTTGTCATCGGTATGTTACTTGCCCGAGATTCGATCGTCGGTATCTCTATACCTAGTTCAATCTCGTTACCAGCAAGTCTCTTTACTCGTTCTGTAATACATCATCTCGTGACTAACTCATTAGTCTTTTGCTTGCAAGGCTTATTATGATGTGTATTACCGAGAGGGCCCAGAGATACCTCTCCGACACTCGGAGTGACAAATCCTAGTCTTGATCTATGCCAACACCACGAATACTTTTGGAGACACCTGTAGAGCATCTTTATGATCACCCAGTTACGTTGTGACGTTTGGTAGCACACAAGGTGTTCCTACAGTATTCGGAAGTTGCATAATCTCATAGTCATAGGAACATGTATAAGTCATGAAGAAAGCAATAGCAGTAAAACTAAACGATCATAGTGCTATGCTAACGGATGGGTCTAGTCCATCACATCATTTTCCTAATGATGTGATCCCGCTGATCAAATGACAACTCATGTCTATGGTTAGGAAACATAACCATCTTTGATAAATGAGCTAGTCTAGTAGAGGCATACTAGGGACACTCTGTTTTGTCTATGTATTCACACATGTACTAAGTTTCCAGTTAATACAATTCTAGCATGAATAATAAACATTTATCATGATATAAGGAAATATAAAATAACAACTTTATTATTGCCTCTAGGGCATATTTCCTTCAAATTCCACTTACCAAAGGCGCTTCACTCCCTGGCAACGGCGCCAGAAAAGAGTCTTGATGACCCACAAGTGTAGGGGATCTATCGTAGTCATTTCGATAAGTAAGAGTGTCGAACCCAACGAGGAGCAGAAGGAAATGATAGGCAGTTTTCAGTAAGGTATTTTATGCAAGCACTGAAATTATAGGTAACAGATAGTTTTATGATAAGGTAATTGGTAGCAAGTGACAAATGGTAAAAGTAAATAAGATGCAGCAAGGTGGCCCAATCCTTTGTGTAGAAAAGGACAAGCCTGGACAAACTCTTATGCAATGTAAAGTGCTCTCAAGGACTTATGGGAATTACCGTCAAGCTAGTTTTCATCACGATCATCTGATTCGCGATCGGTACTTTGATAATTTGGTATGTGGGTGGACCGGTGCTTGGGTGCTGCCCTTACTTGGACAAGCCTCCCACTTATGATTAACCTCTAATGCAAGCATCCGCAACTACAAAAGAAGTATTAAGGTAAACCTAACCATAGCCTGAAACATATGGATCCAAATCAGCCCCTTATGAAGCAACGCATAAACTAGGGTTTAAGCTTCTGTCACTCTAGCAACCCATCATCTACTTATTACTTCCCAATGCCTTCCTCTAGGCCCAAATAATGGTGAAGTGTCATGTAGTCGACGTTCACATGACACCACTAGAGGAGAGACAACATACATCTCATCAAAATATCGAACGAAGACCAAATTCACATGACTACTAATAGCAAGACTTCTCCCATGTCCTCAGGAACAAAAGTAACTACTCACAAGACATAATATTTTTCGTGATTAGAGAGGTATTAATATGCATAATGGATCTGAACATATAATCGTCCACCAAATAAACCAACTGGCATCAACTACAAGGAGTAATCAATACTACTAGCAACCCGCAGGTACCAATCTGAGGTTTGGATACAAAGATTGGATACAAGAGATGAACTAGGGTTTGAGAGGAGATGGTGCTGGTGAAGATGTTGATAAAGATAGCCCTCCCAAAGATTGGAGAGTTGTTGGTGATGACGGCGGTGACGATTTCCCCCTCTCGGAGGGAAGTATCCCCGGCAGAACAGCTCTGCCGGAGCCCTAGATTGGTTTTATCCTCGGTTCCGCCATGAGACGGCGGCGTCTGGTCCCTAAAGCCTCCTCTTCATTTTTTCCAGGTCAAAACTTCATATAGGAGAAGATGGGCACCGGTGGCCCACCGGTTGGCCCTCGAGGCAGGGGGCGCGCCCTGGGAAGGGGGCGCGCCCCCCACCCTCGAGGCCAGCCAGTGGCCCCTCTCGTGGGTTTCTTCCGCCAGATATTTTTTATATTTTCTGAAACAATGTTCTGTGGAGTTTCAGGGCTTTTGGAGTTGTGCAGAATAGGTTTCCAGAGTTTGCTCCTTTTCCAGCCCAGAATTCTAGCTGCCGGCATTCTCCCTCTTCATGTAAACCTTGTAAAATAAGAGAGAAAAGGCATAAGTATTGTGACAAAACATGTATGAACAGCCCATAATGCAATAAATATCAACTTATAAGCATGATGAAAAATGCACGTATCAATGGGAAATGACTATTTTGGACATGTCGTTCAGCCAATGGCCAACCGGCACATTCTCAGCGGTTGGATTTGAAAAACTGTAACATTACTTGAGGAACAAGCAATGCTAACACTTATGTCGGAGACAAATCTCTCAAAGTGAAGAAGATCACAGTCTCTTGCTGGCAAGTATTTGCTCGGAACACAAAGAATTTCCTCTCTCAACTTACATAGGATTGGGTTTAGCATCAGAGACTAAAAGTTTTGAACACTACACCCTCTTAATAGTGTGGTGGTCCTATAACTCAATGAAAACAAAGATGAACAACAAAAAGAATTCTACATCTTAAATTCTTCTTCGACTTACCTTGGCTATAGTCAATTCCTTCTAATGCCACCAAACCAATTGCTTCACGTCATTAATTTTTAGGGTCACTCTCAATAGCATAATTGATAATACTTGCTGCCATGCAAGATATTATCTTCGAAGTTTATATCAAACTCCTCATGACATTAGGAACCTATTACTTTGTGTGCACTAGCAAACACATTAGTCCCTTACTGTTTATGCAGCAATCTTCAAAACATAAGGAGGCAAATCATTGCACCAACAAGGACTATTGGCATATATTCACTACAATTTTAGAAAAAATCATAATTGATCTTAAAAGTCTCGTCATTGTTAACAAATGAGAAAAGAGAATTTATCTCCTCCCAATTTAGCTGTGAGCCATAGCTAATAGTAGGTATTTTCAACTACCTTCCGTGTATTTCTTGGAGAAAGGAAATAAGCTGTCAATTATAAATAAACAAGTTTAGTAGGGATGAATGCCAACTCTTTTTGAATAATTATATAAATTACTTAACAAATTTGTTTGACGAACTGACATGGAGTTAGAACTTGTTGGAAATATGCCCTAGAGGCAATAATAAATTGGTTATTATTATATTTCCTTATTCATGATAATTGTTTATTATCCATGCTAGAATTGTATTGATAGGAAACTCAGATACATGTGTGGATACATAGACAAACACCATGTCCCTAGTAAGCCTCTAGTTGACTAGCTCGTTGATCAACAGATGGTCACGGTTTCCTGACCATGGACATTGGATGTCATTGATAACGGGATCACATCATTAGGAGAATGATGTGATGGACAAGACCCAATCCTAAGCCTAGCACAGATCGTGTAGTTCGTATGCTAAAGCTTTTCTATATGTCAAGTATCTTTTCCTTAGACCATGAGATTGTGCAACTCACGGATACCGTAGGAATGCTTTGGGTCTACCAAACGTCACAACGTAACTGGGTGGCTATAAAGGTGCACTATAGGTATCTCCGAAAGTGTCTGTTGGGTTGGCACGAATAGAGACTGGGATTTGTCACTCCGTATGACGGAGAGGTATCTCTGGGCCCACTCGGTAAGACATCATCATAATGTGCACAATGTAATCAAGGAGTTGATCACGGGATGATGTGCTACAGAACGAGTAAAGAGACTTGCCAGTAACGAGATTGAACGAGGTATCGGTATAACGACGATCGAATCTCAGGCAAGTACTATGCCGATAGACAAAGGGAATTGTATACGGGATTTATTGAATCCTTGACATCGTGGTTCATCCGATGAGATCATCGTGGAGCATGTCGGTGCCAACATGGGTATCCAGATCCCGCTGTTGGTTATTGACCGGAGAGTTGTCTCGGCCATGTCTGCATGACTCCCGAGCCCGTAGGGTCTACACACTTAAGGTTCGATGACGCTAAGGTTATAGGGAAAGTATGTACGCGGTTACCGAATGTTGTTCGGAGTCCCGGATGAGATCCCGGACATCACGAGGAGTTCCAGAATGGTCCGGAGGTAAAGATTCATATATGGGAAGTCCCGTTCTGGTCACCGGAAAAGTTTCGGGGCGCTATCGGTAGCGTACCGGGACCACCGGGAGGGTCCCGGGGGTCCACCGGGTGGGGCCACCGGCCCCAGAGGGCTACGTGGGCCAAGTGTGGGAGGGTACCAGCCCTAGGTGGGCTGATGCGCCCCCCCACCATGGCCCAAGGCGCCTCCAAGAGGGGAGGGGGCAAACCCTAGGGCAGATGGGCCCTAGGGCCCAATCTGGTGCGCCCCCCTCTCCCTTTCCCCCTCTGGCCGCCACCCTTAGATGGGATCTGGGGTGGCCGCACCCCTAGGGGTGGGAAACCCTAAAGGGGGCGCAGCCCCTCCCTTCCCCCTATATATATGTGAGGTTTGGGGCTGCCCATAACACGGTTTGACCTCTCTCGCTTGGCGCAGCCCTACCTCTCTCCCTCCTCGTCTCTCGCAGTGCTTGGCGAAGCCCTGCTGGAGTCCCGCGCTCCTCCACCACCACCACGCCGTTGTGCTGCTGTTGGATGGAGTCTTCCCCAACCTCTCCCTCTCTCCTTGCTGGATCAAGGCGTGGGAGACATCACCGGGCTGCACGTGTGTTGAACGCGGAGGCGCCGTTGTTCGGCGCTTAGATCGGAATCAACCGTGATCTGAATCGTAGCGAGTACGACTCCTTCATCCGCGTTCTTGCAACCCTTCCGCATCGCGATCTACAAGGGTATGTAGATGCACTCCCCTCCTCCTCGTTGCTAGATTACTCCATGGATAGATCTTGGTGATGCGTAGGAAAATTTTGGATTTTCTGCTACGATCCCCAACAGTGGCATCATGAGCTAGGTCTATGCGTAGTTTCTTGCACGAGTAGAACACAAAGTAGTTGTGGGCGTGGATTTGTCAATCTAATTGCCGTTACTAGTCTTATCTTGATTCGGCGGCATCGTGGGATGAAGCGGCCCGGACCGACCTTACACGTACTCTTACGTGAGACAGGTTCCACCGACTGACATGCACTAGTTGCATAAGGTGGCTAGCGGGTGTCTGTCTCTCCCACTTTAGTTGGATCGGATTCGATGAAAAGGGTCCTTATGAAGGGTAAATAGAAATTGGCATATCACGTTGTGGTTTTGGTGTAGGTAAGAAACGTTCTTGCTAGAAACCTATAGCAGCCATGTAAAAACTTGCAACAACAATTAGAGGACGTCTAACTTGTTCTTGCAGCATGTGCCGTGTGATGTGATATGGCCAAAAGGATGTGATGAATGATATATATGTGATGTATGAGATTGATCATGTTCTTGTAATAGGAATCACGACTTGCATGTCGATGAGAATGACAACCGGCAGAAGCCATAGGAGTTGTCTTATTTATTGTATGACCTGCGTGTCACTGAATAACGCCATGTAATTACTTTACTTTTTTGCTAAACGTTAGCCATAGTAGTAGAAGTAATGTTTGGCGAGATGACTTCATGAATACACGATGATGGAGATCATGGTGTCATGCCGGTGACGATGATGATCATGGAGCCCCGAAGATGAAGATCAAAGGAGCAAGATGATATTGGCCATATCATGTCACTATTTGATTGCATGTGATGTTTATCATGTTTTACATCTTATTTGCTTAAGAACGACGGTAGTGAATAAGATGATCTCTCACTAAAATTTCAAGAATTGTGTTCCCCCTAACTGTGCACCGTTGCTAAGGTTCGTTGTTCCGAAGCACCACGGGATGATCAGGTGTGATAGGTTCTAACGTTCGCATACAACGGGTGTAAGCCAGATTTACACACGCGATACACTTAGGGTTGACTTGACGAGCCTAGCATGTACAGACATGGCCTCGGAACACGGAAGACCGAAAGGTCAAACATGAGTCGTATAGAAGATACGATCAACATGAAGATGTTCACCGTTGATGACTAGTCCGTCTCACGTGATGATCGGACACGGCCTAGTCGATTCGGATCATGTATCACTTAGATGACTAGAGAGATGTCTATCTGAGTGGGAGTTCATTGGATGAACTTAGTTGTCATGAACAATAGTCTAAGTTGTTTTCGCAAATTATGTTGTAGACCAAAAATTGCGTTGTAGCTCCCTGTTTAATATGATCCTAGAGAAAGACTAAGTTGAAAGATATTGTAAGCAATGATGCGGACTGGGTCCGTATCCGAGGAGTGTCCTCACTGCTACACAGAAAGCTTACGTCTTTGATGCACCGCTTGATGTACAAACCCCTACGGCGTCGTCTGTGGATGTTGTGAACACCTGACAGACACGTCCTGATGACTACTTGATAGTTTAGTGCACCATACTTTACGGCTTAGAATCGGGATTCCATTGACGTTTTGAACGTCATAGAACATATGAGATGTTCTAAGAGCTGAAATTGGGATTTCAGGCTCATGCCCGTGTTGACAGGTATGAGACCTCTGACAAGTTCTTTTGCCAAAAAGATGGAGGAGAATAGCTCAACTAGTGAGCATGTGCTCAGAATGTCTGGGTGCTAAAATCACTTGAACCAAGTGGGAGTTAATCTTCCAGATGAGATAGTGGTTGACGGAATTCTCTAGACACTATCACCAAGCTACTAGAACTTCGTGATGAACTATGACATGCAAAGGATGGAGATGATCCCGGAGCTATTAGCGGTTCTTAAGACCGCAAAAGTAGAAATCAAGAAGGAGCATCAAGTGTTGATGGTTTAACAAGACCACTGGTTTCAAAAGGGCAAGGGCAAGAAGGGAAACTTCATGAATGGCAAACCAGTTGTCGCACTAATGAAGGAACCCAAGGTTGAACCCAAACCTCGAGACTAAGTGCTTCTATTGCAAGGGGAACGTCACATGGTAGCGGAACTACCCCAAATACATGGTAGATAAGAAAGCTGGCAACTTCAACAAAGTATGTTTGATATACGTGTTATTGATGTGTACCTTACTAGTACTCCTTGTAGCACCTGGGTATTGGATACCGGTTCAGTTGCTATTATTAGTGACTTGAAGCAAAAGCTACGGACTAAACGGGGACTAGCTAAGGGCGAGGTGACGATGTATGTTGGAAGTGTTTCCAAGGTTGATAAGATCACCATCACACGCTCCCTCTATTTTCGGGATTAGTGTTGAACCTAGATAAATGTTATCAGGTGTCTACGTTGAGCATGAATATGATTAGATCATGTTCATTGCAATATAGTTATTCATTTAAGTCAGGGAATAATGGTTATTCTGTTTACATGAATAATACCTTTATGGTCATGCACCCAATGGTTTGTTGAAACTCGATCATAGTAATACACATGATAATAATATTAACGCCAAAAGATGTAGAGTTAATGATGATAGTACCACTTTCTTGTGGCACTGCCGCTTAGGTCATTTTGGCATAAAATGCATGAAGAAACTCCATGCTAATGGATGTTTGGAGTCACTTGATTTTGAATCGCTTGACACATGCGAGCCATGCCCCATGGGCAGGATGACTAAGATCCCGTGTTCATGTACAATGAAACGGGCAAGTGACTTGTTGGAAATCATACATGCTGATGTGTGTGATCCAATGAGAATTAAGGCGTGTGGTGGATATCGCTATTTTCTCATCTTCACTGACGATTTGAGTAGATATGGGTATATTTACTTAATGAAACAAAAGTCTAAAACGTTTGAAAGGTTCAAGCAATTTCAGAGTGAAGATTAAGAATCATCATAACAAGAAGATCATGTCCCTACGATCTGATCAAGGGGAGATTTTCTGAATTATGAGTTTGGCAATCACTTAAGACATTGTGGAATCGTTTTGCAGCTGAAGCCACCTGGAACACCACAGCGTAATGGTGTGTCCGAACATCGTAATCGAACCTTATGAGATATGGTGCGATCTATGATGTCTCTTACCGATCTACCGCTATTATTTTTAGGTTATGCATTAGAGACAGCTGCATTCACTTTAGATAGAGCACCACCTAAGTCCGTTGAGACGACGCCATATGAACTGTGGTTTGGCAAGAAACCAAAGTTGTCGTTTCTTAATGTTTGGGGCTGCGATGCTTATGGCTTCAGCCGGAAAAAAGCTCGGACCCAAAGCGGACAAATACATCCTCATAGAATACCCAAAGGTAACAGTTGGGTATACCTTCTATCTCAGATCCAAGGACAAAAATGTTTGTCGGTGAGAACGGGTCCTTTCTCGATAAGGAGTTTCTCTCGAAAGATTTGAGTGGGAGGAAGATAGAACTTGATGAGGTTGTCGAACCCTCACTTCAACCGGAAAGTAGTGCAACACAGAAAGATGTTTCTGTGGAACCTACGACTGTTGAAGAGGAAACTAATGATAGTGATCATGAAGCTTTGGATCAAGTTGCTAATCGAACCTCGTGGGTCGACAAGGATATGTACTACTCCTGAGTGGTACTGTGATCTTGTCTTAGAAGTCATGTTGTTGGACAACAATGAACCTACGAACTATGGAGAAGCGATGGTGGGCCCGTATTCCGACAAATGGTTAGAAGCCGAGAAATCCGAGATAGGATCCATGTATCAAAACAAAGTATGGACTTTGGTGGACTTACCCGATGATTGGCAATCCATTGAGATAAATGGATCTTTAAGAAGAAGATGGACGTGGACGGTAATGTCACCGTCTATGAAGCTCGACTTGTGGCAAAAAGTTTTTCACAAGTTCAAGGAGTTGACTACGATGAGATTTTCTCACCCGTAGCGATGCTTAAGTCCGTCAGAATCATGTTAGCATAAGCTGCATTTATGAAATCTCGCAGATGGATGTCAAAACAAGTTTCCTTACCAGTTTTCGTAAGGAAAGGTTGTATGTGATACAATCAGAAAGGTTTTGTCGATCCTAAGGATGCTAAAAGATATGCTAGCTCCAACGATCCTTCTTGGACTAGTGCAAGCATCTCGGAGTCGGAATATATGCTTTGATGGAGTGATCAAAGTTTTTGGGTATACAAAGTTTGTTAGAAACTTGTATTTACAATAAAGTGAGTGGGAGCACTACAACATTTCTGATAAGTATATGTGAATGACATATTGTTGATCTGAAATGATGTAGAATTTCTGGAAAGCATAAAGGGTTGTTTGAAAGGAGTTTTTTCAAAGGAAGACCTGGATAAAACTGCTTACATATTGGGCATCAAGACCTATAGAAATAGATCAAGACGCCTAATGATACTTTCAAAAGAACACACACTTTTGACATGATTTTGAAGGAGTTCAAAATAGATCAGTCAAAGGAGGAGTTCTTGCCTGAGTTGTAAGGTGTGAAGTTGAGTAAGACTCAAAGCTTGACCGCGGCAGAAGGAAGAGGAAGGACGAAGGTCGTCCCCTGTGCTTTTTTCATAGGCTCTATGCGGTATGCCATGCTGAGTACCGCACCTGATGTGCGCCTTGCCACATGTCTGGCAAGAGGGTACAAACGTGATCCAGGAGTGGATCACTAGATAGTGCTAAAAATTATCCTTAGAGGAATAAGGAAATGTTTCTCGGTTATGGAGGTGATAAAGAGTTCGACGTAAAGAGTTACATCGATGCAAGCTTAACACCTATCCGGATAACCCTGGGTAGAGATACCGGATACGTATAATGGAGCAACAGTTTGGAATAGCTCCAAGTGGAACGTGGTAGCAGCATCTACGATATGACATAAAGTTTTGTGAAGTACATAGGGATCTGAATGTTGCAGACCCGTTGACTACAACCTCTCTCACAAGCATAACATGATCAAACCCAGAACTCATTGAGTGTTAATCACATATTGATGTGAACTAGATTACTGACTCTAGCAAACTCTTTGGATGTTGGTCACATGGCGATGTAACCTGTGAGTGTTAATCACATGGCGATGTGAACTAGATTATTGACTCTAGTGCAAGTGGGAGACTGTTGGAAATATGCCCTAGAGGCAATAATAAATTGGTTATTATTATATTTCCTTATTCATGATAATTGTTTATTATCCATGCTAGAATTATATTGATAGGAAACTTAGATACATGTGTGGATACATAGACAAACACCATGTCCCTAGTAAGCCTCTAGTTGACTAGCTCGTTGATCAACAGATGGTCACGGTTTCCTGACCATGGACATTGGATGTCATTGATAACGGGATCACATCATTAGGAGAATGATGTGATGGAAAAGACCCAATCCTAATCCTAGCACAGATCGTGTAGTTCGTATGCTAAAGCTTTTCTATATGTCAAGTATCTTTTCCTTAGTCCATGAGATTGTGCAACTCACGGATACCGTAGGAATGCTTTGGGTGTACCAAACGTCACAACGTAACTGGGTGGCTATAAAGGTGCACTACAGGTATCTCCGAAAGTGTCTGTTGGGTTGGCACGAATCGAGACTGGGATTTGTCACTCCGTATGACAGAGAGGTATCTCTGGGCCCACTCGGTAAGACATCATCATAATGTGCACAATGTAATCAAGGAGTTGATCACGGGATGATGTGTTACAGAACGAGTAAAGAGAGTTGCCAGTAACGATATTGAACGAGGTATCGGTATACCGACGATCGAACCTCGGGCAAGTACTATGCCGATAGACAAAGGGAATTGTATACGGGATTTATTGAATCCTTCACATCGTGGTTCATCCGATGAGATCATCATGGAGCATGTGGGAGCCAACATGGGTATCCAAATCCCGCTGTTGGTTATTGACCGGAGAGTTGTCTCGGCCATGTCTGCATGACTCCCGAGCCCGTAGGGTCTACACACTTAAGGTTCGATGACGCTAGGGTTATAGGGAAAGTATGTACGCGGTTACCGAATGTTGTTCGGAGTCCCGGATGAGATCCCGGACGTCACGAGGAGTTCCGGAATGGTCCGGAGGTAAAGATTCATATATGGGAAGTCCCGTTCTGGTCACCGGAAAAGTTTCGGGCGCTATCGGTAGCGTACCGAGACCACCGGGAGGGTCCCGAGGGTCCACCGGGTGGGGCCACCGGCCCCAGAGGGCTACGTGGGCCAAGTGTGGGAGGGGACCAGCCCTAGGTGGGCTGGTGCGCCCC
>LR738713.1:108234495-108263051 GCA_902687465.1 Secale cereale
CCTCTCCCTCTCCCCCTCTGGCCGCCACCCTTAGATGGGATCTGGGGTGGCCGCACCCCTAGGGGTGGGAAACCCTAAAGGGGGCGCAGCCCCTCCCTTCCCCCTATATATATGTGAGGTTTGGGGCTGCCCATAACACGGTTTGACCTCTCTCGCTTGGCGCAGCCCTACCTCTCTCCCTCCTCGTCTCTCGCAGTGCTTGGCGAAGCCCTGCTGGAGTCCCGCGCTCCTCCACCACCACCACGCCGTCGTGCTTCTGTCGGATGGAGTCTTCCCCAACCTATCCCTCTCTCCTTGCTGGATCAAGGCGTGGGAGACGTCACCGGGCTGCACGTGTGTTGAACGCGGAGGCGCCGTTGTTCGGCGCTTAGATCGGAATCAACCGCGATCTGAATCGCAGCGAGTACGACTCCTTCATCCGCGTTCTTGCAACGCTTCCGCGTCGCGATCTACAAGGGTACGTAGATGCACTCCCCTCCCCCTTGTTGCTAGATTACTCCATGGATAGATCTTGGTGATGCGTAGGAAAAAATTGGATTTTCTGCTACGATCCCCAACAGAACTAGTATCATGTCCACATCCACCCAAATGTTGATATTATCTCTAGGATGATCTTCGAGACCAAGATCAAAGGTTATTTGCAGACTAAGGCATAGCCTAGCGGTGGGAAGGGGCTGATGCCTTCCCACCCACCCAGATTCAAGGCACGGTGCATGCAATTTGGGTTTGTTGCACGTATTATACTGTAGGGGGTTCCCTTACAGTCTTTCTGTCAAAAAAAGAGGTTATTTTCATATCCTCCTGAAATTCGTAGGACATGCATAGCTCTCTCCAATTTGAACAACCAAAATGTGAGTGATTTACTGCATTGCAGAGATTAACCGCAAAAACAAAACCATGTTTCGTCTTTAGGTGAGCTTTCTTCGTCTCCATACTCTTCCTATCTTCAAGCCCGAGCTTCCCTATGACATACGGTCTTGCATAGCGGGAGTGCACTAGTCGAATTGTAAAAAAACAAAAATTACATGTTAAAGCAAAGAACACAAGTCATGCTTAATTACGAAAAAATACATGCCATCGTTACATACAATACAAACTTTGAAGGTCTCCTTGAGTGTGATGGTGAAGACCTACCGTTTCCAGGTGAGGCATGTTGCACATACCCCCGTCGTTGATGCAGTAATCACACTCGGGGATCCTATCATCGTCTCATATTTCGTGTGTTCATAACTCAACGATTACAAATCGATAGTGAATACCAGGAACTTAAATCACATATCACTATTCCACACAGGTTGACTTTTTGTCTATCGAGTCTTACTTGAATACTCTCATCTCTCGTGGTGTATATGGTGGGCACTCCCTCTCAGATTTTTTGACCGGTAGTGATGGTCGCTCCTCTCTTCTTTCCCGAGTGCATTACACAAAAAATTGCACACGGGAAAGAAGGAGAAGCAATCCCCACGACAACAGTCGGGATTCTTCCTCACGATATATCGATGTTCGGTGATGGTATCACCCCCCTTCCCTCGTGCATTACCAAGGTCTATCATGGGGAGAAGAGGAGGAAGCAACCCCCACGACAACCATCGGGATACTTCCTCTCTGATATTTCTTTAGTAGGGATGAAAGTGACATAAGGAGCCCCAACAAACTAAAATTCAACCATAAGCATCAGTCAATTAACATGACATAAAAATGGCCTATGTTTTGCTGGAATGTCGTTTCATTCCCATTCCGGTAAACTCAAGGAACTCCTTATGTCCTCTTTATAGCACAAGTCATGCCAAAAAATTCGGCATGACCTTTGCTAAAAACAGGACAGATCGGGCACGTGAAATTTTCCGGAACGGAAATGAATCAACATTCCCGCAAAACATAGCCCACTCGGAGTTTCCCTACAATATAAAGAGACAAATGTGCCATATGTAGCACCACATACACAACAGCTCAAGATCAATATGTCCATACACATACGCATGTCCAAATAGTACAAAGTATCAACACTGAAATCATCTATAACCTCAATATCATGTGCATTAGTACAAAAGTATCAAGACTGAAATCATACAAAGTACCAATATTCTTTCTCTTTCCCCGTTTATTTATTTATCCTGAGTTGCACTTTTACTTCTTCCATTCGTGCTCAAACCTTGCCCATAAATCCTTCATCTTGTATTCAGCCACCCTCCCAGGTTTCAACCCATTTGAACATTCAAATCGGTTTTCAAAGTTCAACATATCAGTTATATACAGCATGGTTGGATTTTAATTCTCCCAATAATTACCCTAAAATGTTCATAAATCACATTCCATCTAAATGATTTCACAAGTTCACACAATTTGAATAAATGCATTCATCCATCTAACCATATAGCTAAAAAACTAAACCGGAAACTAAACACCAAGGAGAGGGAAGTGATCACGGTGGGGGCGGGGCCGAACCAGAGAGGGGGCACGCAGCCGTTGGGCGATGTGCACGGGTAGGGCCAGGATGGGGGAGGGCTGGTACATGGGAGGGCCGGCCGGGATGGAGGAAGGCTGGGATGGGGGAGGGCGGTCGCACAGTGCCGAGCCCTAGAGCAGGGAGAGTAAGAGTGAGAGTGTGGAGAGTGGACGCGGAGAGTGGCGGGTAGGGAGAGGATAAGGCCACTTAGCAGTAGCGCGTGTAAGTGGCCGACGCTACTGCTAAGTGGACGACCTGTAGCGCGCGCTAATGAACCCCCGCTGCTGCTAAGTGAGGCCCACAAGTTGGTCTTGTCTATATGTAGTAACAACGTGGTGATGGAGGCCGACGCTACTGCTAAGCATGTAGTAGTAGTGGGGGACTGCCCTACCGGCGCCGCTACTACTTTATACCTGTAGCGCTCTCTACTAACAGTAGCGTGGGGTCCCAACCTAGCGCTACTATTAACCATCTATCTATAATGTATTTCCTAGTAGTGTCACCACACATTAGTATTAGGGTTCACCAGATGCCGCCGGACGGAACTTCCCGCACATTAGGGTTACAACATATCCAGCCGCGCCCCCAACAAGCCCCCCAAGGCATTTTTTAGCGCCGGCTGCCGAAAATCGGCCCAGCCGCGCCCCCGGATCTCATTTAGCGCCGGTTTGGGCCGAAATAACAGTCGGGGACCCCGAGCCGAACCCAAGCGTCCAGGGGTCGCCTGGGGTCGCCGGCAGAAGTGAAAAGGGGCGTGGGGCCGCTCTGCCGACGAGAGGAGGCCCTTTTCCTGCTGTTTCCTCCCGGTTTCCGCCCTCGGCTTCCCTCCCATTCTTCATTCCTCCCGTCAATCTCCTCCTCCTTCCCTCCCGGCCCACCGCCATGCCGCCGAAGAAGTACGTGCCCCTCCCCCGCACCGCGACGGATGCCACCGCCACCGCCGCCCAACCGAAGCAGAGGAAGCAAAGAGCGCCGCTGTCCAAGCCCCCGGGCATGACTAACACCGACTGGAGGGCGGAAGTTCAACGCTGGGAAGCTGTCACCACCGACCAGCGGAACAGGGCGAATGCCAAGAAGGCACGCGACATGGCGGCGGCGGTAGTGGCCGAGCAGGCCGACCAAACCGAGGTGGCTCGCGTGGGAGTGATGATCCGCCCGTCGGCCAAGGCACGTACGCGTCCTGGAGCCAGCAAAGCGTCGAGTCTTCGGCCGACTCCCCATCGTCGCCACAACCCTGGGGTTGCACGGCATCGCCGGGCTACGCCGATGGCAAGGCGCACGGCGGCTTCAACCCCAACATCACCTTCCCCCATGGTCACCCGGCCCAGCGCACGCCCTCGCCCGCCTTCGCCGGCGTGCAGTACCCACCGTACAACTACTCGCCGCCGGCCTACGCCGCCTCCCCGACGCCACCTCTCCGCCGTGGCGCGCTGCTCTTCTCAGAAGCCTCCTCGTCGCATCTCGGCGACACGGGTGCGATGGAGGCCGACATGGACGACATCATCACGACCAGCTTGGCCGCCGCCGCCTCCCCTGGGTTCGATGCCCAAGACGACGCAATAGATCTCAACGGTGACATGGACGTCAAGCTCGACTACGGTGAGGAGGAGCCGGAGGAGGAGGAGGAGTCGGCGCCTGCTCAAGCGAGCGAAGGGAAGAAGAAGAAGAAGAAGAAGAAGAGGGCGGCCAGGACCAGCGAGCCGCGCATCAAGTGGGCGTCCAGCGAGGACGAATGCCTCGTCGAGGCGTGGAAAGTCGTCTGCCTCGACCCGATCACCGGCACGAACCAGAGCGTCGACACGTATTGGGAGCGGATTGAGACCGAGTTCGACGAGTGCCAGCTCGTCGACCCCTACTTCAAAGGCGTATACATGCATCGCGGGTCGAAGGCAATGGCAAACCATTGGGGGCTCCACGATGCCAAGTAGCACAAGCACAAGCGATGATGCCTCCACGACGCCCAGTAGCACAGAAGCCGTGCAGACGCCGCCCAGCCCTCGCATGCCGACTACTTCGACGCCGGCGGAGGCCGAGACCGCTGTTTGATGCATTTATACGCGTCCTGTCTTTTTGCCGCCGAACTGTGGCAACGTGATCGCTAATCTCTGGCGTTGAAGATCGCCGGACTTGTGGCATCTTTTGGGAGCGGGAATGGACACAGTTCGAATTTAAGACGCCTTGGGGCGGCACTTGGGGGCGTGGCTGGGGCCTAGATGCCCCCAGGGCCTAAAATTCGTGGGACGAGAGCCCAAAAGAGCGTCGGACAATGCGCTGGGGGAGGGGGGGCGAACGAGTGGAGATGCTCTTAGGGTTCATCAGTTGTCGTAGGACTGTGGGTGCGCGTAGGGGATCTAATACATGTGTAGCGATGTGTAGGCTCATGGACAATGAGACGGGAGGGCATGCTACGAGGATTCAGCGCACAAGAGGGAGGGAGGGCGTCATCGCGTTGGTGTTTGTTGCTAGCGATTGGGACTATCAAGCGGGTGACGAATGAAACGCTAAATTATTTGAATAAACACATACATATGGCACAGGGAAATGATTGAAGTCAAGCGACTGATTTCTAGGCTCCTATCCACCGCTTTGTTGGTGTGACGCGTGTCCACATGACGTGGTGCCTCTAGCTCCTCTCAGTTTCCTATCTACCTTATCCATCAACGACTTGTTCTTTATTTTGGTCGTTCTCTTGCCCACCTGCAAGCATCTTGGCCGCTCGGCAAGGCAGCCGCCGGCAACCTCCGTTCAGGTCTGCAGCTCTGCCACCATGGGCTAGTGCAGATCCGGCGGCGAGGCTGTAGCTGTGAGGGCACTCCCCGGCTTATCACGACCTTCTCGGCACGGCCGCTGCCAACCTCCTCCAATCGTCCCCGACCATCATTGATCGTTACGTGCTGTAATTGCGAGGACGGAGTTGCAAACGGCAACGGCGAACGACGACGACAATGGTGTTTTGAATCATAATTTTTATTGTAAAGTTTCTGCAATAACACTTATGTTGCAAGATAAAAGTGAAGATATATTTTTTCCCGCAACAACACCTTTGTTGCAGAAAAAATTGCAACAAGACCTCTGTTGCAAAATTATTTCTGCAACAAGACATCTGTTGCAAAAAAATCTGCAACATGATCCGTGTTGCAAAAATTTCTTGCTACACTATATGTATTGCGATGATAGAACGTGATGCTCGCTGCTCAATCCGTCGCATCCAACGGTTCACGAGGAGGCGGATCTTTTTAGAAGATCCGCCGGCCGACGCATAGCAGCGCCCTATGGCACATGGATTAAGTGTAACTAAAATAAAAAATAATTGTAGATTAATTAACCTTTTTAGGAAAATTATTCCCTGGGAAGAAGTCAGTTTTGCCCTCGGGTCTAAATCTATCCGCATTTTATCAAGTAGTACAATGCACCGTAAAATCTCTCTAAGGTTTATCATAAAAAAGTTACTAAATTACTAAACTTTTTCATATATACTAAACTTTTTCAAAAAGTATATATATGTGTGTAGTTATTACAATTTCACTCCACTTCCATCCATTAATGGTACACCTACCCGCCGAAATTAAGCGTGCTAGCTTGTTGGGTCAGCAGCACAGGAGGTTTTGGCCTTTCTTCTTGTTGGCTTGCGGAGGTCATTTAATTTCCTGGAGATATAGTGCGTAAACAACCATGACCCCATGCATCGTCGTCTACGTAGCACTCTAGCTCGGACCATCATTTAGCACATAATCCTGCGTGCGCTCTCTCTCTCTCTCTCTGAGACGTATGTATGTACGGGCGTATGTGCAGGGACCATCCAGAGAGACAAAGAACTAGCGGTACGGCGGGCACAGTGGCACGAAAAGAGGAGAGAGAACATGCACAGTGCCCCCGTCAATGGAGTATTGCTCGTCTCTCTCTCTCTACCAACCTCACCGTCAATGAACTCTCTCACTGGCACAGAGGCTCCTGCCGATCGAGCTGTAATGTGTTGGACAGGTTGCTGCACATACGCACCTGCCAATCACTCCATACACACCGCTGGCTACGTGCATATGAATGCTACCATAGTTGCATGAATGAATGCCGCAAGTTAGGTCAATTTGGCGGCATTCATGCATGCACCTACGTACGTACGTAGTACTCCCTCCGTTCCTAAATATTTGTCTTTCTAGGGATTTTAACAAGTGACTACATACAAAGCAAAATGAGTGAATCTACATTCAAATATATGTCTACATACATGCGTATGTTGTAACCATTTGAAATGTCTAGAAAGACAAATATTTTGGAACGGAGGAAGTAGTACCTACTTGTAGCTAGCTAGTAGTGCCACGATCGAATACAGGCCAGATGATTGCAGGGCGTGGTATCCAAGACAATCATATGGAAAGAGAGGGGTATCCAGAAATATATGCATGATTGTGAATGGTCCCCTGAAAATTCGTTGGACGTCTTCAATGGTGTCCATCGGTTTGTCTTCAACTCACCGGCTGGCCCTCAAGTCACAACAAATACATAACCGCACACGCCTGTGCCTCACCGGCCGGGTCTATGACTGGACTAGAATTTATACATAATACACTTGCATACTTGCATTGCTACATGCCTACATCATCATACTCTTCGTAACATCAAAGTTATATAGTAACTTTCTTTTGGTACCGAACTAGTACGACATGAGTTCGTAACCTTTGTATATTGCTCTCGTGCACACGCAATCAGCACTCCTTTTCCGGGATACAGCAGCGTCCATGCTCTTTGTAACTCTAGGGACTTACTCGGCTTGATTCTTACTCAATCTTACTAGTACTTGCTCTTTGTAGCTACTCCAGCAGCATGCACGTCAAACAATAATATGAGCGAGGCGTTGAGACTTGGCGAGTAAACAGTGACCAAGCAACGGCCGGTCCACGCACTACTGCATGTGACTGGACCGATCTGCACCTAGATAGGTAAGACGGTAGTACAAAGTACAAACTATTGTTGGATCAATTAAACGCAGAGTCTTATGCGTGCGTCCTAACTGATGGCATCGCGAGGGTACACCGGGTACAGAGGTTAGTGGTTGATCAGTGGTCGGATCACTGTGGTCAAATCGATCGATGGATGCAAAGCTTCATACGTAGGGCAATTACCTGACTCGTGTGAAACTAGCTAGCTAGCTTCGATCGAGGCATACATGGATGGCATGGCACGTGCTGCTACAGGCCAGGCAACTGTTACGAACACGTGAGCAAGGTACGCAGTACGCATGCCTAGCTTTCTCAACCTACACTACACATGCATGCATGAACGGTTTCACCAAATGTGATCTATCAACACTGCTCCCCCGTTACACTAGAAAAACACTACTTCCCGTTGCCCTAAAAACACCACTCTTCGTGCATGCATTCGTACGTATAGGAACGGAGGGAGTGGAATATATGAATGGTTCGCCTCAGCTACATATATATAAGTAAAAAAAAATGTGACATTAGGTTTTAGGTACAATCAACTGAACATTTAGACATTATTACGTATATTTGTGTTAGTGTAGCCAGTAGGATCAGTGTTTATACGCGTAGTTATATTACATGTATCTTTACTAATTGATGTGTTGAGAAGTTGAGAGTTGATCATAGACAAAAACGAAGCAACCCAAAAGGCAAAAGGGGTCATCGATCGATCAACCGACATGGCTAGATCCGAGTGAGAACCCCAGACAAAGATCGATCGGTCGAGAGAGAGACACTGGCCGGCCGGCCGGTATGTGCATTTTCCTTTACGAAAAGAGGCTGGACGGCCGGTCGGGGCGCCATGCATGCATATGCACGCAGCTATAGCTCTAGATAGCTAGGTACCTTCGCCTTTCGCCTTTTTCTCCCTCACTCGATCCATCGATCATATGGTGCTTGGAATTGAAGCAAACTGCTGGAACAAAAGAAAAGGAAGACCAGTACGACCACACATGCATGTAAGATGTTGAATGCATGCATGGATAAACTGCGAGGGGCTTCACTACCACAAAGTAGATATTTCGTGAAGCCAAACACCGTCAAATGCAGACCATCACAAGCATATATATCTTATATTCTACGTTTCTTGAAATGCCTATAACCTCGACTACTAATCTCTTACCGCCTTGGATCAATATCAAACTATCAGCTGCATGCAATTGTCGTCACCGACTTACACAACAAAGTTTTACTACAAATGAAACTTAATAAAAGCGCTGGATTTTCAGACGGCCGGTGCTACCACACTGACACTGTGACAGCATGCAAAAGTGCCCATATATATGGTAGTACAGTACTATGTAATAATATCAGCTGATCGATGAGTGAAAGGGAAGCTAAGCTAACCACCCAGCTTAGCAATGTCGATCGTGGTGTGCACGTGCAAGAGAGGTGTAACTTTAATCGTAAGGCGGGCAGTAAAAGAGGTGGGTGAAATGTGTGTAAGGTGGCCGGCGGACAAAACTTGCCTGCTCCCTCCCCATGCTCCCATCCGTGCTCCCACTTCATCCTACGGCTGTCATTTCTTCTTTTTCCTTTCTAATCTAATCATCGCCCCCCTGATTTTAAGGAGATGGGGCCGGGCCTAATTTTGTTCCAATCAAATCAAGCCACATACGCGGGAGCACGGATGGGCACACACAAGGGGAGTAGGCAAGTCTCGTCCGTGGCCGGCCGGGTCAGGATTTACTGGATTCGTACGTTTTGCCAGGATTTTACCGCGATCTTAGCTAATCATGTTCTTTCTTTGGTTGGTTGCTGGTTTGTTGGGTGTGTGTTGACGAATGAAAGAAGCCAGGAGTGAGGTTTAAGATACTAAATATTATTCCCTCCGTCCTAAAATAAGTGACTCATGCACGGACTAGGCTCGATCCAATCTATTTACAACATCCACAAAGATTTGATTGAAAATGGGTAAATTAAGTTAGGACCTTGACTTATGTGTAATCACACTGGCAACAATCATACCCTCGTAATTGCATAATTCCTATTTTAATCTCACCAAATAACCCTCCTTTGCATACTCTCGATTGTACTTCAACTACAATGATGCTGATCTATGGCCGAACTACGTATGCTACACAGGGTAGTTTCGAAAGAAGTCCACACCCCCGTTTTACATTCGCAAGCTCATCCAAGACGAGGCCAGACTCTGAATCACGGCAGGGCCGGGCTAGGCACCTTAGCGTTATCATGCCGCGAGAGTAATCCTTTTTATTGATAATGCTGTAATGACGGGCTATGATGTGGAGCCGATGTAATACAATGAACTCTTTCTCTCTTAATTAATGAATGAGGCAAAAAAAATGCCTCGGATTCAAATAAAAAGTCATTAATAAAAATCACATCCAGATTCGTAGACCACCTAGCAACAACTACAAGCACTGAAGCGAGTCAAAGGTGTGCCGCCGTCATCGCCCCTCCTTCGTCGGAGTCGGGAAAACTTGTTACAGTAGAGATAGTCGGGAAGTCGTCGTGCTAAGGGTCCATAGGACTAGACCAGCAGAACAACAACCGTCGCCTATAAAACGTAGCGTAGTTCGAAAGGATCCAAACTAAAGATACACCAACGTAGACGAACTACGACTAGATCCGAGTAAATCCATCAAGGTAGGATCCGTCGAGACATCACCGGAACGGGGGCTACGCGGAGAGAACTTTATTCCATCTTCGGGGAACCGTCGTCGCCTCGCCTTTCTGAGCAGGACACAAACCCTAACAAAACTAAAAAAAAAATCTAAAAAACAGAGCCATCCCGGCGATAAGGACCAGGATCCACCGCGTCACCATGGCCTAAGGCCATCGAAGACGGGATGAGCCAGCGGCGACGCCGACGGGAGGCAGAGAAGCTTTTCTTAACTTGCAAGCTAGGACTCACGGGAAATAGACTGCAAGAATCTGGTTGCGTATGTTACATACACCTCTCATCTTGGTTGCATATATGTTGATCCATGTTTCGCCTGATATATTATGTAAACGCATACGATTGCTACTTAAGTTAAAATAAATGCATTTCTACAAAACAAAAGAATTAAGATATAGTATGATATTAGATACTCTTAATTAGGTAGTACAAGACAAATAGTGTGCGCTAAATTCAGTCAGAACAGAACAAATTAATCCAAACAAAGCTGCAGGCATCGATTGAAATGCGCATGAGTACGTCACATACTGGATTAGGGCATCTCCAATGATGACCCTTAAATTTTCTCCGGCATCCGTCAGCGAACAAGGGGGCCAGTTTACGGACGGATGCAGCAGCCGGCCATTCAATATTGCCCATATATATTTTAACAACAATTGGAACCAACCAAACGAAATTCATCCAAACACGTCGGATTTTGATATAAATCGAAAGAGATTCATATAAACAAAGCGAATTTCATATAAACATGACGGAATTCATTACATTGCGGACATACTTCAACTAAAAGTGGAGCTCGTCCGACTCTGTAGGTATAATTTCGGGCATACTTCTATTCTAAACCTAAACTAAATGATCGCCGGCGTCCGGTCCCCATGTCCGGCCATCAGGACCATGAACTGAAGCTTCGCCTTCTCCAGTTACGCCTCAGCGCTCTCCATCTCCGCCTCCACGTCGTCGCCAAGAGATTAATATGCCGGCGATGCTCAGCCGACCAAGCTTGGTGTTGACAGGAGGGGAGGGGAGGTGGCCTTCTTGGGACCCGAGTGGCGGTGACCTACTATGCACTACTCTCCTCGCTGCCGTCGGCGACCGCGGACGTGCCGGCTTCGTGGTCATGGTGGCGGGCCACGACATCGGCGGTGACGGTGATGTCCTCCTCGGCGTCGGTCTTGCCCCACAGCTCACCCGCTGCCTCGTCGAACTCCTTATAGGCGGCATCCAGTTGTGCGTGACGCTGGCGGTACCGCCGGCGTGCAAGGAGGATGTCATGGGTGGAGCGGTAGGACTCGAGCAACGCCTCATGCTCCATCATGTCCGCATCCGGCACAATCCCCTGCCGGCTTTGAGTTTCTCCTCCGCCTACAGATGCTTCTGGAGGAGTTGGTGGTTGTAGGCGTCGGCTTGCGCCTACCGGAGCTGCTCCTCCCACACCATGTCCATGTAATGGGCACGAGCCTCGCCGATGGTCATGGTGCAATGCACCGGCGAGGTTGACGTGGACGAGGAGGGTGGCGCCGGCTCGTAGTCGGCCTCGTCCTCCATTGGAACGTCGTCGTCCTCCGGCCTGCCAGCCAACGGAAATGGCAGTCATCTCCTTCTTCTCCAACGTGAGCTCGTCCCAGAGAGCTTTTGTGCGCGAGGAAGCATGGTGGGAGTGGTGCGAAGAGGAGAAAGGGGGCGAAGGCGGATAACCCAGCAATGGTCGGGGCTCCAGTTTATATAGCAATGGTGGGTGGCAGAGGGATGGATGGGTGACGCCGAAGTATCGGCAACCGCGCGTGATTAATGTGGGTGGCAGGCAGACGGTCGTCATGTCGTTTGAACGCGGAGCAGTCACGTGCACGGGGAGGCGTCGCTGGCGACGGTCTCTCGGCCGGGGCGCCAGTGAGAGGTCGCGTCCGCTCCGGCCGGGCATGAATGTGTTGACCGTTTCATGTAGAAGCGTGTGTGGGTAAAGGAGGTGGTTTGGGTGGGTCAGGATGGTCAGACGCGGGCATGGCAGCGGCCCTGACACCCGAGTCGGTGTTGAAGATGCCTTATGCACGGGCCAAATGGCCATGCTGCCAACATCGAAACAAGGGCAAGAGACGGGGAAGGGAAACGGCGTGCAACGCCAAACAAGAAGCTTGAGCATGCATGCAGCTCGCGTGACTGATGCAAATTGCAAAACCAAAGCATAGCACGTATGCATATGCCTGTCATCAGTATAGTGTCGCCCGTAGGCATGCATGCATGCATGCATATATATGCACTGCAGCCTAGGGGATAGTAGGCAAGTCTAGCTTCTGAATGGACGGACATCCGACAGTCACGTATAGCTAGGGCTGGTAAACGCCTGAATGGCTGGCTGCATCGGTGCTAGCCGCTACGGATCACGTACTGATGTCCAACCGTTATCGACTGGATCCTTGCAGAAGCTAGCGCCAAGCCTACTGTTTAATTTAGTTTAGGTCCCTTCCGACGGCTACCGGACAGGGATACTGGCCGTTAAAAGGCCAAATTAGCTTGCATGCATGCAGCGACTCGCTAGCGCATCGACCTGACGCTTCCCTTGGCGGCAAATTTGACAATTTTGACCTTGACGAAATCAATTCACAGACTGAACTGTCCGTAAAACAATTTCACACCTCTTACCTTTTTTGTAGCGCCCGTCACGATGACGCCACACTATACGGTGCACCGCCTAGCTCGGGGGGCTACACGCCTGGCCAGCGTCGCATCCCGAACTGCCTAAAAATTATTAAGTTAATGTGCAGCGCCTAAGAGCTAGGCGCCACACTATACAGTGTACTGCCTAGCTCCTAGGCGTTGCACTGTATAGTGTGGCGCCTAGCTCTCACGCATTGCACACTGACTTAGTAATTTTTCGGATCACCCGGGTGCGACGCTGGCTAGGCGTGCAACGCCTTCAAATTAGACGCTGCACCGTAGGGTGTGACGACGTCGTGGGCGGACACTATATAAAAAGGTAATGAATGTGAAATTGTTTCACGGACAGTTCATTCTGTGAATTGATTTCGACCAAAGATCAAAATTGTCAAATTTGCCTCCCTTGGCGACTAGCCGCAGCGCGTTTTGTGATAAGGTCGCACAGGCTTCGGCGTGCTAATTTGTCTCGTTCGTTCGGTGTATGTAGATATCGTAGCCGCATGCATTTGACCGGAAAGATTCAGTACGTGGGCGACGGGTGCTGACCAAAACAGAGCATCTTTCTCCTTCGGCGGGAAGAACAGGAAGACGAAAGATGAACATCTTTAGCGATACACTCCTCTCCGACTCTTCCCATCAACATCTAGTCGTCAGCACTAAGCAGGGTTCTATTTTTTTTGCGGAAGATGAGGCAAAAGACTTGCCTCGTTGATTAATTAAGAAGAAGAACAAAGTTATAGTATGGCCACATGAACCCCCAACAAAATTTACAAAGCTGTTACTCTCCCGGCATCAGATTGTCCATCCGTTTCACGCTTGCGAGGACCCAAAGCTTAGTTTCGCTCTTCAAACTGCCCAGATGATTTGTGGTGGCATAGATTTCGTCCGGAAGACTCTAGCGGTTTTTTCATTCCAAATGATTCAATTGGTAAGCAAAGTGAGAGACGCCATCGCTTTGCTCTGTCTGGCCAACTTGACCCACCAGCTACGGATGGAATGATGGGCCGCCAAAGGGAAGGGTTGACATCAACAATGCCCGGCGACTCTTTTATCAACCTCCATAGCCTCAATGTGTATCGACATTTGTAGAGGAGGTGCGCGGCGGTCTCGAACACTCTCTTGCATAGAGGACTAAGCAATGTTGAAATTTTGTCCATATTTTTCTTTTTTTTCGGGTCTTGTCCATGTTTTTCTAGTATCTTAGCCTTTGAATGAAGCTGTCCGCTACAGTGGTATCATTGACGAAATCTCACGATTGTCACTCTTGAGAGTCACACTATGAATAAATATTTGCCTCACTCCAGAAACGCCCGAGGCGCATTGAGATTAACGTGTTACGTGCTGAGATATAAAAATGAAAGGAAAATAAGAAAACCTGCAAAACCCATGATGAGGAAAAACCAACAGAAAACCCGTGAAAAAGATGAAAACAATCATGGGAAAGTTCCCAAAAGACCGGTGAAAAAAAAGACCTACATGGACCAGCGCATTTATATATATACAGTGCTACGGACGGGTGTGCGCTGGTTTGCATAAAGCACTTTAACCGGCCCTTAAGATGCCAAATAGGAGTTCAAGAGCAACTATTTAACGAGCGCTTCTTCGGGAGGCTCGCAGCGATCAGCGTCACTTGGCGCGCTCTCAGTCATTCGTTATGTGTCGCGCTCTGGGCGCTCCCTCCGGATTTTTTTTCCGCATGCGTTTTCGGCTTATTGAACGGTTTTTCCCCTGGGTTTTTTTTATGTTTTGGTTTTCCACCGGTCTTTCTTAACTTTTCCACGAATTTTTTAAATTTTTTTTTGCGAAAAACACGTTTTTTTCGCGAAAGTCACGATTGTGCTTTCGCGAGAGTCACGGCCGTGCCTTTTTCGGAAAGGGAAAAAACGTGTTTTCTGTATTTTTTTCTTTCGCGAGAGTCACGGTTTTGCTTCCGCGAGAGACACGGTTGTGCTTTCGCGAAAGTCACGGCCGTGCCTCTCGGAAAGGAAAAAAAACGCGTTTTCTATTTTTTTTCTTCTTTCGCGAGAGTCACGGTTTTGCTTCCGCAAGAGGCACGGTTGTGCTTTCGCGAGAGTCACGGCCGTGCCTCTTTTGGAAATGAAAAAAAAAACACGTTTTTTTTCTTTCGCAAGAGTCACGGTTTTGTTTCCGCGAGAGGCACGGTTGTACTTTCGCGAGAGTCACGGCCGTGCCTCTTTCGGAAAGAGAAAAACCAGTGCGCCCGGTTCGGTTTTTTCGTCTGTTTTTTTTTTCGTGAAAAAAAAGTTCATGAAAACCTATCAACATGGGATCTAGTTTTGAAGATCTCGACGCGAGGAATTCAACGGTGAAAACGGTTCGAGATTTGGACGCACGGTTTAAGAGATAAACCGTTTTGAATAAACGAATCTACGAAAAAAGAGAAAACGCTCAGGTTGGGACAAGTGACGCGCATGCAGCGCGCCACTTGTCGCAATATGGAGGTTTGGGGGTGATCTTTGCAACGAATACTCCTCAATTAGTGATTTCGGAGGAGTTCGGTGTGCGGGGAAAACCAGCAAAAGCGCACCCACAAGCAGATTTTGGGCCTAGCCCATTGCGGGCACGGACGCCCCTTTTTCCATATATTTTTCGTTTTTCTTTTCTTTTAGGAAAATAGGTCTTTAAAAAAGTTCATAATTTTAGATATGTTCATGAATGATAATGTTCACACATTTGGGAATTTTATGCCTTTTTGAGAAACAAAATGTTCATAAATTCAAAAGTGTTCATGATTTTGAAACATGTTCGCGAATTTGAAACAAATGTTCATGAATTCCAAAAAAATCATGATTTCAAAATATATCATCAATTCACGAAAAATGTTCATGGATTTAAAAAAATGTTTGCAAATTAAAAAATATTCATGAATTTTAAAAAAAGTTTATGGATTCAGAAACTGTTCAAAAATTTAAATATACTCATAGAATTTTTTCAGCATGCTAATTTTTCGCGTTCGTTCAATGTATCGTAGTCATGGCTGTGTGCATTTAACCAGAAAGATTCAGTACATGAGGCGCCGGGTTGAGGGCTGACCAAAACAGAGTATCTTTCTGCTTCGGCGGCAAGAACAGGGAAAGATGAACACTTGGTCTCTTCCCATCAACCATTAGTTGTCGACACTCAGACGGGTTGAAATACTGGCCATGTTTTTCTAGTATATTACCCCTTTTTTTTCCCTTAAAAAAACACTCTATTAGGAGAGTACACGAAAGACGCATACACTATGGACATGTTTGGTTGCCTGCATTAGGCTCAGCCTGGCTCGCGCAGGAAAGATTGAGCCTGTTTGGTTGGTTGCATTTACTGTTGGATCTGCATAGCATGAAACTTAAAGCACACTTGGGCCTGGCTCGCTGGATGCTCAGATCGATAGTTTCTAGCGAGCCAGGCTAAGGCGAGCGCACATGGTGCGCCACTTGCGCGAGGGGAGATGGAGGGATACGAGTTGGTATGCAGGCTATGCGTGCTTATCTTTTCCTACCTCCATTAACCTTCTCTCTAATTTTGTTCATCCTAGCAACTTCTGACCTACACAACGGTGCTTCGATTCGAGGTAAGCTCTACGCAAAAAAGATGCACCTCGATGCTATGGTTCCATTCAGGCCATCGGTTCGTAGTTTCGGCGGCCGTAAGTTCTTATTTTCGCCTTCCCGTTTGAAGCTATTCTGAACGAGTTTTGTCATATTCGCCGCGCACAATCGATCGTTTGAAATTTCCTTTGACCAGCAGCATAATCTCGTAGTTCCGCACAACATTCTTGTTGTAAATTTTTGGTTTCGACAATCGTAGCTTCATCTCTCTTTGAACAGCAGCCTACTGCACTGCCGCCGCCATGTCAAGCTCCTCTGTCCTTTGCTCAAAGCCTCATAGCCCTCCTATTTGTTCCTCTTGATGAGGACATCACTAACAAGGTTACACCCACAGCCCCAACTGACACATATACATGACCAATTACTAGAGCTCGCGCACACCAATTAAATTACCAGGGCCTAGCTTGGACAAGAAGGATGAACATTGGAGCAAGATCAAGCATGGAGATGATGGCATGCGCAAGAGGAACAAGAACGGAATTACAAGTGATGATTTCAGGACTTTGAAGCCATCATAATGAGTGCGTGAAGCCTTGGACGAAATATACAAGATGCCACTTCATAAAGTTCGTCCAGAGGCTATTATAGATGCTGCGTCACCTTATTATTGGGCCAGACCCATGTAATTTTGAAATACTTGAGTATAGGCTGTTTTTAGAGTCCGTATGTGTCGGGAAACAAGAGTTAGGGTTGGTTTATATACAGCCCTTAGGGCGTCGTTTAGACTTTGGGTTTTGTTTAGATTAAAGTTCGCCATAGCTGCAACTTCACGTACTTCGTTTGTGTTCAACAACCAGACAAAGACGTCACAGAACCCCACCTTGATCAATAAAAATTTCCTCTTATATTCGCAATATCCAGATTGCAATCTTAGTTTCTTGCTTGTTTTTCGTTTGCTTGCAGGAAATAGACCCTCGTGGTCAGGTTGATCGTGCTCCGGCGTGGTCAATAACCTCTCGGAGTTGGTTTAGCGATTGCTAAGGCGCGACTTCCTCGCACGTTCGTAGTCGGATCGTCAAAGTTGACTTCCTCCAAAACGATAGCCACCATCTCATCGAAAGACGGGACACCTTTGCCTCTATCAAGTGGTATCAGATTTCCAGGTTGCTTGATGAGATTTTACAATTTTTCGTAGATTAGATCGAGTCTGTTCTTCATACCTACAGTCCACAAAAAAGCCAAAAAAATTAGGGATGGTTCATCATATCCGAACCAGTCTGAGCTATTGCATAATCTTTTCCGTGTTTGCTTAGTTGAATTTGCGGTTGCATCGTCGTGTCGAGTTGCTGGTCTTAGCGTCTAGTTCTTTAGAGTTTCGAGTTCTGTTCACAGTTTGTCACGCTGCCGCCGCACCATATTCATCGCTGCTGCCATACCACCACCGCTATCACATACCACCACCGCTGCCATAACCTACAACCGCTGCCATATCCTACCATCATATATCCACCACAAATCCGAGTTAATTTCATATTAGGTTTATTCTCGAGATCCATCTAGTTTCGGATTCTTGTTTCCTTGCCTGCGTAGGTCTCGAAATAAAAAAGTCTGGAGAACCCCGGGCAGTTTTTAAGCAAAAATTTCGGCAGGTGAAAATATTTTTTCCCTCTCCTATTTTTGGGCTTTTCTGAGTCTTTTGAGACACGTGCCATCATACTATTTTTTTATCGCACTTTTTCGTCGCCGCTGCCCTGATTCCGAAAAAAAAATGTGTCTATCATCTTAGTTTGAATTGTGAAGAGTTTTGAGACACTCGCCATTATAGTGATTTTCGGCAAAAAAAAAGAAGCGTAAAAAAAGAGGAAAAATTTCAGAGTGTGCTTTCCCCTTGATTACGTGCATCGCCGTGATTTTGTTAGTGTTCTAGGCTCGTGTCTCTAGTACGGTCTAGCCCAGGACCAGCACAGTACCGTCGTTGAGCGTTTATTCTACTTTGCATCTCTGAATTGATTATTGCTGACCATTTTTGCTACCATATTATAAGCCTTCCCAACTCCACATACATCTACGTCGTGCGTTTGACTCTCCCTGGTAATCGCTTTATCCAAGCTTTGAGAGTTTTGACTACCACGGTTGCCGATCACCACCTGCTGCTGGGTAAGAACTGATAAGAATTTGAGATTTGCTTGACGGATTTGTGACCCCCCACCACCACCATTTTCTAGTAGTATCTAGGATCATATTTTTGTGTGTTTCTATTGCTGCTAACCATGCCAGGATCACAAGTCGACGAGACTGACTGGGAGAACATGACAAACAAGGAGTTGCATGATAAATTTCAGCAAATAATGGGTCAACAGGTAGAAGATGTGATGACCAGTTTTGACAACGCGCTAGCGAGGATGGATGGCATTGAGAAGTCAATTGACACCAAGTTGGATGCCAAATTCGCTGAAGTCTTTGCGCGTCTACCTCCACCTGCGGCACCATTGCAACAACAACAACAACCACCTTCACGTCGCGAAACAGCCCTCCGCAAAGCGAGCCGTGTCGCTCTTCTGCCTGGCCAAACTGTTGGTGCTGCTGTTGATACTTATGTGGCTCCTGCTGCTGCTGAGGAGGAGGAGGATGATTACGCGGGGGATTACGAGGATGAGGTTGATCAAAATTAGAACTACGTGCAACAACCAGCACCACAACCACCAGGTCATCCACATGCAAATAATCGCAATGGTAGGGCTGCACCACACCCTCAGGTACGTGATCATGTCCATCTCCCTAAACTAAAGCTGAATATTCCACCATTTGAGGGTAGATATGTTCCTCATATATATCTTACTTGGGAGTTAGAAACCGAACAACGTTCTACATGTTTAAAATATCCCGAGGAGAGACGTGTTGATGCTGCTCTTTGTGTTTTCACTAGTTTTGCTTGTGTATGGTAGTCTGAATATTGTAGATTATATCCGGATAATATTCCAACTACTTGGGCTGCTTTGAAAACTGCCATGCGTACTCGTTGGGTTCCACCATATTATCAACGCGAATTACTTCAGAAATTGCAGCGTTTAAGACAAGGAAAAAATCTGTAGAGGAATATTATCAGAAATTACAAACTGGCCTGATTAGATGTGGTATTGTTGAGGATAATGAGGCTATGCTTGCATGTTTTATGGGTGGCTTAAATAGACAGATTCAGACAATTCTAGAGTATAAGGACTATAATAATATCACTCGTTTATTCCATCTTACTTCCAAAGCTGAACGTGAAGTGCATGATTGACAGGCCTTGGCACGAACTAATTTTTCTGCAGGTCGACCTTCATCATGGACACCGCGTGCATCATCTACTTCGACACGTCCGGCTGCACCACCGCCTACTTCATCCGTCACTTCTAGCCGTGATAAAAGCAAACAGGCACCACCACCATCAACCAGGAGTACATCTTCCGGTCCTGCGCAGAGCTCTTTTTCATCCATGTCATCCAATGGGCCAACACATGATGTTATATGTCGTCGTTGCACTGGTCGTGGTCACTATGAGAACAAATGCCCATCGCAGCGTGTCATGATTGCTACTGAGGATGGTGGTTATGAGTCCGCTAGTGACTATGATGAGGAGATTTTGGCTCTTATTACACGTGAAGAATATGGTGGAGATGATTCTGAAAATGAGACGCAATACATGGCTCCTGAAGACGCTGACAGGTATGAATGTTTAGTTGCTCAACGTGTTTTGAGTGTGCAGGTCACACAAGCGGAGCAAAATCAGAGGCATAATTTGTTCCATACAAAGGGAGTTGTGAAAGAATGTTCTGTTCGCGTCATCATAGATAGAGGGAGCTGCAACAACTTGGCTAGCATGGAGATGGTGGAGAAGTTATCTCTCACCACAGGACCACATCCACATCCTTACTACATCCAATGGTTCAACAACAGCGGCAAGGTTAAGGTAACACGTACTGTTCGTGTGCATTTTAGTATCTCCACATATGCTGATTATGTTGATTGTGATGTGATACCCATGCAAGCATGTTCCTTATTACTTGGTAGATCATGGCAATTTGATAAAAAAATTGTACACCATGGTAGAAAACAATCAGTATACTCTTGTTCATAAGGATAAACGTATTACTTTGCTTCCTATGTCTCCTGATTCCATTTTGAAAGATGATATTAATAGAGCTAATAAAGCAAAACAGGAGCAAAATAAGAGTGAAAATCAGATTGCGGCAAAAGAATTTGAGCAGCAAATGAAGCCTAATAACACACCATCATCTCATGTTGCATCTGAAATTAAATTAAAAAGTGGATGTTAAATTGCCACCAAATCTGATATTGATGATCTAGATTTAAGCAAATCCGTTTGCTATGCTTTTGTGTGCAAAGAGGCATTATTTTCATTCGAGGATGTGCCTTCCTCTTTGCCTCCTGCTGTCACTAACATTTTGCATGAGTTCCCGGACGTCTTTCCACAAGACGTGCCACCGGGATTACCACCTATTCGAGGGATTGAGCAGCAGATTGACTTAATTCCCGGTGCATCGCTACCCAACTGCGCACCATACCGTACCAATCCAGAGGAGACGAAGGAGATTATGCGTCAAGTACATGAGCTACTCGACAAAGGTTATATACGCGAATCCCTTAGTCCTTGTGATGTTCCTATTATTCTAGTGCCGAAAAAGGATGGTACATCGCGTATGTGTGTTGATTGTAGAGGCATTAATAATATTACTATTCGTTATCGTCATCCTATTCCTAGGCTAGATGATATGCTTGATGAATTGAGTGGCTCTACAATATTCTCCAAAGTTGATTTGCGTAGTGGATACCATCAAATTCGTATGAAACTGGGAGATGAATGGAAAACAGCATTTAAAACTAAGTTTGGATTATATGAGTGGTTAGTCATGCCTTTTGGGTTAACTAATGCACCTAGTACTTTCATGAGATTAATGAATGAAGTTTTTACGTGCTTTCATTGGACGATTTGTGGTAGTATACTTTGGTGATATGTTGATTTATAGCAGATCTTTGGAGGAACATTTGGAACATTTACGTGATGTTTTTATTGCTCTACGTGATGCACGTTTGTTTGGTAACCTTGGAAAGTGCACCTTTTGCACCGACCGAGTATCTTTTCTTGACTATGTTGTTACTCCATAGGGAATTGAGGTTGATAAAGCCAAGATTGAAGCTATTGAGAGTTGGCCGCAGCCCAAAACGATCACACACATGAGGAGTTTCCTTGGCCTCGCTGGATTCTATCGGCATTTTCTGAGAGATTTCAGCACCATTGCTACACCTCCCAATGAGCTTACAAAGAAGGATGTGCCTTTTGTTTGGGGTACTGCACAGGAAGAAGCATTCACGGTATTGAAAGATAAGTTGACACATGCTCCTTTACTCCAACTTCCTGATTTTATTAAGACTTTTGATCTTGAATGTGTTGCTAGTGGAATTGGGTTAGGAGGTGTGTTATTACAAGATGGTAAACCTGTTGCATACTTTTCTAAAAAATTGAATGGGCCTAGTCTAAATTATTCTACTTATGATAAGGAATTATATTCTCTTGTTCGGACTTTGGAAACATGGCAACATTATTTATGGCCCAAAGAATCTGTTATACATTCTGATCATGAATCTTTGAAGCGCATTAAAAGTCAAGCAAAACTGAACCGTAGACATGCTAAATGGGTTGAATTCATAGAGACTTTCCCTTATGTTATTAAACACAAGAAGGGAAAAGAAAATGTTATTGCTGATGCATTGTCTCGTCGTGATACTATGCTTTCACAACTTAACTTTAAAATATTTGGTTTGAAGACCATCAAAGATCAATATGTGCATGATGCTGAATTTAAAGATGTATTGCAGAATTGTAAAGAAGAGATAACATGGAACAAGTTCGTCGTTAATGATGGATTTGTGTTTCGTGCTAACAAGCTATGCATTCCAGCTAGCTCTGTTCGTCTTTTGTTGTTGCATGAGGCGCATGGAGGAGGATTAATGGGACACTTTGGCGTGAAGAAGACGGAGGACGTACTTGCTACACATTTCTTTTGGCCAAAGATGAGACGGGATGTTGAGCGTTTTGTTGCTCGCTGCACTACATGTCAAAAAGCTAAGTCACGACTCAATCCTCATGGTTTATATATGCCTTTGCCTGTCCCTAGTGTTCCTTGGGAAGATATATCTATGGACTTTGTTTTGGGTTTACCTCGAACAAAGAAGGGGAGGGATAGCATTTTTGTTGTCGTGGATAGGTTCTCGAAGATGGCACACTTTATACCATGTCATAAAAGCGATGATGCTGCTAATGTTGCTGATTTGTTCTTTCGTGAAATTATTTGCTTGCATGATGTGCCAAATACTATTGTTTCATATCGTGATACTAAATTTCTTAGCCACTTTTGGAGATGTTTATGGGCTAAGTTGGGGACTAAACTGTTTTTTAGTACTACTTGTCATCCCCAAACTGATGGACAAACTGAAGTAGTCAATAGAACTTTGTCTACTATGCTTAGGGTTGTTTGAAAGAATAACAAGAAAATGTGGGAAGAATGCTTGCCTCATATTGAATTTGCTTATAAGCGTTCGTGCATTCTACTACTAAGATGTGCCCTTTTGAAATTGTCTATGGTTTCCTACCTCGTGCACCTGTTGATTTGTTGCCTCTTCCATCTTCGAAGAAGGTTAATTTTGATGCTAAACAACGTGCTGAATTGATCTTAAAAAATGCATGAGTTAACTAAGGACTTAAAAATGCTAAATATAAACTTGTTGGAGATAAGGGTAGAAAATGTGTTGTCTTTGCACCTGGAGATCTTGTTTGGTTACATTTGCGTAAGGATAGGATTCCTAATTTGCGCAAGTCAAAACTAATGCCATGTGCTGATGGTCCTTTCAAGGTGTTAGAGAAAATAAATGATAATGCGTATAAACTTGAGTTGCCTGCAGATTTTGGGGTTAGCCCCATATTTAACATTGCAGATTTGAAGCCTTACTTGGGTGAGGAAGATGAGCTTCCGTTGAGGACGACTTCAATTTAAGAAGGGAAGGATGATGAGGACATCACTAAGAAGGTTACACCCACAGCCCTAACTGACACATATATAGGACCAATTACTAGAGCTCGCGCACGCCAATTAAATTACCAGGGCCTAGCTTGGATAAGAAGGATGAACATTGGAGCAAGATCAAGCATGGAGATGATGGCATGCGCAAGGGGAATAAGAACGGAGTTACAAGTGATGATTTCAGGACTTTGAAGCCACCATAATGAGTGTGTGAAGCCTTGGACGAAATATACAAGATGCCACTTCATAAATTTCGTCCAGAGGCTATTATAGGTGCTGCGTCACCTTATTATTGGGCCAGGCCCATGTAATTTCGAAATACTTGAGTATATGTTGTTTTTAGAGTTCGTATGTGTGGGGAAACAAGAGTTAGGGTTGGTTTCGGACCCCTCCTCCAATGGCCACGAAATTCCCCCCTCTTCCCCCATATATACAGCCCTTAGGGCGTCGTTTAGACTTTGGGTTTTGTTTAGATTAAAGTTCATCATAGCTGCAACTTCGCGTACTTTGTTTGTGTTCAACGACCAGACAAAGACGTCACAGAACCCCACCTTGATCAATAAAGATTTGAAAGTGCTGTATATCGACTAGAGGGGGGGTGAATAGGCGATTTTTATGAAAGTCTTCAAAACATGGAAGTTTCGAAGACAAACGATAGAACCAATCCTATTTGTATGCAGCGGAAGGTAGACTACACTAGACAAGCCATAGTCAAGTATTCAATGAAGTGAAAGCATGAAGACTAATAGCACCTAGGCAGTATGGATCAGGATGGAAGATTGTATGAAGCCAATCAGAACAAGTAGTCACACAGTGAAGTCAAACAGATAACGCAAGCAGGCAATGACTTCACAAAGAAGGACAGTAAGTAAAGAGAAGGAAAGCATAGAACCAGTAGCTTGGGGAAGACAGTGATTTGTTAGACTAGTTCCAGTTGCTGTGACAACTGTACGTCTGGTTAGGGAGGCTGATATTTAACTCAAAAGACCACGTCTTCACCTTATTCCCCTTGAGCTAAGGACACCTAGTCCTCGCCCAATCACTCTGGTAAGTCTTCAAGGTAGACTTCCAAACCTTCACAGACTTCGTTCACCGGCGATCCACAATGACTCTTGGATGCTCAGAACGCGACGCCTAACCGGCTGTAGGAAACACAGTCCTCAAGTGTAACAAGTCTTCGGGTCACACAGACAGAAAGACTTCAGTGATGCCTAACATGCTTTTGCTCTGGGTGTTTGGGCTTTGTCCTCACAAGGATCTCTCTCTCAAATGCTTCGGAGGTGGGTTGCTCTCAAACGACAAAAGCCGTGTAATAACTCTGAGCAGCCACCAATTTATGGTGTAGGGGGTGGGCTATTTATAGCCACTAGGCAACCCGACCTGATTTGTCCGAAGTGACCCTGGGTCACTAAGGAACTGACACGTGTTCCGACGTTCAGATTTCAAACACACGCGACAACTTTACTTGGGCTACAAGTAAAGCTGACTCATCCAGCTCTGGATGAGATTTGCTATCATTGTCTTCGCTCGAAGACATAGGATTTGGTTGCGCGTCACTTCAGTCACTCTGACTTTGTTCACTTGGACCCCACTTAACAGTACGGTGGTTCCTATGACTCAACAAAGAAGAAAAGTAAACAACAAAACATCTAAGTCTTCGCGCTCCATAGTCTTCACACAATGTCTTCTCTTGTCATAGTCTTCAATATGACTATCTTCATATACCACCATTGTCGTCATTGTCTTCATACATTTTTAGGGGTCATCTGCGGTAGGTAAACCGAATCTATGAGGGACTACTACCTGTGTTATCCTGCAATCGTCACAAACACATTAGTCCCTCAACCAGGTTTGTCATCAATACTCCAAAACCAACTAGGGGTGGCACTAGATGCACTTATAATCTCCCCCTTTTTGGTGATTGATGATAAACTGGTTGAAGTTTTCAACGAGGATAAAAGTATGTGAAATTGTAAGGATAAAGGTATTGTCGTCATAAGTAGCAAAAGGCTCCCCCTGAAGATGTGCATACAATTAGTTTGCTTTTGAATGCAAATGCACATGGCAGGTTGTACTTGTGGAGATCCTCTTCAACTTATGAAGACAATTCATCATGCACAATTGATATTTCAAATATAATGATATGCATAATGAGAAATGGACGTCTGCAAAATGACTAAGTGCGAAATATATCGTAGCACATGCGGAATTTATCATCGCATTACAGAGTATCAGAAAACGTAGCAGACGACCATCAAGTTTAAGTGTTGCAACTCAAAGAACCAAATGTAGAACAAACGAGAGTTGTAAACACTAGGCAAAATATAAAGCACCCGCCCATATGGACCCGCTTGAAGACTATCAACTCATATGCTTCTCCCCCTTTTGTCAGTAATGACCAAAAAGGTTTGAAGGCATAGAGCCTCTACTCGTTCCCAGTTGGAGCAGGAGAAGATGCAGGGTCGGCGTTGGTGTTTGGCGGTGCAGAAGAAGTTGGTGCAGTGTCGACACGCGCTGAAGGAGGAGGTGGTGAGGTAGCATCATCTTAATCATCTATCACCCTGGCATCCACCGTTGCAGCGGAGGAGGAATAGTCAGAGTCTTCAAGAAACGGAGTTCGACGCAAAACAACATTCCTTGGGGGAGTGTGGTCAAACTTGAATCTTTCAGTGAAGCCATCGTCTTGAAGATCTGCTTCAGCACTCAGCAAAGTCAAACTCTTCCATGACCTCCGACAGGTTTCATGAGCAACTAAGGAATTCTTGATGGCAAGGTTGCGAATGCGATTGACGTCCACCAAGAGGCTTTGCATCTGATGCTTCAGCTAGTAGTGATGCTTATCATGTTTCTGATGTAAGGCAACGAGAAGCTCTCGGTCATTGAGAACACGAGATCGCTTCCGAGGCCTTTGGGCAATGGTGCTCTCAGTAGCTTCAGTCTCTGCATGGCAAGGTAAGCGAGTACGACCAGCCAGAGGATAAACACGAGTGACCGTTGGAACTCCATCAATGGGCTGAGTGAAGCTCTGGTGATCAGCATTGTGAAGACAAACAGGCTCTTTGGCAGGCTCTTGGTATATGGCTTCAGCTGACATATCAACCTCTGGCAGGAATTGTGACGACCCCGGCCCGACCGTGCACTAATCATACACGCAAATGCACACGATCAAGCCTAAGGACTCACGTGAAGGAATCACAGCACAACTCTAAAACATAAATAAATACATACCAGTTATATATTACAAGCCAGGGGCCTCGAGGGCTCGAATACATAACAAGTGTCACACACATAGTCAGCGGAAGCGTTAGGTATCTGGGTACAGATACAACACAGCAGAAGATAGGCCTTTTACAAAGGCGGGGCAAAATAAAAGCTACGATCGAAAAGGCGCAGGCCTCCTGCCTGGGACCTCCGATCCTACTCCTGGTCGTCGTCCGCCGGCTCCTCGTAGAAGTACTCGCCGGCCGGGTAGTAGTAGTAGCCAGCCTCGGGCTGGTAGTAGTAGTCGTCAACGGGGGCTGCAGGCACCTTGGCTCCGTCGTCTGGTTTATCATGCGGGTAGGACAAAAGAGGAAGCAAAGCAACCGTGAGTACTCATCCAAAGTACTCAGCAAGACTTACATCAGATCTATACTAGCAATGCATATTTTCAAAGGAGGCTTTATGTGGGTGGACTAGACTGCAGAAAGCCAGAGTAGAGAGGGGGAAAAGCCTAGTCCTGACGAAGACTAGCATCTTCAGGGTCTTGCAGCAATTAGAAGGGAGCAGAATAGTACATCATAATGTATAGTGTTCATAGGAATATCTTCATATCACATATCTCAAGTCACCAGTTCTAGTTGTACCGAAGTGGATACAACTCCGAGTGTCCGTTACCGTAGGACAGGCTATCGATAGATTGTTTCTTCCCTGCAGGGGTGCACCAAGTTACCCACCACGCTCGCTTAACTCCGGCCGGACACACCATCAGGTCGTGCCCGCCCTCGGCTAAACAATACGACGCAACCCGACCGGATACCGCCAGAGAGGATCGAGCACGCCGGACTAAACCTATGCCCCCGGGGGTCTTGGCCATCGCCCCGGACACTCCTGCACGTTGCGTGGCCGTTCGGTAGCAGACCTAGCAACCCCTTATACAAGCGCAGTTGCATCCTAAGTCCAATCCGAACGGGCCGCTCAATCGCTGACGTCGTGACGACTCCGGCTGATGTATACGACGCAGAGCACCCACTCACACCCACGTGGTGGTTAGTGCTATCGGACCCGGAGGCCCCTCGGATCAAATATCCAAATCGCTTAGTGTATTGGGAGCGCGCGGTAACGAGCAGAGCCTACGATACTGTTGGCCCCGTCGTCCCGTCTCGAGGACTTGTGACAAGGACTGGGAAAGACCGGCCACGCCTCGTAGTTATCTCGCGGGTACCCTCACTGGTCACCCGACTCCACAGCTCACGCCTCAAAGGCACTCGCGGGTACCCCTCTGGGTCAACCCGCCTCCATCCAACATGTGTAGTAGTAACTTCAAAGTGTCATCAGACGCACGATACCTCTGGCCGCACGCCTTTGTTCCTGGCGACGTCCGGCCTCGGGGATCGATACGTCTTTAAACACGGTAAACTTCAAAGTGTCTTCAGACGCACGATACCTCTGGCCGCACGCCTTTGTTCCTGGCGACGTCCGGCCTCGGGGATCGATACGTCTTTAAACACGGTGTGGTGAAACAGGGCATCCGTGTGGTTTCATGCCGATGAGGAATCCGAGGAATCACCCTCGTTGGACTCCTAAACGACAAGTCCCGTTAAGGTGGTACCAGAGGAATCACCCTCGGCGGTAATCACAATAACGGATGCACGACAAAAGCTAAGTCGGACGTGGGAAGAGGAATCACCCTCGGTAACCCACAACGAGCTAGCTATACTACAGGGACAACATCGAAAGTGAGTTCGGAGGTATCACCCTCGTCACCCGATGTTAACTCTGCGGAGTCGAGCATAGTAGGGGGGTGTGAGGTGATGTGAAGAAGGTCAGGGGAAGGGGCTCGATCGCTTGATCGAGGCAAGGGTACTATGCGAGGCAACTACGAGAGTGTGGGACCATAGCAGTGCTACCCAACCTATACTAAGCAGTTTATGAATAAAAACAGGTATCAACAATTTAGCAAAGACAGGCTATGCAACAGTAATAGGAGCAGTAGCAGTAGCA
>LR738713.1:108264160-108278324 GCA_902687465.1 Secale cereale
TGGCCTCGGGCAAGCATGACAGCGCCTAGCGCGAGGACGGCGAGCTACGCGGCGAGGCTAGGTTCGGCCGGCGATGGCAGCGGCAGCTACGGGGCGCGAGCGAGCGAATGAAGAGGGGGAGGAGAAGCGAGAGAGGCGATGGGGGAGTGGATAAGGGTGACGACGGGGAGGCAGGGGTGGTTCTTATCCCCTCGGCCAGGCGCGGGCGTCGCCGTGTCGGTGCCGGAGTGGCGAGCGCGCGCGCGACCACGGGCGTGGCGACAGCGAGGAGGAGGGAGAAGAAGAAGGCCCTGTTGGGCTGGGCCTGCCCACTGTTCCACTTAAGCCCATGTGATCAGTAGGTATTTAGGCCTTTTTCCTTTTTCTGGTTTCTGTTTTAATTCATAGAGCCATTATGCATTATTTTGGGCAGCCAAAACATTTAGTAAAAATGTGAGACTTGGCCACACATTTACTTTGACATATTCTGCATTGACAGAAAAAGGTTTGGGCAACATTTGAATCTTTTTGGAATTTTCAAAAATGTTTTAGGCAATTAAAATGTTGTTTTGGCATTGTTTTAATTGCTCTAGCCCAATCCAAGTTGATGGTGATGTTGTTTTCACCAGAAACAATTGTTTTGGATTATTTGCAACAACATGGGCATTTTTTCAAAAATTTTGGAACAACTTCATTTTGCATTTGAATTTGAATTTGAATTTCAGGGGGAGTTTGGAAGTGCTTGTTTTAACCACTGTGATTATGCATTGCTAATGAGCATGACATGGCATGATTAACATTATGACACAGTGATTAATACAAGGGGGTGTTACAGGAATATGTGATGGTTGCGAGCAGAAGGCTGATAGTTGATAGCAGAATGAAGCTTGATGAGGCGCATGATCCATGGAGCATAGAACTTGAGTCCAAAGAGATCAGAACCTGATACAGCCAACTGCCTGATAAAGAAGTGTTGAGCGTTGAAGCTGATGCCATTGATGATATAGAAGACCAATGTCTTCATTGTGCCTTCAAGCTTGGCTGATGAAGAGTGTCCTATGACAGGCCATAGAGTTCGCCTGATGATATGATATATGGTGCGTGGAAGATACTCAAGGTCTTCAACAAAGAACTCTTTTGGGTATTCAGCATCGAGCGGCAAAGGCTTCATCATGCTCAACATTTGGCTCATGTTGGGCTTGGGCTTCTGAAAGATACTCTCCAAGGCTTCATTGTGTAGTTGACAGCCAGGTTCATATATTTCTCCTGGAGTAGGCAGGCCAGTTAGCTCAATGAGGTCAAAGGCTTTGGCTTCATGATGGACATTGCCTGTCATCCACTCAAGGACCCATGTCTTCGGATCCCTGCTATAGCCGCGAATGTGGAGGGTTGCATAGAATTGCAGAAGTAGCTCTTCATTCCAGTGCTCTTTGTCAGTCACAAAGTTCAGCAGGCCAGCATCACGGAAGCAATCAAGAGCTTCTTCAAGACAGGGCAGCCCAGTAATGGCTTCAGTGTCAAGACGCATATGAGGGAAGATGCGCCCTTGATCATAGAGTACTCGTGAATAATAACTGCGTTGTTGATGGCTCCAGAACCTATCTGATGAAATCCTTGGTTTGGAGTAGGGGTTCTTGGCGCTATCAAAGAAAGTGTTGTGCGCAGTGAAGCCATTAGCATTGAAGGACCCTGACGGAGTGGCAGTACCTGGGAACCTTGGAAGTCTTGGCTTGGGCTTCTGAACCTGAGGCATGTGCTCGACATGGTAATCAAATTGAGGACCAGCAGTAGACGGACCAGCAGCAGGCGGAGGAACCAGAATAGGCCATTTGACTGAGATGAGCTGGTCATCTTTGTCGTATGCTTGCTCGATGGTGTGTGGCCTTGGAGGCGGAACAGGAGCAGTGGCATTGGCATTGGCTTCGGGCTGCTGAGTGGCGTCAGGTGCAGCACTGGCTTCAGGCGCCATCACTTCAGGCACCACATTGACTTCAGGTGCCACATTAGCTTCAGCCATGACAACGCCATTGGCTTCAGTGGTGGTGGTGGCAGCCTCAGAATTTGTAACCTCCACTTCAGGAGCTGGAGGGTCAGACACGTTCTCCTCGAGAACAGGGGGTGTGGCAACACGTGCTTCTTCTTCTCTTGGTTGTTCTTCATCGGCTGATTCAGACGGAATATCTTCAGCCGCTTTGGCTTTAGACTCAGGGAGGTTCGCAGTTGGAGAGGCTTCAGGAAACACTTGTTGTGAAGCAGTTTGGTGCACATCTCCTTCTGGAACACTGGGAGGATCGACTTGAGGCCTTGGTCCTTTGCGAAGCCTGCGGAATGCTGGCGATGCTTGTGGAGATGGAGTTGGTTGGGCCTCAAAGTCTTCGTCTTCAAGCACCGAACTGGTGACTTGAGTTGGGGGAGAAACTGGTGATTGTTGTGGGTGATCAGCCCATGAGTCATCCTGAGCAATTGGCGTCAATGGACGACCAATGCTGATGCGTTCGATGTTCGTGAGAACAGGCGATGATACCACATTATACTCGATCTGAGGAAGGACTTCATCATCTTCAACATTGTCTTGAGGACCAATGTCTTCAGCTGCGGTGGGGTGAACAGCTGGAATGTCTTCAGTAGCCTCTGTGGGAGCAGGCTCATGAACAGTCATGCGACGTTCTTGGTGTGCAGATGCAGGACGAGCAACAGAGATTGGCTCGACGACAAGGGGCTCTGAGGGAGCAGCCCAGACCTTCTTGATTTTGCGCTTCTTGGTGGGTGGAGCATTGGCTTCATCAGTGGTGTTCTTGGTTTTGCGCTTGCGTGCTTCAGCTTCAGCCACCTTTGTCTTCTTAAGATCTGAAGCAACTGTGGGGACCTTAGGCTTCGTGCCTGTCATGCTGGCAGGGAAGACAATGCTAGGTTCTTCCTGCCTTGATTCTTCAGTATGGGCCACAGTTGGCTTCTTCTTCTTGTTGGCAGCCATCCTGGGGTCGATGCCAGGACTCCCAAGGGCCTTGCGCTTTTTAGCTTCATTGTAAGCTTGAACACACTTGGCAGCCAAGGCCTTGATGCGCTCACGAGAACCCTTAGCTTCTTCACGCCTCTTGTGAAAGGCTTCCTTGAGCTCATGCATCATGACTTTGAAATTCTGGATATCTTCGACTCTGAGCTTGGCCATGTGCTTCTTGAACTGAGCCTTTTCATAGTCAATCTTTTGCTTCAACTCAACAATTCTCTGAGCAAGAGCTAGCTCAGAAGCAATGGCGTCATTGAAGGAGACGCTTAGGCCAACTGGAAGTTGCAGATCGTCAAAGCTGAGGTTGGGGGTGTCAAACCACTCATCAATGAAGTTGTTCAATACTTCCACGTCAAAGAGGGGCAAATCATTGAAGATTTCTGCATCTTGCTTGCTCTTGATCAATTGCTCAAGAGCGTCAACAGCTAGATCTTCATCACTTGATAGATCAATGGCTTCATTCGCGTTCTTCAGAACAACATCAGGAGTCAGAGCTGGACTGGGATTTTGCAAGGGCTTCTTCTGTAGCTTCTTGCTCTTGGAGATTCAAGAATGCTCTTCAGATTGCACACTTGGTGCAGGTGGAGCAGTGGCCAAGGGTTTCACTCTTGAAACTTTTGGTGGAGTGGAATTCTTCGAAGCCTTGTATTTCTTCTTCTTCTTTGGCTTCGGAGATGCAGGCGCTTCATCAGAATCAGTGTCGTCTGCAGGTTGATCCACATCCGCCCCTTAAACCCTTATATGACTGATGAGACCTTCTAGGTTGTAGAAGGGCCCAACAAGGTTTGGTTCAGCTTCGCGTGTGCCATCGGCACGAGGCGCAGAGGGGCCATGATTGAAATCTAATCCCCAAGTCTTCTTGTTTTTCTTGGCCGAGTTCTTTGCATACTGAAGATTGTGCTTGAACAGATTGTCGTCGCGACACCATAGCAATGATGATGGGTCGGCATCTGCTGGTTGTGGCCCTCGTACCATGCAAGGATAGAAGCCTTGAGCAATGGCTTCAGCTTGAGTCATGGGTGGAAGATTCTTGTACAGAATGTCTCCCCATTGTCGCTTGATAGCATTCTTCTCAGCATACTCTTGGGTCACAAACCTGTACTTGAACCACTGTTCTGCCCAATATCTTCGAATCCATTGGATTCGAGTCTTCCTCTGATTATAGTCCTCCTCTGGATCAGTCTTGTACATCTCAATGAGGTCAGGAGGCAAATCTTTGGAGGTGTTGCCACGGCGCTGTTTGCCACCCTTCCTAACAGATTTCTCAGTTGCCATTGGGTTCAACCTGAAAGGCTTCAAACTAAAAGGCTTCAACACTGCCAAAGGCTTCTGTCTGCTGGTCAGACAGGAACTGGCTTCGGGAGAATGAATGTGACGCTGCAAGAATTCTACAAATGAATGCAGACTATGAGAACCAAGGGATTCTCCCACGGACATGTACCTGTGACAGCATTGGAGATGCGAGGGAAGGGGAAGAGGTCATATGCATTCTCAGAAGATTTTGAAGATAAATCAGTTTAGAAGACATTGACCTCATAGCGCGAAGACATTCACTTTTATGTTGAGAGTTGGTTCCAGATTTGTACGAATCCAAGAATAGGTACAAGTGAGGAATCTAACTATGTGTGAAGCATATGTGAATGTACTAGGCAAAATATGAGATGCAGACAGGATAGATCCAAATATGCGGAGACAGAAACTTCTTATGGTAAAGAGGATGAATCTATTGGATCAAGAAGATGGTAAAAAGAGAGTTTTAATTTACCACACGATGAACTGCTAGACGGAGAAGAAGTGGATGCCGAGCAGTTTGATCTTCCGTGCCCTAACTTGGCGATAGAGGACACCTACGGCGGCGGCGGAGAAGACGATGTCCGTGGCCGGCGTGAAGACGGCGTCGACGAGGTCACGGCAGCGAAGCGCTTTGTCGTCGGCGTCGTCGAGAGCTAGCGGAGGCGCTAGGGTTGGTTGAGGTGGAGAGGTGGTAGAAGAGTTTTTGACCGTGTTGGGACGGGCATTTATAAGGATGGGAGACGGCACATCGCAATTACGTAGGTGCCCCTGGCGGTTCACATCTGAGGGACACGTGGCGGACATGTAACACATTGGGAGTTGTCCCACGATCCCACGCATGCCTGGACTGTCGGGGTGGTCGTTCCAGTTTCTCCGGGTTTCAGGCATAAAGGATTGAGTATTAACACAGATTTAAAGTTTGTCTCTGTATCTTCTGCTGACAAGGACGCAGAGAAGATATTCGACGGTTCAAACAGAATGCATATGATTTGGATAGATAGAGTTTGAGGTGAGAAAGCATAGAGAGGTTAGGGTCCGATCACATTCACTTAGTTCAAAAGATTCAAATAAGAAGACATAGCTATAAGTGAATGTTGTAGAGGACAGAACACAACTCTATATATGTCCTATATGAAGATAAATCAAATACAAAGATTTTGCAAATGTAACGCCAGGAGAAACGCTTCAAGCAAAGATTTGGTGGTGGTGTTACCCACCGTATAGGAAGTATTATACCCAGACACGGCGCACAATTATCGTGGCGCTCCGAAGTCAAATTCCACGTTAATGTATTCACACTCAGAATGTAAGTCTTCATTGATTGAAGACATACTTTACTTCGTGTGTTGCACATCTAAGTCATCAACATGCATAAGTGTCAGGATGTGTGCCTGATTACAGGACATTTGAGGATTCTAAGATATTTAGCTCACACCGCAACTTGCAAAACCTTTTCTCATCCAAGGGCTTTGTGAAGATATCAGCCAGTTGCTCTTCAGTGTTGACGTGTGTGATATCGATATCTTCCTTCATGACATGATCTCTGAGAAAGTGATGAAGAATTTCAATGTCCTTTGTCTTCGAGTGCTGAACTGGGTTGTTGGCAATCTTGATGGCGCTTTCATTGTCCCAATAGAGTGGCACATGCTTCAGATGGACACCATAGTCCTTGAGAGTTTGCTTCATCCAGAGAAGCTGAGCGTAGCAAGATCCAGCAGCAATGTATTCAGATTCAGCAGTGAAGAGTGATACACAGTTCTGCTTCTTTGAAGACCAACAGACAAGTGATCGTCCCAGAAAGTGACATGTGCCTGATGTAGACTTGTGATCAACTTTGTCACCAGCATAATCAGCATCTGGGAATCCAACTAGATGAAACTCTGAGCCCTTTGGATACCATAATCCTAGTGTTGGGGTGTAAGCCAAATATCGAAGAATTCGCTTCACAACTAAGTGATGCGACTCCTTTGGTGCCGCTTGGAATCGAGCCCACATGCAAACACTAAGAATAATATCTGGCCTAGATGCACATAAATAAATAAAGAACCAATCATGGAGCGGTATACCTTTTGATCGAAATCTTTACCATTGGCGTCGGGACTCAGATGACTTTTAGTTGGCATAGGCGTCATGTATCCTTTGCAGTCTTGCATACCAAACTTCTTCAGGCAATCTTTGAGGTATTTCTCTTGAGATATGAAGATGCCGTTGCTTTGCTGACAAATTTGAAGACCAAGGAAGAACTTCAGCTCACCCATCATTGACATCTGATATTGCTCTTGCATCATGTGACCGAACTCATCACTGTATCTTTTGTCAGTGCAGCCGAAGATAATGTCATCCACATAGATTTGGCAGACAAACAGTTCACCATCATATGTCTTCGTGAAGAGTGTCGGATCCAGGGAACCAGGTTTGAAGCCTTTGCTCTTCAGGAAGTCTTTGAGTGTGTCATACCAAGCACGAGGGGCTTGTTTGAGGCCATACGGTGCCTTGTTGAGCTTGTATACCATATCAGGATGTTTTGGATCTTCAAAGCTAGGTGGTTGTGCAACATACACTTCTTCTTCAATCTTGCCATTGAGAAAGGCACTCTTCACATCCATTTGATACAGAAGGATGTTGTGATGGTTTGCATAGGCTAGCAGTATGCGAATAGCTTCAAGCCTAGCCACAGGAGCAAACGTTTCATCAAAGTCAATCCCTTCAACTTGAGTGTATCCTTGAGCAACGAGACGAGCTTTGTTTCTGACAACTTGACCATGCTCATCTTGCTTGTTGCGATATATCCATTTTGTGCCTATTATGTTGTGCTTGCGGGGGTCAGGACGCTTGACAAGTTCCCATACGTTGTTCAGCTCAAACTGTTGAAGCTCTTCTTGCATTGCTTGAATCCATTCAGGTTCCATGAAGGCTTCGGCAACTTTCTTGGGCTCAGATATCGAGACAAATGCAAAGTGCCCACAGAAACTTGCTAGCTGTGTTGCTCTTGAACGAGTGAGTGGACCAGGTGCATTGATGCTGTCAATTATCTTCTCAACTTGTACTTCATTTGCAACACGAGGATGAGCTGGACGAAGATTTTGCTCTTGCTGGTCATTGTCATCATCAGGAGGATTGTCTTCATGCAAAGCATTGTCTTCAGGTTGATTGGGAGCAGAAATGATGAGTTCCTCGTCAGGCTGTGCTTCAGAAGGCATGATTTCACCTGTTCCCATTAGCTTGATAGATTCACTAGGTGTAGCTTCATCCAGCACATTTGGCAGGAACTCTCTTTGTGAGCCATTCGTTTCATCAAACCGCACATCCACAGTTTCAACCACTTTATAGAGAAAGATGTTGAAGACTCTGTAGGAGTGCGAGTCCTTTCCGTAGCCGAGCATGAAACCTTCATGTGCTTTTGGTGCAAATTTTGATTTGTGACGTGGATCCTTGATCCAGCACCTAGCTCCAAATACCTTGAAATAACTGACATTTGGCTTCTTGCGAGTAAGGAGTTCATAGGATGTTTTCTTCAGAAGCTTGTGAAGATAAACACGGTTGATGATATGGCATGCAGTATCAATAGCTTCGGGCCAGAACTTTCTTGGTGTATTGTATTCATCGAGCATTGTTCGAGCCATCTCAATCAGGGTTCTATTCTTGCGCTCTACGATGCCATTCTGCTGAGGTGTGTACGGAGCTGAGAACTCATGAGTGATTCCCATTGTATCCAGATAAAGATCAAGTCCGGTATTCTTGAACTCAGTTCCATTGTCACTTCTGATATGCTTGATCTTGACGCCATAGTTGTTCATGGCACGGTTGGCGAAGCGTCTGAAGACATCTTGCACTTCAGTCTTGTAGAGAATTATATGCACCCATGTGTATCTTGAATAATCATCAACAATGACGAAGCCATAGAGACAAGCTGTAGTAGTGAACGTGGAGTAGTGAGTAGGGCCAAATAAGTCCATGTGAAGCAGCTCGAAGGGTTTGGATGTCGTCATGATTGTCTTCGAGGGATGCTTGGCCCTAGTCATCTTCCCAGCTTCGCAGGCACCACACAGATGATCTTTCTTGAACTTGACGCCCTCGATGTCTACGACGTGCTTCTTCTTCGCGAGAGTGTGCAAGTTCCTCATGCCGGCATGTCCTAGCCTCCGATGCCAGAGTCAGCACTCTGAAGCTTTTGCTAGAAGACATACGGCCATCTGCGGTCCAGCTGAGAAATCTACCATATACAGATCACCTTTCCTGTATCCTTCAAAGACTAGAGACTTGTCAGATTCCATTAGTACAAGGCAATGCTATTTTCCAAATATCACAATCATGTTTAAGTCACAAAGCATTGAGACAGACATTAAGTTGAAACCAAGGGATTCAACAAGCATGACTTTATCCATGTGCTGATCCCTTGAGATTGCAACTCTACCTAGACCCAATACTTTGCTTTTACCAGTATTAGCAAATGTGATGTGACTCTTGTCAGATGGACGTAAGGTTGAGTCCATAAGAAGACTTTGATCTCCAGTCATATGATTTGTGCATCCGCTGTCCATAATCCATTCTGAAGTCTTTGGTGTCATACCCTACAATGCAGTTAGGGGGATATGATTCACCAATAGTCAATGTGAAGCATAAACATTTGACGTACAAGCCGATTATGAAAGCTTAGATCCAAGTTGGGACTGATAGGATGATAAGTAAGAGATTCAGGAACAAAATACATAGTAAGACCATTTGGGCATTTGATCTTGCGCCCTACAAGTTGTTTTAGGTCCCCAGCAATATTATCAGACGCCTTTGATTTTTCGGCTGGAGACCTTTCCCTGCAAGAGAAAGTTAATTATCCTTAACCACCCACATCTTCAGGGGTGGCTTAGAAGCAATGAGTCTAAGAGCAGCATCTGAGAGTTTTGGCTTTGGAGCCCTAGCAAATAGTCTTGCAGTAGGAGAATAATACTCATAAGAATAAGCAGAAAAGTTCTTTGTTTTGTGAATATAGCGGTTTAAGGAAACACGCTCATATTCATGGGTCTGAGTATAATTTCCCTGTAAAACATTGGCGTTAGGGTGACTCAGGTGAGTCCTCTGTCTGTATGAAGCCTTAGGACCGTATGAAGCCTTTGATATGGGGTTTGTCTTCTTCCCAGGTGGTGTCATGATGACATTTACTGGAAGCTTCTCAAGACAACCTTTGGGAACCCAGATCTTCTTCATAGGTGGCCCGTTCCTGCAGTTAGTACCAATATACCTGGCAAACACTTCACCATTCTGATTCTTAAATAGTTTATAGTTTGCATCAAATGATTCATCAATAATAATATGATTAGCACAAGTGAAGCCAGATAAGGTAGACGGATCCACTGAAGGTTCCTTTGCAGCAACCCATGTGGTTTTGGGGTACTGCTCAGGCTTCCAGTATGAACCATCAACATTCATTTTCCTCTCGAACCCTACACCCTCTTTCCTAGGGTTTCGGTTCAGAATCTGCTTTTTGAGGACATCACATAAAGTCTGATGCCCTTTGAGGCTTTTGCACATCCCTGTTTCAAGCAAAGTCTTCAACCTAGCATTTTCATCAGCAATAGTAGTGGTATCCTCAGCAGAGGGGTTAGTTACCACATCAGCAGTTGAAGATATTGCAATAGTGGCAGCAGTAGAACATTCAGCAACAGATGTAGCGTTATCACGCTCAATGCATTTTAGACATGGTGGTTCAAATCCTTCCTGAGCGGAGCTGATCAGTTGAGCGCGGAGTGGCTCATTTTCTTTTTGAAGATCTTCATGAGCCGCTTTCAATTTCTCAAGTTCTCGCTTCCTTGGAAGGTAATCGTGGGAAAGCTTTTCATGAGTTTTTGAGAGCAATTCATGAAGACTTTCAAGCTCCTCGTACTTAACATGAAGATTTTGTATGTCTTCAATTAAGGACTGAGAACGGGTCATTTCCGCATTCAACAGGTCATCGCTTTTGTCTAACAGTTTTTGAATATGTTCCATAGCTCTCTGTTGTTCAGTGGCAATTTTAGCAAGTGCTTTGTAGCTAGGTTTAGATTCACAATCAGAGTCATCTTCACTGGATGTTTGAAAGTAAGCATCGCGTGATTTTACCTTGGCACCGCATGCCATGAAGCAGTAGGTGGGAGCAGAGTCGTCGTTCTCATCATCAGTGTTGGTGACGGGGCCATTGTCTTCAGTGTTGAAGATGGACTTGGCAACGTAGGTTGTGACTAGAGCCATACTTGCAGCACCAGAATCGGACTCTTCCTCAGACTCCATCTCCGCTTCTTCTGAAACAGACTCCTCTGAATCCATCTCCTTGCCAACAAACGCACGAGCCTTGCCAGATGAATTCTTCTTGTGTGATGAAGACTTCTATGAAGACTTGGAAGAAAACTTTGAGGATTTCTTCTTTTTCTTGTCATCAGAATCATATTCCTTGCTCTTCTTCTTTTTATTCTCATTGTCCCATTGAGGACACTCAGAGATGTAGTGACCAGGTTTCTTGCATTTATGACATGTTCTCTTCTTGTAGTCATGGGTAGAAGCTTCATCATTTCTTGAGCTGGATCGTGAAGACTTTCTGAAGCCTTTCTTCCTAGTGAATTTCTGGAACTTCTTCACAAGCATGGCAAACTCCTTTCCAATGTCTTCGGGATCATCAGAACTGCAGTCAGATTCTTCTTCAGATGAGGAAGCAGCCTTTGCCTTCAAAGTGCGAGATCGGCCATAGTTGGGACCATAGATGTCATGTTTCTCAGATAGCTGGAACTCATGTGTGTTGAGCCTCTCAAGTATGTCAGACGGATCGAGAGTCTTGAAGTCAGGGCATTCTTAAATCATCAGGGCAAGGATGTCAAATGAGCTGTCAAGTGATCTCAGTAGTGTCTTGACGATTTCATGCTTGGTGATCTCAGTGGCGCCAAGTGCCCTAAGCTCATTTGTGATGTCAGTGAGGCGATCGAATGTGTGCTGGACATTCTCATTGTCGTGTCTCTTGAAGCGATTGAAGAGGTTGTGAAGGACACTGATTCTTTGATCTCTCTGGGTTGAGACGCCTTCGTTGACCTTAGAGAGCCAGTCCCAGACTTCCTTCGACGTTTCCAGAGCACTCACACGACCATACTGTCCTTTGGTCAGATGACCACAGATGATATTCTTGGCAGTGAAATCCAGTTGGACGAGCTTCTTGACATCAGCAGGGGTGAGACCTTCACCAGTCTTGGGAACGCCGTTCTTGACGACAAACCAGAGGTCCATGTCAATGGCTTCAAGATGATGCGCATCTTGTTCTTCCAATAGGGGTATTCTGTGCCATCAAAGACGGGGCACGCAGCGGAGACCTTGATTATCCCTGCAGTCGACATAGCTAAAACTCCAGGTGGTTAAACCGAATCACACAGGACAAGGGAGTACCTTGCTCTGATACCAATTGAAAGTGATGTATATCGACTAGAGGGGGGTGAATAGGTGATCTTTATGAAAGTCTTCAAAACATGGAAGTTTCGAAGACAAACGATAGAACCAATCCTATTTGTATGCAGCGGAAGGTAGACTACACTAGACAAGCCATAGTCAAGTATTCAATGAAGTGAAAGCATGAAGACTAATAGCACCTAGGCAGTATGGATCAGGATGGAAGATTGTATGAAGCCAATCAGAACAAGTAGTCACACAATGAAGTCAAACAGATATGGCAAGCAGGCAATGACTTCACAAAGAAGGACAGTAAGTAAAGAGAAGGAAAGGATAGAACTAGTAGTTTGGGGAAGACAGTGATTTGTTAGACCAGTTCCAGTTGCTGTGACAACTGTACGTCTGGTTAGGGAGGCTGAGATTTAACTCAGAAGACCGCGTCTTCACCTTATTCCCCTTGAGCTAAGGACACCTAGTCCTCGCCCAATCACTCTGGTAAGTCTTCAAGGTAGACTTCCAAACCTTCACAGACTTCGTTCACCGGCGATCCACAATGACTCTTGGATGCTCAGAACGCGACGCCTAACCGGCTGGAGGAAACACAGTCCTCAAGTGTAACAAGTCTTCAGGTCACACAGACAGAAAGACTTCAGTGATGCCTAACACACTTTGGCTGTGGGTGTTTGGGCTTTGTCCTCGCAAGGATCTCTCTCTCAAATGCTTCGGAGGTGGGTTGCTCTCAAACGACAAAAGCCGTGTAATAACTCTGAGCAGCCACCAATTTATGGTGTAGGGGGTGGGCTATTTATAGCCACTAGGCAACCCGACCTGATTTGTCCGAAGTGATCCTGGGTCACTAAGGAACTGACACGTGTTCCAACGGTCATATTTCAAACACACGCGGCAACTTTACTTGGGCTACAAGTAAAGCTGACTCATCCAGCTCTGGATAAGATTTGCTCTCATTGTCTTCGCTCGAAGACATAGGATTTGGTTGAGCATCACTTCAGTCACTCTGACTTTGTTCACTTGGACCCCACTTAACAGTATGGTGGTTCCTATGACTCAACAAAGAAGAAAAGGAAACAATGAAACATTTAAGTCTTCGCGCTCCATAGTCTTCACACAATGTCTTCTCTTGTCATAGTCTTCAATATGACTATCTTCATATACCACCATTGTCGTCAATGTCTTCATACATTTTTAGGGGTCATCTCCGGTAGGTAAACCGAATCAATGAGGGACTACTACCTGTGTTATCCTGCAATTCTCACAAACACATTAGTCCCTCAACCAGGTTTGTTGTTAATACTCCAAAACCAACTAGGGGTGGCACTAGATGCACTTACAAGATTTCCTCTTATATTCGCAATATCCAGATTGCAATCTTAGTTTCTTGCTTGTTCTTCGTTTGCTTGCAGAAAATAGACCCTCGTGGTCAGATTGATCGTGCTCCGGCGTGGTCAATAACCTCTCGGAGTTGGTTTAGCGATTGCTAAGGCGCGACGTCCTCGCACGTTCGTAGTCGGATCGTCAAAGTCGACTTCCTCCAAAACGATAGCCACCATCTCATCGAAAGACGGGACACCTTTGCATCTATCACCTCTCGACGCCGACGCCCTTCCCCTTGATATCCTTGCCCATGCCCTACTACACTAGAGTCGTTTTCGGTGTCGCTCATCTCGGCCTACTCTCTGTCGTCCTCCTACTGCACTGACGCTGCAATAACGCGCACACTGCTTTGTTGTGTTCTCTGCCTCCATGCACACTACAGTTCGGCGCCGCCGAAGGGGTCGATAATCTTGGCCTCCTCTCTCTCGCCCTACTACACTAGAGTCGTTCCCGGCGTCGATCATCTCGGCCTCCTCCCTCATCCACTGCACTGACGATACCATGGCGCGAGCACTGCATTCTCCTCCTCTGTCGACTGTCTTTGCGCGAGCACCGCAACTAGTTCGCCGACGGTGTCGCTCGCCGTGCCGCCGACGGGGTCGCTCGTCCATGACTCCATGCTCGTCATGTCGAACATGGCATCACGGCCACTATCCACCGCAGTCGCCATTGTCCGGCGCACACTGCATTTCTTCTCCCCCTCCCTCTGCTAGCTCTTAACCATGCGTGCTAAGTGCAAGTGCTAGCTCTTAATCATACCTCATGCGTGCAACCAAACACCTGTTCATGTGCCGCTTGGGCCAATGCAGACAACCAAACAAAATGCAATTGCGTATTCCCTAATGTAGGGACCCTAGATGTAGCCAACCAAACAACTTGCAGATGACGCATTTGGGGCTGTTCTTGCTCAACCAGGCTGGGTTGAGATGTGTATGCAATGCAACAACTGTTCACTACTGCAACCAAACAGGCCCCATACACGTGTGCACGTCTTCTGCTACAAGCCTAACCATGGGCTAGAATAGTGTCTATCGGCTCTAGCCGATTTTCTTTCACACGCTTTTTCGGATGCTCCTTTTCTTTTGGTTTTGAACA
>LR738713.1:108287378-108310850 GCA_902687465.1 Secale cereale
GGGGGGGGGGGCGAGTTCCCGTACGCCGCTCCTCATGCCGGTGAAAAGGGAGCTGGAGGAGCTCCCGCCGCTCCTCACGGTGAAGATGGAGCTCGAGGTGGAGCCGTCGCCGCACCAATCTACTTTGTACAAATATGCTACGTATGAAATATGTATGATGACCAAGTACTATGAATGCTGCTAGTTCTACTGATTTCTCCCGCGAAGTTCTGATTTCAAAATTTACGGGTTCATTTTACGTTTCTGTTCTGTCGCCGTTGTTTTCGGCCCATATCTGAGGCATTCTGCGAACTATAAACTTAGTTTACAAGTCCGCAATATAGAGGGTCTGCTAGAGATGCTCTAAGGTCATGAGGATGGAGGGATGTGTGTGGGACTTCGCGGTCTTCGCGGTCGTGTGGAGAAAGCGCAAGTGGCCGGTCTAACCCGTTGCACGACCACAAACATTAACCCTTAATAAAATAGATATAAAAACATATAAAGTGGTTGATATATCTATGGATATGCACACACAAATTTTGGTCAAGAATCGCAAATTAAATATGTGTACAAATGCGAACCAACCTGTGGTTGGATGGTTAGAGGGACAATGGTATCCCCAGCCCATCAAGGTTCAAGTCCTGGTACTCATAGTATTACTAGATTTATTTCGGGATTTCTAACGTCTCAGTGCGCTTTCAATGCGTTTGTAAGGATGAGTATATGCGCGTATATATGAGCTTTGCATCTGTAGTATGTTAAAAAAATGTGTACAGATAGCTAGTACAATTCAAGTCGCGCAACAGGTACTTTAAAAACAAAAGGTCACATAGTTGTCTCGTTGAAGAATGATATAAATGCCACAATAAACATTACCAAAAACTAACTTGGTCAAACTTGGGAAAATATAAGAGCATCTCCAGCTGCCCCACCCCCGCAGCCCCCATAGGGCGCCTTTTTTCCACCGATGCAGGAAAAATCGCCCAACCGCGCCTCTGGATCCTTGTTTTTTGCCGGTTTGGGTCGAAATTACAACCGGCAAACCCAAGCGGAACCCAGCGCGTCGGGGGCACTAGCTGAAGCAAAAAGGCGCGTGGGCCCTTACTGTCAGCAACACCGGCCGATTCCCGCCATTTTGCCCCTTTCCCTCCACTTTCCCCCTACCAACCCCTTTCTCCCCCGCAGCTCCCGCCATTCTTCCTAGTTCCGCCCGCCATGCCGCCAAAGAAGTATGCGCCCCTCCTTGCCACCGATTCCACCCAGCCAAAGCAGAGGAAGCTGAGGGCACCGATGCCAAGGCCCCCGGGCTTGACAAACACCCAGTGGAAGGCCAGCGTTGATCATCGGGCGGTGGTCACCAACGATCGGCGGAACAGGCTCAACATGAAGAAGGCCAGGGACGTGGTGAAAAAGGAGGAGGAGACGTCTCGCGCGCGCATGGTGAAGGAGTGCCAGCTTCTTCCTCAACAATCTGGCCAATACTCACAAGGCGCATGGGGTAGCCAGCAGAGTGTCGCGTCATCGGCTAACTTCTCGACGCCGGTGTGGGGGTATGCGCCCTCACCTAACTACGGCAACGGCAATGCGCTTGGCGACTGTCGGTGTCAAAACCGGCGGATCTCGGGTAGGGGGTCCCTAACTATGCGTCTGAGGATTGATGGTAACAGGAAACTAGGGACACAATGTTTACCCAGGTTCGGGCCTTCTCGATCGAGGTAATACCCTACTTCCTGCTTGATTGATCTTGATGAATATGGGTATACAAGAGTTGATCTACCTCGAGATTGTAATGGCTAAAACCCTAGGAGTCTAGCCTATGTAATTGTGATTGTTGTCTCTATGGTCTCAACCCTTCGGTTTATATATGCACCGGAGGGACCTAGGGTTATACATGACCGTCTTGCAGAGGAAGGAAATTATTACACACGGACTCTAAACTTGCTATTTTACACATATGGGAGTCCTATCCCAATACGGGAGATAGTCTTAAGCAATAATCTTCACGGCCCACCAGTCCGGCCCATAACTAGCAATCCGGCCACCTGAGGACCCCTTAATCCAGGACTCCCTCAGTAGCCCCTGAACCAGTCTTCGATGACGATGAGTTCGGCTCGCGTACTGTCTTCGGCATTGCAAGGCGGGTTCCTCCGCCTGAACATATTGAAGCAACATTCCCTACACAAAGGTACTATGTCCGTCTCTGCATGGTTAGTACAACCCTTAGCCTTGAAGGCAAGGTATCGAAAAACGGACACTTTGTCTTTACTGACAACTTTCCAGCGAAACGTCACATTTGACCCCTTAATATATAGAACCATTTTCTTAGCCCCAGTTTCGCGTTTCGAGGTATAGTCCCATTGGCATGTCTTGTCGAAACAGAGATCATGCTCTCTTATTACGGGATCCTTATCAATATGACGTGAGCATCGCGCCTTACGCACGACTATGTTGGGAACCTGTCAGGGATATGACTAGCAGGTATGAACCGGCTAGTGTAAACCGGCTTAGTCATATTATGCTTGATTGTAATATTTAGTAAAGGCTACGGCCCATGAGATCTTAGGGCCCATGTGTAGAATTAAGGTTTGTAAACCGCCAAGTGATGTAACTTGAGAGATAAGGAAGAAAAGACAGAGACCGAGGCGGACACAAGTATGAGCCGGCCTCGGGACTCTGTAAACCAGACCAGGCGTACCCTCTATATAAAGGGACGACCTGGCGACGGTTCAGGGACAAGCAACAATCAACCCGTCGAGACACAGGCAAGCGAATCCGCTCCCTGTAATCCGACGCCCAAGCAATACCAAACCAACTAGACGTAGGCTTTTACCTTCATCGAAGGGGCCGAACTAGTATAAACCTTCTGTGTCCTTTGTGTGCTATGAACCCCTTCAAGCTAACCCGTGCGATGGTTCCATCATCAAGTCCGCTAAACCGGACATCTGCCGTGCTATTTCCACGACAGTTGGCGCCCACCGTGGGGCCTGCGCACGATGGTTTCGAGTTCTTGAAGGGCAGCTTCGAAGGGCTCAAGGGTTACGCGGTCGGCCGGATGACCAAGAGTCGCCGCGGCCGGATCTACATCGACGACGCAGGTTGGAGACCGGAGGCCGATTCAATCGAATACGGGTACCGGGTTCCTTTCGGCAGCATCCAAGTCTTCATTGGCAAAATCGGCGAACCGGGACCTGGGCCGGACATCTTCCCCAACATCGTAGAGCCGGCTCAGCGTACGAGATCGGCCCGGATTCGGCCTGCCGTGAAGCACGTGTTCGTTGGAGCAATCCACGGAGTTCGAGCCGAGGACGGATCGGAATCTGATGGTCCAACAGTTGTCTACTCAGACGACGAATCTTCATCCGGAGAGACTGAATCTCTGTATCAGTTGCAGGACGGCCGGTCTGAGGGCGAGTCCGATGGAAACAGTATTCCGGGCCCCTTTGGCCCGCCAAACCGGGTGGCTGCCTTTATGGCCGGTTCACAGCCCCCGGTGAACGGGACGACAACTGAAGCTGGTGTAGGGGGGAGCGGCACGGCCCTCTCACTTACTGATGTTCTATCCACCTTGATGGATGAATTCACAGCTAAAGCGGTGGAAACAGTAGCTCCAACAGACAAGGCGCATCATGATGCAGAGCTCCTTCAGTTGAAAGGCCGGATTGATCAATTAAAAGAAGATCTGAAGGCAGAGAGAGAGAGATGATAGCGGCGAGACAGGCCGAGCTGGATGATCAGGCTTTCTACCTAAGGATGGAGCAAGCTTCTATGGAAGGAGTAAGGGGACGAAAGTACCAGTCTCGACTACCGCCGGTCTACGAAGCAGCAAATCTGTTCAGAACGCCTGGGGCTGGGGCTAGTAATAATCCGGTTCCAAACCGGAGGGCACCCCCAGCCAGGGAGGAGCCGGTTCAGCAGCCTGCTGCAGAGCGGGATCGTCGGATTTCGTCGACACCTTACGTTCCCGCCCCTCCAGGTCATTATTCAAACCCTTTAGATAACATTGCTGCGGCTGCTGCACGTTTGGCCGCGTTACCCGTGGAGGAGACGTCTCCGGTGGCAATGGAGGCGCGCCGGGTCAAGGAGCTGCTTAACACGGCGTTAATACAACAGCAAGCATACTCTCATAGCAGGGAGAGGTTACACTCGACACCACGTCCCAGTCGGAGTTATACTAGGCATTGGGAGGAGCCAGAAGTGTCTAGCAGCGAACGCAGGAGGCATCAGCGCAGACAGGATAATCCGGCGGGTGCAGCGGCACCAGCTCCAGATATAAACCGGGTTAGATCAGGAGCCCGGGAAGAGGTTCGTCAAACAACGCCGGTTCACACAGCCACTGCAGAAACAGGAGTTACGACGAGTTCTTTCGGGGTGCAGGGTGTCAAGCTGCCTAAAGATTTTAAGGGGCCCCGCAAGGTACCTAATTACACAGCAGACTTAGCTCCAGAAGCTTGGGTTGAAAGTTACGAGATGGCCATGGAGATGCTGGATGTGGATGAATCGGCTTGTGCTAAGTATTTTACTATGATGCTCGAAGGTACGGCCCGGACCTGGCTGAAAGCTCTACCCCCGAACTCTATCGGATCATGGGGGGAACTACGCAGCCAGTTTATCAAAAACTTCAAAGATACATGCAAACAGCCAATGTCAGTAGTGGATCTAGCAGCTTGTGTGCAAGGAGAGCAGGAGTCTACAGCAGCTTGGGTGCGAAGAGTAGCAGAGATTTTACACTCTTCGAATAGTATCAATCCTAGTACGGCGATAGTGACTTTGGAAAACAATTGCCGGTTTGAATCTTTAAAGTTAAAACTCGGACGGCTTAAAAGGGATTGCAATGATATGGGAACTCTCATGAGTGCCCTGGTGAAATATGGAGACTCTGATAATACCAAGTATCCAGAAGCAGAAGGAGACAAGACTGGGAAGGTTGGCAAGTCTGGTAAACCGGCGCAGATTAATCCGGCTACCACAAGTTTTTTGGGCAAACGGAAGGCAGAGAGTGGTTCTGATTTCGTGGCTAGCACTCAAGTTCAAGGGGATTTTCAGCATAGCCTAGGAGATCCGCCTTCACAAACCGGCGGAGGGAAACTTAGCTGGGATCAGGAGTTAGATCAGCCTTGTCCGAAGCATAGCGGAAGGGGGAAACGGCAAAGCATACCATGAGGGAGTGCATACCCCTCATGAAGGCAGTGGCGGGCCGTTTCAATCCTCATAATCGGCCTCCAAATAGCGGCTCAGGTCCTGGATTTTATGGTCCGGGTCATCAGGGGAACAACTCCGGATCAGGATATAGGGGCAATAGCAATGGTTATCAAAACCGGGCAGGTAGTCAGAATAATCAAGGAAATTATAATGGTCAGGGCAATCAGTCGCATCATCAAGGTGGTTACAATAATCAGAGTAATCAGCAGCAGAGCCAAGGGAATTATAATAATCAGGGAAATCAGCAGCAACAGCGTCAGCAACAGCAGCCGCAATCTGGATATCAGAGTAATCCGAAGGAATTAAGCAGTGGGCAATATCATGTCTTCACCACAAGTCTGTGTAAGAGAGACCAGAAGGTTTTGAAGCGGGCTGTTAATGCAGTTGAACCGGCGACACCGCAATTTCTTCGCTGGTCAGAGCAGCCCATTGTATGGAGCAGGGAAGACCACCCGATGCGGGTGGATAATCCGGGCCATTTAGCCTTGGTGGTAGCACCTCAAGTGGGAGGCTACAAATTCACTAAAGTTCTCATGGACGGTGGTAGCAGTATCAATATCTTGTACTATGAGACGTTCCGTCGCATGGGTCTGACGGATAAGAAGCTAAGGCAATCAAACACAGTGTTTCACGGAGTAGTCCCAGGTAAGTCAGCTTATCCGGTTGGAAAGATTGACTTGGAAGTTACCTTTGGGAACGAATATGATTCCAGATCAGAGACGATCACTTTCGAAGTCGTCAAGATCAAAAGTCCATATCACGCTCTGTTTGGAAGGACGGTTTACGCTAAGTTTATGGCTAGGCCGTGTTATGTTTATTTGCAGCTTAAAATGCCGGGTCACAAAGGCACGATCACGGTTCATGGAAGTCGCAAGATAGCAGTGGAATGTGAAGAAGGAGATACAGCTTATGCAGAAGCAGTATGTGCCACAGAAGAGTTGAAATTTTATAAAAATAATGTTGATCCGGCAGATATGACTCCGCTGAAGAAGCCAACTACCGAGCATGATCCGGCGTTGAAGTTTAAATCAGCAGAAGAGACCAAGCAAGTTGATTTTGTGCCTGGAGATTCGTCTAAGCAGTTCACTATCAGCGCTAACCTTGATCCCAAATAGGAAAGCGCGCTCATCGAGTTCATCCGTGAGAACCGGGATATCTTTGCATGGAAACCTTCTGACATGCCAGGTATACCGAGGGAACTCGCTGAGCACAAATTAAATATTGATCCGAAGTTTAAACCGGTCAAGCAGTATCTGCGCCGCTTCAACGAGGAGAGGCGCAAGGCTATAGGAGAAGAAGTGGCCCGACTTTTGGCCGCAGGGTTCATAGTAGAAGTTTTTCATCCGGAGTGGTTGGCTAATCCGGTGCTGGTGTTGAAGAAGAATGGGAAGTGGAGGATGTGTGTGGACTACACAGACCTCAATAAAGCTTGCCCAACTGATCCTTTTGCTCTGCCTCGCATCGATCAGATCATCGATGCCACGGCGGGGTGTGAGCGGCTAAGTTTTTTGGATGCATATTCATGGTATCACCAGATCAAGATGGCGGTGGAAGACCAAGAGAAGACAGCTTTCATAACTCCTTTTGGTGCTTTTTGCTATGTGTCTATGCCTTTTCGGCTTAAATGTGCACATGCAACTTATCAGCGTTGCGTTCAGAATTGTCTGAAAGGGCAGATAGGGAGGAATGTTCATGCCTACGTGGATGACATAGTGGTCAAATCGAAGAAAGAAGGAACAGTGATAGAGGATCTTAAGGAAACCTTTGATAATCTTCGGGCTTATAGGATGATGCTTAATCCGGAAAAATGTGCTTTTGGTGTTCCGGCAGGTAAGCTACTGGGATTCTTGGTCTCAAACAGAGGAATAGAAGCTAACCCAGAGAAGATCAAGGCCATCACGTCTTTGACTAAACCGGTTTGCATCAACGATGTTCAGCGCATAGCTGGCCGGATCACAGCGTTAAGCCGGTTCATCAGTCGCTTGGGAGAGAAGGCGATCCCACTTTACCAGATGTTGAGGAAAACATATCGGTTTATATGGAGTGATGAGGCAAACGCAGCGTTTGAGGATCTGAAACATCAACTAGCAAAACCACCGGTTTTAGCTGCTCCTATTGACAAGGAGCCTTTGCTGTTATACGTCGCTGCTAATGCACGGGCAGTCAGCGTTGCAATCGTGGTTGAGCGCAAGGAAGCAGGGAAGGAATATCCGGTTCAGCGCCCGGTTTATTACGTGAGTGAGGTACTCATTGAATCCAAGCAGAGATATCCTCATTGGCAGAAATTGGTATATGGTGTGTTCATGGCAAACCGGAAGTTAAAACACTATTTCCAAGGTCATCCAATAATTGTGGTTAGTTCCGCACCGTTGGGGGATATAATCCAGAACAGGGAGGCTACGGGCAGAGTAGCGAAGTGGGCCATTGAGCTCAGCCCACATGAATTGAAATATGTACCACGCACCGCTATAAAATCTCAAGCATTGGTAGATTTCATCAATGATTGGACAGAGTTGCAGACTCCTGAGGAGAAGCCGGATCTTACTTACTGGACGATTCACTTTGACGGTTCAAAACAGTTGGAGGGCTCGGGGGCTGGAGTTGTCTTGACTTCCCCCAGAGGTGATAAATTTTGTTACGTCCTCCGCTTATTGTTTCCTTGTACTAATAATGCAGCAGAATATGAAGCACTGCTTCATGGTTTACGGCTAGCAAAGGAGATGAACTTGAGCCAGGTTAAGTGCTTTGGCGACTCAGATCTGGTGGCACAGCAAGTCTCTGGCAAGTGGGATTCAAGGGATCCCCTCATGGCGGCTTACAGACGAGAAGTTGAAGCAGTCGCAGGATACTTTAAAGGATATGAGGTGGATCACATAGACCGGCGAAGGAACGAAGCGGCCGACGCTTTAAGCCGGCTAGGGTCTCAACGTAAACCGGTGCCACCAAACACTTTTTTAGATGAATTGCACCGTCCTTCGGTTCAGATACCGTCTGAGGAAGACCTAGCTGTTCCTGATCCAGAGGCACAGTTAGTTGCAGCGCTCCATGTTATTCCAGATTGGACGCTGCCCTATTTGGCATACCTGAGCCGAGGAGAGTTACCAGATGATGAAGAAGAAGCACGACAGATAATCCGGCGTTCTAAGTCCATGACGATTGCAAACGGAGAGCTTCACCATCGCAGCACTTCTGGAGTATTTCAGCGGTGTGTATCAGCTGAGGAAGGTTGTGAGATTCTTCGCGAAATTCATGAAGGGGATTGTGGTCATCATGCCGGTTCAAAATCATTGGTGGCTAAGGCATTCCGACATGGTTTTTATTGGTTAACCGCTCATGCAGATGCGACAGATCTGGTCCGGAAGTGTGACGCTTGTCAGAAATTCTCAAGACGTGCTCTGGTTCCAGCACAGGAACTCCGGATGATACCAATAACTTGGCCGTTTGCGACTTGGGGGCTTGATATGGTTGGACCTTTTAAGCGATCCCAAGATCAGAAAACTCATCTACTGGTAGCAGTAGACAAGTTTACAAAGTGGGTTGAAGCGGAGCCTATAAGCAAGTGTGATGCGGCGACGACAGTCAAATTCATCAAAAAAGTAATTTTTTGGTTTGGCTTTCCACACAGCATCATCACAGACAATGGCACTAATTTATCTAAGGGTGAGATGAAGGAATTCTGTCAAAGAGAACATATTCGCTTAGACGTGTCTTCTGTGGCTCACCCCCAAACCAATGGTCAGGCTGAAAGGGCAAATCAGGAGATTTTGCGAGGTATCAAACCCCGGCTTATGACACCTTTGCAGAGAACCCCAGGATGTTGGGTTGAGGAATTGCCATCTGTTCTTTGGAGCATCAACACTACACCAAACCGGTCTACATGTTACACACCTTTCTTCATGGTTTATGGGGCTGAAGCAGTCCTTCCAAGCGATATACGTCATGATTCACCAAGGGTGACGGCTTATGTTGAAGCAGTCAATGAGATAGCAAGGCAGGACAGTTTAGACCGGCTGGATGAAGAGCGTGATATGGCTGTAGCACGATCTGCGATTTATCAACAAGACTTACGCAGATATCATAGCCGCCGGATCAGAACAAGGACGTTCCAAGAGGGTGACTTGGTACTCCGGCTCATCCAAGATCAAACGGATATGCTCAAGTTATCCCCGCCTTGGGAAGGGCCCTTTGTGGTCAGTAAAAATCTACACAACGGTTCATATTACTTGGTGGACGTTCGAGAACACAAGGACTCACGGACATCAGAAGAGGAGACGAAGAGGCCGTGGAACATCGCCCATTTACGGCCATACTATACTTGAGCTACGTGCTCCAATGTATCCTATGTATATATTATGAGTAATGAATAAACCGGCACCCTCGGTAAACCGGGGGCTTGGCCCTTTTCCCATATACAGATGTCTTGTGAGAACAACCATGCAAGTTTATTATCAGATATTATATTTCGATATATTGGCCGGTTTAGAAATTGATTTTTGCAGAATATGCAAAGGAGCAATAAAACTCTCTAAACAAAAAACAGGAGATCATATCCGGTTCGAAGAAAGGAGGCTTCACAATTTACCTACCGGTTCAGGAGGAACCCTAGAGACCCTCTGAAAATTTGGATAATTCCACGTTCAGTGATTGGTTTAAAATTACCTACCGGTTCAGGAGGAACCCTAGAGACCCTTTGAAAAGTTGGATAATTCCACGTTCAGTGATTGGTTTAAAATCACCTACCGGTTCAGGAGGAACCCTGGAGACCCTCTGAAAAGTTGGATAATTCCACGTTCAGTGATTGGTTTAAATTGACCCACCGGTTCAGGAGGAACCCTGGAGGCCCTCTGGGAATGGTAACGCCCATGTCCCGGTGATTGGATCAATTTTATGTACGATTCTATCGGCCCTCTGAAAAGTTGGATAATGCCACGTTCAGTGATTGGCTAGGCCCTCTAGGAAGAGTTGGATAAACCACGTCCCATTGATTGGCTCGGTTTTTATTTGCGGTTCTATCGGCCCTCTGAAAAGTTGGATAATTCCACGTTCAGTGATTGGCTAGGCCCCTGGGAAGAGTTGGACAAACCACGTCCCATTGATTGGCTGAACCTTGCTTTGAGCCTGGCAGCTCTTAAAAAGCCTCGACTACGTGATTTTATTTGCAAAATTTGCATCTTTTTGCGTTTGTGTTTTATAATCCTTTAAACCGGAGTGGAGCAGCTACAGAAAGCTGACCACATATCTATAGTGGAAAGTCTGGATCATGAATACCAGCATGAGTAAACCGGTGTTCATTATAACCCGGATCATATACAAGATGAACCGGAATTTATCATCACAATAAACCGGAGCTTTTCGGGTTTCTAATTGAGTCCATGAAGGTCTTCATCAAGCGACTTTAAAGTCCTACCGGATTAAGAATATTGAGCATATATAATCTCAGGTATAAAAGTTATTTCTAGTATAAAGATATACTTATTTGACGTTTTAAGAGAACAATTTAATTCGTCCAGTGGTAAGCCACTAGGACATATTTTCAGTATTTTTTCTGCAGGAGCAGAGGATATGCAAGGCAAACAATATCAGACAACATTTCAATCTGCAAGTATTTCATAAAGACAAAATATCCGGATTAAAGCAGATCAAGTTTCAGCTAGCCTATTACAAGGCATAGCAAGCCCGACAGATTGGAAACATTGTTTGGCGAAACACAAACTACGATTACAGCAATAAATTTCGAAGTTATGCTTCTCCTTGCTGAGACGGCTGGCCATCACCTTGATCTCGAATGTCTTCATCTTCTTGAAGCGGTTGGAAGTCCGGCGCACGCCAGTCAATCTTCATCAAGGCCCGGAAATACATCTCGTCGTTGATAAGTTCAGAAGGTTCAATGTCAGGAGCAAAGGTGTGAGGACGAACCGGCGGAATTAAGTTGACGGTGTCATAGACCGGTCGCTCCACCCGTTCGTTTTGCAAATTGTATCCCGGATGATATCTGGACAAGTCAGATTCAGCTGCAAGCTTGCTGGCGAGGGGACGCATCTCCTTCGTCAAGGCATAGAGATCCTTTGTGGTAAAGGCTGAGCCGTCATCTTTTGTATCTGGAAATCCGGTTAAAGCTTCCTCCGGATCAAGATCCGGGACCCAAGCCTTAGCCCTGGTAAGGGCCAGAAGAGCACCACCCCGGGCGGCATATTTTTTGACTTCTTCAAGACGAGCCGGCAAAACAGATAACTTGTTCAACGTGTCTTGGATCGTCGTAGGTGCCGGTTTACCAAAAGAAGTTGCACTAATGATCCTCTGAGCGCCGGAATACAGCTGCTCGACCAAGGTGTAACATGCTTTAAGTTTCTTCCGTAAGTCATCCCCAAGATGGGAGACACGGCGACCTGCATATAGATATTATGGTTAAACCGGCACAAATGGAGATTACAGGGATAAAAGCAGGAGTTCAGATTATACTTACCAAAGACTGCAGAGGTCATCAGTTCAATTTGCCGTTTTAAACCGGTCAATTCTTCTGTAACTGGATTAAGCGCCCCTTCAGCGTCCTGAACCCTTTTCTCCAGATCTTTCTTTTGGACCTCAAAAGCGGTCCGCTCTTCTTCAAAGTATTTCTTCAGATCTTCAGCAGTCTTTAAACTCACCTGAAGATCTTTTTTAGCCTTTGAAGCGGCAGATTCTATGTCAGCAAGACGGCTCCGAAGTTCATCAATTTCAGCAGTGTTCCGGGTTAACTCAGCCTGCAAGCACAGTTAAAAGACAAGAGGTAAAAATCAGGCAAGTCTCAAGCACACAAACAAGTTGTCTACTTGACACTTGGGGGCTAATGGCAGTTGAAGCAATAAGTACCAGCAATTCAAAGATTACAAGTCTCAAGCACACAAACAAGTTGTCTACTTGACACTTGGGGGCTAATGGATGGTTGAAGTATCATCAGAAATTTTCACAAGTATCAAATACATAAACAAGTTATCTACTTGATACTTGGGGGCTAATGTAAAGATCAATTGTTCAATCTACAAAGTTCCGGTTCACCTTCAGCACGCAGCTAAACCGGAACTTGGGGGCTGTTATGGGATAGAAGCATATCAAAAGTGCAAAGTCAGAAGAAGAGGTGTACCTCATATTTCTCCTTCATCAAGTTAACCAAATTCGCTTCATAGTCTCGGCTGCTATGGAGCCGGTTTAGATACCCAGAATAAATTTCTTGGGCGCTCATATCAGAAAGATTGGATATCTCAGTACTCCATTTTCCCTTCTCTTTATATAACTTCTCCGTTTTGGCCGTATGCTTGGCTAAAACGGTGGGCTCAGCCAGAGCAACGAAGGCAGCCCCAGTTACCACAACATCCGGAGAAGCAGGTGCATTTGGGGAAGTCGCAGTATGGGCCGGATTAGGAGAGGACGGATTAATCTGAGGAGAATTGACCCGGGCCGGACTTGGCGGATTATGGGCATCTTCAGCAGTAAGATTTTCAGGGACGGAGGCATGATCCGTAGGCGCAGGATCTTCAAGAGGAGCTGTAGGCTCGCCTTCTGAAGGAACGATCGTTGCCGGATCATCTGCAGTGGTCTCAGCAGGAGTCTTGTTTGCCTTGGATCTCTTGCTAGGTTTTGGTTTGCTGGAAAAGTATGCAAAATGAGTTAACATTATAAAGCAAAAGGGATCATAAACCGGAAAGGTGAGAAAGTTACCCTGGGACAGTTTTCAATGGAGGAAGCTGTGTGGCGGTCGATTCACCGGAAGAAGACAGTGGAGTTTCCTGATAATCAGGGTCAGACGGTTTAAGAGGTTTTCGGATAAGCCCGGCCTTGGGATGAAGGAGAGTCGGAGAAAGTATCACCTCAGCACGACGTTTTCGAACCGGAGTTAAAGAAATTCCGGATGATTCCACTGCCAGGCCACTATGGCGAGTGGTACGGCGAAGAGCTTCATGCTGTTGTTTCTTCAAAATAAAATTAGGGTCCAACTGAGCATAAGGATGAGAAAATTGATATTTCCGGACGGTCCGACGACTTTTTTGTGGAAGAGGTTCTGAGTCAGAGGAAAGAATGGTTACCTCAACTTCGGCCGGATTATCACCTTCAGGCAACTCCTGTGGAAAAGTTATCATTAGATACAATTACAAGTTCAAGAAAGCGAAATCCAAACCGGATTAAATCATACCTCGGAATCTGGATCATCATCTTCAGTGGGAGAACTGGCGTCAACATCTGCTTTCCTTTTCTTATTGGCAAAGGTTTTCCGGCGAGCTTGTTTGCCGGTTTTCTCCTGAGGTTTTCTCTTCCAGAAAGGGTCATCAGCCTAATCAAAAGAAAGAAAGACAATTGAAAAGACGGTTTAAAGAAACGGGTTACGAATACAGGGCAAGGTAAAACTTACTGCAGGCAGCTTGTTCTTCTTATAATATGGAGCTAACCCGACCTTGCTGCAGTCTGCCAAGGAGACATTGAGAATTTTCTTGGCTGATTCTATAACCTCCGATTCAGAGAGTTTTTCCTTGGTAAACCTTTGGGGATCATCCGGTTTACCAGAATATTGGCACATTAGCTGTGATCGCCGGCTCAAGGGAAGGATGCTCCAAGACAACCAACAACGTAGAAAATCAGTTCCAATCAAGCCATTCGCTATGAAAGCTCTTAATTTGGAGAGCTGTGATGAAAACCGGGTCCGCTCGACAGAGCCGAGCCGTTGTGGTAAAGGATGATCCTCCGGAATACGGGTTTCACGATAACCCGGCAGAGGGTTCTCCCCTTCAGGAGAAGTATCAATGCAATAAAACCATGACTTGTTCCAGTCCTTTGGATGTGTGTGTAAAGCGGCGTGAGGAAAAACAACGTCTCTCCTCTTCTGGATACTAACGCCACCGAGCTCTTGATGTGGTCCACTGGTGAACTCTGTGCGCCGGTTTAAGTGAAAGAAGTCCCGGAACAGATCGACGGACGGTTCTTCTTGCAGATATACCTCTGAAAACACTTGGAAGTCACAGATATTTGAAACAGAGTTGGGTCCAATATCCTGAGGGTGGAGTTGGAATGCGGCCAGAACGTCCCGGAAAAACTTGGAGCCGGGAGGAGAGAAGCCTCGGGATATATGGTCGAAGAACACAATAACCTCCCCAGGCCTGGGAGTAGGGGGGCATTCATTACCCGGAGCTCGCCACTTCAAAACAGACTGAGGGCCTAACGTACCAATTTCAGAAATTTTGACCAAGTCTTCCTCAGTAATGATAGAAGGGACCCAATCACAGGAGACATACTGCTTGGCCATTGCAATGGAAGGACAAGTACTGGAAAAGATAAAGTGCAGAAAACGGATTATGCGGGTACAGCAGTATAAACCGGAAACTGTCTATGAAAGTTACGCAACGGTTTGAATTGAGGACTAATGACATGGCTAAACCGGTAATAACAGCGAGCTGCATCATTTCCGGTTCACAACAGTAAAAGGGGAACAACTAAACCGTCGCGTTCAATTTCAAAGGTTTAGCGAGAACAGGGCATAACAGTTTAAACCGGAGTATATTAAATAGATCTAAAAAGGAGAAGAAACAGTTCCTTGTAAAAAACTAAAGTGGATCAGATCTGGGCGTGCGAGGAAAAGAAAAATTAAAATACAAGAAAATACGAGAAGAAACGTCAGGGATCTTATACGGAGCAGACGAATCTATGGGATTAAATATATGTGGCGAGATCTAAAGCTAGTGCTAGCGGAAGATCTGTTGACTGGGCCTAAAGGTCACAAATTTTCTACGAGGTTTGTATCTACAAGGAACAAGACGAAGCTTTCATGGAAAACTCTAATGGCGGAAGAACAAGGAAAGAACCCTAGAAAATACAGATCGGTAATGAGGAAAAAAGGACATACTTGGACAATGGAGGACAGCGGCGGAGTTCTCTGGTTGAAACAGGTTGATGCAGCGGCCAGGGAGGTCTTGACTCGGCGAGGTGACGGCGGCGCTTCAAGCTCGGGTGTCAATGGAGTTTCTTGAGGTTCGGGCGGCGGACGAAGGAAGAAGAGGCGAGAAGAAGGAAGAATAAAGGGGGGCGGTGATATTTATAAGCGAAAGGACAGATGCGAAGCGACAGGTGCGGGATTCGAGGGGGTAAAGATCGGATAAAGATCCCTTTTGACGCCTCGATTTTCGGATAACCATTAAACAAAAGCTACAGTACAGCTCGCAGCGTTAAATGCGGAGATGATGTCACGGTCAGATTTAATGGTTCTCGAAGATGACGTCAGAGCCGGTTTACAAAAATGTGAAGACAAAGAAGAAAATCATACAAGACGAGGAAGACTGATATGAACAAAGTTCAAATCATTCTGGGGCCTAATGTCAGGGATATGACTAGCAGGTATGAACCGGCTAGTGTAAACCGGCTTAGTCATATTATGCTTGATTGTAATATTTAGTAAAGGCTACGGCCCATGAGATCTTAGGGCCCATGTGTAGAATTAAGGTTTGTAAACCACCAAGTGATGTAACTTGAGAGATAAGGAAGAAAAGACAGAGACCGAGGCGGACACAAGTATGAGCCGGCCTCGGGACTCTGTAAACCGGACCAGGCGTACCCTCTATATAAAGGGACGACCTGGCGACGGTTCAGGGACAAGCAACAATCAACCCGTCGAGACACAGGCAAGCGAATCCGCTCCCTGTAATCCGACGCCCAAGCAATACCAAACCAACTAGACGTAGGCTTTTACCTTCATCGAAGGGGCCGAACTAGTATAAACCTTCTGTGTCCTTTGTGTGCTATGAACCCCTTCAAGCTAACCCGTGCGATGGTTCCATCATCAAGTCCGCTAAACCGGACATCTGTCGTGCTATTTCCACGACAGAACCAGCGAGGTTTATGACTGGAGTGGGAGGACGTTTAGCATTCACAGCTTATAAATGGACACAAATCCTTCCCATTAACCCCACGCTCTCCTCAAGCCCTAGCTTTCCAATCTCCTTAGCCCCAGCGCCCACAACTCTTGCGCCCACAACTCTTGACTCCTCCTCCACCGTCTCCCTTCCCAGCAATGGCCGGATCCGGTTCTAAGGGCAAGTGGGAGGCTTCTACGGTCACAGAGAAGACTTTGAAGAACCTCCGAAGTGCGGGCTATCTCGCTGACGATATAGCACACCAGGTCCCCTAAAAGGACTAGGTGATCCCCGTCCCTAAGCCGGGTGAGAGGGTGGTCTTCCTTTCTCACTTCATTCGGGGGCTGGGATTTCCTCTCCACCCCTTTGTTCGGGGCCTCTTATTTTTCTACGGGCTAGATTTCCATGATCTAGCCCCAAACTCAATCCTCCACATATCAACTGTCATAGTGGTATGTGAGGCATTCCTCCACGTCCCCCACACTTCGGTTTATGGCTCAAGATATTCAATCTGAAGCCAAAGGTGGTTGACAGGCAACACACAGATTGCGGAGGAGCCATGGTGAGCAAGCTCCCCAACGCCACTTGGCCAAAGGGGGCCTTTGTGGAGACAAACAAGGTCTGGCAACAGGAGTGGTTTTACATCACTGAGCCCTGCGACACCAAGTGGGCGGCGGCGCCCGCATTCAGATCTGGAACCCCGGAGAGGCTAACCTCCTGGACCGACAAGAGTCCGGATTGGGGTCTCAGCCGGAGGTGCTAGCCCTCTAAAATCGCATCTCTGGCATGATAACGAAGGGCACCGTCCTCACTAATGTGATCCAGGTAATGCTCTTCCGCCGCGTCCTTCCCTGCCAACGCCGGGACTCCCATTTATGGGAGTTCAATCCGGAAGAGCCCCGACCCTTGAAGCACCTCTTCGGCACCACGCACGAAGACATCTGGAAGCAGCTCTTCAAGGCCCAAAAGGGGTGGCCGGCGGAGACCGAGGACAAGGGCTTCAGCAGCGTGCTCACCGCTTCAGAGGTAATCAGAATCTCTGCCAAATACATACTCCGTCCATACTTCAATTATAACAGGAATTAGAGTTTTTGCGTTCTATCCAGGCCTGGACAAAAAAGGCAAAGCGGATCAAGTGTCCGGCTCCCTTGCTTGAAGACCCAGAGACGCCTCAGCTGACGACAATGTTGGTTCCGGCGCCATACAAGGCGCCGGAGAAGAAGGCCAAGAAGAAGGGCAAGGAGGTCAAGAGCAACCCCCGCCCTAAGGGTCCCGCAAACACAAGGTCCGGGGAAACCGACTCCCACCTTTCCCCCGAAGAAGAACAAGATACCTCCCCCGTCAAGGTAAGGGGGAGGAAGAGAGCGGCCCCCACTAATGCGGGCAAGGCGGTGCCCATGAAGAAACTGAACCTTCCGGACAGTTCGGACTCAACGTCCGAACAGAGCTTCTGAGTTCAGCCCAGGATTAAGCCCCGGGCCGAATCGTAAGTACTCAGACGATGGTTGCTTATGTTCGGCTATATTACTTTTCAGTATCTAAACAATGTCATTTTGTCTTTATATAGTCCTCCGCATGTACTCCCCGAGGCTTCACTATCATCGGGGAATTGTCTAGCGCCAGAGATGGTGGAGAGCGATACGCCTCTGCGGGGCTCATCGCCCGTCTTAGGGGACGCCGAGGTGTCCTCTCTACAAGCTCTCCATGTTCGAGCAGGTGGGAGTGGGGCAGAGGAGAGGGCGCCCGAGGTCAATCCCTCTGACGCCGTCAACCAAGGGGAAGCAATCCCCATGGTGACCGAAGACGGGGGACCCAAACAATCTGGGCCCCCATCGAACACCGTTCCGGAGCCTGGTGCGGCTCCCGAATTGGGAAACCAGACCCCCGTGATGGGGGAAGGAGCAACTGCTCCAACGGCGCCTGCCGTCAATCTGGAGGCGCCGAACACTTTGGAGGAAGCACTGCGAGGTGCTTCCATCGTAGTGGAACACCGCACTCTGATGAGTGCGGTCATGGAGAAGATTCAGTTCATCAAAGGTGGACCGAACGAAGCCTTCAACAGCCTACTGACAGGCTTCGAGGTATGCGACGTAATGTTCTAAAAAGAACTTTCTTATTTCATGTATATATATATATATATATCTGCACTATTTTGTTTCGCCTAACAAAATAATATTCTGTTACCCTACTTGAACTGATGGTTTCATGCGGTTGTACTGATGATTTTCATCTCGCCGAACTGATCGCCTTTTCGTCGAAATTGGGCGTGTAATATATCGTTGGAAAGCTTTGGACATCCACATTAAAAATATATACGATTTTTTTTTTGCAAAATCATCATGGTTTAAGAGCAGTTTTGAGAAAAAAATGTTTTTTTCAAAACCGAAAACACGAATCGTATTTTGGACTCAATTTTCAAACGGTTTATAGGAATTGAGCAAATAATATGGCCTTGGAAAGCTGGTAAAACCCGTATCTTCTATATATCTATTGTTTTTTCAAATTATATACAATTTAAAAGTAATTTGAAAAATGGTGAAATTCTGGGCGAAACGTATTTTTGCGTTTTTTTGCAAACGGTTTGTCGGATTGACGCAAATGATACGGAGTAGGAAAGCTATGGAAAATGCGCAACTTTTTCGTATAGAAATGTTTTTCTAATTCCTTACGTTTTAAAAACAAAATTCAATATGGTCAAATTTGATTTTGAACGCAATTTTTTAAAAACGTTTGTCGAAATGGGGCAAATAATATACCGTTGGATAGCTATCGAAAATGCGAAACTTAGTTATGTTGAAAATTTTCTCTACTTCGCAACCGTTTAAGAGTAATTTTGAATGAGGTGAAACCCATCGTGTTGTTTTTTCCTGTCTAAAAAACGGAGTACTTGTACTGATGTATGTATGTGTTTGTACTGAGGTATTATTGACAGTAGTTTTGAATGGTTCAAAAAAAAGTACTTGAACGAATGCCCGTATGGTTTTGTACTGAGCATGTTTTTCACATACTAGACTTTACTCTGTTTTTGCGGTATAATTTTCCTTGTAATTTTTCAATGGTTTACGGTATCATCTTCCCCGAACTTGCATGTTTATATCATTGAACTGAATGACATTTTTTTTCAAAAAGAGGAACGTTTTTTTGTTTCTTTTTTTAACTCAACATTTTTTTGCAGCAATGTTCTGGACTTCTCTCATTTTACGACTTGAACTTTTACCATTTGAATTTTTCCGTGTGGGTTTCTTTTTGTTTGTGCTTTTTCCCCCAAACTTATCTGGGACATCGTGTTGAACTTAAACCTTTTTAATTGTGAACTTGTTGTGTTTTTTAATTTAATTAGTTTTTTCCTCCGACTATACTGCTACCAAATTTGTTTGCATAATGATGAGTTTCATTTGAAATCACTTGAATACTGTAAAACCAATGTGTACCACCAAATTACACAAAACTCATAGCAGCAAACCGATGCTCCAACAGAATTTCAACCATCCCAAAGCTTAAAACTGGGCGAAACCAGTACCACTCAAAACAAACAACCAGGACACTTTATGAGCAATGAAAGACAAAAAGTCTTGCGCTTCAAGGGTGGACCTGCCGTGCAGAAGCTCGATGTCCCGCTGCTATGTACCCCCATATGATTGATCAACTTGGAAGGTGCCTAGTGCTCGACTTGGACAGTGACAAGTGCTCAACTTGAACGGAGGTTGCCGCTGTTTTGGACCGTGAATGCTTCTGAAGAGACATCGGGAATTGCTTCAAAACTGCATCAAACTTTGTAGTTTCTCTGATCACAATGAGCAACGCAGCAAATTATTTTAGAACTGAAATATATATGAGACTAGGACAATACTAAAATGGACTATCATACAATTTAAAACTGAATTACTTCTCCAACGCACACACACCACTGTTTTAGCTTTTCTACATAAACTGATCATAAAATACATATCTACTTTGAGAAGTGGTACCAAATGTCTGAAACTAGAGAAAAGTATAGAAGCTAAATCAACACAATACAACTTTTTCCTCCATGTAGCAAAGTGTGAGAAGAGATGCAAACTAATGAATCCTCACCCAGGTGCGGTTGTTTTCTTTTTGGAATCCATTGAACGGAAAAAAGCCGACAATGTGTACTGAAAAAATACTACAATGTGAACTGAAAAAGCATACAAGTATAGATGGGGGCATCAATCTGGTTATAGTCTGCCAGCACCCCTGGTGGATGAGCTCGCGCCTTAGGGCAGCAAGGCGACAAACAAGAACTGTACATGGTAGTTCTTTTTCTCAGCAACGAACCACAACGAGGTGGAGGTGAGGAGGGGGAGCAGGGGTATGGAGCCGCTCTCGCCAGAAACGGGTGCTCTAGCTTGTGGCCGCCGTCGACGGGATGCCGACGATGGGATGTGCAGCAGAGAGAATATCATGGGGAATTCAACTAAATTTGATTTTTTTTACAAACAGAAAAGAATGTCAGAACATTTGAGACAGTAGTGTGTGAACTTGTCGATGGAACATTTTTAAATAAGCATAACAAGATGGCCTGGACAATGAGACCAGACTTGCAACAAGAAATTATTCATTTATCAACTCATCAAGTTTCTAGAAACTATTAGTAAGATACAAAAAGTACTATCTTGTGATATATGATGGCAAAGAAAATTAGTACTAAGATGAAAAGAAGCACGCTGAAGCTCAGTTAGATACGGAGGAGTAGTATCTTAGAAGCATGAATATGAAGGACTATTGGTTCCTCAAATAACAAGGGGGATACATCAGATAATTTAATTAAAAATAAGAATTGAACTTGACTAAACTAAAAATAAGAATTTAACTGAACTAAAATAGGAAATTGAACTGAAAAAAAATTAGAAATTGAACTGAAGCAATAAACTCAACCAGGACTACTATCAACTTATATATTTTTGTTTGCAAAGTGAATTACAAATCACATTTGAACCTCTAGGCTTTTACACAGTGAAGTTGTATTTTTGTATAGCAAGCTACACTGGAATCGAAAATGTGTTGGATCCAAAGATCATTATTGAACAAAGAGACACAAAATGAAGAACATTTAACCTGTTTTTATACCATTTTTGATCACTTGAACTGATAGCAAATAGAAAGTAAGAAATATGTACATGATGAATCTTTCTGGCTGCTTATTGCAGAGAACTGCAAGAATTAGCAAAAGTGAACTATTTTCCTAAGTGATTTTCCAACCAAAAACCACATTCTTTTAACGAAGCCAAACTTTTTCAATGAACTTCTTTTAGGGTGTTTTGTTTGAACTTTCAAACTTTCCAAACAAGTACTTAGCTCACTTGTCTTTTTTCCTCACAATGGGATCAGAAGTGCACAACATAGAAGCATTAACACAAGTATCAAATGTGGAAAACAACAAAATCTAAAGCTAAACAAAAAATGTGCATATAGAAAAACCTACAACTGACGGGCATGATATCCTCAATGGGCCATGATGCAGGCATCACCGCCGGCAATACTTGGCGCGCCGGAGAACCTATATTGTTGGATTTGTGGAGAGAGGACCGAGGGAATATGTCTCTGCATTTTAATGTGGCAATGTAGTTCATCTGCCCAAGAGGAAACCAATAACCACTGAAAAAACACATAACAAACATGGTAAGTATATTTTTTAACTTATGTATTTTTTTCTAGTTACCGAGCACAGTATGAGTGCAGAACTGTCACAAGCATAAGAACTGATACAAAGAGAGCACATATCATATTTCAGGATTTTCTCAATTTGGACAGTCACCAAGTTATATATACATGGTTTCAACATCTTGTAAGCATGTCATGCCTTATTGTTATGACAAAATTGGCCCAAGAATTGTTTGAGCTACACCTACTGACTGCAAATGGTACTGCTAAGCTAGCTAGCACATTCATATTCATATAATAAAGAAGCAACCATAAAGAAACAAGAACAACACATTTTGACACTAACCATTAGGCTATAAATATAGTCTGTGAGCAGGGAATTTTATATGATATTTCTTTATGTACTGATGGTGGGATACATTGTGAACTTTGCCGTACATTTTTACAAATTTTTCTTTTGTTTTATTGTACTTATTTATTGTTCATCTCCAAACAACTACTCTAAACTCAGAATTTTTTTGGAGCTCTAAATTGGGCGGGAAAACAGCAAACTCTTTTCTCATTCATTGATTTGAAAAAAAACTCATTTCTTCCATTTTCCCATGCAATAACACAAGCACCACAATGGTAAGACCGAAGCGACAGAACAATACCTTTTCTTCAGCTAGCTACTACATTGAGCATGCAATGCGAACTTGTGATAAGCAAGAACAAAATCATGTAGACAAGAAATGGAATTGTTTAGACTTTTTCATGTACATACATACAGGAAATCATAAAAAGCACAACGGTCTACGTACGGGTATCTGGCCAGCTGCTGGTCGGAAGTGGCATTTCATTTAGCAGGGTGCAGGTAGCCTCTTGGCCCTCATGGCCGAGGGGTAGGCATGACAATCTCAAGCCCCGTGGTGCCCTAGGAGCTCGCCCAGTGGAGGAGTGTGAGCATCCACATCCAAGTGGCTGTAGAACTTAACTCCCCTTTACCAAAAGATGGAGAGCATGAAGCATGTCCCTCGTTTTCTTCTGGCTGTTTATAAGAAAAGATGCGACGAGGAGGACAAAGGCCATGGAATGCTGCTGACTCCTCCACCATCGTCGCATCCCTGTATCCTCCTTGCGCGGGCAACCATTGGGGAGCGGGCGCTTCTGTCGCTCTACATGTTGAACCACCAGGAGGAATCAAAGTGAGACTCGAACGCATCAATGCACACATGTAGTACTACACAACAATATGCATATGTGCTGTACATAACAACAAATTAACCAAAAAAAAATTATGAACACGAACTGACAAGAACAGACATGAACTAACACATACACATGAACTGATTACAAATTTGCACATGATTTTAAGAGTAATTTGTGGGAGATGAGGGGCTGACATGCTGATCCCATCGGCGAACTGACGAACTATCGAACTGACGGACTTTATGCTCCACACGAACTGACGTGTTCCTGCAGGAGAGGAGTGTAGTAGAGGGGTCACGGATGGCGCGCGGTTGGGGGCGCCGGCGGCGATGGAGTGCGAGCTTGGCGCGGTGGGAGGGACGATGGTGCGGGAGCTTGTCTTCGTGAGAGGGACGGCCGCGTTCGGGGGCTAATATGGGCGGCGCGAGAGAGGAGGCGGGGTTCAGGGGCGGCGCATCGCTGGAGATGGGAGGCATGGCCGTGGCGCGTCGCCGGAGGTGGGAGGCAGAGCCGTGGTGCATCGCCGGAGGTGGGAGCTGTGGGGGCGTGGCTCGACGCCGGAGGTGGGAGACGGGGGCGTGGTGGGTTGCCAGAGGTGGGAGGCCAGGGGGCA
>LR738713.1:108311208-108396105 GCA_902687465.1 Secale cereale
TTGCGCGGCGTCCTCATCCCCTCCCGCCTCCTTGCGCGGCACGCCCCTCCCCTCCCCTCCCCGCCTTCTTGCGCAGAGCGCGCGTGGACAGCGGCGCGCCACTCCCCTCCCAGCCTTCTTGCGCAAAGCGCGCGCGGAGCAAACAGCCGCGCCCCCTTCTCCCGATCTTCTTGCGCGGAGCGCCGCCGATGTAGTCCCTCGGCGAGGCTTCTTCCGCGGCGGCGGTTAGGAAGCGACGTCGCCCCTCACCTTCGCCCCAACACCCCCGAATCGATCTAGGTGCGCCGCCGCCTCGATTGAGCGCGCCGTTAGCTGCACCCCTGCCACAGATCCGAGCCTATGCCCTGGGAGATCCGCCGCCGTTGACCCAGCTGAAGCATCCAGCCTCGGTGATGCATGGCAGGGGGAAGAGAACTACAAGGATGCCTTCTCCGGCAACCTCGCAGTCGTCGTGGATGCGAACTGCAATGGTGCCCATCCAGCCTTCTCCCGCGACAATGGTGAAAGTTGAAAAAGCCCATGAGTTCCTGCAGTGGAGGTGGAATGCACGCCAACAGCAGGCCGAGCTGCATCTGCAGAAGGAGAGAACTGCTCTCAAGAGGAAAGTCACGCTTGCAGATAATGTAAAAAATTCACATACCCAACCCCCCCCCCACCTCCAGTTTAGTATAGTGCAGTTGCTTTCTAGTGTTTGATGAGAAATTCAAATTGCAGTGCCCTTTTTATTACCATGCAGTGCCCTCTTGCGTCAACTGCAGTGCCATGTATCTCCCGGTAAAAAACAGAAAGATACTTCGAAAAAATGAAAATGCGCTATGGCTGAACAATGCAGTCCACCATGGCTTACATATGTAGAGCGTTGTGGCTTAAAACTGAAGTGCATTGTTTCTTCATGTTAACTCCCAGTGCCCCTGCTATAGAATGGAAAATTGAAGTGCAATTGCTCCAGTTGCATATATAATGATATATAGTACGAAAATGCAGTTCATTTCACTGTTAGCGTGCATAACGCTTTGGATTAATACTGTGCAGGAAATTACTATGCCTCCAAACCAGAAGATACCTTGATTGATTCACAACACAAAGCCCCTGAACTGCGTTGGAAGAGAAGAGTGGGAGATGGCTGGATGGATAACACCTGAAATACCTAGGGGTTTCTTTAACACAACGAACAGAACTGCGTACTCGGTGGAGGAAGATGTAGAGGATAAAGATGAAAACATTGAACCAAAGATCACTCGAGATGGAGAAGGCAGTGAAGCAAAAAGCACGCAAGATGAGGAGGACGACGACGATCTGGTCTTCATGGGGGAGCATGCGCAGAAAGATGATGAGGAGGATGATGATGAAGAGCAAATCATAACAGTTATGCAGCCAAGGTACACGCGTGTCTTTGAAACATTTGGCCAGCAGATCAGAACAGATGATATAGCACCTCCACAAGCCAATGTTGAAACCCAGCAAGTTCGGCAAGTTCATGAGCAAACGATTCGTCGACGAAGAGACAGTGGAATTCCACCCAGGCCGCCTACTACGCAACAAAAGAATCGGAAGCAAAATCAAGGAGAGCCACAAGCAACCAAAAAAGTAAAGTTCTCAACACTTTTGCCTCCTCGCGATCCTAAATTACACATATCTGTTGTCACTCCTCCATGCCCAAAAAACATCGGTGAGCTGCAAACACCGTTAGAGAAAAAACAATACACGCATGTAAGTTTCCTTGCCTAACTACTGCAGTTCACTTATGCATTCTTTCAACTTGTGCATTCTCATTAAAAAAACATTCCATATTGTGGTGCAGAATGAGAACATGCTCCAAGAACTTGTGCCTGTGAAAGGTATGCAATTCACATCATACGCTGCGGCGCGAGACTTCTACAACACGTATGCGAGGCATGCAGGCTTTGGCACACGCAAAAATGGCGGATACAAAACAAACAGATACATAGTGTGCTCAAAGGAAGGCAGAAGCAAGGAAACTGTCACAGATTATGACAGAAAGCGAGAGAAAACATCAAAGAGGACTGGTTGCAAGGCGAGAATGAGATTGAAAAAAAATCAAGGATGTGATTGTGATAGCAGAGATTGAGCTCAATCACAACCACAGGATGATTGAGAGCCCGGCTATGCTTCTGCACATGCACTCACATAAGACGGATGATCCGTTACTTGATAAACTAGTGAAGGACAAGCAGAGCGATAACCTGACGCACAAGCAGATGATGTCAACCCTGTCAAGAATGTCAGGAGGGCTGCACTTTATGGGGCGCACTAGCCGTGACTGGGTGAACAAGTACGTTCACTAAACAAAAACGATATCTCGTCTATTTCATGCAGTTCGCTTGTGCATTTCTGTATGTCTTTAATGCTGCAAGTATATTATTATTTCAAATTGCAGGAAGCACCAATTCGCGAGGGAGGAAACAGAAGACAATGTGAAGAAACTCCTGGCTTTCTTTGAGAAAATGCAGCAAATAAACCCGGAGTTCTTCTATGATTACGACAAAGATGTCGATAACCGTGTGCGAAACATCTTCTGGGCGAACGCGAGCTGCCGGGGATGCTACGAAGATTTTGGAGATTGTGTCACATTTGACACGACCTACAAGACCAACAAGTTCCACATGCCTCTGGCCGTCTTCGTTGGAGTCAACCACCACCTCCAAAGTACAATATTTGTTGTGGCTCTCATCAGAGGCGAAACAATACCGACTTTCGAGTGGGTGTTCCGGACATTCTTGCGTTGCATGAATAACAAACGGCCAATCTGCATACTTACAGGTATGCTAAAAGAATGGGTTTAAATAACACTGCAGTTCACTGCCAAGTTTTGTAGTCCATTTCTTCCATCCAATGAAAAATCAGCAAAAGCAAAAAAAGATATGTGGTTCTCTCAATAACTCACTGCTTGGTTTTTCAAAAACATGCAGATCAATGCCCCTCCATGGATGCCGCGATAAAAAGTACGCTAATAGGCATGCTGCACAAGTTATGCCGTTGGCATATACTGAAAAAAAATACAAGGATCACCTGTCCTTGCTGTACAAAGCGTATGAGACATTCAAAGATGAGCTGACCTCAGTTCTCAACCACGTGCTAATGCCATGAGAGTTTGAACGCGCTTGGCATGAGCTCATGGAGAAGTATAACCTACAAAATGATGAAATTATGAAGGCGCTCTGGACAGACCAAAAAGAATGGATATCAGCTTACTACAAGGAGGTGTTCTGTGCACGGATGACGTCGACACAGAGAAGTGAAAGCATGAACCGGATCTTGAAGAGGAACTTTGTCAAGGAAAGACACGACCTACACATCTTTGCATCGCAGGTGGATAGGTGCATCCAGACAAGGAAGGGCGTCGAGCACGCGGAGACCATAGCTAACGAGGTATATAACCAGAGCAAAGTTTTTAAGCTGGATGAGCAATTAATAAACACTACTCACTTTCTTGATTTTTACTGTGAAAAACAACTATTTAACTGGTTTTCTTTGTTTCACAGACGGAAATAAAGACTACTACTCAGTTTGGTTTCGAGGTTCAGCTCTCCAAGATTTACACCAGGGCGGTCTTTGCTGACTTCAAGCAAACGCACTACTGCAGCACTGCATTCAGATTAGAGCAGTCCCCTGACAACCCGACGAAATATTTGGTGCGCCACTACAACCAGTCTGATGATTTTGATTGGGCAAGACACGAGTTCCAGGTAGTTGCTGATGTGACGAACGGTATCTACGAATGCGAAGGCAAGCTGTGGACACACACAGGTCAGTGAGACAAGAAAAAAAATAAGCACACAAAAAACATAATGAAGTTCACTTATTGCTAGTAGCAAGAGATGAAAACAAAAAAAACCTTAGTGAAGTTCACTAGAAGAGAAAAACCAGGACGTATTTATAATGCAGTTCACAAACCAAAATTGAAATGTTGCATATTTATGTGAAGTTTGCTGACACGAACAACCGAAAAAATTCTTTGCTGCAGGCCTGTTCTGCGTGCACATCATTTGCATGTTAGATCAGCTGCGGGTGGACAAGATACCTGAAGAGTACATATTGAAGAGATACACACGGAACGCATGCCAAAATGCAACTTTTGACCGCAGAGACTATGAGCAAACTGCTCCAGATGGGAGTTCGATGTTCTGCCGTAGGAGACTACTTGCAGAAACAGCGATGGACCTGGCAAACAGGGGTGTCAAATCGGATAGAGGGTACAACAGAGCTTTAGCTGGGATGAGAGCACTCATACAAGAAGTCGATGTACTAAACGAAGAAGAAGAAGCAAAGAACATCAGGGATGCGCGGAGTGAAGAACAAGGAGAGGAGCGCGAACATCCCGCTGATGGTGCAACTCATAATATGGATGACACAATTCTTCCCCCACCTGTTTCAAACACAGAAGGGAGAAAGAAAGAGAGCAAATCAGCCAATAAAAAAGCTGCAGCAAATGAAAAAGGTCCTGAAAAAAATAGCAGGGCTGAGCCAGAACTGGACAGCGAAGGAAGACCACTGGGGGTAAGGATGTGCAAATCATGCAATAAGATTGCGGGACACAACTCAAGAACATGTAAGGAGAGGCTGAAAAAAATCCAGGCTGAAAATGCCGCCACAGATCACCAAGCTGACCAACAAGATGATATGACAAAGAGAAGACTATGTAGCGTCTGCAACAAGAGAGAGAAGCATAACGCGAGAACTTGTCCAAATAGAACAGAAGAAAAAGATGAAGAAGATGACGAACAAGATGCTGACAAAGAAGAGAACGAGGAAGAGAGCGAAGCTGATGTAACTGAAGAGGAAAATGAGGAAACAGAAGAGGAAGATGAGGAAAAAGAAGAAGAAGATGAAGACATCGAAGAACCATCATCAAAAACGAGGGGGAGAGGCAGAATGCAGAATCCAGCGCGCAGACAAGCATCACAGTCACATGGTCGCGTTACGAGGGGTAATGCGAACAACAAGAACAAAACAGAAGCAGCAACAACCATTGAAACAAATGCAGTGCAGAATTTGAGAAGAAGCAGCAGGAAGAGGACATAGCTCAACACATTTACAGTTTTACCTTTTAAATATATTAACTTCATCCTTTTATATATCGTATCGTATATGAGATATAGCTTGTGTTCAGTGGACTGCAAAAAAAGAATTCAACATGTAATATTGAAGTTCAAAATGAATAGATATAACATAAAATAGATATACTTTGTGATCAATGTGCTGCGGGGGTATGCTTGATAAAATGCAGTTCTCTTCTATATGAAAGAAATAAGATGAGAATATCATTCTCAGAATGCACTTCTCTTCTATATGAAAACCCTGAGATCAGAATGTCATTTTGAGAATGCAGTTCTCTTCGTCGTATAGAATCTGAGATGACAAAAACAATATAGAATGCAGTTAGAAGAAAAATCTATAGAGTGAGACTAGGCTTCACGTACAGTGCAGTGCAGTGTGGTGTGTTTAAAGCTTACAGTGTAGTCCGCTTCGAGTATATAGTGCAGTGCGCTTAGTGCAAAAAATGTAAAAATTGAGCTCTCACTTAGCCGACACAGTTGATTTCTGTCTTCTAATACAATTTTTCCAAAATTTTGAACCTCGACGACAAACACGTTGAATTCCTCTTTGCTGTCCCATGTGATAAGGTGAGATGCAGTGCGGATGCGTATATTTAAAAAAACTTGCCTGCTACTCATATGAGTGAATGCAGTGCGCTACGAACATGTTATAATTCACACGAGGAATTGGTGAAAGCTCCATTATGTACATATTTGACATTGTCACTGTCTGCCACAAAAGAAAAACACAAAACTAACTAGACCGGAATATACAAAGCACACAACATGGTGTGAAAAGTTTTGCAGATCGAGAACTACACACAGCGACATACATACTGTTTACAGAAAGTTTTGGAGCACACACGAAAAGACATCAACACACATAAAAGATCTGCTATCATTCTATGCCTCATCCCGCTCCTGCGAATCCAGTTTTGGAGGAAGGCCAAGAGAAATGCAGAGATTTCTTAGATCCTCCGGGAACTCGGTGACTACGACCATGTTATCAGGGTGGAACAGGATCTGGAACAAGAACTCAGCCTTCCATTCCTCAACAGCAGCTTCCTGCGATGAAGCAAAAAAATAAATAAACAAAAAACAAGATCATCTACAAAAAGAACTAACAAAAAAATCAAAGAATGATGAATTATTATTGGGTTAAAAAAAGATACTTACATTACGCTTTGCGAATTTCACAACAAAGCTTTTGCCGTCGTAAAACTAAGCCATCTTCAGAACAAAGAAGCCGCACTCATTGGGGCCCTGTTCAGGGGCGCCCAAAAAGCTAGCTTTCTTTGAAACATCGACCCAGTCTACCGACTCCTTTCTGTTGTACTCCTTTTCTCCGTAAACCTTCTTCAACAATGCAGTCATCCCGATCATCTAGTGAAAATAAAAAAAAACCAAAAATACACATCACAAAACTGTTGTTCGACACGCGCACAGATGAAAAGAAGAAGAAGGTGAAAAAGGAAAAATTTTACCATTTCAGTGCGGTCGCTGTGGTATTCAGACTTATGCCACCTCGTTGTTTGATCAAACGGTCTGCTGTACCTCCTAGTGTCATGAATATCAAGGGTCTCGCGGTGCCTATTCATCGTGTATAGCGAGTAATGCTGGTCTTTCATCCGTGGTAACAGAATCTGATTTTGTTTCATCAAAATTGTTATGGGTTTGATGAGTGAAAAAGGATTACTGGAAAAAATGGGAGAGAAAATAAGTACATAAGGCTAAACCAGCAAATCTGATAACTTACTAATTTGCAATCAAGAAGGTTCTCATCATCACGAACAAAAACTTTGAACTGCTTTACTGCATCGTCAACATTAAACTTGTTGTGGACAAAAGGCAACACAACGTTTCCATCTTTATCTCTATCCGCGTGATCATTCATTTGAAGCACATACTGCGAGTGGGTAATTCACAAAAGAACGTTAATGCAGTTCCCCCTCAAAGTTCACTCTGGCGCTTAATAAAAACAGATCACACTTCTCTAACAGTATGCAGTTCACGCTACTCCCAATTTGTTTCATTTAAGATACATGGGTTAACACAATAATGTATGCAGTTCAGTACATTGCTAAAACAAATTATTAGACACTATTAACTGCAGTTAACTCCAGCAGAAAAAAGGGAAAAAGAGAAATACCGTGATAAACAAAGGGGACGGAAGAACGCGTTCGCCAGATCGATAAACCACATTCATATGCTCGTCATTCTTCCAGTACCTGATGATATGATCCATCAATTCCGAGTCCATGAAACCAGCTCTGGTGAAAGTTAAGAACATGTAGTCCACATTCACAGTGTAGACTTCGACAGGATTCCTGTGCATGAAAAGCGCGGACCTGCACAAAACAAACGGTGAGGGTGGGGGGGATTAGGAACACAAAGGAAAAACACACAAACATTACACACATTAAAAAATCAAAGCGAAAAAACTAACGAAAAAAGAACTGACTCGCTGTATTTCTGCCTGAATGGTGTGCTCGTGATGAATTGCAAGACTTTCCTCATCTCCGCAAGATAGCTGAAACTCACAGGCTTCAACTTCTGTACAGGAGATCTAAACTTTGATGACTTCTGCACAGGCCTCTTATTTGATAGAACTAGTGCCTCACTGTCGGTTGGGTGTTCCACAGCTGCGCTCCTGGTCCTCCTAGGCACTGGTGGTGGCCTCTCAAAATCATCATCAGTATCTTCAGCATTCGGAGGGCTGACTGCTTTCTTCCCACGCTTGACCTTGACAGGAGATTTCTCAAGAGCTTTTTCATTCGAAGGGCCGGCACCACTCCTCAACCTCTTACACACCGGTTCTTTTCCAAGCTTAACGGGGGGTTCATCAAGGACAAAATTCTGAATCGTTGGAGTGTGAACCTGAGTTTCAAACAAGGAAATACCACCTTGGTGTGCGCCTTCGTCAAAGTCTGCACAAAAAAATGGATAATGAGCAAAATGAAAAGAATCATCAAGTTCACTAACGAAAGTCATTTTAACATGCAAATGGACTTCTACTAAGAGCTTAACAAAAGTAGTGGACCTCCCCTTTCTGTATCAATGAAGTTCACTTAATAAAAAGGGTGTGTGACTGAAAAAATGTAATAACCTTCTTCAAAAATTAAAAGTGATGTCAGGTCCAGACAGCAATGCGACGAGGTCAGCCAACTATAGAGCATCGCCTTCCTCATGTAGCCAATGTGCTCCTTCCCAAACTTGGCAATCGTTTCACCATCCCAGGTCTGCATGAATTGGAACATGTAAAATCCATAATCATGCCTGCAAGAAAACCAAGATAAACACATTACTAATGCAGTTCACTCAATAATGAAGTGCTACTGATGTTAGTAAAACAATGCAGCTCCCTACACACAAAAACCGAGGGAGAACAACTAATAACACATTAGTAATGCAGTTCGCTCAAGGGAAAGGTGCTTCTAATTTAGTAAAAACAATGCAGCTCACTTACACAAAAAAACTGAAGGAGGAAAAAGAAAGGAGAACAAGTACAAACCCGTTTCCCTGTTGCGGGACATTAACATTAGTCAACACGAAGCCGTCAAGGGTGGGAGGGTTCAACGGCTCATCGCAGCTTGCGCTGCCATCTTTCCAAACATTTTTGATGTTCCTGACCATTTTCCTGAAGACAAGATTTGCAGGAGCGCTGTCGGCGCCGTTGTATGAGTCGAGAAACTCAAAACGCTTCTCTCGCAGGTTCAAAGTAACCAAGCAGTAGTGGCCTATCGCGTCCTTCATTGTTGCGGGAGGAGGATCAAATGTTGCAAACATAATCTGAATTAAAAAAAGAATAAAACAAACCAGATGAGAAAATAGAAAAACAGAAAACTTATTTCAAGATGACGAAAATGGTCAAAATGCGTTACCAAGTTTTTCTTGTCCACACGTTCCTCTGCGCTTGAAGAAAACATCTTTTTCAAAGCCCTATTTGTGGCACCGCCGTTCCAAATGGAATTCTGCCAAAAAGACAAAACCAGAGAGTTAATGAAAATGCTTATAGCACAATAAACTTGGATGGGGGATAAAATATAAATTAATGAAAATGCTTACACATAGGTTGTACGGGACAATCATCGTTTGAGATCCTTTGAACCTCTCAGCTAACATAGAGACGCCAATATTTGCGAGGCGCGTGCTCAGCGTTCCATACGACCAAAAAGACTCGCCAACCTGACCGATAGTAATATCACCAAACTCGTGCTTGAATGCAACTAGATGCCTTCAGACAAGAAGAAAAAAGCCCAGCAAAAAGTGATAAGATGGGTGTCCCTGAAAAAATAACATATTAAATAACCGGGGTATAAGACAAAAAATGTCATACTTCTTCTTATTATCCCTCCTAGGCCTCGTAACAGCGTCATATAACTCATTGTATCTTCTCAGAAGAGCTGGATCAATGCTCGAAGGAGTAACAACAGGTAATTCCTCATTTGCATACAGAGTGGGAATGATATTAGAGAATAAAACAACACGGTCCATTCGCCCGGGAAAGAACAAAAATAATGCAGTTCGCTTACCTTCGGTTCAAGAATACACTTCCTGCGGCTGCTCAGATCCATCTTCACTGAGCGTCAAGTGATCCAGCCCGGTAATATCATCGTCAAGCGACGCTTGATTGCTCATGTCCTGAGAGAGTCTTGGCTGTTCCTCTTCAGAACCAATCGAAACTGTCTCAGCTGGGACTTTGGTTGTCTTGGCTCGGAAAGCCAGATGGCCATCAGATTGCTCGGGGGCGCGAGGGGCGACACAAAATTTCTCAGGCACCTCATCGCCAAGCAACAAAACAGTAGGCCCAACAACACCATAAATGCCAGCGGATGTCCCCGCAACATCAAATCCAACTCTAGGAGATCATTCTCTCTCTTCTGCCATTTCAACTGTAACACGAGGAGCTCCTTCTCTCTCTTCATGCTTATCACCATCCACAATATCCTCCCTTCATTCTCTCTATTGTGCCTTATCAGCCTCAACAGAACACTCCCCTCCTTCTCTACCTTCTGCCGTATCAACCTCCGCATTAGGCTCCTCTCCTTCTCTCCCTTCTACATTATCATCCTCCATGGTGGGCTCCGCTTGGATTTCAACATTTAATCCGCAGTTCTGATGAGTTAAAAATAAAACACATTACACAAAGAGAGAATGCAGTTCACTAAGAAAACGAACCATGAAGCTCGCATGAAAAATAAAAATAAAACACAAAATGCAAATTCTCTATACTCACCAGAGAAGCATCGCCTTCCATCTCTTTAGACTTGTCAGCCTCGTCGTCCTTGTCAGCGTCACCCTCTGCCTCCTTCCCATGTATTTCGACGTTTGATTCGCCGTCCTAAAAAACAAAAACATAAATAAAACTATTATACAAAATGCAGTTCTATAACAAAGGCAACACCAGATCATGCAGTTCACTGCTAAATGCTGCTTCTTCTCTAAACAACAACTGTAGTGCACTACCACTACTGGTGCACACTACAAAAAAGTTAAAAACTGTAGTTCGCTGCCACTGCTGGTGCAACTACGATTCTTTGTTTTGGACACTACAAAAAATTAAACAATGAAGTCCACTGTAAAAAAATAGGAAGAAATCAAACCTTGTCGATGACGCCTTCGTCAAGAGGATTGTCTTTGGCAGCTTCGTCAACAGGGGACAATGGCCTATCAAACAAAAAATCAGAATCAACACTGTAGTGGTCGTGGTGGTCATCATCACGGTAAGCGTTAGCATTAGAAGATTCTCCTCCACACTGTGAAAAGAACATAAGGATGCGAAAACAAATAGTCAATGCCACAACACACAGAAAAAATCAATAACAAAATGGGTAAAAAAACTGTTCACATATGAAAAAAAGACGTACATCCACACCTGCGCGGTCAAGCAAAGAAGGCCGGACAACATGTTCCCGCCTGTTCATTTCCTTCACAATTGCCTCAGCTTCCTGCTCATACCTAGCACACTTGTCATCCTGAGACTACTTAAACTGAACGAATGAAGACTTGATATTCGTAACTGTCTGCTTAAGGAATTCAAGCTGCCCACGGTCAAAGTTATGAGCGGCCTCGATTTCTGCTTCAGAAGGGCCTTTGCCTTCAGGAAACAATCCAACAATATTCCTCATCCTGGAACCGGATGTTGGGAAATCAGAAGTTAAATTGATGACCCTGTCGAGAAGCTCATCGACCTGAACAAATTTATTGCCGTCAGCAGAAGCCTCGCTAGAAAAACCTCCAGCAGCCGCCCTAGCAAAACCATGAACCCATCGAATTGGAGAACCCCTAGCAAGAGGCTCATAAAACATTTCAGGCACTTCGGCAACTGGAGTCCGCTTGTACACAATGTCCCCTTCCGCCTTCCACTGAACAAATTAACAAAAAAGATGCAGTTCACAAATAAGTACATAAGAGGTTCACATTTAGCATGGCGAAAAAAGGAATAAAACAAACACAAAGGCTGGCTATGCACTGACCGGCAGCTTGCCAAACTTGTAAGTATCCAAGTGTATCTTTCCCTTGACAATAATGTCGGTGTTGTGAATCTTCTTCAACTCTCATGGGACAGTATTGCAGCACGTGGCGTGGGTGTATGCATAACCGATACAATGCGAAGATTCAATGAATCAAGGTACATGAACAGGGGCACGATGGTGCAACCCTCAGCGCACTTCTGCTTGCTCCCTTCAGAATTCCACTTGTACACAGCGGCCTGCAGCTCGTCGACAACAAGCTGACAAAAGTCCATGCTAGCCATAGATGCAAAATCCATGTTTTCAACCATAGCAGCTACCCTGGACAACCGAGTTGCAGGGCTGGGGCAAAGCAAGCTCTGAAAAACAATGAGAAAAAAACCTTCACAATCTTATTAACCTTCGCACGGTCCGCAGCCAGCGTGTGAAGTAAAATAAGCAGGTCCTTCACATCTATGCTACGAGAACGGTTGAAACCAAGTTCATCCTTCAGATTAGCCAGCGAATCATCATCGCCGCTGACAGCAGGCCTGGGAGTAGTGTGAGAACCCATAGGGAAATAAAAAATGTGATGGACAGCCTCACGATTGATTTCCAGAACCTTGTTTGACCCGCAGTCCAATCTCATCGTATCAGGGTCGATCTTTCCCATCAGCTTGCACATGAGAACACGAGAAACATTCTTCTTTACTTTAAGGTCGAAAACAATGCCAAAACCTGCTTGCCGCACAAAAGTTATGTACGGCTCATCCAACAAGGCAACTTCTTTGCATACGTTTGGAATGGACAGCCGAACAGTCTTGTTAAAACGCCATTCATGCGCAACATCATCTTCAGAGCTCTTCCTCTTGGTACTCTTAGTAATCTACAAAAAAGAATAAAAAATGCAGTTCACATCAGCAACTCATGCGAAACAACTTAAAAAAGCAGTAAAAATAAATAAATAGCGTGTACCTTCCTAACATCAACATCCTCCTCATCAGAATCATTGTCCAGCGCTTCTCCAGCTGAATTTTCCCATGCCAGCTTAGATGGACGCTCAAAATCAACACCCGAGTAATCGTCCGCGCATGTCCGCTTTCCTTGAATCCCATCCACATCAACCTCAGCATAATTAGGCCTATTTGAGTAATCATGCGGGCTCCGCCGTGGAGAACTTAAACCTTCCTCTGCAACAGTGTTGAGTTTTCTCTTCATAGGATTCTTTGTGGGGGCAAACTTAGCAGACTTCTTTGAATCTGCAATCCTCCTTCTTATCTCCTTACCCTCATCAAACTTTACTTGCTTCGCCTTATGAGCCTTCTCGAAAGTCTTATCGAGCGCAATCGCTTTCTGCCTTTTCCTCTCAACATCAGCTGCAATCTGATCAGGGACCATCCAATCCTGTGTAACTGGTTCTATGCCATCAACATATTGCGACTGGGTTTCACTCAATTCAGGTGGAATGCTGCCCTGATCAGATGTCCCGCCACCGACAACATCGGCTGTGAAATAACGTGTAATCAAATAGTTAACACCACCACCCCCGGACCCACCAGGACATAAAACTATAGGCAAGAAAAATATAAGAAAATATGTGTGTGAGAGGGAGACCTAAACTTAATGCAGCTCATATCAATTTGGCCACACAATGTACAAATGCAGTGCTCTCTTTAGTAGTTTATGTTTAACAATTAAAACATAACAGAAAACTTAATGCAGTCCATGTCACTTGAATATCAATTTGCCGCGTGTCTGAAATGGACCTTGGTAAAGGGATATATGATGCAGTGCACTAATTCCTTTAGTAAGCAATTGACCACATATAAAATGAAGTGCGCTTTGATATACAAAACAAAACAAAACAAATTCATGCAGTTCTGTGAGAGGGAAAAACTAAAACTTAATGCAGCTCATATCAATTTGGCAACCACATGTGGATAGACAAAAAAATACAAAGCAATGTACAAATGCAGTGCTCTCTTAGCAGTTTATGTTTAACAATTAAACATAACAAGAAACTTAATGTCATGCCAAAAAAATAAAAAAAATAACTTGAGGCAGTTCATATTAGTTTGCCACATGTTTGGAAATGGGCCTTGGTAAGGGAATCTATGATGCAGTGCACTATTTCGTTCAACAAGCAATTGATCGTGTATAAAAAATGCAGTGCACTTTGATGTACTACCAGATGGGGGAGCCATGCTGACTGGTGAGGCATCAATTGGGGAGGAAGAAGCTGTATTATCTAACGGAGATACAAACAGAAAGAAAAGTATCAGGCTGGAGCGGCATTATAATAGAACTACAAAAGCAGTTCGCTTACATTTCCCTCCAAATCTTGGACTTCTTCTAGTAGGAGAAGACATGTTGTATCTGCAAACAGAAAGGGATAACAATTAAACCCTAGACAGCAAACTAAAAATAGACAGAGAAAAAAAACCTAGATGCACATTGCTAAAATTTTGAAGGCCAAAAAACCACAACCAAAAGTTTCAATCCATAGCGCATTACGATTCGAGCATACAAAATGAATTTAAGAAAAGGATGCTGGCTCCAAAAAAAACCCTAGCACCCGATCGGGAACGCCCATGGCGATTTCCGGCGCCGAAATCGATGGAGCAGACGGGAAGATATGGGGCTCACCGTGAGATGCTGTGACGGCCGGAAGAGGAGGCTGCGGACGGCAACGGCGGAGGAGGCGCGCCTGCGGACGGCAGCGGCTGCGGGCGTCGTCGCTCTCTGCCACGTGAGGAAGGGATTTTCGTGCGGGAGAGAGGAATGAAGGGGACGGCCAGAAACAGAGAAGAAGAGAAGCTTAATGACTAAAACACTGGGCCCACGAGTCAGCGGCACAAATTAAAAATAACCTCCTCTATGAGCACGGCCCACAGGTCATATACAAAAAGAAAAAAACGGCTCGGCTAACACGATGCAGTTAGGTTACAAACAACGAAGCGGTTCGCCTGCGAACAAACAAACCTCACTTCAGTATGTTGTTAAAACTGCCCGAAATATACGCGCCCACGATCGCCCGACACAAGCGAAGCGCCGCGCGACCGCTCCTCTATCCGGCCGGTTGGAAAACGCGCGAAGCCCACGATCCCCACAAACACAAACATGATCGCCATGCCGGTTGGAGGACGAGATCGTGCGCTCGGCAGATGTTGTTGCCGCTCCCCTTTAAATTCCGCGCTCCATCACCCTGATCATTCACAAAACACACAACACTGCGCTTCCTCCTCCTGTTCCTCCTCTTTCCAGCCATGTCGTTCACCAAGGTCTACAAGGATGTCGAGGCGCACGGAAAGACCATGCTCACGGTGGTCTACACCAACGACGTGGACACCATGGCGAGGTACGTCGACGAGTACAAGGAATTTCTCCGGGGGCGCCGCGAGAAGATCGTCGGCATCGACCTCGAGTACACCCCTGACAAGAGGGACGCCGCCATGATTCAACTCTCCATTGGCAAATATCACCCAGTGCTGCTTTTCCAAGTATGCGCTACAATGGGCAAGAGATGCATCACCTTCGACAAGTTCCTCAGCGACCCAAAGTAAGCCATTCTTTCTACTGAGTAAAATATAGTTGCAGGCCGATGGGTCTCTCCTTGTCATTTATATGCAGTTCTATTTGTCGTCTGTATGCAGTTCGCAAAAGAATAACTTGTGGTTCACTTCACTTAGGTACGAGTTTGCTGGTTTCTGCATCGACCAAGACAAGGAGAAGCTTTCACGCTGCAACCTGTACATCCCCAACTTTGCCGACATTCAGGTGAACTGGAGGGTGTCTGAAGCAACGAAGACACTGGACTCACTTGGCGATGTATCTGCCATCATCATTGACGACTACTACGCAGACATGAAGAAAAAGATGACAGACCAAGAGCACCGCCAGTGGACTTGGATCCTCAGCAGGAGGCACATTGGGTATGCTGCCAAGGACGCCTACACTGCGTTCGAGATATGGAACCACATCACCACAATGCTGAATGGCCTCACCCGCTCTATAAAAGAGAAGACAAGGAAGCGCCCGAGGTCATCCTGGAGGGTGGGGAGCAGGGGGGATCACCTTCCACCTCCACCTGCCCCGGGTGGAACTGATGAAGCAGGCCAGATGCTGATAGCCAAGGGTTCCTGTCACAATTGCTCAACTTGTTTCCTTCTGCTTATGTCAATTAGTTTGCTTTCGTTGTAATTTGCTTTGGCACAATGTTTGCTTATGTTGCTTTAGTTTGCTTGATGATGTACTTTGCTTATTATGAGCACAGAACCTTGGTTTGTATCTATCAACAATTTGCAGTTCTCAGTGGGTGTTTTCAGTGTGTATATTGCTTCAACTGCTGCTGCTGCTACTAGGATACACATAAAAAACTCTCTATGAAAGCAGTTCACAGAGAGTTTTCTTCACAAAACTGCTACTACTATAATGGTTGATGCAGTCCTCTTTTATTAAGCACTGTAGTTCCATATGTGGGTTACAGAAAAAAAGAAAGCTCAGTGGGTGTTTCCAGTTTGTATAATGCTTCAACTGCTGCTGCTAATAGGATGCACATAAAAAACTATCTGTGAAAAGCAGTTCACTTATACTCAGATTTCTTCTAGAAAATAAACTAGAAGCCACACAAAAATGTCAAATTATTACAACAAATTGTTTCATGCTGCTGCTGCTCAAGCAAGACTGATCTAAAGCAAATTTAACTTGATTTCCAAACACTTTGCATGCCTATAAAACATAGCCATGACAACATCCCCAGCCTGAAGACCAGCTTCCTCCACCAATTCCTTCCAGCCATCTTTGAGAACCAAACAATCATCAGAGCCAACATAATACAGAACATCAACATCATGATATCCATTCTTGCTAACTAAGACCAAATTAACACAACTTTCTGTTACCCTGACTAGACCAGAAGGGAATTTCTGCAAGGAAATGAACAAGAACAAAAAATAAGAACAAATAAGAATAAGGTACAATCTTCAGAAACTAAATTGCTGCTACAATCTTCATAATAAATATTGATGTCATGAGATAATAATATTGACTAGACCAAATTGCTGCTGCTCCTACAATATTCATAATAAAACTCTATGTGAAAGCAGTTCACTTATACTTAGTGAAAAATGTTTCTTTAGAAACTAATACTACTACAAATATTCAGATAGTGTTAACTACACACAACACATGAAAATACTATGCGAGAAATACATACCCATGAATCATTGACATCATCGTCAGTCATCTGATGGACGAATGGAGCCCGAAATCCAATACCTGAAGAATAAAGCAGGGAACAGAGCGCCCTGTGCCGCTGCCTCTGGTTCAGAACCAACCCTTCAGAAAAAACGCAGGTCTCCAGCATGGGCTCCATCCTTGCCACGCAGCCGCACGTGCAATCCATTGCCAGACATAGGATCTGGTTGGGAAGAAGATGGATCAAGGAGGGGTGGCAAAAGAGGAGGCAATGTTCGCCGCCAAGGATAAGGTAGGACGGGAGCGGCCAGGGATAAGGTGGGAGGGGAGGCAATTGACCCAGCCATATATATATATATATATATATATATATATATATATATATATATATATATATATATATATATATATATATATATATATATATATATATATATATATATATATATATACAGAGACAACCCAAAAAAAAGTAAAACGACAAATAAAGCAATGCGGTAACATGACAAGGTGCAGCTCGCATTGCATATTACTGCAGTTCACCACGCTTGACCAATCAAAAAATTAATTAAACTAACGACCCGCTCTTACCTAGTCCCCCCCTTCCACGATTCGCAGACGAAAAACAAAGAGTGTAATGCAGTTCTAAAAACTATATAATGCGCAAAAACTCAAAAAACATCTTGAGTAACGACCAACCCCGTGGCGCCCGCTCGAACACAAAAAGCATCGACAAAGTTAAATTCTTCAAAATTAACAACTTAATCCGCTACAATACATACAGATTGGTGTAAGGCAGCACGTAATTGCCGAAATCAACAGAAAAAATACATACAAAAACACAACAATTTTGATCCAAAAGCGGGAGGACAGAGACCTTGCCGTTTTTGCGCTAGAACAGAGAGAAATTCGACCAATTATCCAAAATTTCAATCCTATTAGCAAATTAATCTGTCGTGGAATAACACAAACATGAACGCGAACTTAGTACCACACTAGGATTACGACTATAAATCGAATATGAACCCCGCCAGGACGATGCGAAGCTCCTGCCCGTGCGGAAGAACAGAGACCGATCCGCCAAATCCATCGATTTCCGTCGTTTTTTCGCCGAATTGCGTGTTTAATCACATAATAAATCAGCGCACACACAAATAAAACAATGGAAATCGATGAAACTAGCCAGAAACGCTGCTCCGTGAAGCAGTTCGCCACTAAGAAAGCAGTGCGCATAGCTTTCCAATGCAGTTCGGAAGTGTTATGAGAATATTATTCTCATCATATTATGAGAATAGACCGGCTATATATATACAGAGTATCCATATTATGGTATTTAACAGAGCTGAACTATGTACTATGTTTTTGAACAGGCCTCGCTAGTAGCGGCATGTGTCCAAGCCGCGGAGGTTTCTGAGCTTACTCGGAAACTGAAACTAGTTGATGAGCAGCTCGACCTTGTCAATAAGCATTTTGATGAAACGCATGATATGCTGATTTTCAAAGAATTGAAATTTTAAGACACTATGTGTCTGAGCATGAGCTTATTTGTTTTATATGATTTGTGTAACAGCTGACGTAGCTACGGTCAAGGCCCTTAAGGGCGAGCTTGCCAAGTCCAAGGAAGAGGCCAAGGCGAGTAGGACAGCTCTGACAAAGCGACTGCCGACCTGAAGGCCGAATAGGTCGTGCGTCAACAGCACGAGTCTCGGGTGGCCAGAGTCGAGGACGAGCTGCGAGATGCCATTCGCAAGTGCGAGGCATTGGAGCAGAAGACTTCGGAACAAGCATCCGAACTCAACACGGCAGTCAATGCTACCAAGGAGGTGCGGAGTGAGTTGCGCAGTGCTCACGAGGAGATAAAACAAGCGCGGCAAATAGCAGCTGGTAATACTTTTCTCCTACGGAGTATCTTCGGGGGTCGGAGGTATCTTGCGCTGACACGATTATGGAGTTCTCCAGGCGCATTTGTGGATCTCCCGAGGAGCGTTGCCGACGCCGCCCAATACTTCCGAGCCTAGAAGGCGAATAGCATGGAGAAGCTGTTCTGGTCGCAGTTTCTTGCGCCAAATCATCCGGTGCCCCTCAATGACCTGATGAAGCAGCTGGTCGAGCTGCATAATATGGCGGGTACGGTCATGATGGACTTGATAGTCCGGCTATGGCCCGCTGATCCAATCCCAAGTAGCTACTTCAGATTGGTGAAGAAGCTCGTCAACGCAAGTCCGCGAGTCGATGCTATTAAGCGTTCGTCCTGCATAGAGGATGCACGAATGGCCTTCTCCCGCGTCAAGGTGCACTGGGCGAAGATGAAGGCCACGTAGATAGCAACTGCTGGCCCGCCAGAGGGCAAGGATCACCGGAAGCCAGAAAAGTACTTTGGTGACGTCCTAGAAGGAGCCCGCCTTGTAGAGGGCAAGTGCTCAAAGGATATAATCTTTGAATGATTGTATTCAGATTGTAAGGACTATGCCTATGTGCCGATATATATAATTTTTGCACTTTTGTATTATCAGCGATTTTTCCTCCCTTGTGGCTGTTTATTTAAATTTGAAAGTTTCCAGTCATCTGCTTTAGCCCCAATGTAAATATTACAGGGGTGTTCGGAAATGCGCATGAACACTCTTTATCCAACGTCTTGGTCCATAGAGGAGGTGTCCGCGGAGCAAACCAGGCAATCAGACTATGCAGCTTTATTGCTTTCACTTAGCCATAGGAGCTTGACTTGTGGGGATAAGTACTAGCCCCTGGTGCGTGTAGGGCTTTTCGAACTATGGTGCCCATTTTACGCGGCTGGGCAAAGACCATCCCCCCGTATAACAAGGAGTGGATCGCTATCGATCGTAGTATAACACTAGGTCACCAAATCGTTTGACCGGCTCTCGCTTCATCATGACAGTCAGTTTTCGGCTTTCTCTATTGAGGTACTTGACCGGACAAGCCAGAAGTACAATCGCAGTAGTTCTCCCTTTAGTACCTTAGCCGAATAATGCGGAACATAAGGTGGTAAGCACAGGAGCCGGGCAACCCAACTATAGACCCAAGACATGATTCGGAGTCGATGCATATAATGCAATATTCGGGAAGCCGAACAGTTCCCTATAGGTGTTCAGACTTTTGCAGGTGTGCCGGGCCGAATACAACCCCTGGTATTAAGGCACATGTGGCAATCTGACGTGGGGAGAGAACACAAGTGGTAATAAAATAAGCTCCAAGCGAATTGGAACCAAACTGCTTCTTTTATATCCCGTTTAATACGGCAAGCCGTGTGGTTACAGATAATGACGATAACATCTTTGGGCATTTTACATGCCAAAAAGTAGAAATAAAAGAGAGAAAAAAGGTTTACACAGAGCCTGAATCTAAAAAGAAATCTCAACGCGGGGCCGTGCTGCACGTCTGCGCCGTTTTCTCCTTTGTAATGTGTCCTTGAAGAGGGGAGTTATGATGGCCGCCTGTAAAAAAGGAAAAAGAGTACTGAAAAAGAATGTCCTGCACAGTCGTAAGTAATGTTGGTTGTTTTAATGAACCTTAAAGAGAAAATGTATTTTACAGTCCGAATAGGGTCAACCCGAACTATGGACTATTTGTATGCAGTGTGCCCCCAGCGCCGCCCAAGGTATTTTAAGGGCATAATTGTGTACGCGAGGTATGTATGCCATCACCTTATGGGGCAGTCGGCAGGGCGTAACTGCTAATCGAGCTCAGGTTCCTCTGAGCTGCCGCATTGTAGTGCAGACCGGACACGTTTAGCCGTGTCTGTGGTATTAACGACCGATGAACTGTTCGGCTTGAATAAGCCGCTTTGGATCTCGGCTACTAGGGACGCAGTGTCTTCCTCTGTACGGAGGGAGCGCTCCATGTTTCCGTTGACAGTGATGACGCCGTGTGGTCCGGGCATTTTGAGCTTTAAGTAGGCGTAATGCGGGACCACATTAAAGCGGGTGAAGGCCGTTCTTCCAAGTAGTGCATGATAGCCACTTCGGAAAGGAGCGATGTCGAAGAGTAACTCTTCGCTTCTGAAGTTATCAGGAGAGCCGAATACAACTTCTAATGTTAATGAGCCCATGCAGCGGGCTTCTACGCCTAGTATCACTCCTTTAAAGGTAGTGCTTCTGGGCTTAATCCTTGACGGGTCTATCCCCATCTTGTGGACATTGTCTTGGTATATCAGATTGATACTACTGCTGTCGTCCATAAGGACTCGAGTAAGATGATATCCGTCGATTATATGATCGAGCACTAGGGCCGCCAAACCTCCATGACGGATACTAGTTGGGTGATCCCTGCGATCAAAGGTGATCGGACAAGCCGACCATGGGTTGAACTTAGGGGCGACATGCTCTATGGTGTAAACGTCTCTCAGTGCGCGCTTGCGTTCCCTCTTGGGGATATGGGTAACGTAGATCAAATTCACGGTTTTTACCTCCGGTGGAAATTTCTTCTGCCCCCCCAGTGTTCGGCTGGCGAGGTTCATCCTTGTCCTCACTTTGAGGTCCTTTCCCCTTGTGTTCGGCATTTAACTTGCCGGCCTGCTTGAAGACCCAACCGTATCAGTTGGTGTGATTTGCGGGTTTGTCAGGGGTGCCATGAATCTGGCAAGGCCTCTCTATTATTTTATCCAAGCTAGATGGGTTGTCTCTGCTGCCTTTGTATGGCTTCTTCCGTTGACCGGGCCTGGAGCCACTGAATTCGGCGTTCACTACCATGTCGTCTGTGCTTCCAGTATTCTTTCGACGCTTGTTCTTATTGCGCCATGGCTTGCCATTGCCATCCCTGACTTCAGATGTGCCAGGGTCGCTGGTGCTATTCTGCTGCAAGCTAGCCAGCTGTCCTCGCCCCTGCAAAAGCGGGTCATGAGTGTAGTAAGGGTTGCCATTGTCCTCGGTTTCTCTTGGCCGAGGTGCCTAGCTAGCCATTCATCCCAGACACTGTGCTTGAATGCCGCTAAGGCCTCGGCGTTTGGACATTCAACAATTTGGTTCTTTTTAGTTAAGAACCGATTCCAAAGCTTGCGGGCTGACTCCCCGGGCTGCTGGATTATGTGGCTTAGATCGTCAGCGTCCGGGGGCCGGACATAAGTCCCCTGTAAGTTAGCCCTAAAAGCATCCTCAAGTTCTTCCAAACTTCCAATGGAGTTCTCTGGGAGACTGTTTAGCCAGTGCCGAGCTGGACCTTTCATCTTGAGAGGTAAGTATTTGATGGCGTGGAAGTCATCTATCCATACGGCGAGGTCCGTCGTTCCATCATACACCTCAATGCTTATGGGTTTAAACCCTTCTATAAATTCGTGATCCATCATCTCATCGGTGAAGCACAGAGGGTGTGCGGCACCCCTATACTGGGATCTTGCCCAGACCCAGATCATACCTCTCCCCGCCACAATGGAGACCGGTCCCGAGAGGACACTACATGCCGGCTCGGCAAGCCTCGCCTTATTAAACGAGACGCTAGACTGAATCCAGAGGGTAGCTATTTGGGAGGATCCACCCTCGGCCTGCGTTCAGCAGCCCCTCGAGGTGAATTATAAGGAATTTTACGGCCCGCCCATTGATAACCCACAAGTGTAGGGGATCAGTTGTAGCCTCTTTCAATAAGTAAGAGTGTCGAACCCAACGAGGAGCTAAAGGCAGAACAAATATTCCCTCAAGTTCTATCGGCCACCGATACAACTCTACGCACGCTTGACGTTTACTTTACCTAGAACAAGTATGAAACTAGAAGTACTTTGTAGTTTTTGTAGGATAGGTTTGCAAGAATATAAAGAACACGTAAATAAAACTAGGGGCTGTTAAGATAAAGAAACAATAAAGTTAATGATAGCGAGTGTGGAAAAGTGGTGGTAGGAGTTGCGAAATCGCCCCTAAGCAATTGACTACGTTACTAGACCGATAGCAAGTTTTATGTGGGAGAGGCCACTGCTAGCATGTCATCCCTTACTTGGAATTCTATGCACTTATGATTGGAACTATTAGCAAGCATCCGCAACTACTAACGTTCATTAAGGTAAAACCCAACCATAGCATTAAGATATATTGGCCCCCTTCAATCCCGTATGCATCAATTTCTACACTAGGTTGAAGCTTCTGTCACTCTTGCCCTCCAATACGTAGTCCTATCAACATACAACTAACCCTATGGTGTGATCCACGCGCGTGCTCATATGATGGGCACCAAAGGGCAACAACATAACCACAAGCAATTTAAATCAATCATAGCAATTCACCAATCATCGATAGGACAACGATAATCTACTCAGACATCATAGGATGGCAACACATCATTGTATAATAATATGAAGCATAACGCACCATGTTCAAGTAGAGGGTACAGCTGTTGGAAATATGCCCTAGAGGTAATAATAAATTGGTTATTATTATATTTCCTTGTTCATGATAATTGTTTATTATCCATGCTAGAATTGTATTGATAGGAAACTCAGATACATGTGTGGATACATAGACAAACACCATGTCCCTAGTAAGCCTCTAGTTGACTAGCTCGTTGATCAATAGATGGTCACGGTTTCCTGACCATGGACATTGGATGTCATTGATAACGGGATCACATCATTAGGAGAATGATGTGATGGACAAGACCCAATCCTAAGCCTAGCACAGATCGTGTAGTTCGTATGCTAAAGCTTTTCTATATGTCAAGTATCTTTTCCTTAGACCATGAGATTGTGCAACTCCTGGATACCGTAGGAATGCTTTGGGTGTACCAAACGTCACAACGTAACTGGGTGGCTATAAAGGTGCACTATAGGTATCTCCGAAAGTGTCTGTTGAGTTGGCACGAATCGAGACTGGGATTTGTCACTCCGTATGACGGAGAGTTATCTCTGGGCCCACTCGATAGGACATCATCATAATGTGCACAATATGTGATCAAGGAGTTGATCATGGGATGATGTGTTACGGAACGAGTAAAGAGACTTGCCGGTAACGAGATTGAGCAAGGTATCGGGATACCGACGATCGAATCTCGGGCAAGTACTGTACCGATAGACAAATGGAATTGTATACGGGATTGATTGAATCCTTGACATCGTGGTTCATCTGATGAGATCATCGTGGAACATGTGGGAGTCAACATGGGTATCCAGATCCCGCTGTTGGTTATTGGCCGGAGAGTTGTCTCGGTCATGTCTGCATGGTTCCCGAGCCCGTAGGGTCTACACACTTAAGGTTCGATGACGCTAGGGTTATAGGGAAAGTATGTACGCGGTTACCGAATGTTGTTCGGAGTCTCGGATGAGATCCCGGACGTCACGAGGAGTTCCGGAATGGTCCGGAGGTAAAGATTTATATATGGGAAGTCATCATACGGTCACCGGAATAATTTCGGGGGTCACCGGTATTGTACCGGGACCACCGAAGGGGTTCCGGGGGTCCACCTGCCCCGGAGGGCCCTATGGGCTGTATGTGGAGAGGGACCAGCCCCTTAGTGGGCTGGGCACCTCCCCCCTAGGGCCCATGCGCCTAGGGTTTGGGGGGAACCCTAAAGGGGGGCGCCCCCCTTGCCTTGGGGGGCAAGGCAACCCCCCTGGCCGCCGCCCCCTCCTCATATTGGATCTGAGGGGGCCGGCCCCCCTCTCCCTTGCCCCTATATATATGTGGGGGGTGGGAGGGCAGCCGCACCACAAGTTCTGGCCCATCCCTCCCCCTCTCCCAAGTCCTCCTCGTCTCTCGCAGTGCTTGGCGAAGCCCTGCTGGAGTCCCGCGCTCCTCCACCACCACCACGCCGTCGTGCTGCTGTTGGATGGAGTCTTCCCCAACCTCTCCCTCTCTCCTTGCTGGATCTAGGCGTGGGAGACGTCATCGGGCTGCACGTGTGTTGAATGCGGAGGCGCCGTTGTTCGGCGCTTAGATCGGAATCAACCGCGATCTGAATCGCAGCGAGTACAACTCCTTCATCCGCGTTCTTGCAACGCTTCCGCATCGCGATCTACAAGGGTATGTAGATGCACTCACTTTCCCCTTGTTGCTAGATTACTCCATAGATAGATCTTGGTGATGCGTAGAATTTTTTTTGATTTTCTGCTACGATCCCCAACAGTGGCATCATGAGCTAGGTCTATGCGTAGTATCTTGCACGAGTAGAACACAAAGTAGTTGTGGGCGTAGATCATGTCAATTCTCTTGCCGTTACTAGTCTTATCTTGATTCGGCGGCATCGTGGGATGAAGCGGCCCGGACCGACCTTACACGTACTCTTACGTGAGACAGGTTCCACCGACTGACATGCACTAGTTGCATAAGGTGGCTAGCGAGTGTCTGTCTCTCCCACTTTAGTCGGATCGGATTCGATGAAAAGGGTCCTTATGAAGGGTAAATAGCAATTGGCATATCACGTTGTGGTTTTGGCGTAGGTAAGAAACGTTCTTGCTAGAAACCTATAGCAGCCATGTAAAAACTTGCAACAACAATTAGAGGACGTCTAACTTGTTCTTGCAACATGTGTCGTGTGATGTGATATGGCCAAAAGGATGTGATGAATGATATATATGTGATGTATGAGATTGATCATGTTCATGTAATAGGAATCACGACTTGCATGTCGATGAGTATGACAACCGGCAGGAGCCATAGGAGTTGTCTTTATTTTATTGTATGACCCGCGTGTCACTGGAAACGCCATGTAATTACTTTACTTTATTGCTAACCGTTAGCCATAGATAGTAGAAGTAATGTTTGGCGAGACAACTTCATGAAGACACGATGATGGAGATCATGATGATGGAGATCATGGTGTCATGCCGGTGATGATGATGATCATGGAGCCCCGAAGATGAAGATCAAAAGGAGCAAAATGATATTGGCCATATCATGTCACTATTTGATTGCATGTGATGTTTATCATGTATTACATCTTATTTGCTTAGAACGACGGTAGTAAATAAGATGATCTCTCACTAAAAATTTCAAGAAGTGTGTTCCCCCTAACTGTGCACCGTTGCTAAGGTTCGTTGTTTCGAAGCACCACGTGATGATCGGGTGTGATAGGTTCTAACGTTCGCATACAACGGGTGTAAGCCAGATTTACACACGCGATACACTTAGGGTTGACTTGACGAGCCTAGCATGTACAGACGTGGCCTCGGAACACGGAGGACCGAAAGGTCGAACATGAGTCGTATGGAAGATACGATCAACATGAAGATGTTGACCGTTGATGACTAGTCCGTCTCACGTGATGATCGGACACGGCCTAGTCGATTCGGATCATGTATCACTTAGATGACTAGAGAGATGTCTAACTGAGTGGGAGTTCATTAGATGAACTTAATTGTCATGAACAATAGTCTAAGTTGTCTTCGCAAATTATGTTGTAGACCAATAACTGCGTTGTAGCTCCCTGTTTAATACGATCCTAGAGAAAGACTAAGTTGAAATATATTGTAAGCAATGATGCAGACTGGGTCCGTAGTCCGAGGAGTGTCCTCACTGCTTCACAGAAAGCTTACGTCTTTGATGCACCGCTCGATGTGCAAACCCCTACAACGTTGTCTGTGGATGTTGTGAACACCTAACAGACACGTCCTGATGACTACTTGATAGTTTAGTGCACCATACTTTACGGCTTAGAATCGGGATTCCAATGACGTTTTGAACGCCATAGAACATATGAGATGTTCTAAGAGCTGAAATTGGGATTTCAGGCTCATGCCCGTGTTGAGAGGTATGAGACCTCTGACAAGTTCTTTTGCCAAAAAGATGGAGGAGAATAGCTCAACTAGTGAGCATGTGCTCAGAATATTTGGGTGCTAAAATCACTTGAACCAAGTGGGAGTTAATCTTCCAGATGAGATAGTGGTTGACGGAATTCTCTAGACACTATCACCAAGCTACTAGAACTTCGTGATGAACTATGACATGCAAAGGATGGAGATGATCCCGGAGCTATTAGCGGTTCTTAAGACCGCAAAAGTAGAAATCAAGAAGGAGCATCAAGTGTTGACGGTTTAACAAGACCCCTGGTTTCAAAAGGGCAATGGCTAGAAGGGAAACTTCATGAATGGCAAACCAGTTGTCGCTCTGATGAAGGAACCCATGGTTGGACCCAAACCTCGAGACTAAGTGCTTCTATTGTAAGGGGAACGGTCATATGGTAGGGGAACTACCCCAAATACATGGTAGATATGATAGCTGGAAACTTCAACAAAGTATATTTGATATACGTGTTATTGATGTGTACCTTACTAGTACTCCTTGTAGCACCTGGGTATTGGATACCGGTTCAGTTGCTATTATTAGTGACTTGAAGCAAAAGCTACGGACTGAACGGAGACTAGCTAAGTGCGAGGTGATGATGTGTGTTGGAAGTGTTTCCAAGGTTGATAAGATCACCATCGCATGCTCCCTCTACTTTCGGGATTAGTGTTGAACCTAGATAAATGTTATGAGGTGTCTACGTTGAGCATGAATATGATTAGATTATGTTCATTGCAATACGATTATTCATTTAAGTTAGAGAATAATGGTTATTCTGTTTACATGAATAATACTTTTATGGTCATGCATCCAATGGTTCGTTGAATCTCGATCATAGTAATACACATGATGATAATATTAATGCCAAAAGATGTAGAGTTAATGATGATAGTACCACTTTCTTGTGGCACTGCCGCTTAGGTCATTTTGGCATAAAATGCATGAAGAAACTCCATGTTGATGGATGTTTGGAGTCACTTGATTTTGAATCGCTTGACACATGCAAGCCATGCCTCATGGGCAGAATGACTAAGATCCCGTTTTTAGGTACAATGAAACGGGCAAGTGACTTGTTGGAAATCATACATGCTGATCTGTGTGATCCAATGAGAATTGAGGCGTGTGGTGGATATCGTTATTTTCTCATCTTCACTGACGATTTGAGTAGATATGGGTATATTTACTTAATGAAGCAAAAGTCTGAAACGTTTGACAAGTTCAAGCAATTTCAGAGTGAAGTTAAGAATCATCATAAGAAGAAGATCATTTTCCTACGATCTGATCAAGGGGAGATTTTCTGAGTTATGAGTTTGGCAATGACTTAAGACATTGTGGAATTGTTTCGCAGTTGAAGCCACCTAGAACACCACAGCGTAATGGTGTGTCCGGACATCGTAATCGAACCTTATAAGATATGGTGCGATCTATGATGTCTCTTACCGATCTACCGCTATTATTTTGAGGATATGCATTAGAGACAGCTGCATTCACTTTAGATAGGGCACCATCTAAGTCCATTGAGACGACGCCATATGGTTTGGCAAGAAACCAAAGCTGTCGTTTTCTTGATGTTTGGGGCTGCGATGCTTATGGCTTCAGCTGGAAAAAGCTCGAACCCAAAGCGGACAAATACATCTTCATAGAACACCCAAAGGTAACATTTGGGTATACCTTCTACCTCAGATCCAAGGGCAAAAATGGTTGTCGCTAAGAATGGGTCCTTTCTCGAGAAGGAGTTTCTCTCGAAAGATTTGAGTGGGAGGAAGATAGAACTTGATGAGGTTGTCGAACCCTCACTTCAACCGGAGAGTAGTGCAACACAGAAAGATGTTTCTATGGAATCTACGACTGTTGAAGAGGAAACTAATGATAGTGATCATGAAGCTTCGGATCAAGTTGCTAATCGAACCTCATGGGTCGACAAGGATATGTACTACTCCTGAGTGGTACGGTGATCCTGTCTTAGAAGTCATGTTGTTGGACAACAATGAACCTACGAACCATGGAGAAGCGGTGGTGGGCCCATATTCCGACAAATGGTTAGAAGCCAAGAAATCCGAGATAGGATCCATGTATCAAAACAAAGTATGGACTTTGGTGGACTTGCCCGATGATCGGCAAGCCATTGAGATAAATGGATTCTTAGGAAGAAGACGGACGTGGACGGTAATGTCACCGTCTATGAAGCTCGACTTGTGGCAAAGAGTTTTTCACAAGTTCAAGGAGTTGACTACGATGAGATTTTCTCACCCGTAGCGATGCTTAAGTCCGTCGGAATCATGTTAGCATTAGCTGCATTTATGAAATCTGACAGATGGATGTCAAAACAAGTTTCCTTACCAGTTTTCGTAAGGAAAGGTTGTATGTGATACAATCAAAAAGGTTTTGTCGATCCTAAGGATGCTAAAAGGTATGCTAGCTCCAGCGATCCTTCCATGGACTGGAGCAAGCATCTCGGAGTTGGAATATACGCTTTGATGAAGTGATCAAAGTTTTTGGGTTAGAAACTTGTATTTACAATAAAGTGAGTGGGAGCACTACAACATTTCTGATAAGTATAGGTGAATGACATATTGTTGATCCGAAATGATGTAGAATTTATGGAAAGCATAAAGGGTTGTTTGAAAGGAGTTTTTCAAAGGAAGACCTGGATAAAGCTGCTTACATATTGGGCATCGAGATCTATAGAGATAGATCAAGACGCCTGATGATACTTTCAAAAGAACACACACCTTGGCATGATTTTGAAGGAGTTCAAAATAGATCAGTCAAAGAAGGAGTTCTTACCTGAGTTGTAAGGTGTGAAGTTGAGTAGGACTCAAAGCTTGACCACGGCAGAAGGAAGAGGATGGACGAAGGTCGTCCCCTATGTTTTTGTCATAGGCTCTATACGGTATGCCATGCTAAGTACCGCACCTGATGTGTGCCTTGCCACATGTCTGGCAAGAGGGTACAAAAGGTGATCCAGGAGTAGATCACCAGATAGCGGTCAAAATTATCCTTAGAGGAATAAGGAAATGTTTCTCGGTTATGGAGGTGATAAAGAGTTCGACGTAAAGAGTTACATCGATGCAAGCTTAACACCTATCCGGATAACTCTAAGTAGAGATACCGGATACGTAATGGATCAACAGTTTGGAATAGCTCCAACGTGGTAGCAGCATCTATGATATGACATAAAGTTTTGCGAAGTACATAGGGATCTGAATGTTGCAGACCCGTTGACTGCAACCTCTCTCACAAGCATAACATGGTCAAACCCAGAACTCATTGAGTGTTAATCACATATTGATGTGAACTAGATTATTAACTCTAGTAAACTCTTTGGATGTTGGTCACATGGCGATGTGACCCGTGAGTGTTAATCGCATGGCGATGTGAACTAGATTATTGACTCTAGGGCAAGTGGGAGACTATTGGAAATATGCCCTATAGGCAATAATAAATTGGTTATTATTATATTTCCTTGTTCATGATAATTGTTTATTATCCATGCTAGAATTGTATTGATAGGAAACTCAGATACATGTGTGGATACATAGACAAACACCATGTCCCTAGTAAGCCTCTAGTTGACTAGCTCGTTGATCAACATATGGTCACGGTTTCCTGACCATGGACATTGGATGTCATTGATAACGGGATCACATCATTAGGAGAATGATGTGATGACAAGACCCAATCCTAAGCCTAGCACAGATCATGTAGTTCATATGCTAAAGCTTTTCTATATGTCAAGTATCTTTTCCTTAGACCATGAGATTGTGCAACTCCCGGATACTGTAGGAATGCTTTGGGGGTACCAAACGTCACAACGTAACTGGGTGGCTATAAAGGTGCACTACAGGTATCTCCGAAAGTGTCTGTTGGGTTGGCACGAATCGAGACTGGGATTTGGCACTCTGTATGACGGAGAGGTATCTCTGGGCCCACTCGGTAGGACATCATCATAATGTGCACAATATGTGATCAAGGAGTTGATCATGGGACGATGTGTTACGGAACGAGTAAAGAGACTTGCCGGTAACGAGATTGAGCAAGGTATCGGGATACCGACGATCGAATCTCGGGCAAGTACTGTACCGATAGACAAAGGGAATTGTATACGGGATTGATTGAATCCTTGACATCGTGGTTCATCCGATGAGATCATCGTGGAACATGTGGGAGCCAACATGGGTATCCAGATCCCGCTGTTGGTTATTGGCCGGAGAGTTGTCTCGGTCATGTCTGCATGGTTCCCGAGCCCGTAGGGTCTACACACTTAAGGTTCGATGACGCTAGGGTTATAGGGAAAGTATGTACGCGGTTACCGTATGTTGTTCGGAGTCCCGGATGAGATCCCGGACATCACGAGGAGTTCCGGAATGGTCCGGAGGTAAAGATTTATATATGGGAAGTCATCATACGGTCATCGGAATAATTTCGGGGGTCACCGGTATTGTACCGGGACCACCAAAGGGGTTCCGGGGGTCCACCGGGAGGGTCCACCTGCCCCGGAGGGCCCTATGGGCTGTATGTGGAGAGGGACCAGCCCCTTAGTGGGCTGGGCGCCTCCCCCCTAGGGCCCATGCGCCTAGGGTTTGGGGGGAACCCTAAAGGGGGGCGCCCCCTTGCCTTGGGGGGCAAGGCAACCCCCCTGGCCGCGCCCCCTCCTCAGATTGGATCTGAGGGGGCCGGCCCCCCTCTCCCTTGCCCCTATATATATGTGGGGGGTGGGAGGGTAGCTGCACCACAAGTTCTGGCGCAGCCCTCCCCCTCTCCCAAGTCCTCCTCGTCTCTCGCAGTGCTTGGCGAAGCCCTGCTGGAGTCCCGCGCTCCTCCACCACCACCACGCCGTCGTGCTGCTGTTAGATGGAGTCTTCCCCAACCTCTCCCTCTTTCCTTGCTGGATCAAGGCATGGGAGACGTCATCGGGCTGCACGTGTGTTGAACGCGGAGGCGCCGTTGTTCGGCGCTTAGATCGGAATCAACCGCGATCTGAATCGCAGCGAGTACGACTCCTTCATCCGCATTCTTGCAACGCTTCCGCATCGCGATCTACAAGGGTATGTAGATGCACTCACTTTCCCCTCGTTGCTAGATTACTCCATAGATAGATCTTGGTGATGCGTAGATTTTTTTTTGATTTTCTGCTATGATCCCCAACAACAGCGGGTTGCGGGAGAGTGGACCGCTGTAGATAGATGGGGGAAGGTGATGGCGATGTTGATGAAGATGACGGAGGTGTTGTTGTAGATCGCCGTCACACGATGATGGCCCCGGTGGCACTCCGGTGCCACCGGAAGCGAGGGGGAGAGAGCCCCTCTCCTTCTTCTTCCTTGACCTTCTCCATAGATGGGAGAAGGGTTTCCCCTCTGGTACATGGCCTCCATGGCGACGGAGGGGCGAGAGCCCCTCCGAGATTGTATCTGTCTCTCTGTGTTTCTGCGTTCTTAGATTTTGGCCCTTCACCGTTTCTAATATTCACGGAGATCCGTAACTCCGATTGGGCTGATTTTTGACATGATTTTTATCCGGATATTAGATTTCTTGCAGCGAAAGAAGGGCATCAACCGCCTTACGTTGTGTCCACGAGGGCCCAGGGTGCGCCTGCCCCTGGTGGGCGTGCCCCCTGCCTCGTGGCCCACTCGGGCATCGTTTCACGTTGGTTCCGCTTCCCAAAATTCACATATATTCCAAAAAAAATCTCCGTCCTTTTTTATTCCGTCTGGACTCCGTTTGATATGGATATTCTGCGAAACAAAAAACATGCAACAAACAGGAACTAGCACTGGGCACTGGATCAATATGTTAGTCCCAAAAAATAGTATAAAAAGTTGCCAAAAGTATATGAAAGTTGTAGAATATTGGCATGGAACAATAAAAAATTATAGATATGACGGAGACGTATCAACATCCACAAGCTTAATTCCTGCTCGTCCTCGAGTAGGTAAATGATAAAAAAGATAATTTTTGATGTGGAGTGCTACCTAGCATAATCTTGATCATGTAATCTAATCATGGCATGAATATTAAGACACGAGTGATTCAAAGCAATAGTCTATCATTTGACATAAAAGAATTTAATACTCGGGCATCCCAACAAACAATCAAGTCTTTCAAAATATCAATGCTAAAGAACGTTATCCCTACAAAATCATATAGTCTTTTATGCTCCCTTTTCTTAACACAAGGTACCCCTCATGCCTATCCCGGTGTCAGCCAAGCAATTGTTTTCATACTTTACTTTTTCGAACCGTTTCAACTCTTCACGCAATACATGAGCGTGAGCCATGGACATAGCACTATGGGTGGAATAGAAGGTGGTAGTAGACAAAAGGAGGGAGAAAGTCTCACATCAACTAGGCGTATCAATGGGCTATGGAGATGCCCATCAATAGATATCAATGTGAGTGAGTAGGGATTACCATGTAACAGATGCACTAGAGCTATAAGTGTATGAAAGCTCAAAAGAAAACTAGTGGGTGTGCATCAACTTGCTTGCTCATGAAGACCTAGAGCATTTGAGGAAGCCCATCGTTGGAATATACAAGCCAAGTTCTATAATGAAAATTCCCACTAGTATATGGAAGTGACAACATAGGAGACTCTCTATCATGAAGATCATGGTGCTACTTTTAAGCACAAGTGTGGAAAAAAGATAGTAGCATTGTCCCTTTTTTTCTTTTCTTTTTTGGGCCTTCCTTTTTTTATTTGGCCTTTCTCTTTTTTTTGGCCTTTCTTTCTTTTTTCTTTTGGCCTTTTTTAAAGGGACAATGCTCTAATAATGATGATCATCACACTTCTTTTACTTACAACTCGATACTAGAACAAAAATATGATTCTATGTGAATGCCTTCGGCGGTGTACCAGGATGTGCAATGATCTAGCGTAGCAATGACATCAAAAAAACGGACAAGCCATGGAAACATCATGCTAGCTATCTTACGATCATGCAAGGCAATATGACAATGATGGTGCGTGTCATAATAAACGGAACGATGGAGTTACATGGCAATATATCTTGGAATGGCTATGGAAATGCCATAATAGGTAGGTATGGTGGCTGTTTTGAGGAAGGTATATGGTGGGTGTATGGTACCGGCAAAAGTTGCGCGGTACAAGAGAGGCTAGCAATGGTGGAAGGGTGAGAGTGCGTATAATCCATGGACTCAACATTAGTCATAAAGAACCCACATACTTATTGCCAAAAATCTATTAGCCCTTGAAGCAAAAATACTAGGACGCATGCTCCTCGGGAGGGGGGGGGGTGGGGGAGGTTGGTAGGAGTTAACCATCGCGTGCCCCCGACCTTCACGCAAAGATAAGCAATCAAAATACAATGCACGCCAATTTGGTTACATAGTTATTAGACCATACGTGCATGCTTCGGGAATCACAAACCTTAACACCAACATTTTTAATAAACCATAATCATTCACTAGTTCCTCCCACATATTAGCATCTCTATATCGCAAAACTATTGCAAGGAATCAAACATATCATATTCAGCGATCTACAAGTTTGTGTAGGATTTTATTACTAACGATGTGAATGACCAATTGCTGCCAACTCCCTAAATAGATATAAGTGAAGCAAGAGAGTTTTAATTCTTTCTACAAAAGTTATGCCCACGCTCTGACAATTATAAGTGGAGCAAAAGAGCATTCTACAAATGGCGGTTTTCTATGTGAAGAGAAACAGGCAATCCAAACTTCAAATGATATAAGTGAAGCACATGAAGCATTCTATAAAGCCATACTCAAAAGATATAAGTGAAGTGCAAAGAGCATTCTATAAATCTACCAAGGACTATGTCACACCCTGCATTTTGTAACACGTTATTTGTACCTTTGAAGCATGAAAATTTGGACCAGCAATTTTTTTTAGCATCATTTGGCTTCTATTTGGAATTGAGTTTTCTTCATATGCTTTTTCTTGTGCTCATTAAAGTCAACTATGACCTCTTGTAGAATTCATCTCCATACCCAAAACTTCTGCCCAATGATCACACCAAGTGTTATATAACAGTATAGTATTTTCTACAAAAATAATTTGGCCAAAATGTATTTTATAAATTTAGTTTTCCAAAAACCCCTGAATTGAGATTTGCACTGCAAGTACTTGATTTAGGGAGAGAAAATTATTTCAAAAGGTTTATTTGAGACCTAGTAGTCATAGGACTCCCAGAAACCACAAAGGTATAATTTTAAAAGTTATTTTCCTATTTTATTTAAAAGCTTTTTCTTAAGGCCATAAATGGTCTTTAATAGGGGAAAATTATTTAACTGTTTCAAAAATATTCGCCAAAATTCAGAGAGACTCAGAGGACATATATTGTCCATATATAAGTGTTTCAACACTTGGTCATGTTCAAAATAATGGGCTAAACCCTCTAAAACCCTTTCTGGATATTTCAAGCTTTTGAAATATTTACAAAGGAAATTTTCTCCAAAAATTCCAGGGAAATTCTATCATGTCATATATGACATATCTGATGATCTTGCCAAGTCCCATGCCTTGGGAAGCAAGAAAACATCCTCAAACCCCTTCATAACCATTCTGTCCATATTTGAAGTTTGAGCAACTCTACATTGCCAAACTTGTCCAAATGCTCTTAAATTTGGTGCCCATGCTAGAATGGCCTAATGAGGCATCTAGACCAAATGGCACAAGATTTGGAATAGAGCAACTTGATCAGATCACCCCAAAACCCTTTCTGTTCAAATGCAAATTTGAACAACTTTACATTACCAACTTTTTACCTGGAGCTTCAAACTTTGTGGGCATGATCAATACCCCAAATGATGATGCTACACCAAGTGGTGCATCAAGGGGAGATGATTAGCTTGACTCAATCAAGATGAAGTTGTTTTTGTTGATTTCTAGGGTTCACCAAAGTTACATTGGCTAGTTTCTTCAAATGAGCCCAAATTTGGTGAAGCACCCTATTTTCATATGTTATTCAATCCTGTTAAGTGCCATGTCAAGTGGAGGTCATTTGCTTGACCAAACACTGTTCAAACACCTTCTGCAGATTTACTAAAACCCTCATCTTGATCACTTTTATTCTTCTCCATGGCCTCAACTTTTTACCACATGATCATTCAGTTACTGGCTACCTCCAGTAACTTCCCCAGCACCCCAGCTCCATGATTGAGGGGTAAGAACCCTATTTTACCCTGCTGGGCAGCAAGTTTTCACCAAGTCACCAGCATCCTCACTCTCTCTCAGCATCTCCAGGGCATCCAAGGCCTCAGGCCAATTCTTTACTCCTCCCCTGACCTTCTAGACACTCTTGGGCACGTTGGTTTTGACCGGAGCGGCGAAGGCACGGTGGTGCCAGCCATACTCGCGCTCTGGAGCACGCTACAGTGCGGCCACGCACTGTAGCTCCAGCCAATCAGCCACCCCCGACAGCCTCGGGCCTCCCCCTCGCGCCAGTCGACGCGTCTCGACGTCCGCGACCACCCCGGCGCTGTCCCCCCTCCTCCTGCGCCCTCCAGTGACCGTCGTCGCACGCGCGCTGGCCGCCCGCAACGGCCACTCTTCTGCCTCGCACGCGCGCACGGTCTAGAAGCTCCCCCGCTCTTCCTCTCACCTCAGCTAGACGTGGAGCTCGTCCAGCAACTCCGTGGACTCATTCCCCTCGCCCCCCGTGCGCTGTAGCTTCGAGCCGGAGCTCGCCGGCGCACTGGACCACGGGCCTCCGTCGACCCCCTATAAATAGGACCTCCCGAGCCTCTCCAGCAGCACCAGCAGACTCACCTCACCTCACTGAGTCCTCCAGCACCATCCACTCCTCCCTAGGTAGTCCCAGTACTCGGGATCGACCGGAGCTCCGCCGCGTCGGGCCGCCGGTGATCTCGCAGTACGGGCCTCCCCTGCCCCTTCTTCTGCCCGATTTGGAACCGCCGTGCTCCACTGACCCTTTCCCCCTGTTTCCCCTCTCTGTGGCAGTTGGAAACGGCCGGAGCGACGACCTCCCGTAGCTCCTCCGCCGTCCCACCTCACCGCCGGCGAACCCGTCCTCCCCGGCGTTCCGCACCACCACCCCTGCAACCGCCACTCGATGCTGAGTCCATTCCTGGCCTCCGTTGCCGTCGCCGTGGCCGGAAACCTCGCCGGTGAGCTCGCCGTCGCCGTGGCCGCAAGGTTGGAGATGACAGGCGGGCCCCGCCTGTCATCCCCACACCTCTCTCCCCCTCCTCTCAGTCACTGACCGACGGGCCCCGCCCGTCAGGTTCAAAAACCTGACGCGCGCGCGTAGGCACCCGTGCGGCTGGGCTGGTCCGCCCTGGGCCGTGCACTGTGGCCTCTCTGGCCCAGTTACACAGGTCTTTTTCTCCTTTTTCTTTTCTGTATTAATTCAAACATTTTTATAGAAAAGAATAATGGTTCAAATTAAATAATTCCAACTCCTAAATTCTTGTAATATTCCAACCCATTTAATGGTACCACTTTCACTCATACCTATGAAACTTTTCTGTTCTGTTCAAATTTAAATTCAAATTTGGGCAGTAATACTCCTGTTCTAAAAATCAATAGATTCCATTCTGTTACTCCAAAACTCCAACTAAGATTTTTCCCCATCTTAGAAATCCCTCTAGTATTTAACAAAAATAAGTTGACATTTTCTGAGCACTTTAATTTTTCTGTTTTATTTGTGGCCTTATTTTCCCGTGGTTATTATGCGACGTATAGATCCCGTATTTGACGAAGTTGCTGAGGAAGGAGAAGGAGAAGGATTTGAAGACGTTGAAGACCAAGCCAATCCAGGCAAGCCGCCCTTTGACCATGATACGTTTGTTCTCCGGAACTCGTTTGTTTCCGATGCATGATGATAGGGTTACGATGGTGACCTAGTTGAAACCACCACATGATGCATGTTTGATCTTGATCTTGCTATGTGCTAGATGACATGCAAATAGTTGGTCATGATGCTTAAATGGTGCATGTGTGATTTGAACCTTCGTAGTGGAAATCATTTGCATGAACCCATCGGGTGCCCCTAATGCCCGAGGGTGATGTTGTGTTAGGTCATCACTTGAGGAAGAAGTGATGTGCCGATAAAATCATGTGCATGGTGAAATGATGGATTAGATTTATGTGTGACTACCGTCCCAACCAAACATGTGCAACCACACTACCCCTTATGGGACGGGGCTTTATTGATTACTTAGGTCGATACTAGCATGGTGCCCGCATTACTAGTGACGGGAAGACTTGAGGTCTTTCCCGAGACGGGGTCGTGCTTGGATAGACGACCATGACTGTTTTCACAGGGCACCGGACACACCGTTGGTCCCTTCGGGTACGTGTGACATTGAAATTAGGGCAAGTCCCGTGATCTATTGTTTGTACCCGAGGGCCGTGTACCAACGAGTGGACTCTATGTTAGTGTCGTCTAAGGAAAGGTAATGACCGGGTGCTTACCCCGGGTACTTGAGGTACCGCGGGTCGTGGATGACACGGAAGTTCCCCGGATCTTGTGGGTAAAGTGCGCAACCTCTGCAGAGTGTAAAACTATTCGAATAGCCGTGTCCACGGTCATGGACAGTTGGGTGGTGCTACTTAAACTATGTCCAGAGTTTTACTTCATCAGTGATAGTATGTGTGGGAAGAGTCAAGGTGGAGACTTGACTCGATGAGTTGAATCACATTCATGTTGATATCGGTAACCTGTCTTCGAGGTTACGCGAGTTTATTGAAGCATAAACTTGATGGTAGAATATTTATTCTAGCCTTTGCTAGATTGTTCATTATTGTTCCGTTGCATTGTTACCACATCATGGGTTGCTTGCGAGTACATTCAAAGTACTCATTGGCTTGCCACTGGTTATTTAATTGGCCAGGCATGGAAGAACAGGAATATGAGGAAGAGTTCTTTGGAGACGAACATGCGAACTAGGACGCTATCCCCAGTCAGAATGCCTGTAGGGTTAAGGCAGATGGCATGGGTTCTACCCGTTATCGAAGATTTCCGCTACTTGAGTTATTTGCTATTCAGCCCGTGAGGCTCTATCTATGTAAGACTTGGCCATAATGGCCATAATTCGTGTAAGACTATTTGTACGGATGTAAGACTCTTGTTATTTCAGCTTCTGTGTGTTCAGTGAGCATTGATCTCTGGGATCACTGTACACGTGCATTCGGTGATCTCGACTTTTAAGTCAGGGTCCCCATAGACTATCTCATACCAGCATGGTGCATTTATTAAAAGAAAAATAAAAAGTACATGACACTCCAAGAGTTTACGCATATCATATGAACGAAACGAATCTGAAAACATATCGATACTTGTTGAAGAAAGATGGGATGCCTTCCGGGGCATCCCCAAGCTTAGATGCTTGAGTCTCCTTGAATATTTACTTGGGGTGCCTTGGGCATCCCCAAGCTTGAGCTCTTGCCTCTCCTCCTTCTTCTCACATCGAGACATCCTTGGTCTTCGAACACTTCATCCACACAAAACTTAACCGAACTTTTAGTGGCGGGGTTAGTGCATATGATCAACAAAATCCCATCTTGTACTGCTCTAAAATTATTGTATAATTATAAACAAACATTACCCACTGTATGCTATCATAATTCTATGCCCCCATGTCAAGGAGGCATCAACAAGAAATCAAACATATGCAAATAATGAAGCTATAACAGCAATCTGTGAAAACAGGACAGTCTGTAGTAATCTGAACATTAACCATACTTATGTAACCCTAAAAATTAAGGCCAAATTATGAAAAATCGACAATTTGTATATCAAGACTTTGCAAAAAGTTTCAGATCCTTTCGAGGTTCCAGCAAAAAGTGTAAAATCGCACACTACAGCCAAAGTTTATGTTTTTGCACTGCACAAACCAAGAAGCAGTTTAATCATCCTAAAGGAAACTCTTGGCACATTAATTCTATAATACAATGGAATTGTACAAGGGGATAATTATTTTTGTTAAAAAGTTTCTTTAATTCAAGATTTGCAAAGTTTCCATGGGCATGAACAAAGTTCAAGGAGCTCCCTCATTTCAACGGTGCTCGTCCTTCTTACTTTCAATTTTCTTTTTGAAGAAGTTTTAGGTTCCGCTCTTTATTTTTTTTGTTTTTAAACTTTATAAAGCACACAACAGAAATAAATGACTCTCTAAAACTTACGGGTTGTCTCCCTGGCAGCGCTTTCTTTAAGGAATAATTAATTTGGTGCCCTTAGCTGTGTCCCACTCGGCAGGTTTACCCCTAGTTTCCGAAAACACTTGTTCCTGCCCAAACCACTTTGCTCCTCTTATGCTTTTGCCCTTTGACCGTTTGATCATCACTTTGAAAACTTCATAAAAAATTCATACTAACTCAGAAAAATTCAAATAAGATATCTAAATGTTCAGAAAAGCATCACTATATGTGCATGGCATTTGCATTCATGGAAAAAGTGTTGGCTAGTCCCCGTGAATGCAAATGGTCAAAACTGAGATGGGGACTGAACAACACTTTTTTCATGAATGAAAATGACGTGCACATATAGGTGATGCTTTTCTGAACATTTTGATATCTTATTTGAATTTTTCTGTGTTAGTATGAATTTTTTATGAAGTTTTCAAAGTGATGGTCAAACGGTCAAAGGGCAAAAGCATAATAGGAGCAAAGTGGTTTGGGCAGGAACAACTGTTTTCGGAAACTAGGGGTAAACCTGCCGAGTGTGACCCAACTAGGGGCATAAAATCAATTATCCCTTTCTTTAAAGCCATTAAGCTAGTTATATAGTGCTCAAGTAATGGATCCACCCGGATCCCAAGTTATATCAAAGCCAATTTTAATTAGCAATGATTTGGCATTTAGTAGTGAGAAAAAAGTGATATGTGTCATGCAAAAACGAAGTCTAACTCTCTTCCTATGCATATGCATGTCATACAAGAACAATTCATGCACATCAAGTAAAGTCCAATGCATAGTATAAGCAGTTTCTTGCAATTTTATCATATTGGAAACATAGAGAGGCGGAGATGTAGTTCCTCTCTCATAATAATTGCAAGTAGGAGCAGCAAGCACATGCATATTATACTCATCAAAATCATCATGTGTAATGGAAAAAGGTAACCCATCAATATAATCCTTAATAAGTGCAAACTTCTCCGATATAGTGTAGTTTGGAGAATTCAAAAAGATAATAGGACTATCATGTGTGGGTGCAATAGCAACTATCTCATGTTTAACATAAGGAACTATAGCAAGTTCATCTCCATAAGCATAATTCATATTGGCATCTTGGCCACAAGCATAGCAAGCATCATCAAAAAGGGATATTTCAAAAGAATAAACGGGATCATAACAATCATCACATCATTCATCCTTCGGTAAGCAGGAAGGGAAATTAAACAATGTATGAGTTGAAGAGTTACTCTCATTATAAGGTGGGCACGGGTAGCTAATCCACTCTTCCTCCTTTTGTTCTTCGCTCTCCTCGTCATCTTTTTCATCCAATGAACTCACAATGTCATTAATTTCTTCTTCCATAGACTCCTGCAAAATATTAGTCTCTTCTTGGACAGCGGAGTAGTCCTCAATATATGGTTTAACATAGGCATTAGAAGCATAATTATCATACCAATATTTAAATATGGCAAATTTTTCAGATTTGTAAAGAGTAGCATCATACTTTTCAATCAAAGAAGCAATTTCATAAGCACCCTTAAAATCAACAAATTCTTCAATTTGTTGAACATCTTAGTAACCATAAACACCCTTAGCATACAAAGATACAATTCCATTATCACTAAACTCACATTGGTAGGGAAGGTGTTTCTTAGGGTCTTCAGAACAACAAGTAAAATCATATATTTCACAGAAATTCCAAGCATAGCATTGCAAATGATGAATTTGATCCAGTAAAAGTTTCCCTTCTTGAGATAAGCGGTGTCGCACATAACAAGCATGCTCATCTAAAGATTTGCCCTCAACTAAGCTAGTTGGGGTTTCAGCACGAGCACATAGGGATCGAAGATGAGCCAAGTAAAAAGCTTTAGGAGTGATAGATTTTGAGTGGTTCTTCAACCATTGGTTCAGCAGGTACCACTATTTTTTGGTATTTTGCGTTTCCTACCCATAACTAAAGATAGAAAAAAACTTAGAACATCAAATAAAATCTACTTAGTGATAAAGCAAACAAGCACACACGAGAATATTCACCCCACACTATTGCTCCCCGGCAACGGCGCCAGAAAAAGGTCTTGATAACCCACAAGTGTAGGGGATCAGTTGTAGCCTCATTCGATAAGTAAGAGTGTCGAACCCAACGAGGAGCTAAAGGTAGAACAAATATTCCCTCAAGTTCTATCGACGACCAATACAACTCTACGCACGCTTGACGTTTACTTTACCTAGAACAAGTATGAAACTAGAAGTACTTTGTAGTTTTTGTTGGATAGGTTTGAAAGAATATAAAGAACACGTAAATAAAACTAGGGGCTGTTAAGATAAAGAAACAATAAAGTTAATGATAGCGAGTGTGGAAAAGTGGTGGTAGGAGTTGCCAAATTGCCCCTAAGCAATTGACTACGTTACTAGACCGATAGCAAGTTTTATGTGGGAGATGCCACTGCTAGCATGTCATCCCTTACTTGGAATTCTATGCACTTATGATTGGAACTATTAGCAAGCATCCGGAACTACTAACGTTCATTAAGGTAAAACCCAACCATAGCATTAAGATATATTGGCCCCCCTTCAATCCCGTATGCATCAATTTCTACGCTAGGTTGAAGCTTCTGTCACTCTTGCCCTCCAATACGTAGTCCTATCAACATACAACTAACCCTATGGTGTGATCCACGCGCGCGCTCATATGATGGGCACCAAAGGACAACAACATAACCACAAGCAATTTAAATCAATCATAGCAATCCACCAATCACCGATAGGACAACGATAATCTACTCTGACATCATAGGATGGCAACACATCATTGGATAATAATATGAAGCATAAAGCACCATGTTCAAGTAGAGGGTACAACGGGTTGCGGGAGAGTGGACTGCTGTAGATAGATGGGGAAAGGTGATGGAGATGTTGGTGAAGATGACGGAGGTATTGGTGCAGATCGCCGTCACACGATGACGGCCCCGATGGCACTCCGGTGCCACCGAAAGCGAGGGGAAGAGAGCCCCTCTCCTTCTTCTTCTTCCTTGACCTTCTCCCTAGATGGGAGAAGGGTTTCCCCTCTGGTCCATGGCCTCCATGGAGGCGGAGGGGCGAGAGCCCCTCCGAGATTGTATCTGTCTCTCTGTCTCTCTCTGTTTATGCGTTCTCAGATTCTGGCCCTTCACCGTTTCTTATATTTCCGGAGATCCGTAACTCCGATTGGGCTGATTTTTTGACACGACTTTTATCCGGATATTAGCTTTCTTGCGGCGATAGAAGGGCATCAACTGCCTTACGATGTGGCTACGAGGGCCCAGGGCGCGCCTGCCCCTGGTGGGTGCGCCCCCTGCCTCGTGGCCCACTCGAGCATCGTCTCACGTTGGTTCCGCTTCCCAAAATTCACATATATTCAAAAAAAAAAATCTCCGTCATTTTTATTCCGTTTGGACTCTGTTTGATATGGATATTCTGTGAAACAAAAAACATGCAACAAACAGGAACTGGCACTGGATCAATATGTTAGTCCCAAAAAATAGTATAAAAAATTGCCAAAAGTATATGGAAGTTGTAGAATATTGGCATGGAACAATAAAAAATTATAGATACGACGGAGACGTATCACCCACCACACACCTTGTAGCCACAGTCGACGATTTAACTGACATGTTTGGACTACACTTCGGTAAACACCAAATACATGGACGAGGATAGTGGAGCCATGGCTAACACCAATGCTGCTCCCCCATCACCGGCCGCTGGACGACCACGTCCACTTACGATGTCTACATGGTGGACACCCCGAAAGATGATGATGACACTCCCAGGAAGGATAATGGCAAGCCCGACGAGGAGCTGCCGAAACACCGCAGACACTATCGCTACTCCAAGGCACGTTGAAGCCATGCGAGCACAACGGACACAAGAGGAAATGACACTCCGGACAATGCGGACAACCTTGACGACCCCGACGCCGACGAACAACCACAAGGCGATCACGAGTAGCATGAGGACCCGCCCAATGTTGAAGACCTCAACGACTCCGAAGACAACAATTACCCCCCCCTTTCCGAAGAGGAGGTCAGTTTGGGCAACGAGGATTTCATCATCCCCGAAGACCAGCTGGAGCAAGAGCTGTGCAAACAACAGTTAATTGCCATCACGCGAAGCTTGAAGAAAGATCGGCAAAAATAAAATCTGTATATGATACCCTTAATGAGAGATGGACTAAAGTCCTGGCTGCCAAAGAGGGGTACGATTAGGGCGACAGACTAAAAGCTACCCAAAGCGAAGACTGCTGCAACAATTCGACGACGAAGTGATACGTCCAAAACGTATCTATAATTTCTGCTTGCTCCATGCCACTTTTGGGTGATATTGCTATGATATTCATACACTTCCATACACTTTTGATCATGTTTGGACTAACTTACTAATCCAGTGCACCCCAGTGCCAGTTTCTGTTTTCGGCTGTTTTTGTATTTCAGGTTTTCACGTTTCGAGAACTGCCCAGAAAAATCCAGAAAATATATATAAAAATCAGCGTATCGGAAACAACACTGCGTCCGAAGGGCAGCCTGGGGGGGGGGGGCACAGGGGCTCCAGGCGCCCTGTGGGCGCGCCCCCCTGGGCCGCGCCGGGGGGGGCGCCTCGGCCCCCCGAGAGCCCCCCGGTGCCCTACTTTGGCATATATTTAAAGGGTTCCCCGAAACCCTTGAAACAGGACTTCTTTTCGCGATCCCATCTCTGTTCCGCCGCCGCCGCCGCTTCCAAGATCGGGAGCGCCAGGAGAACTCTTCCCGGCACCCTGCCGGAGGGGAGGATCACCACCGGGAGCTTCTCCACCACCATGGACGCCTCCCGGATGACTCGTGAGTAGTCTCCCTTGGACCATGAGTCCATGACCAGTAGCTATGTGATGTTCTCCTCCCGTTCTTGTGCTTCACTAATTAGTCCTCGTGAGCTGCCCTACATGATCGAGGCACCTATGTAATCCTTGTGCTGTTGCTATGTTGAGTTTGCTGGGATCCGATGGATTATGAGATTATGTTCAGATTGATCTTGAGTAATATATTTGATTCACCTCTTTTATATTTTAGTTCATAAGTAATTCTTGCATGTTCTCCGTTGTTATTTATTGCTTTGGCCAAGTAGTAAGTAGTGACTCCAAGAGGGAACGTTATGCTCGATTGTGGGTTCATGCCCCTCGATGACTAGCTTGAGTGACAAAAACATGAGTCTAGGGGATGTGCTGTTGCCACAAGGGGGAAAACAACGGTGCTTGTGCCCGCGGGTGCAAGGATTGTTTACTTTACGCAAAGTTTTTTTAATGCAGTTGTCTGTTGCATTGAGTTTACACTATGGGTGGGACTCGCAACTTAATACCAGCGAGATGTTCTGGATAGATATCTCAAGGTGGATGATTAGTAGTAGATATTGATGGATTTCGGTCTACTTACTTTGGCATACCACCCATGCTTTGAACCTCAACCTTTCTTGCAATGTAGTCAGCATTGGTTTGCATTCGTGGTCCTGTCAATTGCCCAGCTGTAATTTGTTACCTCACATAGCTGTTTTATCGTCTTTTGGGAGAGAGACATCACTAGTGAACATCATGAGACTCCGGTCCATATTACTATCATTGATCACATACACTATTTTACTTTTCGCTATTTTACTTACTATTGCAAAACACTATCTATCACTACTATCATATTGCTTTTAACCCTTTGTGAACTACAAGGCCGGAGAGATTGACAACCTCTCTGTACTCGTTGGGAGCAAAGTTATTTGCATCTGTGTGCAGGTCCACGTTGATTGCTAATTGCGCCGTTAGCAGTTGACACCTACCTGTTGAACCTAGGAGTCTCTGGGGATTCGATCCTTGGCATCTTTGCTAGGGGAAAACACTTCTACTTACTGCATCTTACACCTTCCACTTGGGGTAACCAACGAGGGGTTCGAGGCCCATCAAGGAGTATTTTCTGGCGCCGTTGCCGGGGACTCCACTCTTCAGGATAGGGGAGTTGCATGCTATCTTTTACCTTTGCTTTTTAGTCTTGTTAGTGTACCTTTCATATTTGCTTTAGTACCTTTTTATCGAAAATCACAAAAATAGTTATCTTGCTTGCTTGCTACTATGGGTTCCACCGAGAATACCAAGTTGTGTGACTACACTAGTCACAACAACGATGACTTTATCAGCACACCTATCACTACACCTGCCACTTCAGCACCTTCATATGAAATTAAACCTGCTTTACTTAACTTGGTCATGACAGAACAATTCTCCGGTGCTGGAGATGATGCTGCTTTACACTTGAACAACTTTGTAGAACTTTGTGATATGCAAAAGTACCAAGAAATAGATGGTAATATTGTTAAGCTTAAGCTTTTTCCTTTCTCTTTGAGAGGAGGAGCTAAAATTTGGTTTCAGTCTTTGCCTAGAAATAGCATAGATTCATGGGACAAGTGCAAAGATGCTTTTATCGGAAAATACTATCCACCTGCTAAAATTATCCAACTTAGAAGTAACATCATGAATTTTAAACAATTGGATAATGAACACGTTGCCCAAGCTTGGGAACGTATGAAATCTCTTATCAAAAACTGCCCTACTCACGGTTTGACTACTTGGATGGTTATCCAAACTTTTTATGCAGGCTTGAACTTTACCTCGCGGAACTTGTTAGATTCGGCCGCGGGAGGAACTTTTATGTCAACTACACTTGGTGCTGCCACAAAGCTTCTCGACGAGATGATGACCAACTATTCCCAATGGCACACCGAACGCGCTCCAACAGGTAGGAAGGTAAACTCTGTCGAGGAGATTTCCTCCCTTAATGAAAAAGCTGACTTGATCATGTCCCTACTTTCGAAACAATCTTCTGTTGATCCTCGTTATGATCCTTTGGATTCAGTGATTGCCGATGCTTATAGGAGTAACTTTGGTAGTAATTCTAGATCGTATGACAATGCTTATCCTACTACCAATAACTCTTTCCAAAAAAATAGAGATTTACCTGGCTATGAGAAACTGCTAGAAATAGAGAAGGCCACTAAGAATTACATGCACAACCAATATGAACAAAACAAAACCTTCTCGAGGCAATTAAATGAGCATACTGCTATCTTGCAAGACATTAGTAGACGATTAGAGAACATAAATATTGAGATTTCCAACCTCCAGACTAGACTCACTATCACTGAGACCCAAGTTTCCAATATGTCCCACACACAAGCTACTTTGATAAACCAAATGGCAGCTAAACCCGAAGTGGTTGCATCCCTAAGGGAGGAAGAGGAAAGAATTAAGAGCCTTCCTACCCACCACACTGTTGCTACTATCCAAGTTATTGAGGATGTTCACACTCTTAGCACCCAATGTACTCCTGGTCCCAATGGACCTATTAATGGTGATGCTATAGAAACTACCAAACAGGTGAGCCTTAAGGACACCACTACTACCTTACTTGATGCTCGTGACCTTGATTTTGATAATTGCACTCTTACAGAAGTTATTGATTTCCTTCACAAGATGTCTAGAGACCCCCGCACTAGCACGCTTAACCTTGCCTTCACAGAGCATATCACTAATGCTCTCATCAAAGCTAGGGAGAAGAAACTTAGAGTAGAAGCCTCCATACCTAGAAAGCTAGAAGATGGTTGGGATCCTATGATAAAAATTTATTTGAATGACTTCTCTTGTTATGCATTATGTGATGTTGGTGCTAGTACCTTTGTTATGCCCAAAAGGATATATGATATGCTTAAATTGAAACCTTATGATTCTTGTCCTTTTGGTGTTCGTCTCGTTGATTCTTCCATAAAGAAACCTTTGGGGAGGATCGATGATGTTCTTATTATTGTCAATGATAATTATGTGCCCGTTGATTTCACTATTATGGATATTGAATGTGATCCTTCATGTCCAATTATTTTGGGACGTCCCTTTTTGCGCACCGTTGGTGCTGTCATTGACATGAAAGAGGGTAATATAAAATTTCAGTTTCCTCTAAAGAAAGGGATGGAACACTTCCCTCGTAAGAAGGTCAAGTTACCTTTTGAGTCCGTTGTACAGGCTAGTTATTCTTTTACTCTTGATAAAACTTGATCTATGCATTATGCCTAGCTTAAAGGCATAAAAGAAAGCGCTTTTGGGAGGCAGCCCACATGAATAAATTTTTTGCTTTTGTTGTGTCTTGATGTTGTTTACTGCTGTAGCATCATCACTTGTATCTTTGCTTTTCATATTTGTGCCAAGTATAGCCTCTGATTGCTAGAAAGTTCAAAAGTTGTGAGGTGCTGTCCAGGAAACAGATTCTGTCCTTGGATAGAAAAATTCGTATAAAATCACTAGATCATCTTTTTGGTCTGAATGTTTTCGACAGCGTTCTCTATATAATTGTCTTTCGTGCGTCAGTTCTGAGTTTTTTGATTTGAGTTGCAGAAGTATCCCGAACAGGTCAATTACTGCCTGCTGTTCTGTTTTTCACAGATTCTGTCCTGTTTTGCCTTACCTTTACTTTGCAAATTGAGAACTTGCTTTTTCTGTGCAAAAACCTTTTGGCAATCTTGAGAAACAGTAGAACTTCAAGAATATCCTTATTTCCAGCAAGGTATAATTATTTTATTAAGGGTACTAACCTCGCTAATCAGATTATGATGAGTTGTGTATGAAGGGAGTTTTCAAGTGTGCGAGGGAAGATGATAAAAAGATTCAGGAGTGTCAAGCGCTCAAGCTTGGGGATGCCCCCGTGCACCCCCAAGAAATATTCAAGGAGACTCAAGCGTCTAAGCTTGGGGATGCCCCCGTGCATCCCCTTCTCCATCAACATTATCAGTTCGTCTTTCGTTCCGCTATATTTTTATCACTTCATGTGTTATGTGCTATGCTTGGAGCGTCTTGCTTTTAGTTTTCTTTTTAGTTTTTCATAACGAGTCAGAACCCAGCATTCCTTTATTTGGGAGAGAAACACGCTCCACCTCTACCTAGAACATTACATATAATTTTCATGTCTATCTATGCTGTGTGTGTTCTTTGTCTTTTAATAGCTACTATCGTGCTTTGCTCTTAGTATTCATGCTTATCTTCTCAAGAGCTTCTATTTAGTTGGTTGCTTGAACTCTCTTTAATTACCATGCTCACCTTATTAAGAGAGTTTGCTTCCGATGCATGGGTTAATGTGTCTATGATAAAGATGCTACTTTCATGATGGTGCTTAGTAGTTCAGGTTTTCTTTTGGTTAATCTCGAATAGCTGGGGGGTTCCCAATGTGTCATTGGAGTACCAACTTGGTTTGTTTGCCTATGATGTGGTATGGTTTAGTAATATCTTCCTTCGAGAATTTATTTTGATTGACTTGGCGTATGCTCACGCATATTCAAGACTGTAAAGAAAGTCTGTCAAGCCTTGATGATCTTTTGTTTCTGAGTAGCGATATAACTACCATGCCTGATTCAATATTGCTTTGTCGCTCTGCATGATTATGATCGTCATTGCTCTCTTAGTTGGTCGCTCCCAGTCTTTTGCTAACCTACACCTGCACTAAGCAAATTAACCATGCAATACATAGCTCATGGGAAAGTAGCCTAAAAACTATTGTGGTAAAGAATATGTTGCTTATGTATCTTACTTCTTATGAGTTGCTTGCTGAGTGGTAACCATGTTTCTGGGGACGCCATCAACTGTCACACTTTTGTTGAATATCATGTGAGTTGCTATGCATGTTCGTCTTGTCTGAAGTAAGGGTGATTTACCGTGGGTTGAATTAATATGCATATTGTTAGAGAAGAACATTGGGCCGCCAACCAAAGCCATGCATCATGGTGGAAGTTTTAGCTTGGACCTTAATCCTCAATCTCTCATGAGAATATGCTTATGCATTAAAGAGGAGTCCATCATCTATTTTCTATGTTGTCCCAGTATGGATGTCCTGAAGTTGAGATCTATCAAAAACGAGAAATCAAATGCGATCTATCTCCTTGGACCTTTGTACAGGTGGCATAGAGGTACCCCTTTGTAACACTTGGTTAAAACATATGCAATGCAATGATAACCCATGGGGATCCGAGCTAATTAGGACAAGGAGCGAGCACTATTGGTATTCGATGCATGAGGCTTGCAACTTATAAGATGTTTTATACATGACACATATGAAGTACTACTACCGTTGACACAATTGCTTCCATGTTTCAAAATAAAAAGCTCTAGCACTTTAAGCACCAACTACTGAGAGCATGATTGTCATTCTGAGTGTAATGTGCATTGTCCCAAAGTAGCATTGTCTTTTGCATGATTGTGATATCGTTTATTCTGAAATGATTGTATCTAGTCATCACTTAAACCTTGAAGGTGCCCCTGCACTTATTTTTTGCATCACTAAAGGGGGCAAGCTAGATATCACTTGATCATATTTGCACATCATGTTCATTGCAAATCTTTTTGATGTTTCAGTTTCATGTTGTAAAACTTTCAGTCATTTGTGATTTTCTCTTGAGACAACTTAATTACTTTAGAATCATTGTCTCAGTAAGCTTTTGTCATATGACTATGAGAAAGTCCAATATGGTTAATAGCATGTCACCACAGAAATTATTCTTGTTATCATTTACCTACTCGAGGACGAGCAGGAATTAAGCTTGGGGATGTTGATACGTCCAAAACGTATCTATAATTTCTGCTTGCTCCATGCCACTTTTGGGTGATATTGCTATGATATTCATACACTTCCATACACCTTTGATCATGTTTGGACTAACTTACTAATCCAGTGCACCCGAGTGCCAGTTTCTGTTTTCGGCTGTTTTTGTATTTCAGGTTTTCACGTTTCGAGAACTGCCCAGAAAAATCCAGAAAAAATATATAAAAAATCAGCATATCGGAAACAACACTGCGTCCGAAGGGCAGCCTGGGGGTGGGGGCACAGGGGCTCTAGGCGCCCTGTGGGCGCCCCCCCTTGGGCCGCGCCGGGGGGGGCGCCTCGCCCCCCCGAGAGCCCCCCGGTGCCCTACTTTGGCATATATTTAAAGGGTTCCCCGAAACCCTTGAAACATGACTTCTTTTCGCGATCCCATCTCTGTTCCGCCGCCGCCGCCGCTTCCAAGATCGGGAGCACGAGGAGAACTCTTCCCGGCACCCTGCCGGAGGGGAGGATCACCACCGGGAGCTTCTCCACCACCATGGACGCCTCCCGGATGACTCGTGAGTAGTCTCTCTTGGACCATGAGTCCATGACCAGTAGCTATGTGATGTTCTCCTCCCGTTCTTGTGCTTCACTAATTAGTCCTCGTGAGCTGCCCTACATGATCGAGGCACCTATGTAATCCTTGTGCTGTTGCTATGTTGAGTTTGCTGGGATCCGATGGATTATGAGATTATGTTCAGATTGATCTTGAGTAATATATTTGATTCACCTCTTTTATATTTTAGTTCATAAGCAATTCTTGCATGTTCTCCGTTGTTATTTATTGCTTTGGCCAAGTAGTAAGTAGTGACTCCAAGAGGGAACGTTATGCTCGATTGTGGGTTCATGCCCCTCGATGACTAGCTTGAGTGACAGAAACATGAGTCTAGGGGATGTGCTGTTGCCACAAGGGGGAAAACAACGGTGCTTGTGCCCGCGGGTGCAAGGATTGTTTACTTTACGCAAAGTTCTTTTAATGCAGTTGTCTGTTGCATTGAGTTTACACTATGGGTGGGACTCGCAACTTAATACCAGCGAGATGTTCTGGATAGATATCTCAAGGTGGATGATTAGTAGTAGATATTGATGGATTTCGGTCTACTTACTTTGGCGTACCGCCCATGCTTTGAACCTCAACCTTTCTTGCAATGTAGTCAGCACTGGTTTGCGTTCATGGTCCTGTCAATTGCCCAGCTGTAATTTGTTACCTCACATAGCTGTTTTATCGTCTTTTGGGAGAGAGACATCACTAGTGAACATCATGAGACTCCGGTCCATATTACTATCATTGATCACATACACTATTTTACTTACTATTGCAAAACACTATCTATCACTACTATCATATTGCTTTTAACCCTTTGTGAACTACAAGGCCGGAGAGATTGACAACCTCTCTGTACTCGTTGGGAGCAAAGTTATTTGTATCTGTGTGCAGGTCCACGTTGATTGCTAATTGCGCCGTTAGCAGTTGACACCTACCTGTTGAACCTAGGAGTCTCTGGGGATTCGATCCTTGGCATCTTTGCTAGGGGAAAACACTTCTACTTACTGCATCTTACACCTTCCACTTGGGGTAACCAACGAGGGGTTTGAGGCCCATCACGAGGCCGCAGAGCCAACAATTCCAAGACACGCCCAGGCTGAACAGCCAGACCACCCCCCTCGAGGATGGGACAGGACAGATGATGAAGCCGAATAACCCACCGCCCACCCTGCCGTCACGGCAAGAAGACAACATGACCGGTCGGTAAATACGACATACGACGCAGCCTGGATGCTCGAAGCAGGCCCATCTACGAGCCCAAAGAAAGCCTTCCTGCTAGCCGGGATAGATATCAAGCTTGGTTGAACCGAAACGATAGAGATCGAGAACAACAACGAGCTTGGATGGCCAATGACCTCCGACGCGATGTAGCCTGAATTATGGGCACCGCCCACCCACTGTGCTTCACGGATAGGGTGATGTAGCATGAATTACCAGAAGGGTTTAAGCCTGTGAACATCGAGCCATATGATGGGACTATAGATCCGGCAGTATGGATAGAGGATTTCTTGCTCCACATTCATATGGCACGAGGAGATGACCTCCACGCCATCAAGTACTTATCGTTAAAGCTCAAAGGACCGTCCAGGCATTGGTTAAATAGCCTCCCCGAAGACTATAGGGTGTTGGGAGGAGCTCAAGGATGCCTTCCGAGACAATTTCCAAGGCACCTATGTCCGGCCCCTGGATGTCGATGACTTAAGCCACATAAGCCAACAACCGAGAGAGTCAGCCCGACAGTTCTGGAATCGATTCTTGACCAAGAAGAATCTAATCGTGGACTCTCCGGAGGCCGAAGCCATAGCCGCCTTCAGACATAGTGTCAAGGACGAATGGCTTGCACGACAACTCGACTAGGATAAGCCGAAGACAATGACATCACTTACATCCTTAATGACACACTTTCGCGTAAGAGAAGACAGTTGGCTCGCTCGTAAAAGCACCAACCCAAAAACACCCAGTACCTCTGAAGTCCGAGATGGAAACGGCAAGCCACGGCGCAACAAGAACAAGCGTCATCATAACAACGGCGAACCCAATGAGACGACGGTAAATGCTGGATTCCACAACCCGAAGTCTGGATCACGGAAAAAGCCTTCTAAAGGCAACCACGATGGTCTTTCCAAACTAGATGCAATCTTGGACATGCCCTACCAGATCCACGGCACCTCAGAGAAGCCCGCCAACCACACCAATTGTAACTGTTGGGTGATAAAACAGGTCGGCAAGCTCACAGCTGAAGACTCTAGCAAAATCCCTCGAAGCGAGAAGGATGAGGATCCCCGCAGGCCAAAAAATGGAATCCCAAAACCCTTCCCTTATGAGGTCAAGACGGTGAACATGATCTACGCCACCCATATACCAAGGAGGAAGAGGAAGCGCGCACTGCGGGATGTGTACGCCATCGAGCCCGTAGCTCCAAAGTTTAACCCATGGTTGGCTTGCCCGATCACCTTCGATCGCAGGGACCATCCGACCGTTGTCCGTCATGGAGGATATGCAGCCCTAGTACTCGACCCCATTATCGATGGGCACCACCTCACGAGAGTCCTCATGGACAGAGGCAGTAGCCTTAGTCTGATTTATACAAACAGAGTGAGAAAAATGGGGATAGACCCATCAAGGATCAAACCCACTAACACCACCTTCAAGGGGGTTATCCCGGGCGTAGAGGCCCGCTGCTCAGGCACGGTGACTCTGGGAGTAGTATTCAGCTCGGCAGACAACTTCCGCCGTGAAGACCTGATCTTCGATATCACCCCATTCGCAATGGCTACCACGCCCTCCTCAGCCGAAGGACATTCGTCAAATTCAACGACGTCCCGCATTACGCATACCTCAAGCTGGAGATGCTTGGTCCTGTGGGCGTCATAACGATCAACGGCAACACAGAGCGCTCACTCCGGACCGAGGAACATACTACGGCCGTGGCACCCGAAGACCAAGCCGTCTCCAACGGGCCGATACATCAGCCCACTGTAAAGGCCAGAGATACAACTACACGGGCTCAAGCCTGGTCCCCGTCATGGGAGTCTGCCTGCATACGTCGCAAATAGGGATACGCTCCCCACAACACTCCCACTATCATTGCACTCTACGTGTCTCGTCAGCACAACTTCACACTCAAGATACCATGGGCGGTCTTGGGGGATTATGTCGAACAAATAACATCTTGTGTTCGGCTCAACCGAACTATGGCATCACCACATCCTCGGACGACAATGGGTATGATTCCGGACTCGCCCAACATCAAGCTGTGACAGCAAGGCTACCTCTCACGGTTCCTATTGAAGGCCCCCTTGCCAGCATGCGTTGTTCTACATGGATTCCCCCTCACCTCACAGAAGCAAAGGCATAGACATGCAGCAGGGCATAGTTGAGGCTTCAACCCACACATCAAGACCCTGTATAAACCCTTCCTCTGTAAAATCTTGTTTTCTCACTCATAATAAAAGCCTCGACGGTTCGAATTGTACGGATAGACGTCCTGAGCTTTTGAAAGAAAAAAAACACCTTCTACGATGTTCGGGCATCTGCATTACCTAGCCCTCTCTACCTTTTTTTCTGCTCTTCGAACAACTTAGCATGTACACATTGTGTAGCAAATACAAATCAGTTAATTGACCAAGGGCTAGATCTTTTCATCAGCCCTATGTACTAAGTTTGGCACTACTTCCCATTGAGTGTTCGGCGTCTCGGATATTGCACTACATGTATCAGTTCCGAACTATGTCTTGGGTCAATAGTCGTTTACGATTTCTCCGTGTCATATGCAGGGTTCATCCTAGCACAAACCACGTGATTACAAAGGCATGCCTCGGCTCCCAAGTACATCACAAAGCATTGGGGCTAGTCATTAGCTCCCACCGTCAAGCTCCTATGGCTAAGTGAAAGCAATAAAGCCGCATAGTCCGATTACCTAGTCTCTCTTACGCACTACCACCTTCGGGTACTGTCGTGGAGTTGTCATGGCAGATATCCTAAGGAAATGACTTAATTGTGGAGCCATAGCAACGTGGTTAGCTTAAAGGGGTTAAAACGAGACAAGAGACACGGGGAATTTATACTGGTTCGCCCCCCTGCGGTGAGGGTAAAATCTAATCCAGTTTGAGGTGGAATTGCTGGGGTTTCGATTGCTAGGGAGCGAATACGCTTGCCTGGCTTTCGATCTATTGTTTCTTGCCCTAAGCCGCTGTCGGGTCGTCCCCTTATGTACACGGGTTGACGCCCTGCGGCTTACGGAGTCCCGTCCGGCTCATACAATCGTGCCCGGCTCGGTGACTCATTGTTACATGCATTACAATACAAGTTAAACATACATGGCGGTTTACACTTACGGGCTTTAAGCCGCTCTGGGCTTTGGGCCCTTTATACATTACTCTTATTGAACCGCCATCTTCAACATGCTTCTGGGCTTGGCCCATGAACCGCCATTGGGTAACCCGGCCCCTCCTGGGCGGGTCATATCAAATAGTTATATCCCTAACATTAGGCCCTAGGTTGATTTGAACTTTGTTCATGTCAATCTTTCTTCATCTTCTCATGAGATATCGTAACCCGCCATGACGTCTGTCCTTGAAATTGTGGTAACCCACCATGACGTCACTTGTTATTTACTTTTGAATTGCTCAGATCTTAACAAATCTCCGCATTTACTTAGACTCCGACAATCAAGGCACCTGTGATGTTGCTTTATCTGTTTTTCAGCCTCCTCGATTCCCGCGCATGACTCTTATCCACTCACCTTATAAATAGGGTCAGGGGGTCCCTTTCCATTTTCCGCCTTACCTCTTCATCTCCGTCTCCTTCCTCGCGATGCCTCCGCACACAAGCTCCGCCGGCACCGTCATCCTTCGTCTCTTCCTCAACAACGACCGCAACATCATCCTGACTTGACCAGATCTCCTTCGCGCGCCGCCGCTGCTCATCAGCCCAGGTACGTTCTCCTCTTTCTTCCTTCCTTAGATCCATTAGGGTTCCTGCAAGTTCGTCGGAGTTCGTCTTCTTCTTCTTCTGAATTTACGATTTTTTCTTTTGAACTTGATACTCCTCTGCGCAATGGTGTTCATAGTATCTCTTTGTCGATACTATAATATCTCATCTACACAAAAAGGATTGATCTGTCTCCATGAACTAATTCATACCGATTTTAGGTCCGACTGTTCATCATTTTAGCACCATAGATCCAAGTCAGAATATTATTCTGTGAAACTTGCGCGGTAGCAGCTTTAATCACTTGTCTTAATCTTGAATATACATCCTCATTGTAATAGATCCCATCTGGACCTTCTTACTTTCTCGCCACCACCACCTTAATTTTAGGTTTTTACTTTATTTTCTGAACTGCTGTAGATCCAAAGTTACAGCTTCAATCTGTGAAACCTGTTTGTCTCAATATTTAATAAAATCTGCTTTCTTGAGTATCAGTGCTTGTCATGGCGGCTTATCTCACCGGTTTATAGCTACCCATATGTCATTAGGCCCCTTTTAAGCCATCATGCTGAACATATACTGTAGTCTGATTTTTGGCTTTAATGAACCAGTTTTGAACCGGCAAAAAGGTTTCTTTCTTTTAGGCTTCTTTGTTCACAATGCCACCGAAGACAGTCACTACGTGCAACTGGGTTCCTTCTGTCGTCACTGAGGCTACACTTGCTGATTTTGTCAAAATTGGGTATCTGCCAATAAAATCTGTTATGCATTACCGCGCCCCTAAACCGGGCGAAGAAAGACCTCATCCAAAGGACGATGAAGTTATTATCTTTTCTGATCACATGAACCGGGGTTTTTCACCACCCGGCTCTAAGTTCTTCCGGGACGTTCTGCACTTCTTTCAGCTCCATCCACAAGACATCGGACCCAATTCCGTGTCAAACATCTACAACTTCCAAGTCTTCTGTGAAGTGTATCTTCAAGAGGAGCCCAGCCTTGAGCTCTTTAGAGAGTATTTCTATTTAAACCACCAAAATGAGTTCACAAACGGACCCAACTTGGAACTTGGAGCCGTCTCAATTCAACGAAGAAGAGATTCTATATTCCCATATGCTTGTCTGCTGAGTCACCCCAAAGATTGGAATCAAACCTGGTTTTATTGCAAAGATGCCTCCCCGGCTGATGAGAATCCGCTGCCGGGTTATCGTGTCCAGCGTTTGGACCCAAAGCATCCTCTTGCTGAGAAACTTACCACCACGGAACGCAAAAAACTTGCTCCCACTTTTGCAAAGGTCAGGGCCCTACTGGGAAATGGGCTAGCCAGAATTGACTTGGTCCGATGTTGGATTGCCTGGCGAATCATTCCTTTGAGCCGTAGGCCCGGCTTAATGTGTGCTTATACTGGTGAGACCACAGATCCATTACGCCATAGCCCTGAGGACTTGACTGAGGATACAATCACAGAAATGACCAAGACCCTTTTAAACGAAAGCCTGGGAGACTGCAACAAAGTGGGTCTGAGCCCTTTCTGCAAACTTAACCCGGCACCATATGTGAGTCTTGCTTTTAAACTTTCTTGCTTTACTATTCGATTCTCTTGTCAACTCAACCTTGCCGACTTTCACAGGCTAAATCAAGTTTCTGGAAGAAAACCTATGACCACGAGGCTGCCAAAAAGGCCAGAGCTATCAAGAAAGCCGCTAAGAAAGCGGTTAGAAAGACAAAGAAGAAACCAAGCGCTTCTGACTTGTTTGAACTGAACGACATCTCTGAGTCGGAGGTAGCCCTTGACTCTCTTGGCTCGTTTTTCTATTATCTTATTGACACTGATTATTGCTCGGACGATACGGGGGCCAGCCAGGCTGTTGATGAAGAGGTAATTACTATATCATCTGGCTCAAAAACCTTGCCAAGACAGAAAATTCGACGAGTAACCCGAAAAGTAAGATTTTCACACCCTTTAGCTCATTTAGATCCTCACTTTCTTTTGAAGCAACATCAACACGAGAACCAACGTCAGACTCGGAACACCGGAGATGAAGAACTGTCCTCCGGCTTACCGAACACTCCGGTTTGACGGAAACGTCAAAATGAGGTCGTTCCACACTCAAACTCTCTTTACCCGCTGGCGGGTCTCATTCGTCAACCCCTGAACTCTTCCGATTCAAACTATCAGGAGGTCTCTCACTCTTCGTCTGGCGTCTCAAACTCAGCTGCCAGCTTTCAAGACTGCCCCTGGTTAACAATTTATTCTTTGTTCAGCTCTTCCTTATATCTTTATAACTTTGTACTGACTCATCTTAACCCGTGCAGTGGCCAAGCCAAACCCTGTAAGAGAGCAAAGGCGAGTAAACCAGCGACTGATCCAAAAATCATTGAGCCGGAGCAGCAAGTCTTAGCGATAGATGTTGAGAGATCAACAGAGCAATCTATTCACGATGCTCCTCCTGAAATTCCTGACATCTCTTTTGACCATGCCACTGTCACCTCTGTAACTGCTGAATCGTCAATCTCAACTAAGCCAACAGAGAAGCAGACTGAAGATGTCATAGTTACTGGCACCGGCTTTAGAGAATCGGGCAATCCAACTGTTCTGGCCAAACACACTGCTAAACAGGAACTTGCTGAGAAACGGAAAGTAAGATTTGACATGACTCATTATGCATAGCTGAGCAGCAATGAAGTGCTTTCCGGATATCTCAGTCAAGTCCACAGCAGCCGTGACCTTGAAATTGATATGGTGAAGCAGATGCATAAGAAGTTTGAGGTATGAATCTTGACTAAATCATATTCATCCTTCCAGCCCCCAAGTCTATTGGATATGATAGAATTGAATATGCTGTAGACTTAGAATATGATGAGTATTTTTCATAGAATCCTTTCAGAGTCGGCACACATCTTAATAGGAAATCTGAATTTGATGAACGTTGCCCCTGTAGCCCCCAAGGGCCGGCTTAATCAGTATGAATGAGTCGGTCCTATTCTTCATTGTGTATTTCTAGAACTTGCCTGTATACCCCTCATAAGCCGACGGTCAATGTTTATAGTGCCGTTGGGTTAGCATAAATGAATAATAAGAGAGAAGCAATATGCATTAGCCCCCAAGTGCCAAGTACTCTTGCTTGCAAAGTGCTTGGGACTTTATTGATATGAACTGGCACCTAAAGAACACTTCAGCAACCATTAGCCCCCAAGTGCCAAGTGTTGTTGCTTGCAAAAGGCTTGGGACTTTAATTCTTATAACCGGAAAATAATGTGTTTCGTAACTCCTTATTTATACAGGATACCACTGCTGAATTGCAATCGCAGTTAGATGATGCAAAGGGTCGGCTGAAGTTTCAAGAATCTGAGACCCAGAAGGCTGAATCAAAATTTCAATTTAGTCTGACTGAAACGAAGGAACTGAAGGCTAAATTTGAGACGGAGAAGTCTGCTAGGGCTGAAGAGAGAACCGCCTTGGTACAGCGAGCCGAAAAGGCAGAAGCAATTCTTGAAGAGGTGACGATTGAGCTCACCGGTTTAAAGCATCGTGTATCTTAGATGACTTCAGCTATCTTTGGTAAGCCGCCATGTCAAAAATTGAATCTTTCCTTTGGTAACATAAACCGCCGCTTAACCAATTCATGACTCATGCAGGCGGCAAGAGCAGCAAGCTTACCAAAGAGCCGCTTGTGAAGCTTAAAGCTATTTATACACTTGTTGAACAGTTATATACTGGAGCTCAGCGTGCATTGGCTACCATCTCTCCGTCCAACCAGACACCAAATCTTTTTATAGATATCTTGAGGAAGCTTTCTGTACCGCCTTCCAGGATTGATGAGATGAAGCGGTCGTCTGTGAGAGCCGGTGCCGTAACAGCTTTAAGCCGGGCTAAGGCGTGGCTACCAGAGTTAGACCCAACTGACTTAGCCACTGGCTATCAAAGTCTGAAGGAAGATGGCACAATTTTTGATCAAAAAGACTTTGCTGCCTGTGTCAATGATATCCGCCCTCTGGCCAGCCTGATTGCCAGTGAAACGGATCTGTCAAGATACCAGTCGGCTTACAGCATAGAAAACCTGAACATGCCTACTCCGGCTTACAAATTGATGGAGCTAATCCCTCCAATCAGTAAGCATACTTTCGCCCTTGAAATTGATCCGTGTGAACTTATCGATGAAGAAGCTGAATTTGAAGCTTTGGCTGGCGTCAATTGGTCATCACCGAACTTTCAGATAGAGGAGGACGAAGAACCGGAGAAGGGTAATCCGGAAGCTTCAAAGCAGCGAGTCCAGGAAGAGTGAACCACCGGGCGGTTTACATACTTGATCCTTTAGAAAAACACTTTATTTTGATTGGCTCATGGAGTCATGTAATAGGGTAGTGAAACTTTAATCTGTCGTGCCATTGTGCACGGTTCTGCATTTGCATAATATTGCTGACCCGCTGGTTTAAAAGACACCACTTTATGCCTATAACAGTGCTGACTTATGCAGATCAAATTAAACCTTATCCTGCACATAAACAGATAATAAGTGCCCTGGCGGCTTACCGCCGGGCGGGTCATGATGCCCAGCCGGTGCCACTAGGGACAGATGGTCCATAACCAGGGCCGACCTAGTTACCATGTTTAATATCTTTGCGAAAAATAATCATACCTGTAATGTATGTTTAAACATAATCATACCTGTAATGTATGTTTAAACTGCCGGCTTTATCAGTCTTCATGCAGTTAAAGAGTTGTAGAGCTATCGCTCCAGACATAAGATTGTTACCTTCTGGCGGCTTAGAGCCGTTCGTTAGGTCGGGTTGCAGAGACCCAGAGATGCTTCAAATATGAGCCATAAGTAGAGGAAGCTTGGCCGAACTTGCAAAAAGCGCACCGCAAAAGAAGAACCCACAAATAACAAGAGAACCAAAAAAAAGAGATCAAAAAACATCCGAGGCTTTTGCAGGCCGCCAAGCCAAAGGTTCTTCTTCAATGAAACTAACTTGTTGGCCACTGGAAGGTACGTGCGTGCTGTGAGCCGGCTCTCACAGTACCCAATCGACATTTGAACCTAGACAAGTGCAGGTATTTGCTTTAAAGATATATTTGTCTAGAGTGCGCAGGGCCAGAGTTGCATCTTGCATCACAGGCCGATTTATCGAAGTTTGAAGGAAGGCAACATTTTGAGCCTGGATCTATCCTGACTATCTGTAAGCCGTGCTCTCACATGACAACTGGCGTTTGAACCTTAGCAAGCTTAGGTCTTTGGTCGAATACTCCATATAAGACTGATCACCAAGAGTTCGCTGGGTCAATCAGGATGACCTGATGGAGTTGAAGCAGCTGGGTACATGTAGGATGACCCACAGGTTATGTCCTCTTTGGTCGAATACACCTATGTTTGAACATAACCCGGTCAAATGGGTAGTAACTCTGTGTTCTCTTTGGTCGATTACGCCTATGTTTGAACAGGAAGCCCCCAAGTGACATACTTTCGAATTGTTCTCATCGAGGACTTATGTTTGAGCTGTGTTATGCATCCAACTCTCTTTGGTCCCTGTAATTTGGGCGTCAAGCCTCTTGAGTAAACATGTAGGATGATGACAAACACTCAGCTTCGAGGAAGTGAAAACGACAGAGGCCCCGAATTATCAGGGATGTCGTCTTTATTATATTGTTCTACTATTTACATCATCAAACTATGTACATCATAAGAGCCGGTGGCTCAAGTATAGTAAGGCCGGAGATGAGCTATTCCATGGCCGACCAGTCTACTCCTCTGATGTGCGTGAATCTTTGTGCTCCCGAACATCAATCAGATAGTATGACCCGTCATGCAGATTCTTGCTGACGACAAAAGGTCCTTACGAAGGCGGTGATAGTTTATGCATATCAGTTTGATCTTGGATGAGCCGGAGTACTCAGTTGCCTTCTTGAAAAGTTCTAGTCTTGACGCGGCGGCTGTGATACCGGCGTAAATCCTGTTGATAAATTGCTGAGCGGGCTGCCGCAAGCTCACGCTCTTCATCCAATAAGTCCAATGCATCCTGACGTGCCTTCTCATTATCAGCTTCAACATAAGCCACCACCCGAGGCGAATCATGACGGATATCACTGGGAAGAACCGCCTCAGCTCCATAGACCATAAAGAAAGGCGTGTAGCCTGTAGATCTGTTGGGTGTTGTATTGATGCTCCATAACACTGAAGGTAACTCCTCCACCCAACAACTCGGCGTTCTCTTCAAAGGAACCATAAGCCGGGGCTTGATGCCTCGCAGAATCTATTGATTAGCCCGTTCCGCTTGACCATTAGATTGGGGGTGAGCCACGGAGGAGACATCAATTCGAATATGCTCACGTTGACAAAGCTCCCTCATAGCACCTTTGGACAGATTAGTGCCATTATCTGTTATGATACTGTGGGGAAAACCAAAATGGAAAATCACCTTCTTGATGAATTGAACCGCTGTTTCTGCATCACACTTGCTAACTGGCTCTGCCTCAATCCACTTGGTAAACTTGTCCACTCCCACCAAAAGGTGGATTTTATTATCCTTGGGCCTCTTAAAAGGCCCGACCATATCAAGCCCCCCAAGTCGCAAACGGCCAAGTTATTGGAATCATCCCCAATTCTTGAGCCGGAACATGAGCACGCCCTGAAAACTTCTGACAACCGTCACATCTACTGACCAAGTCCTCCGCATCTGCATGAGCCGTCAACCAATAGAACCCATGACCAAAAGCTTTGGCCATAAGGGACTTAGAACCGGCATGATGACCACAATCGTTTGGGCGTTTTTGTGAATACCCCCTTAACTGTTTAGAGAAGGTGCCTATATAAGGGAATATATCCCAACTGCCTCTCCATCTCATTCCACGCGGAAGAAACCCTAGTGCCTGCAAAAAATCTTCAAACATGGCTAGCGCCCCAAGCTCTTCCTCGCGCCCTCACGACCCTCGTGCGGGTGATTGGAAAAGATGTTCTGTGTCCCATGCGCATCTGAGGACACTTCAAGCGGAGGGATACCTCCCCCAGAGGATCTAGTCCCCGTACGGGCCGGACTAACGTGTATTGACAACCAAGCCCTGACAGAGAGCTTTCCCAATCCCTCCGAGGGAGAGCGGGTATGTTTCGTCCCCTTCCTTTTAAGAGGCGTAAGGTTTCCCGTCCACCCCTTTCTTAGGGTACTCCTGGAGTTCTATGGTCTTCAACTGCATGATTTTATGCCGGGGTCCATCCTGCATATTGCGGGTTTTGTCGCTTTATGCGAACTGTTTTTGGGCTGCGAGGCTCACTTTGAGTTGTGGAGAAAGTATTTCTGCCTTGTCCCTCGATCGGAAGAAGGATCCGTATTTGAAGTTGGGGGCACCGAAGTATGGCACATAGCCGGGACAGGCTATCCGCCAGGTACTCCGAACAAAGCATCCGCAGAGTGGCCTTCAGAGTGGTTCTATATTGAGGACGTCGCTCTGCCGGATCCAATCCGGCGCGGACTACCCAAGTTTTCTAGTGCTCCACCAAATAAGCTTTACAATTGGTGTCCTCGCAATCCCTCGGGAGAAGAGAGAGCAGAGGTTAGCAGACTGGCTGGTAAAATCAGATTGCTCGCCAATTCAGGGCTATCCATAATCGAAGTGATGGCTATTTCAATAAAGCGACGCGTGTAGCCGCTTCAAGCCAGAGGATTTCCAATGTGGCACTATAATGGCCAAGATGACGCCTCGTGCTGCTTACGCCTAGGTCTAGATGACCCTGCCGCTCTAGCCGCTGTCTTGGAAGGTCTCTATAAGGGAGAGAAACAAGACTTTATTCGCCTGACGTGCCGGGAGGGTTTTTCAATGTACAATCCTCCTGACTGGGTGAGTTTCTCTTATGGCCGTCCATCTTTTTTATTATGATATATTATCTGAACTGAATTCGGTTTCTCCTAATAGGAGTGGAGGAAGGTGATCGAGGGGATCAATAGTCCCGCCCCTCAGCCAGAGGATCAGTTTCAAAATGCAGGCTCCGGATACGATGAAGATCCGGACGTGGGCATAAAACTAGAAGAAGGAGTCTTCTACCAAGCCTGCCGTGAGGGTCCCCTGGTGGCCATAGTAGCCGATTACGCATGCCTCATTCCTTCCTCCCGTGTAAGTATTTTAGGACATATCTCTTCAAAGGAGAAGATTCCTAATGCGCATTTACCCACTGTATTCTATCATACTTGAACATGGACAGCGTTCCTTGCGCCGAACTGCGCGTAGGCCGTCAACCGAGAGGGCGGCGCCCGCGTCGGACGAGGTCTTGAAGCGAAAAAGGACCGCGGACACCAGCGAACCTTCAAAGATGTATGTATGTTTTAACATGTGCCGGGTGGTGAAATCGGCATTACAACTTTCTGCTTTGTTTCTTCCTTTTAGGAGGAATACACACCGGACTGTCTCTGGAGGCAATGCAGGCCAAGCTCCAGTCAATCCGGCATCGGGCCCGTCAGGGGTAAATGCTAATTCGGCGCCGGATTGTCCTATCCAGGAGGATTCTGATGAAGTGTCAGCCACCAATTCCGAAGTGGAGGTTGCGATTATTCACCGGCGGCGGAAAGTAGCCATGCGTGACCCCGCTTTTTCTGAGCAGGCGTTTAACGCCCTCAGCTCTGTAGATGCCTATATCCGAGCCGCTCAAGACAGACTCACCGGAGCCACTCATCAGCTTTCAAAAGATATGCAAGTAAGTGTTTATTTTGATTGTTCCCATGCCAGTAGCCCCCGAGACTTAAAGTAGTTGGTACAACTAATTTGAGGATCGTTGTGTTTTATAAGTGCTTGATACGTCTCCAACGTATCTATAATTTTTTTATTGTTCAATGCTATTATATTATGCGTCAAGGATGTTTTATGGGATTCTATATACACTTTTATATGATTTTGGGACTAACCTATTAACCCAGAGCCCAATGTCAGTTTCTGTTTTTCTCCTGTTTTAGGTTCTCACAGAAAAGGAATATCAAACGGAGCCCAATTGACCTGAAATTCAACAGAGGTGATTCTTGGACCAGAAGAAGCCCACGGAGTACCGGAGGAGGACCAGGAGATGCACGGGCTGCCCACGAGGGAGGGGGGCGCCCCCTACTAGGTGCGCCCCCTGCCTCGTGGACAGCCCGTAGACCCCCTTTACTTGCCCCCAACTCCAACACCTCCTATATATACTGAAACCTCCGGAAAATAACCCAGATCGGGAGTTCCCCCACCGAAAGCCTCTGTTGCCACCGAAAACCAATCTAGACCCTGTTCCGGCACCCTGCCGGAGGGGGGAACCCTCTCCGGTGGCTATCTTCATCATCCCGGCGCTCTCCATGACGAGGATGGAGTAGTCCACCCTCGGGGCTGAGGGTATGTATCAATAGCTATGTGTTTGATCTCTCTCTCTCTCATGTTCTTGAGATGGCACGATCTTGATGTATCGCGAGCTTTGCTATTATAGTTGGATCTTATGATGCTTCTCCCCCTCTATCTTCTTGTAATGCCCTTTGAAGTTATCTTATCGGATTGAGTCTTTAAGGTTTTGAGAACACTTGACGCATGTCTTGCATGTGCTTATCTATGGTGACAATGGGATATCACGTGATCCACTTGATGTATGTTTTGGCGATCAACCTGCGGGTTCCGTGACCTTGGGAATCTATGCATAGGGGTTGGCACACGTTTTCATCTTGACTCTCCAATAGAAACTTTGGGGCACTCTTTGAAGTACTTTGTGTTGGTTGAATAGATGTTTCTGAGATTGTGTGATGCATATCGTATAATCATGCCCATGGATACTTGTGGTGACAATGGAGTATCTAGGTGACATTTGGGTTTTGGTTGATTTGTATCTTAAGGTGTTATTCTAGCACGAACTCTATGATAGATTGAACGGAAATAATAGCTTCATGTTATTTTACTACAGACTCTTGAATAGATCGATCAAAAAGAATAAGTTTGAGGTGGTTTCGTACCCTACCATAATCTCTTCGTTTTTTCTCCGCTATTAGTTACTTTGGATTGACTCTTTGTTGCATGTTGAGGGCTAGTAATATGATCCAATTATGTTATCCTTGTTGAGAGAACTTGCAATAGTGAAAGTATGAACCCTAGGCCTTGTTTCCTATCATTGCAACATCGTTTATGCTCACTTTTATCTTTACCTTGCTGTTTTATATTTTCAGATTACAAAAACCTATATCTACCATCCATAATGCACTTGTATCACCATATCTTCGCCGAACTAGTACACCTATACAATTTACCATTGTATTGGGTGTGTTGGGGACACAAGAGACTCTTTGTTATTTGGTTCAGGGTTGCTTGAGAGATACCATCTTCATCCTACGCCTCACACGGATTGATAAACCTTAGATCATCCACTTGAGGGAAATTTGCTACTGTCCTACAAACCTCTGCACTTGGAGGCCCAACAACGTCTACAGGAAGAAGGTTGCGTAGTAGACATCAGTGCTTCGAGAAAAGAATAACTCTTTATCCAAAGAACTTGAAGAGTGCCGGACCCAAATCGCCGAATTGAAAAATTCGAAGGAATCCAGAAAGGATGCTGGTGGTAAGAATAATTGTGTCCGGAAGCATGGTTCTGCTGATTACTATTATGTATGTACTAATTTGTAATACAACAACATGATCGACCGACCAACTGGAGAGGGATCTAAGAGCTGCCTTAGCAGACAAAAAATTTGCCGAAGGGGAAACAGTCGCTAGCGAGCGTGTGCTGACGCAAGCTATGGAGAAAAGGAACCAAGCACATGATAGAAATATTAGGCTCGAACATGAGCTAAAGGGCGTAAAGGCCCAACTCTCAAGCACGTTGGAAGAGAACTGGAGGCTAAAAAGCGGCATGTTTAGTATGTCCCTTATACCTAGCTCTCCTTGTAGTATCTTATTTTGAAAGTTTCTTATAAAACTTTTCCCGCAGGTTTGTTGACTGGGCAGCCTGAAGGCGGAGTCTCCGGTTTTGAGGTTGACGTGCTGCAAGAACTTTCTAAGGTCCATGAACGGGCTCGGAAGGCCATGAAGAGTATGGCTAGGGCTCTATGGCCTGGCAACTCACCTCCAGAAACTATGGAGGATTTGTCGGACCTGTTCAAAGGGGCTCGACGCCACTTCGAACTATAGAAAGCATCAGCATGCCGCATGGGTGCTCGAGAAGCCTGGGCCTGGTGAATACGCGCTACACTCGTCTTGATCCAAATCACATGGCCCGCGTGGGACCTCGAGGGTCCGAGGGACAAGAAATTGCCACGCATTTGGTCTATGACGAAGTAGAGATAGCTTCCAAGCTTTCCCAACAGGACTGTAAGCTAGACAGCCTGATAGAGGGAATAGAAAATGAGTAGTCGTTTGATTCTATGTATTAATGTACTTTTACCATCAAACTTATCTCCAGCCGAATTTATATAAAGTTTGTCATGGCCGACCATCTGCTTTAAACTCCATAAAACCAAAGGCAGAGTGCTTCCGAATACTGTATCTGTGTTAAAACACGTGATATGTTCTGAAACCAGGCAATCCGGTCATAATTGCTTGAACAGACGAACTGTGTTCGGGGAGTTATGTTATATTACTATTTAACGTAAGAAACATCTTCCAGAGAGAAAAGTTCCGTTAGGGGTTCCTTTCCCTGGGTCGGCGTGCATAAAGATGCGGGCCTAGGCTTTCGATCCTATGAGAAGGATAGTAGGATGCCATCTCCTGTGATAGTTTAAAATACGCTTTAAAATGCGATATGTCATATATCCACCGACCAATTATTCGCTTTAGAGCGCTAGCTTTTGGCTTCACCCAGTCTGAGGTACATATCCGGATTACCCGGTTGTAACAATCGCATAGGTGCTCCCTTTACACCCTAGCCGAACAATCAGGAACGTAGGGGTAAGCATAGGAGCTAGACAACCCAGCTTGGCCAGAACTTAAGTCATATCGGTGCATATCATGGCAAGGAAGAACTGTAAAAATAGATGACATTTTAAGCAATAAGCTTTATTTATAATGGGCTTCGTTAAAGAAGCACCCATGTATATTTGGGGTAGATACATTCGAGGATGTACTTATCGTGTGGCAGTTCGGGCGAGCTGAATACTTGCCAATGAGAGAAAAATATAAAAATGAAAAGAGAAAAATGAAAAAGTAAAAGACAAGACCTAACTTGTAAGGAGGAATAAAAAAATTACTACCGTACTATCCATAAAATCGCCGGAGCCTGGCAGCGTTCCACGGGTTCGGCTCAAGGCGGTTATCCTGTGCATTGCGAAGGCGATAGGCTCCCCCAGATAGTACTTCATCGATAATGAAGGGGCCCTCCCATTTTGGTTTGAGCTTGTCCTTTTTCTTCTCTGGGAGGCGTAAAACGAGTTTGCCGACGTTGTATGTCTTGGCCCGCACTTCTCTGCTCTGGTATTGCCTGGCCTGTTGTTGATAGAATGCGGAACAGGCTTGCGCTGTATCGCGCTCCTCTTCAAGACCATCTAGGTCGTCCTACCGATCTAGCTCGGCTTCTCGAGGTGAGTCATGAATAATGTCGTAGGGCAGAACAGCCTCTGCGACGTACACCATGAAGAAAGGTGTATATCCGGTCGTACGATTGGGTGTGGTCCGCAGCCCCCAGAGTACGAAGTCAAGCTCTTCGACCCAATGTTTATCAGACTCCCGTAAGGAATGCACTAGTCGGGGTTTAATGTCGCTCATTATCAGACCATTGGCTCTTTCGACTTGACCGTTTGTTTGAGGATGGTATAAAGAAGTGTAGTCATGTTTAATACCTAACTTTGCGCACCATTTTTTTACCTCGTCAACTATGAAGTTGGAGCTGTTATCCATGATAATACTGTGCGGGACACCATAATGGTGTACTACGCCGGATACAAAATCTATCACAGGCCCTGCCTTAGCTGTTTTCACTGGTTTGGCTTCAATCCATTTAGTGAATTTATCTACCATCATGAGTAAGTATTTCTTTTTATGACTTCCCCCTTGAAGAGGTCCGACCATATCCAGCCCCCAGACCGCAAAAGGCCAAGTAATGGGGATTGTTATCAGAGCGGTGGGAGGCATGTGACTTTGATTTGCAAAGAGCTGGCAGCCAACGCAGTGTTGGACTAAGGTTTGGGCATCTGCTCATGCAGTAGGCGAGTAAAAGCCAGCACGAAAAGCTTTGCCTACGAGCGCCCATGTTGCGTCATGGTGGCCGCCCATTCCAGCGTGTATTTCAGTGAGAATTTTCCTTCCCTCCTCTTCGGAGATGCACCTTTGGAGAATACCAGTTGTGCTTTTCTTATATAGTTCACCTTTGTGAACTTTGTAGGCATTAGAACGCCGGAATATGCGCCGGGCCTCATTTTGGTCATCGGGGAGTTCCTATCTTTTAAGGTAAGCAAGGAAGGGCTCTGTCCAGGGGGCTATGACAGCCATGATTTCGTGAGCCGAGGGAGTTATCTCCATTTTTGAGTCTCCAATGACATCTTGATTGTGTTCGGCTGGGGGTGTGTTCGGATCCGAATTCGTATCGCTGCTCGCGTCCTGCCATATTACTAATGGCTTAAACAGCCTTTCCACAAATGTGTTAGGTGGGACGGGGTCACGTTTAGCTCCCATGCGAGCGAGTACGTCAGCGGCCTGGTTAATATCCCGGGCTACGTGATGGAATTCCAACCCCTCAAATCGAGCCGACATTTTTAATATGGCATTGCGATAAGCTGCCATTTTGAATGCTTCGCATCAAAATCTCCATTAATTTGAGTGATAGCGAGGTTTGAGTCTCCGCGTACCTCGAGGCATTGTATGCCCATGGATACAGCTAGGCGGAGACTATGTAATAGGGCCTCATATTCGGCCGCATTATTTGAGTCCGTATACATAATTTATAGGACGTACCAGACTGTATCCCCAGTTGGGGATATCAATATTACGCCGGCCCCTAATCTGGCTAGCATTTTGGAACCATCGAAGTACATTGTCCAGTGGGAATATGAGCTGTACTCTTTAGGGAGTTCGGCTTCAGTCCATTCTGCGACAAAGTCAGCCAACACCTGGGATTTAAAAGTCCGACGTGGTTTATAGGATATTTCGAACGGCAAGAGCTCAATGGTCCATTTGGCTATGCGTCCAGTGGCGTCTTTATTGTTGATAATATCGTTGAGTGGTACCTCGGATGCCACTGTGATCGAACACTCTTGAAAGTAGTGTCGGAGTTTCCGAGATGACATGAAGACCGCATAGGCAATTTTTTTATAGTGGGGGTACCGTGATTTGCACGGTGTTAGAACCTCGGATACATAGTATACGGGCTTTTGGATAGGGAATTTATGTCCCTCTTCGGCTCGTTCGACAACGAGCACGACACTCACTACTTGGTGAGTGGCTGATATATACAGCAGCATTCGTTCGCCAACACCGGGGGTAGCTAGGATTGGGTTGCTCGCTAGTAGAGCTTTTATTTCTTCCAATCCAGTTGTGGCTGCTTCCGTCCATTTGAAGTTGTCAGTGCGTCGTTGCAATTTATAAAGTGGCAATGCTTTTTCTCTTAATCTGGAGATGAAGCGGCTTAAAGCTACGACGCAGCCTGCTAGTTTTTGCACTTGCTTGAGGTCGGTTGGTATTTTGAGTTCTGACAAGGCCCGGATTTTGGCTGGGTTGGCTTCGATTCCTCTATGGGATACGATGAACCCTAATAGCTTTCCGGCTGGAACGCCGAAGACACATTTTTCCGGATTGAGCCTTATGTCATATTCTCGTAGGTTGGCAAACGTAAGGCGAAGATCTTCCACCAGAGTCTCGACGTGTTTGGTCTTCACGACTACGTCGTCAACATATGCCTCCACTGTTTTGCCAATTTACTTTTCTAAGCATGTTTGAATCATGCGTTGATATGTGGCGCCAGCGTTTTTAGTCCAAAGGGCATAGTGTTGAAACAAAAAGGGCCGTACGGGGTAATAAATGCCGTTGTGGACTGATCGAATTCCTTCATCTTTATCTGATGGTATCCGGAATAAGCATCAAGGAAGCACAACGATTCATGTCCGGCAGTTGCATCAGTGATTTGATCAATGCGGGGCAAAGGAAAGGGATCCTTTGGATAGGATTTATTCAAGCCTGTGAAGTCAACGCAGAGGCGCCAGGATTTATCCTTCTTTGGTACCATGACTAGGTTGGCTAGCCAATCCGGATGTTTAATTTCTCTGATGAATCCGGCTTCCAATAGCTTGGCGTGCTCTTCTCCCATTGCTTGTTCGGAAAACCGTCACAGTGACTGCTTGACTGGTTTGAATCCTTTGATAATGTTGAGGCTGTGTTCGGCCAGCCTGCGTGGGATTCCTGGCATATTTGAAGGGTGCCAGGCGAATATATCCAAATTTTATCGAAGGAAGGCGCGTAACGCGCTGTCCACTGCCGGATCCACCTGTGCCCCGATGGTTGCTGTCTTATTAGGGTCCGTTGGGTGCACTTGAAATTTAATGATTTCATCTGCTGGCTTAAAGGAGGTAGACTTCGATCTTTTGGCGAGGATCACGTCGTCCTTATCTACCTTTGATCGTAGGGTAGTTAATTCTTCGGCCACAAGGGCTTCGGATAGTGCCTCTAAGGCTAAGGATGCCATCTTGTTTTCGGCGCGGAGTGCTCTATCTGGATCACTTGTTAATGTGATCACTCCATTGGGCCCTGGCATTTTAAGCTTCATGTACCCGTAATGGGGTATAGCTTGAAAGTGTGAGAAAGGTTCCCATCCTAGAAGGGCGTGGTATCCGCTATAAAAGGGCACAATATGGAAGAGTAGCTCCTCCGATCTGTAGTTATCGGGCGTGCCGAATACTACGTCGAGCTTAATGCTTCCCGAACACCTGGCCTCACGGCTTGGTATAATTCCTCTAAAGGTTGTGTTGGTGTGCTCAATGCAGGATTTCTCGACCTTCATTTTGGCAAGCGTTTCCTCATATATGAGGTTTAGTTCGCTTCCTCCGTCCGTAAGTACTTTAGTGAGGCAGAAGCCGTCCACTATTGGCCGGACTCGAGGTGCGTATTCGGCAGAAAAACTAATTGCCGCGTTACTCCATGGGCTTGCAGAGCTAATTTGGTGAACCTCGGCAAGTTCGCGATTTGCTCTCTTGCGGCGGTTATTTGAGGAGAACGTCTCGAAGACAGTGCAGACATCGATGTCCTTCTCTTTTGATACGGTGTTGGCGAGAATTGCCATACCGCTCTTTGCTACCTGTCGGAGTACCCAACATGCTCTAAGGCAATGGTTTGGGACATTATCCGGGGTTGCGTGTATTTGGCAAGGTGTATCGAGTAGTTCATCCAGTACGGACTTGTTCCTTAAAGAAGGCTTGTTCTTCTTGCCAATAGGCATGCTATCGGATGACCTACTAGGGTATGTCCGTTTAGCCTTGGTAGTGTATTGTCCGAATATGGATTGTTCAAGAGGCGTACTCAGGGATTTCCAAGTATTTTCCATTGCGCAGTACTTCCGTACTAACTGCGATAGGTCTATGAAACTCAGAACACGACGTCGGTTGAGGGCGTTCGAGATGCCCTTAACCCTGCAATTGCGGTAAAATATGGAAACCGCTTCATCGTCGCAGCAGTCCTTGATCTTGTTTTGAACAAGTAGGAATTTGGCCTAGAAGTGGTTGACCGTTTCCTCGGGCTGCTGTTGTATGTTCGCAAGATCATCTATGTCCGGGAGTCTGGATTTGCTTGGAGATTTTTTCCCAGGGTGGGTGGGTGTTCGTAATTTTGAATCCCGATGCAAATTGGTATTCGGAGTTTTGACAACCTCAATTGTGGGTGATCCGGACTTGACAGGGTCTAATCGTTCCCTGGGCCCGACGCTAACCCCAGAGCTCACGAAATACAAAGTGCCTCCCGGAAGAAGAGTATTCGGCTCGATGGGTTCGGAGATCCGAACTGTGTCGGTCTTCGACTCGAGAGGGGGAGTCTCTTCGGCTCCGTCCTAAACTGCTGCCACTAGGTGAGTGATCGGTGAAGGATCGATCTCACCACGGCCGAATGTAGATCTGGTCTGCTCTTCTGGCGATGAAAGCCCCAGGGCGGCGATGCGATCTAGCAGCTCATTTAAGGGTGAGAGTTCTGCTGAGGTCGCATCATCGGGCTGGCCGGAATCGGCATAAAGGTGATGCTCGATGGCTGCAGGGAGTGCGGCCGGCCCAGAGGCCATGCAAGCGCATACAACGAACCCGCCGAGCTGGAGAACCTGGCCGATAGCCAAGTTATTTTCGAGGGTGATCCCGTCGTTGATGACGAGATGAGCCATCGATCACTCATTGTGAGCGCACAGCGGAGCTCTCAATGAAAGCACCATTGTCGGTGTCAAAACCGGCAGATCTCGGGTAGGGGGGCCCAAGCTATGCATTTAGAGGATCAATGGTAACAGGAGGCTGGGGACACGATGTTTACCCAGGTTCAGGCCCTCTCGATAGAGGTAATACCCTACTTCCTGCTAGATTAATATGGATGAATATGAGTACAAGAGTTGATCTACCTCGAGATCATAATGGCTAAACCCTAAAGTCTAGCCTATGAGGATATTGTGATGATGATGATGATGATGATCCCCTCTATAGACTAAACCCCTCGGCTTATATACACGCCAGAGGGGACCTAGGGTTACAAGGGTGACTTGGGGAGGAGGTAATTGATATATCCAGACTCTACACTTGCCTTTCTATGTACATAAGAGTCCTGACCGAATACGGGGGAGGGTCTTCTATTTCTTCTTTACGCGGCCCCTCAGTACGGCCCAGCTGCAATGACCCGGATGTCTGAGGACCCCTGAATACAGGACTCCCTCACCAGAGACGCCTCAACTGATGGTGATGCTGGTCCCGGCGCCGTACAAGGCGCCGGACAAGAAGTCCAAGAAGAAGAGCAAGGAGGCCGAGGGCGGCCCCTGCCCTACGGACGCGAAGTCCGAGGAGATCAACATCCTATCCTCCGAAGATGAGGAGGATGACGAAGAAGAAGAGTCCCCTACACAAGGAAGGGGAAAGAAGAGGGCGGCCGCTGCTGATGCAAGCAAGGCCGCACCTCGGAGGAGGCTGAACCTCCCCGTTCATTCGAACTCATCGTCCGAACATAGCTTTGTGGTGAAGCCTAGGGATAAGCCCCCAACCGAAACGTAAGTTTGTTTGGATATGTTAATTGTTGCACCTTGTTTATTTAGCATTTTATTGCTTTCTAAGTATTTCTCACCTGCTGACCTACAACCCTCCCCGAGCACACCCCGACGCCTCCTTATCGGAGGGGAACTCTCTAGCGCCTGGAGAGACGGAGAGTGACTCGCTGGTCCGAGCTCCATCGCTCGTGGCCCGCGGGGACACCGAAGTGTCCTCCCAGCGTGTGTCTTCCGCTCAAGGAGATGGGGGCGGGGCAAGTGATCGGGCGACCGAGGGTAACACCTCGGCTGCCGCTGACCATGGGGAAACAATCCCCATGGAGACCGAAGACGGGGGGCCCAAACAATCCGGGGCCCTATCGAATACTAATCCGGAGCCTAGCACGGCTCTGGGGTCCGAAGACCAGATACCCAAGGCGGGGAGGATACAATGGTGCCCGGGGTCAATCCAGAGGCACTCGACCCTCTAGCGGGAGCACTACAGAGTGCTTCCTTCATGGAGGAGCACCGTGATACGGCTCCACCGTATCTATAATTTTTTATTGTTCCATGCCAATATTCTACAACTTTCACTTAATTTTGGGAACTTTTTAGACTATTTTTTGGGACTAACATATTGATCTAGTGCCCAGTGCCAGTTCCTGTTTGTTGCATGTTTTTTGTTTCGCAGAATATCCATATCAATTGGAGTCCAAACCGACGGAGATTTTTTTGGAATATATGTGAATTTTGGGAAGCGGAACCAACATGAGACGATGCCCGAGTGGGCCACAAGGTAGGGGGCGCGCCCACCAGGGGCAGGCACTCCTTGGGCCCTCGTGGCCACACCGTAAGGCGGTTGATGCCCTTCTTTCACCGCAAGAAAACTAATATCCGGATAAAAATCATGTCAAAAAATCAGCCCAATCGGAGTTACGGATCTCAGGGAATATAAGAAACTGTGAAGGGACAGAATCTGGGAACGCAGAAACAGAGAGAGACACAGAGACAGATCCAATCTCAGAGGGGCTCTCGCCCCTCCCATGCCATGGAGACCATGGACCAGAGGGGAAACCCTTCTCCCACCTAGGGAGAATGTCAAGGAAGAAGAAAAAGGAGGGGGGCTCTTCCCCCTCGCTTCCGGTGGCACTGGAGTGTCACTAGGGCCATCATCGTGTGGGAGCGATCTACACCAACACCACCGTCATCTTCACCAACATCTCCATCACCTACCCCCATCTATCTACAGCGGTCCACTCTCCCGCAACTCGTTGTACCCTCTACTTGAACATGGTGCTTTATGCTTCATATTATTATCCAATGATGTGTTGCCATCCTATGATGTATGAGTAGATTATCGTTGTCCTATCGGTGATTGGTGAATTGCTATGATTGATTTAAATTACTTGTGGTTATGTTGTTGTCCTTTGGTGCCCATCATATGAGCGCGCGCGTTGATCACACGATAGGGTTAGTTGTATGTTGATAGGACTACGTATTGGAGGGCAAGAGTGACAGAAGCTTCAACCTAGCGTAGAAATTGATGCATACGGGATTGAAGGGGGACCATTATATCTTAATGCTATGGTTGGGTTTTACCTTAATGTATGTTAGTAGTTGCGGATGCTTGCTAATAGTTCCAATCATAAGTGCATAGAATTCCAAGTAAGGGATGACATGCTAGCAGTGGCCTCTCCCACATAAAACTTGCTATCGGTCTAGGAATGTAGTCAATTGCTTAGGGGCAATTTCGCAACTCCTACCACCACTTTTCCACACTCGCTATATTAACTTTATTGCTTCTTTATCTTTACAACCCCTAGTTTATATTTACGTGCTCTTTATATTCTTGCAAACCTATCCCACAAAAACTACAAACTACTTCTAGTTTCATACTTGTTCTAGGTAAAGTAAACGTCAAGCGTGTGTAGAGTTGTATCAGTGGTCGATAGAACTTGAGGGAAGGTTTTTTTTGCCTTTAGCTCCTCATTGGGTCGACACTCTTACTTATCAAAAGAGTCTACAACTGATCCCCTACACTCGTGGGTTATCAAGACCTTTTTCTGGCGCCGTTGCCGGGGAGCAATAGCGTGGGGTGAATATTCTCGTGTGTGCTTGTTTGCTTTATCACTAAGTAGATTTTTTTGCTCTTCTAAGTTGTTATATATCTTTAATTATGGATATGGAACAAGAAATACCAAAAAACTTAGGTGTACTTGCTACTCATGGAGATGGGGAACCACCTAAAACCCTCGATGCTCATTATGTGAAAGATATTATGTACTACTTTGATAATCCTGAGAAAACCCCATTCAACTATGTAATGGGAGTAACGTTGGATCAACGTGAATACTTTAGGGATTATCGCTTGACACAAAAAGGGGAACTGTTATGGGATCAAATTCATATGTTGCATTGCTTTGCTCGGCAACTATGCTTGAGACATGATTATACTTGTCGCTCTAGGATGAGGGCTCCACACCTTCCCTTTTCATGCAAATTTAGTAATAATGAAACCTTAGCTTCTTATGCTAATGGTATATATGATTATTATGATGTGGAACAAATAAAAGAATTCGTTGCTTTTAAGGGTGCATATGAAATTGAATCTTTGTTTAGAAAGAATGATGCTTTTGATGATGATGTTTCTAGGCCTGAAAATCTTGCTATATTGAAATATTGCTATTTGAATTATGAATATAACTCCAATATTGATGCGTTTATTGAGAAAGTCTCCGCTGTCCAAGAAGAGACTAATATTTTGCAGGAAACTATGGAAGAAGAAAATGATGACATCGTGAGCTCATTAGGTGAAAAAGATGATGAGGAGAGCGAAGAACAAAAGTAGGAAGAGCGGATTAGCTACCCGTGCCCACCTTCTAATGAGAGTATCTCTTCAACTCATACATTATTTAATTTCCCTTCATGCTTACCGAAGGATGATTGCTATGATGATTGCTATGATCCCGTTGATTCTTATGAAATATCCCTTTTTGATGATGCTTGCTATGCTTGTGGCCAAGATGCCAATATGAATTATGCTTATGGAGATGAACTTGCTATAGTTCCTTATGTTAAACATGAGATAATTGCTATTGCACCCACACATGATAGTCCTATTATCTTTTTGAATTCTCCAAACTACACTATATCGGAGAAGTTTGCACTTATTAAGGATTATATTGATGGGTTGCCTTTTTCCGTTACACATGATGATTTTGATGAATATAATATGCATGTGCTTGCTGCTCCTACTTGCAATTATTATGAGAGAGGAACTACATCTCCGCCTCTCTATGTTTCCAACATGATAAAATTGCAAGAACCTGCTTATACTATGCATTGGCCTTTACTTGATGTGCATGAATTGTTTTTGTATGACATTCCTAGGCATAAGAAGAGAGTTAGACTTCGTTCTTGCATGACACATATCACTCGGCGCTCACTACTAAATGCCAAATCATTGCTAAATAAAATTGGCTTTAATATACCTTGGGATCCGGGTGGATCCATTACTTGAGCACTATCTGCCTAGCTTAATGGCTCTAAAGAAAGCCCTGCCAGGGAGACAACCCGGAAGTTTTAGAGAGTCATTTATTTCTGTTGTGTGCTTTTATAAATTTTAAAATAAAACAAAATAAAGAGGGGAACCTAAAACTTTTTCAAAAAGAAAAGTGAAAGTAAGAAGGACGAGCACCGTTGAAATGGGGGAGCTCCTTGAACTTTATTCATGCCCATGGAAACTTTGCAAATCTTGAATTACAGAAACTTTTCATCAAAAATAATTACCCCCTTGTACAATTCCATTGTATTATAAAAATAATGTGCCAAGAGTTTCCTTTAGGATGATTAAACTGCTTGTTGGTTTGTGCCGCGCAAAAATAGAAACTTTGGCTGTAGTGCGCGATTTTACATTTTTTACTGGAATGTCGAAAGGATCTGAAACTATTTGCAAAGTCTTCCTATACAAATTGTTGATTGTTCCTAATTTTCCCATAATTTTTAGGGTTACAGAAGTATGGTTAATGTTCAGAGTACTACAGACTGTCCTGTTTTCACAGATTGCTATTATAGTTTCATTATTTGCATATGTTTGAATTCTTGTTGATGCCTCCTTGACTTGGGGCCATAGAATTTTGATAGCGTACAGTAGCTAATGCTTGTTTATAATTATACAATAATGTTAGAGCAGTACATGATGGGATTTCATTGATCATATGCACTAACCCCGCCACTAAAAGTTCGATTAAGTTTTTTGTGGATGAAGTGTTCGAGGATCGAGGAGGTCTCGATGTGAGAAGAAGGAGGAGAGGCAAGAGCTCAAGCTTGGGGATGCCCAAGGCACCCCAAGTAAATATTCAAGGAGACTCAAGCGTCTAAGCTTGGGGATGCCCCGGAAGGCATCCCATCTTCCTTCAACAAGTATCGGTATGTTTTCGGATTCGTTTCGTTCACATGATATGTGTAAACTCTTGGAGCGTCATGTGCTTTTTCTTTTTCTTTTAATAAATGCACCATGCTGGTATGAGATATTACTTGGTTGATTTATAGAATGCTCTTTGCACTTCACTTATATCCATTGAGTATGGCTATATAGAATGCTTCATGTGCTTCACTTATATCATTTGAAGTTTGGATTGCGTGTTTCTCTTCACATAGAAAATTGCCATTTTTAGAATGCTCTTTTGCTTCACTTATAATTGATAGAGCGTGGGCATAACTTTTGTAGAAAGAATTAAAACTCTCTTTCTTCACTTATATCTATTTAGAGAGTTGACAGGAATTGGCCATTCACATGGTTAGTCATAAAATCCTACATAAACTTGTAGATCGCTGAATATGATATGTTTGATTCCTTGCAATAGTTTTGCGATATAAAGATGGTGATATCAGAGTCATGCTAGTGGGTAGTTGTGGATTGTAGAAATACTTGTGTTGAGGTTTGTGATTCCCGAAGCATGCACATATGGTGAACCGTTATGTGACGAAGTTGGAGCATGATTTATTTATTGAGTGTCATCCTTTGTGTGGAGGTCGGGGGCGCGCGATGGTTAACTCCTACCAACCTCACCCCTAGGAGCATGCGTGTAGTACTTTGTAAAGATGGCTAATAAATTTTTGCAATAAGTATGTGAGTTCTTTATGACTAATGTTGAGTCCATGGATTATACGCACGCTCACCCACCATATACCTTCCTCAAAACAGCCACCATACCTTCCTATTCTGGCATTTCCATGGCCATTCCGAGATATATTGCCATGTAACTCTACCGTTCCGTTTATTATGACACACACCATCATTGTCATACTGCCTTGCTTGATCGTAAGATAGATAGCATGATGTTTCCATGGCTTGTCCGTTTCTTGATGTCATTGCTACGCTAGATCATTGCACATCCCGGTACACCACCGGAGGCATTCACATAGAGTCATATGTTGTTCTCGCTTCGAGTTGTAATCTTTGAGTTGTAAGTAAATAAAAGTGTGATGATCTTCATTATTAGAGCATTGTCCCATGTGAGGAAAGGTCAAATAAAAAAAAGACATGGCCTAAAAAATATAGAGAGGGGCTAAAAAAAGCCCCTCCAAAAAAACAAAAAAAATGAGAGAAAATAGAGAAGGGACAATGCTACTATCCTTTTCCACACTTGTGCTTCAAAGTAGCACCATGATCTTCATAATAGAGAGTCTCTTGTTTTGTCACTTCCATATACTAGTGGGAATTTTCATTATAGAACTTGCCTTGTATATTCCAAGGACGGGCTTCCTCAAATGCCCTAGGTCTTCATGAGCAAGCAAGTTGATGCACACCCTGTCGTGGTTCTAAGTCTGACAGTACGAGTAGGGGGTACGAATGGGGCGGCAAGGCCCTAGCTATGGTGGAGTTGTACACAAGGTGTTTACGAGTTCATGCCCTTCTCGGAGGAAGTAACAGCCCTACGTCTCGGTGCCCGGAGGCGGTCGACTGGTATGTGTATATGTGAGTTACAAAGATGCGAACCCTTGTACCGGAGGAGGGGGGTGGCATATATAGTGCGCTAGGACCCTATCCATGCTCCACGTTACCAAGGGTTCAATGTACATTAAGGCAGGCGTTACTGATAATGCCTACAGTAAAGAGTAATTAAGGCATTTACTACGGCGAGTAAATACCAGACCGTTATTGTCCTAAGGGATCCTTGACCTTCGGGAGTCGAGTGCCTTGGATTGGTCGAGTGGAGTTGAGTCGTCTTGTAGGTGATGTCCAGTCGAGTGGGATGTCCTCTTGGGCCGTGTCAGTCGACTGTCTTTGTCATCATAAATTTTGTCTTTTGATCTTCTAGGGTAGTGACCTTGGGTGGGGTACCTTGGTCGGGCCTGTGACCCTACCCTAGGTCTGTAACCTCGTCAGTAGCCCCTGAATGGATTGAGGCTTGAGCAAGAGAGAGAGTGATGAGGAAAGCTCCGGTTCTAGCTCGACGCCCCTGGGGTAGCCTACTTCTGAGCTCGCGGACTAGGCTGTCCTCCTCAGTCTTGCCTTGGTCGCCTTGATCGATTCTAGAACCGTCGAGTGTGTTGGTTGCTTATTCCGTCGACTGAACTTTGCGCTAGGCGTCGGGTGCCGTTGGCGTGCGCAGTTTTCGGCGGGGTTGGTTGCTCTTTGGTCGCCGGATTCCATGGGGTTTCGAAATTTGGGGAAGCGCGCGGGGCGGGTCGTGCCGCAGCAATCGGACGGATATGCTTGAGACGCCTCGATCCTCGCGCCACCTTTTTCGCCACATATCGCATCTACACCTGTTGCAGGATTTGATAAGATCGCTCGGGGCCACCGGTCAGCCAATCGACCGGGGCGCTATAAGTGTGCGCCGAGCCCGAAGCAGGAGCACTGTGCGCCCAATCCTTCTTCTTCCTCCTCCGCCTCTTTGCCGTGCCTCTACTCCTTCTTGCCTTTCTCCACAGCGACCGCCGGCGCGCGTGCCATGGGCAAGGACAAGACCGCGGCGATGGAGCGTTCGAAGAAGGCGGCGACGGGGAAGGGGAGGTAGTCCGGTCGGAGCGTATCGTCGTCGAGGTCTGGGCTCCCTCCTGGTTGGATCCAGGGGGATTGGATCCGGTCCACCGTCGCGGCGGAGGATCTAGAGGAGCTGGAGGAGGAGGGACTGATTGCCCGCGGCTCCTGGCGGGTGCCGGAGGGCGAACTCGAGCCTCGGCCGCGGGAGGGCGAGTGCGTCCTCCTCGCGACCCACGTCGACCGAGGTTTGTCCATGCCTCCGCATCCCTTTTTTCGTGCTTTCTTGATTTTCTTCGGCGCCCAGCTGCATTACTTCACGCCCAATTCCATCGCTTTCCTTTTTGTGTTCGTTTCCATGTGTGAGAACTTCCTCGGCTGCCGGCCGCACTGGGGCTTGTTCAAGCATATCTTTACCTGCTGCTCGCAAACCGTCAAGAAGGCGAATCCGAGCAACAATAAGACGCACGTCCTCCAGGCGTGCGGCAGGCTCGGAATCCAACTTAGGAATAGGAGCGCCTTTCCCCCCATAATCTTTCCGGAGTCGATTCGGGGCTGGCAGTGGATTTGGTCCTACTATAAGGACAGTCCGACCCCGGGTCAGTCGACTGGTCTTCCCCCTTTCTCTCTTGGTCGAGCCAGCCAGCCTCCTTCAATGATTGTGGGTAAGGCCGAGAGGGCCGAAGTGAACATGTTGGTGGAGCGGGTCGTCCAGTTGGTCCGCGAGGGTGTAACAAGGATGGATCTGTTTGAGGTGTACCTCATGCGGAGGATCCAGCCGCTCCAGGCTCGGGACCACCCGTTGTGGTTGTACTCCGGCACCGACGACTCGTCGCGAGTCCACCCGGAGGCGGCCGACGTGAAGTACGTGGCGCAATGCCTGAAGTGCATCACGGGGAACAAAGACAACCCGAGGGGGTCTGGGAGGGTCCTCCCATTCGACGCTGACCATCTGCCCGATAAGGTTCGTCTTCGGCTCCCGAGTGATGTTTCTGTCGTTGGCTTGTAATTTGTCTTGACGGATCCGACTGATATTTGGTCAATCTTCCCTTTTTGAAGATCTATACTGAGATGTACTCGCTGCCCAACGGGGATTTGGTCCAGGAGGGCGAGGAGGGCGTGGGCGACGCCACCGAGTGGAAGTCGGAGGAGGAGACCCAGGAGGAGAGTGAGGACTATAGCAGCGGGGAGGAAGTCGAGTCACCTCCCCGTGATGAGAGGCGGTCCAAGGGGAAGCACGACCCAGGGGCTGCGCGCCCTCGGACAGGCCCCTCAGGCTCCCAAACGCCCAAGCGCGCTCGCACGGCCACTCCTGACCCCTCTGAGAAGGTGCCCAAGCACCCCAAGGTTACCACCACCAAGCCCCGGAAGGCCTTGCCCAGGATTAAGGTGGATGTTCCCATCGGCTCCACGTAAGTATCATTCGGCTTTGTTTCTTTCTGTCTTTTGGAGGTCGACCGTGTCTTCCGTCGACTCATCTTTGAGGGGTTTCTTCAGCGCTGCTGCTTCCACGACCTCGATGGACATTGACAAGGGCCAGGACGACGAGGAGATCGCAGATGCCGCGACATCCTGCGCAGGTGCGGGTTATAGATTGTGTCTTGTTTTTTCGTCGGTTAGGGGTGACGGTCGACTGAACTTCGCTATTGTTTGTCTTGAAGTGCCGCGCCATGTCATAGAGCTCCCAGATGACGATGATGATGTTGATGAGGAGCGCTTGGGAGGAGATCGACGACGCATAGGGAAGAAGGGCCGGAAGGCGCCTTCTGGCTCGGAGGCCCAGCAACAGGAAGACGCGGCCCGAGCCACGGTCTCCTTTGCCGACCCCGTGTCGACCGTACGTCCCGCTTCGTTAGCTGGAGGAGACGTCGACCCGGTGCTTGTCCCAGCTGTCGACCCAGCGCCTGCTCCAGTCGTCGACCCAGCGCCCGCTCCAGCCGTCGACCCAGCGCCCGCTCCAGCCGTCGACCCAGCGCCTGCTCCGTCGTCCGTTCTCTTCTCCTCCTACCGCCTCCCGGAGGATCTTGTGGGAGCGGCTCAAGAAGCCGTTCACCAGGCGGGGTTGATGATGGAGAAGACGAAGGCGGTGTACGAGGCCAGCATGGCTGCTTACGACACTAGTTCTGCTCTTTGGGCCAACGTCCAGGTTTGTTTTCTCCACTGGTTGTTTTGCTGCGCTGGAATAGTCTTTGGCTTTGAGAGAATCCGCTGCTTTGTTCGTAAGATGATGTCACACCCAGTGGGTGAGGGTCTTGATGTGTTTGCTTTCAACTTCCCTTGAACTCGAGCGAGACTGATCTTGGTCGAGTGAGAACCGGTGGGGGCACGCTCAGTGCACCCACTTGGTGTAGTCCTCGAGACCGTGGTTGACTGCTGGCAGTCGGCCATGGTCTGACGGTAGAACTTTTCTTCCTTTTTGACTTTTTTGAGCTCGAGCCAGACTGATCTTGGCCGAGTGAAAACCAGTGGGGGCACGCTCAGTGCACCCACTGGGTGTAGTCCCCGAGACTGCGGTTGAGTGTTTGACTCGACTGTAGTCTTAGAATCTTGTTTTGTTGTGTTGATGCAGAAATCTTGCGAGTTTGGGGCCAAATTTGCAGACCTTGAGAAGAAGCAAATCCAGCTCAATCTCGACCTGCAGATGGCTCGGGACCATCTGAAGAAGACGCAGGATGACGTGGCCGGTAACTGACGCTAACCATTTGTCGACTGAATTTTGATAAATGTGCCTTGTGTTTCCTCATGTTCATCTGTCCAGTGACGTCTTTGGTAGGTCAACTGAAAGCAGCCTTGGAGCAGAAAGATCTTGACCTGGCGGCGGCGCAGCAGGCGGCTCAAGAGAAGGCAGAACTGGCGGCGCAGAAGCTGGCCTCTGTAGGCCTGCTCGAGGCAGAGATTATCAGGCTGAGAGGCTCACCCGACGCAGCCAATCAAGAGGTGACTCAACTGAAGAATTCCAAGTCTGTCTTGAACGACAAGTACGAGGCCCTTTTCCAGAAGAGGATTGATCTTGAGGCCTATCTAGGCGACCTTACCAAGAAGTGATACCTTGTGCTCGAAGGAATGTCTCTTTTGGCTCGGGTTAAGCTGGATCGGTCGACCCATGTTTTGCTTGCTGACTTGACTCGCTGTTTTCCGGTGCAGAATTCGGTCGCAAATTCGAAGAAGAGACTGAGTGGGTCGAGCCCGGCCTGGACCCAGCCAATTCCATCATGAAGGACGAGGTTGCCATGAACATCTTGAGGCTGGAGTCCCGCCTTACTGCGGCCACGGACTATCTGGGACGGCTGAAAGCGGTGATGGCCCGGATCGACACCGCGCTCTGGAGGGGAGTCGTGCAGGAGAACGACCTCGAGTCTCTGATGACTCGACTCAACGAGATTCCCAACCGAGTGCAAGAGTGGAAGAAGTCGTCCGCCCGGGGTGGAGCCGACGTGGCGCTGTCTCTAGTCCGTGTGCACTGCAAGGAAGTGAAGGAGAGGAGGCTCGCGGCGCTCAAGGTTGCCAATACGAAGGAGCTTCAGTTCCAGTCGTTCATGGAGACTTTCTTGGAAGCCGCCACTCGTATTGCTGATGGGATCGACCTAGACCAATTCGTTGCGCCCGCGAGTCCGCCTCCACCTGAGGAATGAGCTAACTTTGACACTTTAATTCAATTTGCCTTGGAATGCCGAGCGGTCTTGTAACCGTTAAACTCTGGTGGGCCTGTGGCCCAGGTACTCTTGCCCGAATCTTGCGGGACTTTTATCTGGATTCGACCTTTTGGCTTACGGCTCTTTTTTGATCGCTTGAATCTTCGAGTCGACGTCCGCAGCTAAGCCCCCGAGTGAGAGGGTTGCTCTTCACTCGGGGAGAGCGTTTGAAACTTAGGCGAGTCACGGGGTCGCAGCTAAGCCCCCGAGTGAGAGGGTTGCTCTTCATTCGGAGTGGATGTTTGTAGCTTAGGCGATTCCAAGCTACGTTGTATTTGTGGCGGAGCTCGGAAGACAGAGCCACATTATACTTACGAAGTAGCTCAGAGGACCGCAGCTCAGCCCCCGGGCGAGAGGGTTGCTCTTCACTCGGGGTGGATGTTTGAAACTTAGGCGAGTCACGGGGTCGCAGCTAAGCCCCCGAGTGAGA
>LR738713.1:108396771-108433746 GCA_902687465.1 Secale cereale
AGTGAGAGGGTTGCTCTTCGCTCGGAGTGGATGTTTGTAACTTAGGCGATTCCGAGCTACGTTGTATTTGTGGCGGAGCTCGGAAGACAGAGCCACATTATACTTACGACGTAGCTTGGAGGACTGCAGCTAAGCCCCCCGAGTGAGAGGGTTGCTCTTCACTCGAAGTGAGCGTTTGAAACTTAGGCGAGTCACGGGGTCGCAGCTAAGCCCCCGAGTGAGAGGGTTGCTCTTTGCTCAGAGTGGATGTTTTTAACTTAGGCGATTCCGAGCTACGTTGTATTTCTGGCGGAGCTCGGAAGATAGAGCCACATTATACTTATGACGCAGCTCAGAGTACCGCAGCCAAGCCCCCCGAGTGAGAGGGTTGCTCTTCACTCGGAGTGAGCGTTTGAAACTTAGGCGAATCGGGTTCGCAGCTAAGCACCCACTGGGGGATTTTGAAGACCAGCGTTTTTAGAAAGCATCAATCATTAGAGGACCACTGCTAACTTGTCTTTGAAACAAATTGGGAAATCTTTATTACAACTCGACTGTCGAGTTTCTCAACTGTAGAAGCGGCGGAGCAGGTCCGCATTCCACGAACGAGGTTCGTCTTTCTTCTTGGCGACATTGTAGAGGTGGTATGCTCCGTTGTGCAGTACCTTGGTGATGATGAATGGACCTTCCCAGGCCGGGGCGAGCTTGTGTGGACGTTTCTGATGCACTCGAAGGACCAGGTCTCCTTCCTGGAATGCTCGGCTTCGGACGTTGCGAGCATGGAATCGACGCAGGTCCTGTTGATAGATGGTCGACCGGACCAAGGCCATCTCTCTTTCCTCTTCCAAAAGGTCGACTGCATCCTAACGAGCCTGCTCTGCCTCGGCTTCGGAGAAGAGTTCCACTCTGGGGGCGTTGTGCAATAAGTCGCTCGGCAACACAGCTTCGGCTCCATAGACCATGAAGAAAGGGGTACGGCCAGTCGACCGGTTTGGAGTTGTCCTCAGACCCCATAAGACAGATGGTAGTTCAGTTACCCAAGCCCCAGCGGCATGCTTAAGATCACGCATGAGCCGCGGCTTTAGGCCTTGGAGAATCAAACAATTTGCTCTTTCTGCCTGTCCATTTGACTGCGGATGCGCCACGGAGGCGTAGTCGACCCGTGTTCCTTGAGAAGCACAGAAAGCTCTGAATTCATCCGAGTCAAAGTTGGAGCCGTTGTCTGTGATGATGTTGTGGGGACTCCATATCTGAATATCAATTCCCTGATGAAGCTGATGGCGGTGCTCGACTCGAGGTTCTTGATGGGCTTGGCCTCAATCCATTTGGTGAACTTGTCGACTGCCACAAGTAGGTGGGTGAATCCGCTTCTGCCTATCCTGAAGGGGCCGACCATGTCCAAGCCCCAAACAACAAAGGGCTAGACTAGCGGAATGGTCTTCAAGGCGGACGCCGGCTTGTGGGACATGTTGGAGTAGAACTGGCAACCTGCGCACTTGTCCACAATATCCTTGGCCATCTCATTGGCGCGGGGCCAGTAGAACCCGGCTCGGTATGCTTTGGCCACTATAGTCTGAGAGGAGGTGTGGTGGCCACAAGTTCCCGAGTGAATTTCATCTAGGATCAGTCGACCTTCCTCTGGAGCGATGCAACACTGAGTGATTCCGGTGACGCTTTCTCTGTAGAGCTGACCCTGAATGACAGTGAACGCCTTGGATCGGCGGACGATCTGGCGTGCTTCCTCCTCATCTTCCGAGAGTTCTTGCCTGAGAAGATACGATATATATGGCATAGTACAGTCTGGCGTAATCACTAGGACCTCCATGATCAGGTCGACCACAGCAGGTACTTCGACTTCAGTTGGATCTGACGCGCTGACTGGCTGTGGGGGCTCTTCCGTGAAGGGGTCTTCTTTAACAGAAGGGGTGTGCAGATGCTCCAGGAATTCATTCTTGGGTATAGGCCCCGAGTCGAGCCAATTTTTGCGAGGTCATCGGCCAGCTGATTCTTGGCTCTGGGCACATGATGGAGCTCTAAGCCTTCAAACTTCTTTTCAAGCTTCCGCACTGCACTGCAATAACTGGTCATTGCCGAGCTCCTGACATCCCATTCCTTCATCACTTGGTTCACCACTAAGTCAGAGTCGCCATAAACCATCAAGCGACGGACGCCGAGTGAGATGGCCATGCGCAACCCGTACAAAAGTGCTTCGTACTCGGCTTCGTTGTTCGATGAGTCAAAGTGGATCTGAAGGACGTAACTGAGCTTGTCGCCCCTGGGGGAAACCAGGACCATGCCTGCGGCGGATCCGTTCAGCATCTTGGATCCATCGAAGAACATAGTCCAGTGGTCCGACTGAACTTGAGTCGGCAGCTCTTGTTCTATCCACTCGGCCACAAAATCTGCTATAGCCTGAGACTTGATGGCTTTCTTTGCTTCAAACTTGATATCTAACGGAAGAAGTTCAATCGCCCATTTTGCCACTCGACCGGTTGCGTCTCGGTTGTTCAGGATCTCTGACAGCGGGGCGTCGCTCACGACTGAGATTGTATGGTCCGAAAAGTAATGGGCAACATTTTTTGCAGTCAAGTAAATCCCGTACACAAGCTTTTGGTAATGTGGATACCTTTGCTTGGAGGGAGTAAAAACTTCGGATATGTAATAGACCGGGCGTTGGACCTTGTATGCCTTGCGCTCTTCTTCCCGCTCGACCGTGAGTACAGTACTGACAACTTGTCCGGTGGCTACAATGTACAACAGAAGAGGCTCTCCGTTGACTGGGGCAGCGAGCACCGGCTGGGTCGACAACAGGGCTTTGAGCTCTTCAAACGTCGCTTCAGCTTCGGAATTCCACTCGAACTTGTCGGATTTCTTCATGAGTCGGTAGAGGGGCAGTGCCTTCTCACCAAGACGAGAAATGAATCGACTCAATGCGGCCAAGAAACCAGTAAGCTTCTAGACGTCGTGTATACGCTTAGGGCGTTCCATTCGGAGGATGGTGCTGCCTTCTCTGGGTTGGCGTCGATTCCCCGTTCGGAAACGAGAAAACCAAGCAACTTGCCGCCAGGAACTCCAAATGTACACTTTGATGGATTGAGCTTGATATCATAGCTTCTTAAGTTTGCAAATGTCTCAGCGAGGTCGGTCAGCAGGTCGAAACCTTTCCGTGACTTGACCACAATGTCATCCATGTATGCCTCGACGTTCCGACTGATGTGCTTTATTAAGCACTTCTGGATCATGCGCATGAAGGTAGCGCCGGCATTTTTGAGACCGAAAGGCATGGTGACATAAAAGAAACACCCGAAGGGGGTGATGAAAGTTGTCTTGATTTCGTCGGGTCCGAACAGACGAATCTGATGGTACCCAGAATACGCGTCCAGAAAGGACAAACGTTCACATCCCGCAGTCGAGTCGACTATGTGATCGATGTGGGGAAGAGGAAAATGATCCTTCGGACAGGCCCGATTGATGTGCTTGAAATCGATGCACATGCGGAGAGACTTGTACTTCTTGGGGACCATGACGACATTGGCGAGCCACTCGGAGTTGTAAATCTCGCGGATAAACTCAGCTGCCAGGAGCCAAGCCAGTTCCTCGCCAATTGCCTTTCGCTTCTCCGCAGCGGACCGACGGAGATGTTCCTTCACATGTTTTACCTTCGGGTTGACTCACAAATGGTGCTCAGCCAGTCCCCTGGGTACACCCGACATGTCTGATGGTTTCCATGCGAAGATGTGCCAGTTCTCACGGAGGAACTGGACGAGCGCTTCTTCCTATTTGCTGTCGAGTGTAGTGGAAATGTGGGTCGGTGCTGCGTTGGGGTCGGTGGGGTGGATGTGCACGGGTTTTGTGTCCCCGGCCGACTGGAAGGCTGACTCGGAAGCCGGCTTCTTCGCCCTCAGCAGATCACACGGATCCACGCTCTTTTGGTACTCCTCCATCTCTATTGCTGCCATTTGCTCGTCGGCGATCTTCGAGCCTTTCTGGAAGCACTCTTCCGCTTTCTGACGGTTCCTAGTGACGGTTATAACGCTGTTGGGTCCCGGCATCTTCAGCTTGAGGTAAACGTAACATGGTCGAGCCATGAACCTGGCGTAGGCGGGCCTACCCAGGATGGCGTGATAAGCGCCGTTGAAGTCCACCACTTCGAATGTCAGCTTCTCTTTGTGATAATTCTTTGATTCACCAAAGACCACGTCGAGTGTGATCTGGCCAAGTGAGTCAGCTTTCTTCCCGGGGATTACCCCGTGGAACCTCATGTTACTTTCTCTCAGCTTGGACATCGGAATGCCCATATCCCGGAGGGTTGCTGCATACAAGATGTTCAAGCCACTGCCCCCATCCATCAGGACTCTGGTCAGACGCGTGCCCTCGATCACTGGGTCGACCACCAGTGCCTGCCGCCCGGGGGTGGCAATGTGTGCTGGGTGATCAGACTGGTCGAATGTGATGGGGGTCTTGGACCATTTCAAAAATGTGGGGGTCGCCGGGGCAACCATATTTACTACTCTATTGATGATTTTCAGTCGACTTTTGCTCTCGACATGTGCGAAGATCACCAAAGTGGAGTTGATCCGGTGGTATCCTCCGTTCCCTTCCTTGTCTTCGGACTCTTCTGATTCTTTCCCCTCCTCAGTCGACTGATCTTTTTGGAAGTTCTGGATCAGGAGCCGACACTGTCGAGTGGTGTGCTTGGGATATACCAAGTTTCCCTCTTCATCTTTCTTCATGTGTATGGGACACGGCTGGTCGAGCACATCATCTCTAGCTTGATCCTTCCCTTTCTTGGGGGCCCGGGAACCTTTCGGCTTTCCTTTGCCCTTACCCTGATTGACCACTGCAGCCTCTCCCTGAGCAGCTGGCTCGGCTTTGCGCTTGTTCATCCGATTGGAATTCTGATCATCCTGTCCGACTGGTTTCTTGCCGCTGCGGAGCCGATTGGCCTCCTCACCGTTGGCGTACCGACTGGCAATCTCCATCATCCGCGATATGGACATAACGCCTATTCGACCAAACTTCAGATTCAGCTCTCGGTTACGCACGCCTTCCTTGCAAGCGCAAACCGCCTGGTGCTCAGACACATTCTCCACCGTGTGATGCAAGGTGGTCCATCGCTGGATGTAATCTCTCAAAGTTTCATTCGACTTCTGTGCGCAGTGCTGAAGCTCTGCGAGTCCAGCAGGCCGCTTGCAGGTGCCTTCAAAGGTCTGAATGAACACCCGCGCGAGCTCTTCCCAACTATAAATACTCCCGGGGGCCAACTGATTGAGCCACACCCGAGCAGAACCGCCCAGCATCAGAGGAAGGTGCTTCATGGCCACGTCATCGTTGCCGCCTCCGATCTGTACAGCCACTCGTTAGTCTTCTAGCCAGGTGTCTGGTTTCGACTCACCGGTGAACTTGCTTACCCCCGCCGCTAACCTGAAGTTCGGGGGGATCTTTGCGGCTCTGATAGCACTACAGAAACAACCGGGTCCAAAGACAGGTGCTCGGCTGCCACTCGGTTGATCTCTGCCTTGCTCTTCTCTGAATGCCCTGTTCCGGTCGACCCGTCCCTGCACAAGGATAGACCTTGCATTGAAACCTGGCCTCCGGGGATCTGGGGGAATCCTCCGCTCATCGTCGCGTAGGCGCTTGCCCTCGTGCCGCTGGGGCGAGTACGATCCGCTTCCCGAAGGAGGCGTAGGCACTCGACGGCGGTCATGATGTCCGTGTCGATGGTCGTGTTGCTCGTCATTCCGACCCAGATGCCGGTCTTGCCGCGGGCCATGTTCCTCACGCCTCGGGGGTGATCTTGGACTGTGGGCCGACCATACGGTGTCTGCAGCCACTGATCTGCTGCGAATCCTGTTGCGTGACTGAGAAACAGCCGCGTTTTGCTCTTCAGCCGTTCGGAGCAAAGCTCGGATCTGCTGAAGGCCTCTCCTAGCCTCCGGCTGAGAGGGTTGAATCGACTCCGCGATGCGAGCCGCGGCTTTGAGGTTCTGGACTGGCGTGTGGAATACCTGAGTCTCGCGCTGGCGCGATTGCCGCGGTCGTCGACTGGACTCGGGGACCAGTCGGCGGGCCTGTTCGTCGAGTGTGCGTTGGATATTTTCCAAGCGCGCGGGCTCAGCCACGGTGGCCAAGCGTGTGGCTTCGAGGGCCAGAGCCTCCGGAGAATCCCCCACGATGGGAGTGAAGAGTGCATCTTCGTTGCGGCGACAAAGCTCAGCCTTTTGCTCGGAGGTGAGGGGTTGAGGAATGTAACCGTCGTTGTCGTGTGATCGGCCGCCGCCGCTGCCGCCGTCTCCACCGCGAGGAAAACCCGGCGGGCTACATCGCAAATCGACCATGAGGATTTCCGCTACGGGATCGCTGCTCCCGCACTCGGAAACAGAATCGACGAGCTCGGTCGACTGATTGGCCGGCCCGTAGAGGTAACCGTCGGGCTCAATGGCCGCAACTTGAGGGGTGGCTGTTTGACGGGCCACCGCGTGTTTCACCCACCACTAGAGCCGTGAGCGACCGGATCGCTTGCGGCGGCGTCCGGCGGGGATGGGGGACGATGTAGGGATCGATGAATATTGAGTCGACGACTGCCGAAGGAGGACGCCGCAGGCGCTGGCACGGAAGTGCGCAGCCCCCCGGGTGGGCAGAGCCTCGACGTCAAGAGGGGCCTCCTGGAGCCACGCAGAGTCGTCGGCGATGAAAACAAGCGCGCCGAGCCGGATCTCGCGGCCCAACGCTAAACCACCGCCTGACACCATGATGAGGGAGGTCGGAGAAGAAGTTGCAACCTCACCAGATGTCGCTAAGACGCCTTGCCCCACGGTGGGCGCCAACTGTCGTGGTTCTAAGTCTGACAATACAAGTACGGGGTACGAATGGGGAGGCAAGGCCCTAGCTATGGTGGAGTTGTACACAAGGTGTTTACGAGTTCAGGCCCTTCTCGGAGGAAGTAACAGCCCTACATCTCAGTGCCCGGAGGCGGTCGACTGGTATGTGTATATGTGAGTTACAAAGATGCGAACCCTTGTACCGGAGGAGGGGGGGTGGCTTATATAGTGCGCCAGGACCCCAGCCGTGCTCCACGTTACCAAGGGTTCAATGTACATTAAGACATGCGTTACTAATAACGCCTACAGTAAAGAGTAATTAAGGCATTTACTACGACGAGTAAATACCAGACCGTTATTGTCCTAAGGGATCCTTGACCTTCGGGGGTCGAGTGCCTTGGATTGGTCGAGTGGAGTTGAGTCGTCTTGTAGGTGATGTCCAGTCGAGTGGGATGTCCTCTTGGGCCGTCTCAGTCGACTGTCTTTGTCATCATAAGTTTTGTCTTTTGATCTTCTAGGGTAGTGACCTTGGGTGGGGTACCTTGGTCGGGCTTGTGACCCTACCCTAGGTCTGTAACCTCGTCACACCCACTAGTTTTCTTTTTGAGCTTTCATACACTTATAGTTCTAGTGCATCCGTTACATGGCAATCCCTACTCACTCACGTTGATATCGATTGATGGACATCTCCATAGTCCATTGATTTGCCTTGTTGATGTGAGACTTTCTCCCTCCTTTTGTCTATCACCACCTTCTGTTCCACCCATAGTGCTATGTCCATGGCTCACGCTCATGTATTGCGTGAAAGTTGAAAAGGTTTGAGAATACTAAAGTATGAAACAATTGCTTGGCTAAAACTGGGGTTGTGCATGATTTAAATACTTTGTGTGGTGAAGATGGAGCATAGCCAGACAATATGATTTTGTAGGGATAACTTTCTTTGGCCATGTTATTTTGAAGAGACATGATTGCTTTATTGGTATGCTTGAAGTATTATTGTCCTAAAGTCAAAAGATAGACTATTGCTTTGAATCACTCATGTCTTAATATTCATGCCATGATTAGATTACATGATCAGGATTATGCTAGGTAGCATTCCACATCAAAATTTATCTTTTTTATCATTTACCTACTCGAGGACGAGCAGGAATTAAGCTTGGGGATGCTGATACGTCTCCGTCATATCTATAATTTTGATTGTTCCATGCCAATATTCTACAACTTTCATATACTTCTGGCAACTTTTTATACTATTTTTTGGGACTAACAATATGATCCAGTGCCCACTGCCAGTTCCTATTTGTTGCATGTTTTTTGTTTCGCAGAATATCCATATCAAACGGAGTCCAAACGGACGGAGATTTTTTTGGAATATATGTGAATTTTGGGAAGCGGAACCAACATGAGACGATGCCCGAGTGGGCCACGAGGCAGTGGGCGCACCCACCAGGGGCGCGCGCGCCCTGGGCCCTCATGGCCACACCGTAAGGCGGTTGATGCCCTTCTTTCGCCGCAAGAAATCTAATATCCGGATAAAAAACATGTCAAAAAATCAGCCCAATCGGAGTTACGGATCTCCGGGAATATAAGAAACGGTCAAGGGACAGACTCTGGGAACGCAGAAACAGATAGAGACAGAGAGACAGATCCAATCTCGGAGGGGCTCTCGCCCCTCCCGCGCCATGGAGACCATGGACCAGAGGGGAAACCCTTCTCCCACCTAGGGAGAAGGTCAAGGAAGAAGAACAAGGAGGGGGGCTCTCTCCCCCTCGCTTCCGGTGGTACTGGAGTGCCATCGAGGCCATCATCGTGTGGCGGCAATCTACACCAACACCACCGTCATCTTCCCCAACATCTCCATCACCTCCCCCCATCTATCTACAGCGGTCCACTCTCCCGCAACCCGTTGTACCCTCTACTTGAACATGGTGCTTTATGCTTCATATTATTATCCAATGATGTGTTGCCATCCTATGATGTCTGAGTAGATTATCGTTGTCCTATCGGTGATTGGTGAATTGATATGATTGATTTAAATTGCTTGTGGTTATGTTGCTGTCCTTTGGTGCCCATCATATGAGCACGCGCGTGGATCACACCATAGGGTTAGTTGTATGTTGATAGGACTACGTATTGGAGGGCAAGAGTGACAGAAGCTTCAACCTAGCGTAGAAATTGATGCATACGGGATTGAAGGGGGACCATTATATCTTAATGCTATGGTTGGGTTTTACCATAATGAACGTTAGTAGTTGCGGATGCTTGGTAATAGTTCCAATCATAAGTGCATAGAACTCCAAGTAAGAAATTACATGCTAGCAGTGGCCTCTCCCATATAAAACTTGCTATCGGTCTAGTAACGTAGTCAATTGCTTAGGGGCAATTTCGCAACTCCTACCACCACTTTTCCACACTCGCTATATTAACTTTATTGCTTCTTTATCTTAACAGCCCCTAGTTTATATTTACGTACTCTTTATATTCTTGCAAACATATCCCACGAAAACTACAAAGTACTTCTAGTTTCATACTTGTTCTAGGTAAAGTAAACTTCAAGCATGCGTAGAGTTGTATCGATGGTCGATAGAACTTGAGGGAATATTTATTCTTCCTTTAGCTCCTCGTTGGGTTCGACACTCTTACTTATCGAAAGAGGCTACAACTGATCCCCTACACTTGTGGGTTATCACACCGCACCGTGATGGGTGCGGTGATGAAGAAGATTCAGTCTGTCAAAGGCGGACTGAATGAAGCCTTCAACAGCCTGCTAGCAGGCTTTGAGGTAAGCAATGTAATGTTCTTTATGGAACTTTTTTTTTGTATGCACATATATAGCCAGTAGCCCCTGATGCTTTGTGTGATTCTGAATAGAATCGGACGAAGTATCCATAATATAGCATATTATAGAGCTGAACCGTATGCTTTTGTATTTGAACATGCTTCACTAGTTGCGGCAACTACACGAGATGCAGAAGTTGCTGAACTAAATCGGAAGCTTTTGTTGGCCAACGCAGACCTCGACCACGTCAACTAGCGTTTAGATGAAACGCAAGGTATGCGGATTTGAAAAATTGAGATGTCAAGAGGATTAATTAATTGAGTATGAATATAAACTCTTTATGATATTCTGTATTAAACAGTTGGCGCCAGTGAGCTCGAGGTCCTCAAGGGTGAACTCGCGAAGGCCAAGAAGGAGGCCGAGGCGAGCAAGGCAATCGCTGATAAAGCGGTTGCCGATCTAGAGGCCGAAAAGGCCGCATGCCAACAGCACGTGGCTCGGGCGTCCGAAGTTGAGGATGAACTCAAAGATGCTATCCGCATCTGCGAGGCGTTAGAGTTGAAGGCTTCGGAACAAGCATCCGAGCTCACTGTGACAGTTAAGGCTGCCGAGGATGCGCGAAGAGAGTCGCGCATAGTCTGTGAAGAAATCAAGCAGGCGCGGGAGATAGCATCTGGTAAGACTTTTCTCTTACAGAGCATCTTCGGAGGGCGGAAGTACCTTGGGCTGACACGGTTATGGAGTTCTCCAGGCGTGTTTGCTGATCTTCCGAGGAGCAGTGCTGACCCTGCCCAATACTTCCGAGCCCAGGAGGGGAACGACATGGAGAAGCTGTTCTGGTCGCAGTTCTATGCGCCAAAACATCCGGTGCCCCTCAACGACCAGATGAAGCAGCTGGTCGAGCTGCACAATATGGCGGGTTCGGCCATGAAGGACTCGATAGTCCGGCTATGGCCCGCTAAGCCAGTCCCATGTAGCTACTTCGGATTGGTGATGCGGCTCGTCGAAGCGAGTCCGCAGGTCGACGCGTTGAACCGTTTGACCTGCATATAGGGTGCTTGGATGGCCTTCGCCCATGTAAAAGTTTACTGGGCAAAGATGAAGGCGCATGATATAGCTACTGCTGGCCCGCCCGAAGGCAAGGAGCACCGCAAGCTGGAGAGATACTTCGAGGACGTCATAGAAGGCGCTCGCCTTGTAGAAGGCCAGTGCTCAAAAGATATTATCTTTGAGCAATTATATCCGGTTGTAAAGACTTGAGCTTATGAACCGATGTATATAACTTTTGCGCTATTATAATGTGAGCGACTTTTATCTCCTGTGCGGTCATTTATTTAATTCTGAAAGTTTCCAGTCATCGGCTTCAGCCCCCATGTGAATAGTACTCGGGTGTTCGGTCATATGCATAGACACTCTTTATCCAACGTCTTGGTCCGTGTTGGAGGTGTATGCGGAGCGAACCGGGCAATCAGACTATGCGGCGTTATTGCTTTCACTTAGCCATAGGAGCTTGACAAGTGGGGGTAGGTACTAGCCCCTAGTGCTTATATGGTATTTCCTAATTAAGGTATCCATTTGTACGCGGCTTGGAAAAAACCAACCCTTCGTATAACACGGAGTAGATCTCCATCTATCGTAGTATAACACTTAGTCACCGGACCGCGGACCAGGTTCTCGCATATCATGACAGTCAGTTTTCGGCTTTCTCTACTGAGGTACTTGACCGGACGAGCCAGAAGTACAATTGCAGTAGTTCTCCCTTTAAACCCTAGCCGAACAATCGGGAATGTAGGGGTATGCACAGGAGCCGGGCAACCCAACTATTGACCCAAGGCATGATTCAGAATTGATGCATATAAAGCAAATATCCAGGATGTCGAACACTCCCTATAGGTGTTCGGGCCTTTCGACATATACTGGGCTAGATACAGCCCCTGGTAATGGACCCTGTTTTCAAGGCACATGTGGAAATCCGACTTTGGGAGGGAACACTGGTGGTGATAGAATAAAACTCTAAATATAATATAAATCAAGATGTTTCTATAATATCCCGTTATAGTATGGCGAGCCGTATGTTTACAGATAATGCCGATAAATTCCTTGTACATTTTACATGCCAGAAAGGTATAAAACAGAAAAGAGAAAAAATGTTTACACATGGTCTTAATTTAAAAAGAAACCTTAGCGCGGGTCCCTGCTGCATGTCTGCACCGTTTTCTCCTTTGTAACGTGTCCTTGCAGCGGGGAGTGTGATGGCCGTTTGTGAAAAAGAAAGAAAAAATCTGGAAAAGAAAAGAAGTCTAGTGTGACCATAAAAAAACGGTTCGTTTAATGAACCTTGAAGGATAATTTTAAAGTCCGAATAGGGTCGAGTCGAACTATGGACTATTTGTCTGCAGGGTGCCCCCAGCGCCGCCCAAGGCATTTTAAGGGCATAATTGTGTGCACGAGGCACGTATGCTACCACCTTATGGGGCAGTCGATGGGAGCGTAACTGCTAATCTAGCACAGGTTCATCCGAGCTGCCGCACTGAGGCGTATGCCGGACATGTTTAGCTGTGTTCGTGGTCTTATCGACCGATAGGCTGTCCGGCTTGAATAGGCCGTTTTGGACTTCAGCTGCTAAGGCCGCAGTGTCCTCCTCCGTACGGAGAGAGCGCTCCATATTTCCATTGACCGTGATGATGCCACGTGGTCCAGGCATTTTGAGCTTTAAATAAGCATAATGCGGCACTGCATTAAAGCGGGCGAAGGCTGTTCTTCCAAGTAGTGCATGATAGCCACTTCGGAATGGCGCTATGTCGAAGATTAGCTCTTCGCTTCGAAAGTTATCGGGAGAGCCAAATACGACCTCCAATGTTAAAGAGCCCGTGCAGCGGGCTTCTACGCTCGGTATCACTCCTTTAAAGGTCATGCTGCTTGGCTTGATTCTTGACGGGTCTATCCCCATCTTGCGGATAGTGTCCTGATATATCAGATTGAGTCTGCTGGTGCCGTCCATAAGGACTCAAGTGAGATGGTATCCATCGATTATTGGGTCGAGCACTACGACAGCCGAACCCCCATGATGTATACTAGTCGGATGATCCCTGCGATCAAAAGTGATCGGATAGGCCGACCATGGGTTGAATTTGGGGGCAATAGGCTCGACGACATAGATATCTCAGAGTGCGCGCTTGCGCTCCCTCTTTGGGTTATGAGTGGCATAGATCATGTTCACTATTTTGATCTTCGGTGGAAATTTCTTCTGTCCCCCTGTGTTCGAACCGGATATAATTCTGCTGTGTGTCCCCAGGTAAGGAGAGAGATTTTAATGAATTTAGCACATCGCCAAAGGGTGAGTGCCGGAAGATATCTGCAGCGCTGAATTCGGTGATAGACGCCTGATCAAGCTCGAAGGGAGCAGATGCACATGGTTCGGAACTTGCAGCCGGAGTCGAGTCCAGAGTTTTGGTAACACAGATCCCGCTCATAGTTGGGTCTGTTTGCGGCTCCAGCGCCGCTGAGTCTTCGGCTACCACAACGGGGTTGAGCTTCCCGTCCTCGGGTGACGTGATCTGTTCCGGATCTAGGGCCAGAACAGTTACATGTGCTATTCCCTGGAGGTGGTCCGATGACAGAGTTAGGTCATGTTCATCGTGGTGGCAGGGAGTGATCGCCGTGGGCTCGAATCTGTCAAAGAACAAGTCTCCACGGATATCAGCAACATAGTTCAAGATTCCAAACCTAACCTAATGGCTAGGGGCGTAGCTCTCAACCTGCTCGAGGTGGCCTTATGTGTTGGCATGGAGCATGAAGCCGCCGAACACAAAAAGCTGGCCGGGGGAAAAATTTCCTTCGGCGGTGCCGTCGTTGTTGACGAAGCGATCCATCAGACCTTCGGTCGACGACATAGTGGAACTATGAATGAAAGCACCAATGTCGGTGTCAGAACCGGCAGATCTCGGGTAGGGGGTCCCGTACTATGCGTCTGAGGATCGATGGTAACAGGAGACTTGGGACACGATGTTTACCCAGGTTCAAGCTCTCTCGATCGAGGTAATGCCCTACTTCCTGCTAGATTGATCTTGATGAATATGATTACAAGAGTTGATCTACCTCGAGATCGTAATGGCTAAACCCTAGGAGTCTAGCCTATGATTCTGTTGTTTCTCTTCTACCTTAGCCTCTACGGACTAAACCCTCCAGTTTATATATGTACCAGAGGGCCCTAGGGTTTGTACATAACCATCTTGCAGAGGAAGGAAAGATTACACCTGAACCTAAAACCTGCCATTATACGTATACAGGAGTCCTATCTGGATACAAGAGACGATCTTCAGCAATGATCTTCACGGCCCACCAGTCTGGCCCATCACGAGTTATCCGACCACATGAGGACCCCTCTATCCAGGACTCCCTCACTCCCACTCACTTCTTTCGAGAGAAACTCCTTCTCTAGAAAGGATCCATTCTTAGCAACAAAGATCTTGCCTTCGGATCTATGGTAGAAGGTGTACCCAACAGTTTCTTTTTGAGTATCCTATGAAGATGCACTTCTGCGATTTGGGTTCGAGCTTATCACGCTGAAGCTTTTTCACATAAGCATCGCAACCCCAAACTTTATGAAATGCCAGCTTTGGTTTCTTGCCAAACTATACTTCATACGATGTTGTCTCAACGGATTTAGACGGTGCCCAATTTAGCGTGAATGCAGCTGTCTCTAATGCATAACCCTAAAACGATAGTGGTAAATAGGTAAGAGACATCATAGATCGCACCATATATCTAATAAAGTACGATTACTTCGTTCTGACACACCATTATGCTGTGGTGTTCCAGGTGGCGTGAGTTGTGAAACTATTCCATATTATTTCAAATGAAGACCAAACTCGTAACTCAAATATCCGCCTCCGCGATCGGATCGTAGAAACTTTATTTTCTTGTTACAATGATTTTCTACTTCACTCTTAAATTATTTGAACTTTTCAAAAGTCTCAGACTTGTGTTTCATCAAGTAGATATACCCATATCTACTCAAATCATCTGTGAAGGTGAGAAAAGAACGATACTCGCCGCGTGCTTCAACACTCATCGGACCGCATAGATCGATATGTATTATTTTTAATAAGTCATTAGCTCGCTCCATTGTGCTGGAGAACAGAGTTTCAGTCATCTTGCCTATGAGGCATGGTTCGCAAGTATGAAATTATTCATAATCAACTGATTCCAAAAGTCCATCAGCATGGAGTTTCTTCATGCGCTTTACAACAATATGACCTAAACGGTAGTGCCACAAGTATGTTTCACTATCATTATCAACTCTGCATCTTTTGGCTTCAGTATTATGAATATGTGTATTACTACAATCGAGATTCAATAAATCATTCACCTTGGGTGTACGACCATAGAAGGTTTTATTCATGTAAACAGAATAACAATTATTCTCTGACTTAAATGAATAATCATATTGCAATAAACATGATCCAATCTTGTTCATGCTCAACGCAAACACCAAATAACATTTATTTAGGTTTAACACTAATTCTGAAAGTACAGGGAGTGTGCGATGATGAACATATCAATATTGGAACTACTTCCAACACACATCGTCACCTCACCCTCAACTAGTCTCCGTTTATTCTGCAACTCCTGTCTCGAGTTACTAATCTTAGCAACCGAACATGTATCAAAAACCTAGGGGCTACTATGAGCACTACTGAGGTACACATCAATAACATGTATATCAAATATACCTTTGTTCACTTCGCCATCCTTCTTATCCGCCAAATATTTAGGGTATTTCCGCTTCTTGTGACCATTTCCTTTACAGTAGAAGCACAAAGTTTTAAGCTTGGGTCTAGCTTTGGGCTTCTTCTCGGGAGTGGCAACTTGCTTGCCGTTCTTCTTGAAGTTCCCTTTCTTTTCCTTGCCCTTTTTCGAAACTAGTGGTCTTCTTTAACCATCAACACTTGATGCTTTTTCTTGATTTCTACCTTCGCTAATTTCAGCATCGCGAAGAGCTCGGGAATCGTTTTCGTCATCCCTTGCATATTATAATTCATTACAAAGTTCTAGTAGCTTGGTGATAGTGACTAGAGAACTCTATCAATCACTATCTTATTTGGAAGATTAACTCCCACTTGTTTCAAGTGATTGTAGTACCCAGACATTCTGAGCACATGCTCACTGGCTCAACTATTCTCCTCCATCCTGTAGGCAAAGTACTTGTCAAAGGTCTCATACTTCCTGACACGGGCATGAGTCTGAAATATCAATTTCAGCTCTTGGAACATCTCATATGTTCCGTGGCATTTCAAAATGTTTTTGAAGTCCCGGTTCTAAGCCGTAAAGCATGGTGCACTAAACTATTCAGTAGTCATCATATCAAGCTTGCCAAATGTTCATAACGTCTCCATCTGCTCATGCAATAGGTATGTCACCTAGCGGTGCATCAAGGTCATAATTCTTCTGTGCAGCAATGAGGATAATCCTCAGATCATGGACCCAGTCCGCGTCATTGGTACTAACATCTTTCGACTTATTTTTCTCGAGGAACATATCAGAAATAAATGCAGAGCTACATCGCGAGCTATTTATCTATAACATAATTTGCAAATAGTATCAGGACTAAGTTCATGATAAATTAAGTTCAATTAATCGTATTACTTAAGAACTCCCACTTAGATAGACATCCCTCGAGTCATCTGAACGATACGTGACCAAATCAACTAAACCATGTCCGATCATCACGTGAGATGGAGTAGTCTTCAATGGTGAACATCTCTATGTTGATCATATCTACTATATGATTCACGTTCGACCTTTCGATCTCCAGTGTTCCGAGGCCATGTCTGTACATGCTAAGCTCGTCAAGTTTAACCCGAGTATTCCACATGTGCAAAATTGTCTTGCACCCATTGTATGTGAACGTAGAGCTTATCACACCCGATCATCACGTGGTGTCTCAGCACGACGAACTGTAGCAACGGTGCATACTGAGGGAGAACACTTATACCTTGAAATTTTAGTAAGGGATCATCTTATAATGCTATCGCCGTACTAAACAAAATAAGATGCATAAAAGATAAACATCACATGCAATCAAAATATGTGACATGATATAGCCATCATCATCATGTGCTTTTGATCTCCATCTCCAAAGCATTGTCATGATCTCCATCTTCACCGGCACGACACCTTGATCTCCATCGTAGCATCGTGGTCGTCTCGCCAACTATTGCTTCTACTACTATTGCTAGATCATAGCGATAAAGTAAAGAAATTACATGGCGCTTGCATTTTGTACAATAAAGAGACAACCATAAGGCTCCTGCCGGTTGCAGATAATTTACAAAACATGATCATCTCATACAATAACGTATAACTCATCACGTCTTGACCATATCACATCACAACATGCCCTGCAAAAACAAGTTAGACATCCTCTACTTTGTTGTTGCAAGTTTCACGTGGCTGCTATGGGCTTCTAGCAAGAACCGTTCTTAGCTACGACACAAAAATCACAATGGTGATTTATAAAGTTTGCTGTTTTATCCTTCACCAAGGACCGGCCGCAGTCAAATTCGATTCAACTAAAGCAAGAGAGACAAACACCCACCAGACACCTTTATGCAAACAGGTTGCACGTGACGGTGGAACCGGTCTCATGAACGCGGTCATGTAATGTTGGTCCGGGCCGCTTCATCTTACAATACCGCAGAATCAAAATAAGACGTTGGTGGTAAGCAATATGAGGATCACCGCCCACAACTCCTTTGTGTTCTACTCATGCATATCATCTACGCATAGACCTGCCTCATGATGTCACTGTTGGGAACATAGCATGCAATTTCAAAAAAAAAAAATCCTATGATCACGCAAGATCTATCTAGGAGATGCATAGCAACGAGATGGGAAGAGTGTGTCCACGTACCTTCGTAGACCAAAAGCGGAAGCATTAGATTAACGCGGTTGATGTAGTCAAACGTCTTCGCGATTCAACCGATCAAGCACCGAACGTACTACACCTCTGAGTTTTGCACACGTTCAGCTTGATGACGACCCTCGAATTCTTGATCCAGCAGAGTGTCGGGGAAGAGTTCTGGCAGCAGGACGGCGTGTTGACAGTGCTGGTGAAGTAGATCGCGCAGGGCTTCGCCTAAGCACTACGACAATATGACCTGAGGAGCAAACTTTGGAGGGGGCACCGCACACGGCTAATAAGAATTAATGTGCTTTGGGGTGCCCCCCTACCCAAGTATATAAAGGAGGAGAGGAGGAGGAGGCCGGCCAAGGGGGCGCGCGATGGGGGGAGTCCTACTAGGACTCCAATCCTAGTAGGATTCGCCCCCCCCTTTTTCCTTTTCTTGGAGTTGGAAGGAGGGAAGGGAGAGGGAAGAGGAGAAGAAAAGGGAGGCGCGCCCCCTCCCCTAGTCCAATTCGGACTCCCTATGGGAGGGGGGTGCGGCCACCCCTTGTGGGCTGCCTCCCCTCTCCCCTATGGCCCATGTAGGCCCAATACTTACCCGGGGGGTTCCGGTAACCTCCCGGTAGTCCAAAAATACCCGAGATGATCCAGAACCATTCCGGTGTCCGAATACCATCGTCCAATATATCAATATTTACCTCTCGACTATTCCGAGATTCCTCGTCATGTCTGTGATCTCATTCGGGACTCTGAACAATCTTCGATCACCAAAAACATATAAATGATAATACAAATCGTCATCGAACGTTAACGTGCAGACCCTATGGGTTCAAGAACTATGTAGACATGACCGAGACACTTCTCCGGTCAATAACCAATAGCGGAACCTGGATGCTCATATTGGCTCCCACATATTCTATGAAGATCTTTATCGGTCAAACTGTAATGACAATATACATTATTCCCTTTGTCATCGGTATGTTACTTGCCCGAGATTCGATCGTCGGTATCTTCATACCTAGTTCAATCTCATTATCGGCAAGTCTCTTTACTCCTTTCGTAATACATCATCCCTTGACTAACTCATTAGTCATTTACTTGCAAGGCTTATTATGATGTGTATTACCGAGAGGGCCCAGAGATACCTCTCCGATACTCGGAGTGACAAATCCTATTCTCGATATATGCCAACCCAACAAACACCTTCGAAGATACCTGTAGAGCATCTTTATAATCGCCCAGTTATGTTGTGACGTTTGATTGCACATAAAGCATTCCTCCGATGTCCGGGAGTTGCATAATCTCATAGTCAGAGGAATATGTATTTGACATGAAGAAAGCAGTAGCAGTAAAACTGAACGATTATTATGCTAAGCTAACGGGTGGTCTTGTCCATCACATCATTCTCCTAATGATGTGATCCCATTAATCAAATGACAACACATGTCTATGGTTAGGAAACTTAACCATCTTTGATTAATGAGCTAGTCTAATAGAGGCTTACTAGGGACACGGTGTTTTGTCTAGTATCCACACATGTATCAAGTTTCCGGTTAATAAATTTTTAGCATGAATAATAAACAATTATCATGATATAAGGAAATACAAAATAACAACTTTATTATTGCATCTAGGGCATATTTCCTTCAGGGAGGCCAGTGGCCATGTCCATTGGTTTGTTCTTAGGCTAATGAACCATGGTCTTCACAAAGGCCAACCTAGCTCCTTCAAGGCATGCAGAACGCTTAACGGTATCAATCCGGGGCGACGCATCACACAGCCTCTGCACCAGGCTGAAGTAGCTGTCCGAAATAGGCTCTGTGGATCACAGCCGGACGCAAAGATCCTTCTGGGCCAGCTCGGCCATCCGATGCGGCTCCATCAGGTGCTTCATCTGGTTGCCGGGGAGGGGAGGGTGCTCGGGCGCCTGGAACTGTGACCAAAAAAGCCGCTGTTTGGGGTCCTCCTCCCATGTGGCGTAGGGCTCCGCCGCAGCCGCCGCACTCTTCAGAAGCTCAGCGAAAATGCCCGTGGAGCGACGGACCCACGTCAGCAAGGCAAACATGTTGCCACCAAAAACACTTTGCAATAAGTATTTCTTACCATCTACGATTTCCTTTGCTTGGTGGAGCTCCTCCCGGGCACCCCGCACTTCTGTTCTGGCCTCTCGGAGCTCCTTTTCCACCTTGGATAGCTCTGGGGACTGCTCTTTATAATTTTTCTCAAGTGCCTCACATTTCGTGATTGCATCCTTAAGCTCCACCTGCAGTTCGTTCACTCAAGGCTCGTGCTTCTCAAGGATGGCCTTCACCATCTCAAGTTCGGCCACCGCCCTTTCGGCATCCGCTTTCTTTTCGGCCGCCTCGACCTCGACCTTCTTCAGCGCAGCCTTGAGGCCCTCGACCTCCGTGGTGGCATCTGCGGTCATCAAACACCATGTGCTCAACATACAATCCGTAATGTAGGTGTCCGACAGTGCTAACTATGCCTTTCGATAGGGGCTTACTTTGCGCTTCATCAAGCCATTCGTTGATGAGGTCAAGCTCTTCATTGGAGCGTTTAAGCTTCCGATCCATCTCCTCTAGGGCAACGGCATTAGCATCCACGACCAAGGATGATTCCTGCGATATCAAATCAATCATGACACTTTAAATACTGGCCTACAGATATTCGACCCTCTGTAAGGTTTTTGCAATCCTTACAGAGTCTCGGGGGCTGTTATACATATGGCCTGCTCAAACTCTGGCTAAAAAAGTTAAATCTTCTTTGCGGGGAAAAGAAAATTACTTGACTCACCTCGAAGCCTGTTAAAAGGCCCTGGACGACATCGTTCAGTCCGGTATGGACAGACCGAACACCCTGTAGAACCACACCTGTAAGGGTGCGGTGCTCGACGATGTAACGGAGCTGTTCACCAACTCCTCCATAGCGTCCGGTCAGCCTGCCACCACCTGGATGTTGGTGTTTAGCACAGGCGGTAGGACCTCAACCCCCCACCTATGGAAGGTGGGACCGGAACCTATGAGGGCCTTGGGGCTTGGGTGCGGATGGCTGGGAGGGCCCGGACGGTCCGGACTCTCTGTTGGAATCATTGCATGGAAAACAAAAAAAAACTACGCACACGCAATGATCTATCCATATAGATGCATATCAATGAGGGGGAGAGTATGTCTACGTACCCTCGTAGACCGTAAGCGGAAGCGTTTCACAACGTGGTTGATGTAATCGAACTTTCTTCGCGCTCCAACCAATCTAGTAACGAACACACGACACCTCCGCATTCTGCACATGTTTAGCTCGATGACATCCTCGTCCATCTTGATCTAGCAAGACGGCGAGGTAGTAGATGAGTTTCGGCAGCACGACGGCGTGATGACGGTGATGTTGATGTCCTCTCCGCAGGGCTTTGCCTAAGCACTACGAAAATATGATCGAGGGAGTACACGGTGGACGGGGGCATCGCACACGGCTATAATCTTGTGTTCTTGTGTGGCGCTCGTCCCCACATATATATAGGTGGGAGGGAGGGAGGAGCAGCTGAGGGAGTCCTGGATTGGGGGGGTCCTCATGTGGTCGGACAAACTCTTGGTGGGCCGGGCCATGAAGATTACTATAGAAGATCATCTCTCGTATCCGGATAGGACTCCTGAGTTCCTGTAATAACAAGTTTAGGCTCGGGTGTAGATTTTCCTTCTTCTGCAAGATGATATGTACAAACCCTAGGCCCCTCCGGTGTGTATATAAACCGGAGGGTTTAGTCTATAGAGGCTAATAGAGAATCATTCAATCCTCATAGGCTAAAACTTAGGGTTTTAGCCTTTACGATCTCGAGGTAGATCGACTCTTGTACACATATTCGTCCATATTAATATAGCAGGAAGTAGGGTTTTACCTCGATCGAGAGGGCCTGAACCTGGGTAAATATCGTGTCCCCTGCCTCCTGTTAACATCAATCCTCACACGCATAGTTCGGGACCCCCTCCCCGAGATCCGCCGGTTTTGACACCGACATTGGTGCTTTCATTGAGTGTTCCACTATCTCGTCGACGGAAGGATTGATGGATCATGTCGTCAACTACAACGGCGACGTCGAGGGGATTTTTCCTCCCGGCCAAGTCTTCGTGTTCGGCGGCTTCGCGCTTCGGGCCAACATTGAAGGCCACCTTGAGCAGATAGAGAACTACGCCCCTGGCCATCATGTCAGATTCGGCAACCTGAACTATGTTGCCGACGTCCGCGGAGACTTGATCTTCGCCGGATTTGAGCCAGTGGTGACCCCTCTGTGCCACCACGATGATCATGACTTAGCTCTGCCATCAGATCAAGAAATAACACCTGCAACAGTTCAGGCCCTAGATCCAGAATGCATCGCGCCACCCGAAGATGGGAAGCTCAACCCCACCATGGGAGCCTCAGAATCTACGGCGATGGAGCCGCACACAGACCCAACTGATGGGGTTGTGTTACCGGAACCCCGGACTTAGCTCCGGTATCTGATTACAAACTGTGCGTAACTGCGCCCCTCAAATCTAATCATGCGCCTATCGCCGAATTCTGTGCTGTAGATATTTTCCAGCACTCACCACTTGGCGACATGTTAAGGTCGTTGAGATCACTCTCCTTGGACGAGAATACACAGCCACACTATATCCGGTTCGAACTGGACGCTGATGAACAGCCGCGCTATACGTAAGGGGATGAAGTATTTCATTCCACACCCACCACCCACTTGGTAGCCACGGTTGAAGATCTAACCGATCTACTCGACTACGCTTCAGAAGACATCGACGGGATGGACCTTGAAGCTGAAGCAGATACAGATCAAAGCAGGCCCATAACAGGGCGGTGCAAAGCTACGTCTTCATACGATGTATATATGGTGGACACACCCAAAGAGGTAGAAGGCAAAGGTGAAAACAATCCGGTAGAGGATAAACCTGCCGAAGAACCTCCCAAGCGTCGGCGTCCAAAACGCTGAGCAAAATCCCGTAAAGGAAAGGACAACAACACTGCAACTAATGATGTTGATATTACGGAACAAGCCGAAGACCCCGCTGACCCAGCGTTAGAGCAGGAGGAGCGAGAGGACGGCGAACAGAGTCCGAAGCCACATTCCGATGACAGCGATGCCAAAGACGGTGACTATGAACCGATCTCCGAAGAAGAGGTTAGCCTGGATGACGATGAATATACCGTCCCAGAAGAATCCTCCGAACAAAAACGCTTCCATCGGCGGCTTATAGCCACCGCACGAAGCATAAAAAAGCAGCAGAGATAGCTTTGAGCTGCACAAGACACGCTCAATGATAGATGGAATGAGGTGCTAGACGCTGAACAGAGACATGGCTTTAATGGCCAAACCAAAGGCTATCCCAAGCGCAAGCTGCTGCCCGAATTCGACGATGAGGCTATTGCGTCCGCCCCACCGAAATATAACACCACCGACAAGCCGGACCGACCACCTCGCAGACGGGATAGAGTCGCTAGCACTGGCGTAAACAAGCCCCCATTCCATAAAGGAAAGGAGGATGCAGCCCAAATCCGAAAGCATGATCTACGCGAGGACCTAAACAAAAAAGCTAGGAAGGCCGGGTCTATATTCGAACCCAGAGATTGAGCTCCCGCACGGGACGGCGGCTATCAAGCCAATCGCGCCGGTGATATACCAGTTCGGGGTCAATATCAAACACCACAACCATCGGACAAACACCACGATATAGCAAGATACAGAGGAGCTTCAGACCCTCTATGCTTTACCAATGAGGTACTGGGTCATGATTTCCCAGAAGGGTTTAAACCCGTGAACATTGAAGCATACGATGGAATGACGGATCCTGCTGTCTGGATAGAAGATTTTTATTCTACACATTCACATGGCTTGAGGAGATGATCTCCACGCCATCAAGTATTTACCCCTCAAGCTGAAAGGACCAGCTCGGCACTAGCTAAGCAGTCTTCCTGAAAACTCCATTGGGAGTTGGGAAGAACATGAGGACACTTTTCGGGGCAATTTTCAAGGGATTTATGTCTGGCCCCCGGACGCTGACGATTTAATTCACATCATACAACAACCTGGGGAGTATGCCCGCAAGCTTGGGAACCGGTTTCTCACTAAGAAGAACCAGATCGTCGACTGTCCGAACGCCGAAGCCTTAGCGGCATTCAAGCATAGTATCCGGGACGAGTGGCTAGCCAGACACCTTGGACAGGAAAAGCCGAGGGCAATGGCAGCCCTAACTACACTCATGACTCGCTTTTGCGCGAGTGAGGATAGCTGGTTAGCTCGTAGCAGCACCAGCGACCCTGGAACATCTGAAGTCAGGGACGACAATGGAAAGCCACGGCGCAATAAAAACAAGCGTCGAAACAATTCTGGAATCCCAGATGATACATCAGTAAACTCCGGATTCAGTGGCTCCAGACCCAGTTAACGAAAGAAGCCATTTAAAGGCAACAAAGATGGTCCATCGAGTTTGGACAAAATATTAGACATGCCCTGCCAAATCCATGGCACCCCAGAAAAACCTGCCAATCACACCAACCATAACTGTTGCGTTTTCAAGCAGGCCGGCAAGTTAAACACCGAACGCAAGGGGAAGGAGCCTCAGAGCGAAGACGAGGATGAACCTCGCCAGCCGAATATAGGGGGACAGAAGAAATTTCCACCAGAGGTCAAAACAGTGAACATGATATATGCCACTCATATCCCAAAAAGGGAGCGCAAACGCGCACTCTGCGACGTCTATGCCGTTGAGCCTGTCGCCCCAAAATTCAACCCATGGTCAGCCTGTCCAATCACTTTCGATCGCAGGGATCATCCGACTAGTATTCGGCACGAGGGTTCGGCTGCCTTAGTGCTCGACCCAATAATAGATGGATACCATCTAACCCGAGTCCTTATGGACGGCGATGGTAGTCTCAATCTGATATATCAGGACACTGTCCGCAAGATGGGGATCGACCCATCAAGAATCAAGCCAAGCAGCATGACCTTTAAAGGAGTGATACCGGGCGTTGAAGCTCGCTGCACATGCTCCATAACATTGGAGGTTGTATTCGGTTCTCCCAACAACTTTCGAAGCGAAGAACTGATCTTCGACATAGCTCCATTCCAAAGTGGCTATCACGCCCTACTCGGAAGAACGGCCTTCGCCCGCTTTAATGCAGTCCTGCATTATGCCTATTTAAAGCTCAAGATGCCTGGACCACGCGGTGTTATCACGGTCAACGGAAATATGGAGCGCTCTCTCCGTACGGAGGAAGATACTGCGGCCTTAGCAGCCGAAGTACAATGCGGCCTATTCAAGCCAGATAATGTAGCAATAGCAGACACAACTAAACGTGTCCGGCACATGCCTCAGTGCGGTAGCTCAGATGAACCTGAGCAAGATTGACGGTTATGCCCCCGTCGACTGCCCCACAAGGTGATAGCATATGTGCCTCGAGTACATAATTATGCCCTAAAAATTTCTTGGCGGCGATGAGGGGCACCCGCATACAGTCCGTAGTTTGGCTAGACCCTATTCGGACCTTAAACTTATCTTCTCTTGGTTCATTAAAACGAACCAGACTTACTTTGGCCACACTGGATTGACTTCTTCATTTCCTGGTTTTATTCTTTTTTCTACAGATGGCCATCATACTCATACCATCAAGGACACATTACAGAGGAGAAAACGACGCAGACATGCAACAGGGACCCGCACTAAGGTTTCTTTTTAGATTAAGTCCCTGTGTAAACCTTTTTTCTCTTTCTTGTTATATACCTTTTTGGCATGTAAACTATTCAAAAAAGGTCGTCGGCATTATCTGTAAAGTTTGTGGCTCGCCGTACTATAGAGGGATATTAATAGAAATTTTTTAATCATATCATATCCGGAGTTTTATTCACTCACCATGGGATGTTATCTTCTCGCATCAGATTGCCATATGTGCCTTGTCAACAAAGGTTCATTACCAGGGGCTGTCTTCAGCCCTGGTATATGTTGAAAAGACCGAACACCTATAGGGAGTGTTCGGCATCCTGGATGTTTGCATTATATGCATCAGTTCTGAATCATGTCTTCGGTCAATAGTTGGGTTTCCCGGCTCCTGTGCTTACCCCTACGTTCCCGATTGTTCGGCTAGGGTATAAAGGGAGAACTATTGTGATAGTACTTCTGGCTAATCCGGTCAAGTATCTCAGTAGAGAAAGCCGAAAACTGACTGTCATGATAAGCGAGAACCTGGTCTGCAATCCGTTGACTTAGTGTTATACTACGATCGATAGAGATCTACCCCGTGTTATACGAAGGGTTGGTTTTTTCGCCCAACCAAGTGCAACCGGATACTTCATCCGCACCAGGGGCTAGTACCTAGCCCCACTTGTCAAACCCCTAAGACTAAGTGAAAGAAATCACACTGCATAGTCTGATTGCCTGGTTCGCTCCGCATACGCCTCCTATACGGACCAAGACGTTCGATAAAGTGTGTATTTGCATATGACCGAACACCCCAGTACTATGTACTTGGGGGTTGAAGCCGACGACTGGAAACTTTCAGATTTAAGATAAACAGTCACACATGAGGAAAAAAGACGCTGATATGATAAATAGCGCATAAGTTATATACACTGGATTCACAAGCATAGTCTTTATATCCGGATACAATTAATCAAAAACAACATCTTTCCAACACTGGCCTTCTACAAGGCGGGCACCCTCGATGACGTCCTTGAAGTACCTCTCCGGCTTGCGGTGCTCCTTGCCTACGGGCGGGCCTGCAGTTGCTATATGCACTGCATTCATCTTCGCCCAGTGCACTTTGACACACGCAAAGGACATCCGAGCCCCTTCTATGCAAGCCGGCTGTGTTAAAGCGTCGACCCACGGACTCGCCTCGATGAGCCTCTTCACCAAACCGAAGTAACTATTTGGGATTGGCTCAGTGGGCCATAGCCGGACTATCAAGCCCTTCATGGCCGAACTCGCTATGTTGTGCAGCTCGACCAGCTGCTTCATCTGGTCGCTGAGGGGCATCGGATGTTTTGGTGCCTCGAACAGCGACCAAAACAGCTTCTCCGTGTTGTTCCCCTCTAGGGCACGGAAATACTGGGCGACATCTGTGCTGCTCCTTGGAAGATCAGCAAACACGCCTGGATAACTCGACAATCGTGTCGGCCCAATATACTTCCGCCCTCCGAAGATGCTCTGTAAGAGAAATATCTTACCAGATGATATCTGTCGTGCCTGCTCGATCTCTTGCCGAGCACTATGTGCCTCACCTCGCACGTCTTGGGCAGACTTTACTGCCGCAGACAGCTCGGTCGCCTGTTCCGAAGCCATCCTCTCCGATGCCTCACACTTACGAATGGCATCTTGAAGCTCGACCTCGACTTTAGACATCCTAGACTTGTGCTTCTCGCACTCCGCCTTTTCAGCCTCTAAATCAGCAGCCGCTTTATCAGCAGCCACTTTGTTTGCCTTGGCCTCCTCCTTGGCCTTGGCAACCTCGCCCTTGAGGGCCTCGAGCTCAGCGACGCAACTGTGTAATACAGAACACTATGTTAGAGTTTGTACTCATAGTAAATAACTTAAGTCTTATTGACATTTAAATAAAAATCTGCATACCTTGCGTTTCATCAAAACGCTGGTTGATGCGGTCGAGGTCCGCATTGGCAACCTTGAGCTTCCGATTTAGTTCGGCGACCTCTGCGTCTCGCGCAGTCGCCGTAACAAAAGAAGCATGCACGACAATTCAGCTCTGTAAATATGCTACTCTATGGATACTTCATCTGATTCTTTTCAGAATCACACAAAGCATCAGGGGCTACTAGCTATATATGTGCACTTAAAACAAATAAAATTTCTTAAAGCATTACATGGCTTACCTCAAAGCCTGTTAAAAGGCTGTTGAAGGCTTCATTCAGTCCGCTCACGACGGAGTGAATCTTCTTCATCACCGCACCCATCACGGTGCAGTGCTCTTCAACGACGAGAGCACATTGCAGTGCTCCCTCCATAGAATCCGGCGCCCCCGGATTCACTCCGGGCGTCACCATATCCTCCTCCGCTCGAGGAGCGGGATCTTCAAACCGCGGAGCCGCGCTAGGCTCCGGGACGGTGTTCGGTGGGACCCTGGACTGTGCGGGCCCCACATCTTCGGTCTCCATGGGGGCCGTCTCCCCATGGTCAACGGCCGCCGAGGTATCACCCTCGGCCGCCCTGTCTCCTGCCCCGCCCTCATCTCCTTGGGCGGAGAGAACCCACTAGGACGACACTTCGGTGTCCCCGCCGATTACGGGCGATGAAGCCCAGACCGGCGGGTGATGGCTTCTCGCCCCTCGTTGGTTACCCCAAGTGGAAGGTTTGAGATGCAGTGTAGCAGTAGTTTTCCCTTGGCAAAGATACCAAGGATCGATTTCCCCTGAGACTCCTAGTTTCAACAAGAAGGTGTCAACTGCTAACGGCGCCAGATATTAGCAATCAACTTGGACCTGCACACAGATACAAATAACTTTGCTCCCAACGAGTACAGAGAGGTTGTCAATCCCTCCGGCCTTGTCGTTTACAAAGGATCAACCGCAAGTGATAATAGTGATAGGTAAAATTGTAACTAGTATGTAAAAGCAAAAAGTAAATAGCGGATGTAATCAATGATGGTAATATGGACCGGGGTCCCATGATGTTCACTAGTGATGTCTCTCTCCCAAAAGACGATAAAACAGCTATGTGAGGTAAACGAATTACAGCTGGGCAATTGACAGAATTATGTGCACAAACCAATGCTAACTATGTTGCAAGAAAGGTAGAGGTTCAAAGCATGGGCGGTACGCCAAGGCAAGTAGACCGAAATCCATCTGCATCTACTACTAATCATCCACCTTGAGATATCTATCCAGAACATCTCGCTGGTATTAAGTTGCGAGTCCCACCCATAGTGTAAACTCGAAGCAACAGACAACTGCATTAAAAGAACTTTGCATAAAGTAAACAATCCTTGCACCCGCGGGCACAAGCACCGTTGTTTTCCCCCTTGTGGCAACAACACATCCCCTAGACTCATGTTTCTGTCACTCAAGCTAGTCATCGAGGGGCATGAACCTACAATCGAGCATAACGTTCCCTCTTGGAGTCACTTCCTACTACTTGGCCAAAGCAATAAATAGCAACGGAGAACATGCAAGAATTACTTACGAACATAAATATAAAAGAGGTAAATCAAATATATTACTCAAACACAATCTGAACATAATCTCACAATCCATCGGATCCCAGCAAACTCAACATAGCAACAGCATAAGGATTACATATGTGCCTCGATCATGTAGGGCAGCTCACGAGGTCTAATTAGTGAAGCACAAGAAGGGGAGGAGAACATCACATAGCTACTGGTCATGGACCCATGGTCCAAGGGAGACTACTCACAACTCATCCGGGAGGCGTCCATGGTGGTGGAGAGGCTCCCGGTGGTGATCCTCCCCTCCGGCAGGGTGCCGGGAAGGGTTCTCCTGGTGCTCCCGATCTTGGAAGCGCGGCGGCGGCGAAACAGAGACGAGATCGCGAATAAGGGTTCCGTCCTCGAGGGTTTCGGGACGCGTGTTAAATATATGCCAAAGGGGGGCATCAGCGGAGGCCTGGGGGGCCCAGGCGCCCACCCCCCGGCGCGGCCAGGAGGGCGGCCGTGCCACCAGGGCGCCTGGAGCCCTGGTGGCCCCCCTCCGGCCCTACTTCAGCCGTGTGGAAGCTTCCGGAACGCTGATTTTTTATATAATTTTTCCGGGATTTTTCTGGCAGTTTACGTGACGGGAAAACCTGAAATACAAAAACAGCAGAAAACAGAAACTGGCACTGGGGTGCACTGAGTTAATAGGTTAGTCCAAATATGATCAAAAGTGTATGGAAGTATATAAATATCATAGCAATATCACCCAAAAGAGGCATGGAGCAAGCAGAAATTATAGATACATTTTGGACGTATCAACATCCCCAAGCTTAATTCCTGCTCGTCCTCGAGTAGGTAAATGATAACAAGAATAATTTCTGTGGTGACATGCTATTAACCACATAAGGACTTTTCATAGTCACATGACAAAAGCTTACTGAGACAATGAATCTGTAGTAATTAAGTTGCCTCATGAGAAAATCACAAAGAACTGAAAGTTTTACAATATGATACTGAAACATCAAATAGATTTGTAATGACCATGGTGTGCAAATATGATAAAGTGATATCTCGCTTGCCCCCTTTAGTGAAGCAAAACATAAATGCAGGGGCACCTCCAAGGTTTAAGTGATGACTAGATACAATAATTTCAGAATAAACGATATCATAATCATGCAAAAGACAATGCTACTTTGGGACAATGCACATTACACTCAGAATGACAATCATGCTCTTAATAGTTGGTGCTTTAAAAGAAGGCGGAGACTCTCGAACCGTGGCTTTTGTTGGCAAGGTTGAAAACCCGTGGTCGTAAACAAAGACAAAACATGTACCAGAGCTCTTGGTTTTAAAAACATAGGTAATAATTATTTTTTTGGATATGCGTGTTTTGTCAACGAATGCTAGCAGACAACTCAATCACTTCTTGAGATGGACAAGTTTCGAGGAACGGCTCCCGAATGAGGACGATCACATCCTCTTAATCTCCTTTGTTTATCACTGCCAAAGTTTTCTGATTTCTCATGAACAAAGCGTGATGGAGGGTTTGTTTGTTATATTATTTTTGAGCCGGGCGCACTCTTTGCCAGTTCCTTCTCGTATTATGGGTTTGCACATTAGACATGCAATCCCGGGGTGAAGCTTGTCCAACTTAAAAAGATCATGAATTAGCTACTACTTCCTCATGAACTAAAACAGAGGCACAAAATAGAAATGTTTTTTTTTGAATAATTTCGAGATGGTACATGAAAGTCTTCGTTAGGAATGGCAGGTAAATACCATGTATAGGAAGGTATGGTGGACTCATATGGCATAACTGGTTTAAAGGATTTTGGATGCACAAGCAGTCAGTCCGCTTAGTACAGGTGGAGGTTAGCAAAAGACTGGGAGCGACCAACTAAAAGAGCAATGGCGGTCATAATCATGCAGAGCGACAAAGCAACATTGAATCAGGCATGGAAGTTATATCGCTACTCAGAAATTAAAGATCATCAAGGCTTGACAGACTTTCTTTACAGTCTTAAATATGCGTGAGCATACGCCAAGTCAATCAAAATAAATTCTCGAAGGAAGATATTACTAAACCATACCACATCATAGGCAAACAAATCATGTTGGTACTCCAATAACACATTGGGAACCCCCCAGCTATTTGAGACTAACCATAAGAAAACATGAACTACTAAGCACCATTATGCACGTAGCATTTTTATCATAGACATATCGACCAATGCAATAGAAGCAAACTCTCTTAATAAGATAAGCATGATAACTAAAGAGAGTTCCAGCAACCAACTAAACAAAAGCTCTTTAAAAAGATAAGCATGAAAACTAAGAGCTGAACATGATAGTAGCTATTGAAAGACAAAGAACATACACAGCAAAGATAGACATGAAAATTCTATGTTGTGTTCTAGGTTGAAGTGGAGCGTGTTTCTCTCCCACACAAAGAAAGCTGAGTTCCAACTCGTTATGAAAAGCTAAAGGAAACTAAAAAGGAAAACTAAAAGCAAGACGCTCCAAGCATAGCACATAACACATGAAGTGATAAAAATATAGTGGAACGAAAGACGAACTGATAATGTTGATGGAGAAGGGGATGCACGGGGGCATCCCCAAGCTTAGACGCTTGAGTCTCCTTGAATATTTCTTGGGGGTGCATGGGGGCATCCCCAAGCTTGAGCGTTTGACACTCCTGAATCTTTTTATCATCTTCCCTCGCACACTTGAAAACTCCCTTCATACATAACTCATCATAATCTGATTAGCGAGGTTAGTACCCATAATAAAATAATTGTTCCTTGCTGGAAATAAGGATATTCTTGAAGGTCTACTGTTTCTAAAGATTGCCAAAAGGTTTTTGCAAAGAAAAAGCAAGCTCAAGGTTTGCAAAATGAAGGAAAGGCAAAACAGGACAGAATCTGTGAAAAACAGAACAGCAGGTAGTAAATGATTTTTTTCGGGGCACTTCTGCAACTCTAATCAAAAAACTCAGAACAGATGCCCGAAAGACAATTGTATAGAGCACGCTGTCGAAAAAATTCAGACCAAAAAGATGATCTGGTGATTTTATACGAATTTTTCTATCCAAGGACTGAATCTGTTTCCTGGACAGCACGTCACAACTTTTGAACTTTCTTGCAATCAGAGGCTACACTTGGCACAAAGTTGAAAAGTAAAGATACAATGATGATGCTACTGTAGTAACAACATCAAGACACAACAAAAGCAAAATAAATTTTTATTCATGTGGGCTGCCTCCCAAAAGCGCTTTCTTTTATGCCTTTAAGCTAGGCATAATGCAAAGATCAAGTTTTATCAAGAGTAAAAGAATAGCTAGCCCGTATAACGGACTCAAAAGGTTACTTAATATTCTTTCTAGGGAAATGTTCCATCCCTTTATTGAGAGGAAATTGGAATTTTATATTCCCCTCTTTCATGTCAATGATGGCACCAACGGTGCGTAGAAAAGGACGTCCCAAAATAATTGGACAAGAAGGTTCACATTCAATATCCATAATAGTAAAATCAACGGGAACATAGTTGTCATTGACAATGATAAGAACATCGTCGATCCTCCCCAAAGGTTTCTTTATGGAAGAATCAACGAGATGAACACCAAAAGAACAAGAATCAAAAGGTTTCAATTTGAGCATATCATATATTCTTTTGGGCATAACGGAGGTACTAGCTCCAACATCACATAAAGCATAGCAAGAGAAGTTATTCAACTTAATTTTAATCATAGGATCCCAACCATCTTCTAGCTTTCTAGGTATGGAGGCTTCTACTCTAAGTTTCTCCTCCCTAGCTTTGATGAGAGCATTAGTGATATGCTCTGTGAAGGCAAGATTAGGTGTGCTAGTGCGGGGATCTCTAGACATCTTGTGAAGGAAATCAATAACTTCGGTAAGAGTGCAATTATCAAAATCAAGGTCACTACTATCAAGTAAAGTGGTAGTGGTGTCCTTTAGGTTCACTTGTTTGGTAGTTTCTATAGTCATAGCATCACCATTAATAGGTCCAACGGGACCAGGAGTGCATTGGGTGCTAAGAGTTTGGATATCCTCAACAACTTGGATAGTAGCAACAGTGTGGTGGGTAGGAAGGTTCTTAATTCTATCTTCTTCCTCCCTTTCTCTAGCCCATCTCTCTTTAAGTTTAGCCAACATCCTAATGTTTTCAATAATTTGCACTTGAATAGCATTCATAGGAGTGACCTTCCTCTCCTCAAGAGGAGAAGTTCTAATTTTAAGCAATTCTACCTCATGGGCTAAATTGTCTACCTTCGAAGAGAGATTATCTAGTTTGTTTAGTTTTTATTCTACACTCTTATTAAAGGCTTTTTGGGTAGTGATGAAATCTTTAAGCATAATCTCTAGTTCAGTAGTGGAGTTCTTGGTGCTAGGATAAGCATTGTTGTTCCCATAGGAATTAGAGGGGAACGGTCTAGGATTGCTACCAAAATTACTCCTATAAGCATTGTTGTTGAAATTGTTTCTGGAGATAAAGTTCACATCTACTTGTTCTTGAGCAATCAAAGAATTTAAAGGAACATCATGAGGATCAACAGAAGATTGCTTCGAAAGTAGAGACATGATCAAGTCAACTTTTTCATTTAGGGAGGAAATCTCCTCGACAGAGTTTACCTTCCTACCTGTTGGAGCGCATTCGGTGTGCCATTGGGAATAGTTGGTCATCATATCATCGAGAAGCTTCGTGGCAGCACCAAGTGTAGTTGACATAAAGGTTCCTCCCGCGGCCGAATCTAACAAGTTCCGCAAGGTAAAGTTCAAGCCTGCATAAAAAGTTTGAATAACCATCCAAGTAGTCAAACCATGAGTAGGGCAGTTCTTGATAAGAGACTTCATACGTTCCCAAGCTTGGGCAACGTGTTCATTATCCAATTGTTTAAAATTCATTATGTTACTCCTTAGTTGGATAATTTTAGCAGGTGGATAGTATTTTCCAATAAAAGCATCTTTGCACTTGTCCCATGAATCTATGCTATTTCTAGGCAAAGATTGAAACCAAATTTTAGCTCCTCCTCTCAAGGAGAAAGGAAAAAGCTTAAGCTTAACAATATTACCATCTATTTCTTGGTACTTTTGCATATCACAAAGTTCAACAAAATTGTTTAAGTGTAAAGCAGCATCATCTCCAGCACCGGAGAATTGATCTTTCATGACTAAGTTCAGTAAAGCAGGTTTAATTTCATAAGAAGGTGCTGAAGTGGCAGGTGTAGTGATAGGCGTGCAGATAAAGTCATCGTTGTTATGACTAGTGAAGTCACACAAGTTGGTGTTCTCGGTGGAACCCATAGCAGCAAGCAAGCAAGATAACTATTTTTGTGATTTTTGATAAAAGATACTAAAGCAAAACTGAAAGGTAAACTAACAAGACTAAAAAGCAAAGGTAAAAGATAGCGTGCAACTCCCCTATCTTGAAGAGTAGAGATTCCCCGGCAACGGCGCCAGAAAACTTTGCTTGATGGCTTCTCGCCCCTCGTTGGTTACCCCAAGTGGAAGGTTTGAGATGCAGTGTAGCGGTAGTTTTCCCTTGGCAAAGATACCAAGGATCGATTTCCCCTGAGACTCCTAGTTTCAACAAGAAGGTGTCAACTGCTAATGGCGCCAGATATTAGCAATCAGCTTGGACCTGCACACAGATACAAATAACTTTGCTCCCAACGAGTACAGAGAGGTTGTCAATCCCTCCGGCCTTGTCGTTTACAAAGGATCAAACGCAAGTGATAATAGTGATAGGTAAAATTGTAACTAGTATGTAAAAGCAAAAAGTAAATAGCGGATGTAATCAGTGATGGTAATATGGACCGGGGTCCCATGATGTTCACTAGTGATGTCTCTCTCCCAAAAGACGATAAAACAGCTATGTGATGTAAACGAATTACAGCTGGGCAATTGACAGAATTATGTGCGCAAACCAATGCTAACTATGTTGCAAGAAAGGTAGAGGTTCAAAGCATGGGCGGTACGCCAAGGCAAGTAGACCGAAATCCATCTGCATCTACTACTAATCATCCACCTTGAGATATCTATCCAGAACATCTCGCTGGTATTAAGTTGCGAGTCCCACCCATAGTGTAAACTCGAAGCAACAGACAACTGCATTAAAAGAACTTTGCGTAAAGTAAACAATCCTTGCACCCGCGGGCACAAGCACCGTTGTTTTCCCCCTTGTGGCAACAGCACATCCCCTAGACTCATGTTTCTGTCACTCAAGCTAGTCATCGAGGGGCATGAACCCACAATCGAGCATAACGTTCCCTCTTGGAGTCACTACCTACTACTTGTCCAAAGCAATAAATAGCAACGGAGAACATGCAAGAATTACTTACGAACATAAATATAAAAGAGGTAAATCAAATATATTACTCAAACACAATCTGAACATAATCTCACAATCCATCGGATCCCAGCAAACTCAACATAGCAACAGCATAAGGATTACATATGTGCCTCGATCATGTAGGGCAGCTCACGAGGTCTAATTAGTGAAGCACAAGAAGGGGAGGAGAACATCACATAGCTACTGGTCATGGACCCATGGTCCAAGGGAGACTACTCACAACTCATCCGGGAGGCGTCCATGGTGGTGGAGAGGCTCCCGGTGGTGATCCTCCCCTCCGGCAGGGTGCCGGGAAGGGTTCTCCTGGTGCTCCCGATCTTGGAAGCGCGGCGGCGGCGGAACAGAGATGAGATCGCGAATAAGGGTTCCGTCCTCGAGGGTTTCGGGACGCGTGTTAAATATATGCCAAAGGGGGGCATCAGCGGAGGCCTGGGGGGCCCAGGCGCCCCCCCCCCCCCCCCCCCCCCCCGGCGCGGCCAGGAGGGGGCCGCGCCACCAGGGCGCCTGGAGCCCTGGTGGCCCCCCTCCGGCCCTACTTCGGCCGTGTGGAAGCTTCCGGAATGCTGATTTTTTATATAATTTTTCTGGGATTTTTCTGGCAGTTTACGTGACGGGAAAACCTGAAATACAAAAACAGCAGAAAACAGAAACTGGCACTGGGGTGCACTGAGTTAATAGGTTAGTCCAAATATGATCAAAAGTGTATGGAAGTATACACATATCATAGCAATATCACCCAAAAGAGGCATGGAGCAAGCAGAAATTATAGATACGTTTTGGACGTATCAGCGGGTCACTCTCCATCTCCCCAGGCGCCAGAGAGTTCACCTCCAATGATGTAACATCGGGGTTTACACCAGGAGGGCTGTAGGTCATCAGGAGAAAAAAATTAAGTAAAATACCAGAAAAGCTGAATAAACAGAGGTGCAGCACTTGAGTCTGGACCGACTTACATCTCGGGCAGGGGTTTTACCCTAGGCTTCACCACGAAGCTGTGTTCGGATGAATATGAACTGTCATCGAGCTTCAGCTTCCTCTTCCTCCGGGGCACGGCCGCGCTCGCGTCAGCAACGGCCCCCCTCTTCGCCCCCTGCCTTGCATGGGAGGTACATCTTCCTCATCATCATCATCTTCCTCCGCCTGGTCAGAGGAAAGAATATGGAGGTCCTCGGGCTGCTTGCCCGCAGGACGGGGGCTGTTTTTAGCCCCCTTGCCCTTTGTCTTCTTGGGATTCTTGGTCGGTGCATTGTATGGCGCCGGAACCAGCATTGCCATCAATAGAGGCAACGCTGGGTCTTCGGGCAGATGTGCCGGACACTTGATTCGGGTTGCCTTCTTCGTCCAAGCCTGTATATCACATAAAAATTCCAACTCCTATTATCATTAAGTAATAGGAAAGGACAAGTGTTCAGAAGAGATTATTATTACCTCGGTGGCGGAACTTTGGTACTGAAGCCCGCATCCTCGTTCTCTTCGGGCCATTCCTCCTGGCTCTTGAAGAGGTGCTTCCAGATCTCTTTGTGCGTGGAGCTGAAGAGATGCTTTAGCGGCTTGTCTCCTGCCGGATTGAACTCCCATAGGGAGGAGTCCTGGCTTTGGCAAGGGAGAACAAGACGGGTCAGCATCACCTGGACCACGGAGGAGAGCAGGTGCCCCTTGGAGATCACGCTGGACACATGACCCATGAGAGTCGTCACCTCAGTGGGCGACCCCCAGTTCAGCCCCTTTTTGGTACAGGAGGTTAGCCTCTCTGGGGTCCGGATCTGAAAGTAGGCTCCGCCGCCCAGTTGGTGTCGCGGGGCTCGGTGATATAGAACCACTCCTGCTGCCAGACTTTGTTCGTCTCCACGAACGAGCCCTTGGGCCAAGTTGCGTTGGGGAGCTTACTAATCGTAGCGCCCCCGCACTCTACGTGTTCCCCGTTCACCACCTTTGGCTTCACGTTGAAGGTCTTAAGCCACATGCCGAAGTGTGTG
>LR738713.1:108433839-108488040 GCA_902687465.1 Secale cereale
GGGGGGGGGGGGGACACTGAGAAAAGCTTCACACATCACTATGATTGCGGATATGTGAAGGATTGAGTTCGGAGCTAGTTCGTGGAAATCTAGCCCGTAGAAAAAAAAGACCTCGGACGAACGGGTGGAGTGGAAACCCTAGCCCCCTAACAAAATGAGAGGTGAACACTACCCTCTCGCCCACCTTAGGGACGTGAGTCACCTGGCCCTTTGGGGCGGGGACTCGGTGTGCGATGTTGTTGGCAAGATACCCCGCACTTTGTAGATCCTTCACGGTCTTTTCGGTGACCGTAGAAGCCTCCCACTTGCCTCTGGCACCGGATCCAGCAATTGCTAGGAAGGGGAGTAGTGGTTGAGGAACGAGGAGTTGTGGGCGCAGGAGATGAGAGTACGGGGGCAAGGGAGATTGGAGAGCTCGAGCTCGAGGAAGGCGTGGGGTTGGTGAAAGGGATTGGCGTCCTTTTATAACGCTGCGAATACAGAGCGTTCCCCCACCTTAGCCATAAAAATCACCGGTTCCCAAAGCAGTCGTGCGTAATGCGCGGCGTGGGTGCTCATGTCACATGATGAGAATCCCACAATAAGCAGGCACAATCTCTATTCTGACGGGACGTGTCAATGAGGATATGTCTCGAAACGTGAAACTAGGACCAAATAAAATGGTTCGACGTGTTAGTGGGTTGGACGCGACATTTCATCCAAAAGTTGTCAGTAAAGACACATTATTCATTTTGTTTAAAAGCTTGCCTTCGAGGCTAAGGGTTGTACTAATCTTGCAGAGCCGAACACAATCCATCAATTTGCAAAAGATATATTCGGGAGGAGGAACCCGCCTTTCAATGCCAAAGACAATACGAAAGCCGAACTCGTCGTCATCGAAGACAGGTTCAGGGGCTACTGAGGGAGTCCTGGATCGGGGGGTCCTCATGTGGCCGGACAAACTCCTGGTGGGCCAGACTGGTGGGCCATGAAGATTACTATGGAAGATCATCTCTCGTATCCGGATAGGACTCCTGAATTCCTGTAATAGCAAGTTTAGGCTCGGGTGTAGAGTTTCCTTCCTCTGCAAGATGATATGTACAAACCCTAGGCCCCTCCGGTGTGTATTTAAACCGAAGGGTTTAGTCCGTAGAGGCTAATAGAGAATCATTCAATCCTCATAGGCTGAAACTTAGGGTTTTAGCCTTTACGATCTCGAGGTAGATCAACTCTTGTACACATATTCATCCATATTAATATAGCAGAAAGTAGGGTTTTACCTCGATCGAGAGGGCCTGAACCTGGGTAAACATCGTGTCCCGTGCCTCCTGTTAACATCAATCCTTGGTGCATAGTTCGGGACACCCTACCCGAGATCCGCCGGTTTTTACACCGATAGTAGCCAAAGGAGGCGCCCAAGTAGGAGGAATCCTACTTGGTGTCTGATACGTCTCCAACGTATCTATAATTTTTAATTGTTCCATGGTATTATATTATCTATCTTGGATGTTTTATATGCATTAATATGCTATTTTATATGATTTTTGGGACTAATCTAATAACCCAGAGCCCGGTGCCAGTTTCTGTTTTTTCACTGTTTTTGAGTTTCGCAACAAAGGAATATCAAACGGAGTCCAAGCGGAACGGAACTTTTTGGAGATTTTTCTTGGACCCAAAGACATACAATGGACTTGGAGTACATGCTAGGGGATCTGCGAGGAGACCAGAAGCGTGGAGGGCACGCCCCCTACCCTTTGGGCCCCTCGTGCCTCCCCTGACCCACTTCTTCTGCCTATAAATACCCATATATTCTAGAAACATCAGAACATCCATCGATATCACTTTTCCGCCATCGTAACCTTCTACTCTCGTGAGATCCCATCTGGAGGCCTTTTCCGGTACTTTGCCGAAGGGGGAATCAACCATGGAGGGCATCTACATCAACCCTATTGCCCTTCCGATGAACTGTGAGTAGTTTACCATAGACCTACGGGTCCATAGCTAGTAGTTAGATGGCTTCTTCTCTCTCTTTGATCTTCAATACCATGTTCTCCTCATTGTTGTTGGAGCTCTATCCAATGTAATCTTCTTTTGCGGTGTGTTTGTCAAGATCCAATGATTTGTGGGTTTATGATCAGATTATCTATGAATAATATCTGAGTTTTTTCTGAATTCTTGTATGCATGACCTTATATCTTAGTAATTCTCTTCGAACTATTGGCTTTGTTTGGCCAACGGGAGAAGTGCTTTGCTTTGGGTTTAATCTTGCGGTGCTCAATCCAAGTGACAGTAGGGGACATGACGCGTATTGTATTGTTGCCATCGAGGATAAAAAGATGGGGTTTTCATCATATTGCTTGAGTTAATTCCTCTACATCATGTCATCTTGCTTAAGGTGTTACTCTGTTCCTATGAACTTAATACTCTAGATGCATGCTGGATAGCGGTCGATGTGTGGAGTAATAGTAGTAGATGCACTCAGGAGTCGGTCTACTTGTCTCGGACGTGATGGCTATATTCATGATCTTTGTCATAGATGTCGTTATAATTATTCGCTTTTCTATCAATTGCTTGACAGTAATTTGTTCACCCTCCGTAATATTTGCTATCATGAGAGAAGCCTCTAGTAAAACCTATGGCCCCCGGGTCTACTTTACATCTTATAAGTTTAAGATCTACTATTTTGCAATCTTTTACTTTTCAATCTATAAACCAAAAACCTAAAAATATTTACTTTACTTGTTTATCTATCTCTATCGGATCTCACGTTTGCAAATAACCTAGAAGGGATTGACAACCCCTTTATAGCGTTGGGTGCGGGTTATTTGATTGTTTGTACAGGTATCTGGCGACTTGTGTGTAATCTCCTACTGGATTGATACCTTGGTTCTCAAAACTGAAGGAAATACTTACTTCACTTTGCTACATCTCCCTTTCCTCTTCAAAGGAATACCAACGCAACCTCGGGAAAGTAGCGAGGAAGTCAAGATTTCTGGCGACGTTGCCGGGGAGATCTACATCAAGTCAAGACCCACCATGTAACTTTCATTAAACTCTCATGTCTCGCATTTACATTATTTGTCATTCGCCTCTCATTTTCCTCTCCCCCACTTCTAAAATGATTTTTGATTTTTTTGCGTTTTCTTCGCCCTTCTTTCGTTCGTCTTGTTCGCTTGCTTCTTGTGTGCTTGTGTGTTGGATTGCTTGCTTTGTCACTATGGCTCAAGAAAATACCAAATTATGTGATTTTTCCAACACCAATAATAATGATTTCATTAGTACCCCGATTGCTCCCGCTACTAATGCGGAATCTTGTGAAATCAATGCTGCTTGAATCTAATCATGAAAGATCAATTATCTGGCCTTCCTAGTGAAGATGCCGCATCTCATCTGAATAATTTTGTTGAATTGTGTGATATGCAAAAGAAAAGAGATGTGGATAATGATCTTGTTAAATTAAAGCTATTCCCGTTTTCACTACGAGATCGAGCTAAAACTTGGTTTTCATCTTTGCCTAAAAATATTATTGATTCATGGAATAAGTGCAAAGATTCTTTCATTACCATGTGTTTTCCTCCCGCTAAGATCATCTCCCTTAGGAACGATATTATGAATTTTAAACAACTTTATCATGAGCATGTTGCACAATCTTGGGAGAGGATGAAACTTATGATACGAAATTGTCCTACACATGGTTTAAATTTATGGATGATTATACAAAAAAATTATGCCGGATTGAACTTTGCTTCTAGAAATCTTTTAGATTCGGCCGCGGGAGGCACTTTTATGGAAATCAACTTAGGAGAAGCTACTAAACTCCTAGAAAATATAATGGTTAACTATTCTCAATAGCATACCGAAAGATCTTCCACTAGTAAAAAAGTGCATGCAATTGATGATATTAATGTTTTGAGTGGAAAGATGGATGAACTTATGAAATTATTTACTAGAAATATATTTAATATTGATCCTAATGATTTGCTTTTGTCTACTTTGATTGAGAAAAATAATGAATCTATGGATGTGAATTTTGTTGGTAGGAACAATTTTGGTAACAATGCTTATAGAGGAAATTTTAATCCTAGGCCTTTTCCTAGTAATTCCTCCAATAATTATGGAAATTCCTACAACAATTCTTAAGGAAATTATAATAAGATGCCCTCTGATTTTGAGAATAGTGTTAAAGAATTTATGATCTCACAAAAAAGAGTTTTAGTGCTATGATTGAAGAAAAATTGCTTAAGATTGAGGATTTGGCTAGGAACATGGATATAATTTCTCTTGATGTTGATTCTTTGAAACTTAGATCTATTCCACCCAACATGATATCAATGAGTCTCTCAAAGCTATGAGAATTTCCATTGATGAGTGCAAAGAAAGAACCGCTAGGATGCGTGCTAAACGAGAATTGTCTGAAAAAGCGTGCTCTTCTAGTTTCCGTGAAAATAATGATGAATACCTTAAAGTGATTGATGTGACTCCTATTGAACCTTTTTTTCCAAAATAAATCTTGATAGATATGGGATTGGAGATGAGTCTACCTTAGTTAAGAGGCGTCCCCATGATTCGAAGTTTTTAGATCTTGATGCAAAAATTGATAGAAGAGGGATAGATGAAGTCAAAACCCTAAGTAGCGATGAACCTACTAGATTGGATCTCAAGGAATTTAATTATGATATTGCTCTTTAATACATTTTATTTCCTTGTTGCAATCCATGTTGAATTCTCCACATGCTTATAATCAAAATAAAGCTTTTACATAAACATATCGTTGATGCTATGATGCAATCTTTTGAAGAAAAGCTTGAATTACAAGTTTCTATACCAAGAAAACTTTATGATGAGTGGGAACCAACTATTAAAATCAAGGTTAAATATTATGAGTGACAGGCTTTGTGTGATTTGGGTGCTAGCGTTTATACGATTCCAAAAACTTTGTGATGTGCCAGGGTTCCGTGAAATTGATGAGTGTTCTTTAAATTTGCATCTTGCGGATTCCACTATTAAGAAACCTATGGGAAGGATTAATGATGTTCTTATTGTTACAAATAGGAATTATGTGCCCGTAGATTTCATTGTTCTTGATATAGATTGCAATCCTACGTGTCCTATTATTCTTGGTAGAACTTCCTTAGAACAATTGGTGCAATTATTGATATGAAAGAAGGAAACATTAGATTTCAATTTACATTAAGGAAGGGCAAGGAACACTTTCCAAGAAAGAAAATTAATTTGCCTTATGAGTCTATTATGAGAGATACCTATGGACTGCATACCAAAGATGATAATACCTAGATCTACTTGTGTTTTATGTGTAGCTAAGGGTGTTAAACAATAGCGCTTGTTGGGAGGCAACCTAATTTTATTTTTGCCTTTTTACTTTTTGGTTCTGTTTTGCAAGTTTTACACATTATTACTTCCGTAGTAATTACGTTTTGCATTTTAATTAGTGTTTGAGCCAAGTAAGACCTTTGTGATGGCTTACGGGTATCGTTGATTTGATTTTGCTGAAAAACAGAAACTATTCCGTCCAGTGCAAAAAATTCAATAAATCACTAGAATGTCGAAACCTTCTGAAATGTTTACACAAAATTTATATACAAATTCCCTATGGCTTCCAAGTTTTTCAGAATTTTTAGAGTTACAGAAGTATGTGAAGTTTTCAGATTGCTACAGACTATTCTGTTTTTTATGTGTTGTTTGCTTATTTTGATGCATCTATGGCTAGTATCGGGGGGTATGTGCTACTTCTCAAGATTTGTATTTCCTCGAAGAGAAAAAGGTGATGCAGCACAGTAGCGTAAGTATTTCCCTCAGTTTTTGAGAACCAAGCTATCAATCCAGTAGGAGACCACGCGCGAGTCCCTCACACCTGCACAAACAAATACGAACTTCGCAGCCAACGCGATAAGGGGTTGTCAATCCCTTTACGGTCACTTACAAAAGTGAGATGTGGTAGATAGGATAGTTTGATATTTTTGTTATTTTTGGATATAAGAACATAAAGTAAAAACAACAAAGTAAAGTAGATTGTAAATTGATATGTTGAGAATAGACCCGGGGGCCATATGTTTCACTAGTGGCTTCTCTCATGATAGCAGAATTCTACGGTGGGTGAACAAATTACTGTCGAGCAATTGATAGAAAAGCGAATAATTATGAGAATATCTAGGCATGATCATTATATATAGGCATCACATCCGTGACAAGTAGACCGAAACGATTCTGCATCTACTACTATTACTCCACACATCGACCGCTATCCAGCATGCATCTAGAGTATAAAGTTCATAAGAACAGAGTAATGCTTTGAGCAAGATGACATGATGTAGAGGGGTAAACTCAAGCAATATGATATAAACCCCATCTTTTTATCCTCGGTGGCAACAATACAATACGTACCTTGCTGCCCATGCTGTCACTAGGAAAGGACACCGCAAAATTGAACCCAAAGCCAATCACTTCTCCCATTGCAAGAACTATAGATCTAGTAGGCCAAACCAAACTTATAATTCAAAGAGACTTGCAAGGATATTATAATCATACATAAAAGAATTCAGAAAAGAACCAAATATTTCTCATAGATAATCTTGATCATAAACCCACAATTCATCGGATCTCGACAAACACACTGCAAAAAGATTACATAGAATAGATCTCCTCGAAGACCAAGGAGAACTTGGTATTTAGATCCAAAAAGAGAGAAGAAGCCATCTAGGTACTAACTATGGACCCGAAGGTCTGTGGTAAACTACTTACAACTCATGGTGAGGCGATGGTGTAGATGTAGAAGCACTCCGTGGAAGGTCCCCCCTCCGGCGAAGCTCTGGAACAGGCCCCAAGATGGGATCTCACGGGAACAGAAGGTTGTGGCGGTCGAATTAGGGTTTTTTCTGTTGCTTCGATGTTTTCAGGGTACATGGGTGTATATAGGAGGAAGGAGTACATCGGTGGAGCAACATGGGGCCCACGAGGCAGGGGGCGCGCCAAGGGGGAGGGGGCGCTCCCCCACCCTCGTGGGCACCACGTGTCCCCTCTGCCTTGGTTCGCAAGTCTCTTGTGAAGATATCATGCCAAAAATAACTCTCACAAAGGTTTTATTCCATTTGGACTCCGTTTGATATTCCTTTTCTGCGAAACCTTGAAATAGGCAAAAATAACAATCTGGACTGGGCCTTTGGGTTATTTGGTTAGTCCCAAAAATAATATAAAAGTGTATAATAAAGCTCATTAAACATCCAAAACATCATATATAATAGCATGGAACAATAAAAAATTATAGATACCTTGGAGACGTATCAAGCATCCCCAAGCTTAATTCCTACTCGTCCTCGAGTAGGTAAATGATAAAAACAGAATTTTTGATGTGGAATGCTAACCAACATAATTTTCAATGTAATTCTCTTTATTGTGGCATGAATGTTCAGATCCGAAAGATTCAAGACAAAAGTCTATATTGACATAAGAAATAATAATATTTTAAGCATACTAACAAAGCAGTCATGTCCTCTCAAAATAACATGGCCAAAGAAAGTTATCCCTACAAAATCATATAGTCTGGCTATGCTCCCTCTTCATCACACAAAATATTCATATCATGCACAACCCCGGTTTCAGCCAAGCAATTGTTTTCAGACTCAATTTTTTCAAACCTTTCAACTTTCACGCAATACATGAGCGTGAGTCATGGATATAGCACTATGGATGGAATAGAGTGGTGGTTGTGGAGAAGACAAAAAGGAGGAAGATAGTCTCACATCGACTAGGCGTATCAATGGGCTATGGAGATGCCCATCGATAGATATCAATGTGAGTGAGTAGGGATTGCCATGCAACAGATGCACTAGAGCTAAAAATGTATGAAAGCTCAACAAAAGAAACTAAGTGGGTGTGCATCCAACTTGCTTGCTCATGAAGACCTAGGGCATTTGATGAAGCCCATCGTTGGAATTTACAAGCCAAGTTCTATAATGAAAATTTCCCACTAGCATATGAAAGTGACTAAACATGAGACTCTCTATCATGAAGAACATGGTGCTACTTTGAAGCACAAGTGTGGAAAAAGGATAGTAGCATTGTCCCTTCTCTCTTTTCTGTCATTTTTTTTGGAGGGGCTTTCTCTTTTTTTTGGCCCCTCTCTATATTTTTTTGGGCCATCTCTTTTTTTATTTGGCCTTTCCTCACATGGGACAATGCTCTAATAATGAAGATCATCACACTTTCATTGATTTACAACTCGATATTACAACTCGATACTAGAACAAAGTATGACTCTATATGAATGCCTCCGGCGGTGTACCGGGATGTGCAATGAATGAAGAGTGACATGTATGAAAAAATATGCATGGTGGCTATGCCACAAATAGGATGCCAACTACATGATCATGCATGGCAATATGACAATATGAAGCGTGTCATTTAACGGAACGGTGGAAAGTTGCATGGCAATATATCTCGGAATGGCTATGGAAATGCCATGATAGGTAGGTATGGTGACTGTTTTGAGGAAGGTATATGGTGGGTGTACGGTACCGGCGAGAGTTGTGCGGTACAAGAGAGGCTAGCAATGGTGGAAGGGTGAGAGTGCGTATAATCCATGGACTCAACATTAGTCATAAGGAACTCATATACTTATTGCAAAAATTTACGAGTCATCAAAACAAAGCAATCAACGCATGCTCCTAGGGGGGAGGTTGGTAGGAGTTAACCATCACGCGCCCCCGACCTCCACACAAAGGATGACACTCTACAAATACCTCATGCTCTAACTTCGTCACATAGCGGTTCACCATATGTGCATGCTACGGGAATCATAAACTTTAACACAAGTATTTCTCAAATTCATAATGACTCCACTAGCATGACTCTAATATCATTATACTCATATCTCAAAACAATCATCAAGTATCAAACTTCTCATCATCTTCAATGCACTTTGTATGAAAGTTTTTACTACATTCATCTTGGATGCCTATCATATTAGGACTAGTTTTATAACCAAAGCACATTACCATGCTGTTCTAAAAGACTCTCAAAAGGATATAAGTGAAGCATGAGAGATCAACAATTTCTACAAAATAAAATCACCACCGTGCTCTAAAAGATATAAGTGAAGCACTAGAGCAAAACTATCTAGCTCAAAATATATAAGTGAAGCACATAGAGTGTTCTAACAAATTCTAGGCCATATTTATCTCTCTCAAAAAGGTGTGTCCAGCAAGAGTGATTGTGGCAAACTAAAAAGAAAAGACTCAAATCATATATGACGCTCCAAGCAAAACACATATTATGTGGTGAATAAAAATATAGTCCCGAGTATAGTTACCGATAGATGAAGACGAAAGAGGGGATGCCTTCCCGGGGCATCCCCAAGCTTAGGCTTTTGGTTGTCCTTGAATTTTACCTTGGGGTACCTTGGGATCCCCAAGCTTAGGCTCTTGCCACTTTTTGTTCCATAGTCCATCAAAGCCATACTCAAAACTTGAAAACTTCACAACACAAAACTTAGCCAAAAATCTCGTGAGCTTCGTTAGTATAAGAAAACAAACCACCACTCAAAGGTACTGTAATGAACTCATTCTTTGTTTATATTGGTGTTAAACCTACTGTATTACAACTTCTCTATGATTCATATCCTCCAATACTACTCATAGATTCATCAAAATAAGCAAACAACACACGAAAAACAGAATCTGTCAAAAACAGAACATTCTATAGTAATCTGTAACTTCCGCATACTTCTGTAACTCCAAAAAATTTGAAATAAATTGGTAAACGTGAGGAATTTGTCTATTAATCATCTGCAAAAATAATCAACTAAATAGCACTCTCCAGTAAAATCTAGTGACTATTCTCGTGAGCGCTAACGTTTCTGTTTTTTACAGCAAGATCATACAAACTTCACACAAGTCTTCCCAAAGGTTCTACTTGGCAAAAACACTAATTAAAACACAAAACCACATCCAAACAGAAGCTAGATGCAATATTTATTTCTAAACAGAAGCAAACACAAAGAAAATAAAATTGGGTTGCCTCCCAACAAGCGCTATCGTTTAACGCCCCTAGCTAGGCATGATACAAGGATAGATCTAGGTATTGCCATCTTTGAAAGGCAATCCATAAGTGGCTCTCATAATAGATTCATATGGTAATTTAATTTTGTTTCTAGGAAAGTGTTCAATGACTTTACTTAACGGAAATTGGAATCTAACATTTCCTTCCTTCATATCAATAATTGCACCAATCGTTCTAAGGAAGGGTCTACCAAGAATAATAGGACATGAAGGATTGCAATCTATATCAAGAACAATGAAATCTACGGGCACATAATTCCTATTGGCAACAATAAGAACATCATTAATCCTTCCCATAGGTTTCTTAATAGTAGAATCCACAAGATGCAAATTTAAAGAACAATCATCAAGCTCATGGAAACCTAACAAATCAAACAAAGTTTTTGGGATATTGGAAACACTTGCTCCCAAATCACACAAAGCAAAGCATTCATGATCCTTAATTTTAATTTTAATAGTAGGTTTGTCACACCCTGCATTTTGTAACATGTCTTTTGCATCAATAAAGCATAAAAAATTGGTCCAACAATTTTTTTTAGCATCATTTGGCTTTTATTTGGAATTAAGTTTTGCTCCCTGTGTTTTTCAAGTGCTCATTAAAGTCAACTACTCCCTCTTGTAAATTTCATCTCCTTACCCAAAACTTCTGCCCAATGATCGTACCAAGTGTTTATAGCAGTATAGTATTTTTCTTATAGAATTAATTTGGCCAAAATGTATTGTCAAAAATTAGTATTCCAAAAACCCCTGAATTGAGGTTTGCACTGCAAGTGCTTGATTTAGGGTGAGAAAATTATTTCAAAAGGTATATTTGAAACCTGGTAGATATAGGACTCCCATAAACCACAAAAGTATAATTTTAAAAGTTATTTTCCTATTTTATTTAAAAGCTTTTTCTTAAGGCCAGAAATGGTCTTTAATAGGGAAAAAATTATTTAATCATTTCAAAAATATTTGCCAAAATTCAGGGAGACTCATAGGACATATATTGTCCATATATAAGAGTTTCAACACTTGGTCATGTTCAAAATATTGGACAAATCCCTCAGAAACCCTTTCTGGATATTTCAAGCTTTTGAAATATTTACAAAGGAAATATTCTCTAAAAATTCTAGGGAAATTCTATCATGTCATATATGACCTATTTGATGATATTGCCAAACCTCATGCCTTGGGAAGCAAGAAAACATCATCAAAACCCCTCAAAACCATTATGTCCATATCTGAAGTTTGAGCAACTTTACATTGCCAAACATGTCCAAATGCTCTCAAACTTGGTGCACATGCTAGAATGGTCTAATAAGACATCTAGACCAAATGGCACAAGCTTTGGAGAAGGGTAACTTGATCAGAGTACCCCAAAACCATTTCTGTTCAAATTCAAATTTGAACAACTTTACTTTACCAACTTTTTACTTGGGGCTCCAAACTTTGTGGACATGATCACAACCCCAAATGATGACACTACACCAAGTGGTGCATCAAGGGGGGATGATTAGCTTGACTCAAACATGGTGAAACCATTTCTGTTGATTTCTAGGGTTCACCAAAGTTACATTGGCAAGTTTCTTAAAATAAGACCAAACTTGGTGAAACACCCTATTTCCATATGCCATTCAATCCTGTTAAGTGTCATGGCCATTGGAAGTCATCTGCTTGCCCAAAACATCATCAAACACCTTCTGCCATTTTACCAAAACCACTGTTTTGCCCCCTTTTACTATTAACCTTTGATTCAACTTTTTACCACAGCATCACCTAGTCACCTTCTACCTCCAGTAACTTCCCCATGGCCAGAGCTCAATAATTGAGGGGAGAAAACCCCATTTTACCTTGCTGGACAGCCCAGTTCTCACCTTCCCTCAGCCTCCCTCCTCTTCCATTGGATAGCCAAGGCATCCAAGGCCTCAGCCCATTTGTTTACTCCGTGCCTGACCCCCCAGACAAGGTGGACGCGCCCAGCCAGCCAACGGCATGCCCTGGCATGTAATAGGCGCGCTCCAGAGCACGCTACAGTGCACGCCCGCACTGTAGCCTCCTCCAATCAGCCGCCCCCGACCACCTCGTGCTCCCCCTCGCGCCATTCGATGCGCCTCGGCGTCCGCAACACCCCCCGTCGTTGTCCCCCTCCTCCTTCTCCCTCCTGTGGACGCCCTCGCACGCGCGCCGGCCGCCCGCGAGCTCCAGAACTCGGCCTCACACGCGCGCCGCCCTGGAAGCTTCCCCCGCTCCCTCTCTTCCTCTCCCCAGCCCTGGACCTCATCCAGCAACTCCGCAGACACCACCCCAGCGCCTCCCGAGACCTGTGGCAACGAGCAGAGGCTCGCCGATGCACAGGTCCACGGCACCTCGCCGTTCGCCTATAAAAGGCCCCCCGAGCTCCTCCTCTCCTCACCAACTACTCTCTCACTCACTCAATCTGCCCCCTGCGCCACTCGCCCCACTCCAGACAGGCCCGAGCTCGAGATCGAGCTCGAGCTCCGCCGCGGCGGCTCGACGTCGTCCGCTCGGTACAGGCCATCCCAGCCACTCCTCTCGCTCGATCTAGCACCACGACACCTCACTGATTCGTTTCCCCCTCTTTTCCCTCTATGCAGCTGCTAGAATCGACCGGAGCAACCTTCACCTGAAGCTCCTCCGCCGCGTGACCTCGCCGCTGGCGAGCCAGGCCACTCCGGCGACCCACACCACCTCCACCAGATCGGCGACACCTCGCTGAATCCATCACTGCCCTCAGCTCGCCCTGTCGTGCCCCGAGTCGTCACCGGTGAGCTCGCCGGCCCTCTGCCGGAGGGTTAGGGATGACAGGCGGGCCCCGCCTGTCAGCCTCCTCTCGCCCTCGCCCCTCTCTCCTCTCACTGACGCCGGGCCCCGCCCGTCAGGTTTAAAAACCAGGCGCGCCTGCTGGCACCCGTGCGGTGGGCTCTTTCGCCCTGGGCCTGCTGCACTGTGGCCGTTCTGGCCCAGTTGCACAGGACCCTTTTTCTTTTTCTTTTCTGGGGGATTTTCAAATAATTCCACAGGATTAAATATTTATCCAAATAAATTAATTCCAGTTCCTAAAAACTTGTAAAAATCCAACCTATTTAATGTTGTCACTTTCACCCATATCCATGGACCTTTTCTGTTCTGTTCAAATTTAAATTCATATTTGAACACTAAAACCTCTATTCAAAAATTCATGTACCCCTGTCACTCCAAAACTCAAGTAAGAATTTTTGCCATCTTAGTTTTTCCTCTAGTATTTGATAAAAATAAGTTGACATTTTTCTGAGCACCTTGGTTTTTCTGTTTTTATTGTGGTCTTATTTTCCCGTTGTTTTTTGCGACGATTAGATACCGTGTTTGACAAGGTTGCTGAAGAAGAAGGAGGGGAAGGATTTGAAGACCTTGAAGACCAAGCCAATCCAGGCAAGCAGCCCTTTGACCATGATACCCTTGTGTTCCTCGGAACCCATTTATTTCCGAATGCATGATGATAAGAATGACGGTGGTGACCTAGTTGAGAGCCACCACATGATGCATGCTTTACTCATGATCTTACTATATGCTTAGATGCAATGCAAATGATTAGTAGTGATGCTTAGAGATGCATGTGGGCCATGAAACCTTCGTGGTTGCATTCTTTTCAAAAAAACCCATCGGGTGCCCCTAATGCCCGAGGGTGATGTTGAGTTAGATCATCACTTGAGAAAGAAGTGGTGTGCCAATAAAGATCTTGTGTGTGGGTGAAATGATGGATTAGATTTATGTGTGACTACCGTCCCAACCAAACATGTGCAACCACTCTACCCCTTATGGGACGGGGCATTATTGATTACTTAGGCTGATACTAGCATGGTGCCCACATTACTAGTGACGGGAAGGACTTGAGGTCACTCCCGGGACGGGGTCATGCTTGGATAGGCGACCATGACTGTTTTCACAGGGCACCAGACACACTGTTGGTCCCTTCGTGTACGCGTGACATTGAAAATAGGGCAAGTCCCATGATGTATTGTTTGTACTCGAGGGCCGTGCACCAACGAGTGGACCCTATGCTAGTGTCGTCTAGGGAAAGATAATGACCGGGTGCTTCCCCCAAGTACTTGAGGTACTGCGGGATCGTGGGTGACACGAAAGCTTCCCGGATCTTGTGGGTAAAGTGTGCAACCTCTGCAGAGTGTAAAACTATTCGAATAGCCGTGTCCACGGTCATGGACAGTTGGGTGGTGCTACTTAAACTATGTCCAGAATTTTACAATCTCGGTGAAAGTGTGTGTGTGTGTGTTGAGTCAAGGTGGTGACTTGACTCGTTGAAGTGAATTCTACTCATGTTGATATCTGTGATCTGTCTTCGAGGTTACCCAAATTTATTGATGCATGTTACACGATGGTAGAATATTTAATCTAGCATGTAGCTAGGTTGCTCGTTGTTGTATATTGCATTGTTACCTTGAACCAAATCATGGGTTGCTTGCGAATACATTCAAAGTACTCATTGGCTTGCCACTGGTTATTTAATTGGCCAGGCATGGAGGAAGAGGAATTTGAAGAAGAATTCTAAGGAGACGAACATGCGAACTAGGATGCTTTCCCAGTCAGAATGCCTGTAGGGTTAAGGCAGATGGCATGGGTCCTACTTATCTACGAAGACTTCCGCTATTCGAGTTTATTTGCTATTCAGCCCTTGAGGCTTTATCTATGTAAGACTTGGCCATAATGGTCATAATTTGTGTACGACGGTATGTATGGACGTAAGACTCTTGTTATTCAGCTTCTGTGTGTTCAGTGAGCATTGATCTCTGGGATCACTGTACACGTGCATTCGGTGATCTCGACTCTTAAGTCGGGGTACCAACAAGGTTCCCATTCATCATAAAGCTTTCTATGGATAGAAACTTCTAGTTCAAGTTTTTCTTCATAAGATTGCATCAAAGCATCAACTATGTGTTTGGTAAAAGCTTTATTTTGACTATAAGCATGCGGAGAATTTAGTACGGATTGCAACAAGGAAATACAATCAATCAAAGAGAAATTATAATAATTGAATCCCTTGAAATCCAAAATAGTGGATTCATCACTATGCAAAGTTTTAATCTCTTCAATCCCACTTTTAACAATTTTAGCATCAAGATCTAAAAACTTCGAATCATTAGGACGCCTTTTAATTAAGGTAGACTCATCTCCAGTCCCATAGGAGATACATCAATAACTTTCAGATCTTCATCTTTATTTTCATGATAACTAGAAGAACACGCTTTTATAAAGTACTCTTTTCTAGCACGCATCCTAGCGGTTCTTTCTTTGCATTCATCAATGGAAATTCTCATGGCTTTGAGAGACTCATTGATATCATGCTTAGGTGGAATAGATCTAAGTTTCAAAGAATCAACATCAAGAGTAATTCCATCCACACTTCTAGCCAGTTCATCAATCTTAAGCAATTTTTCTTCAAGCAAAGCATTGAAATTCTTTTGCGAATTCATAAACTCCTTAACACTAGTTTCAAATTCAGAAGGCATCTTACCAAAAGAGTTATTGTAGGAATTACCATAATTATTAGAGGAATTACTAGAAAAAGGCCTAGAATTAAAGTTTCCTCTATAAGCATTGTTACCAAAATTATTCCTACCAACAAAATTCACATCCAAAGATTCATTATTATTTTCAATCAACGTGGATAAAGGCATATCATTAGGATCAGAAGAAGCACTCTTAGCAGCAAATAATTTCATAAGTTCATCCATCTTTCCACTCAAAACACTAATCTCTTCGATAACATGCACTTTTTTACTAGTAGAGCTTTCGGTGTGCCATTGAGAATAATTAACCATAATATTATCTAGGAGTTTGGTAGCTTCTCCTAAGGTAGTTTCCATAAAAGTGCCTCCTGGGGCCGAATCTAAAAGATTTCTAGATGCAAAATTCAAGCCAGCATAAAAGTTTTGTATAATCATCCGTAAGTTCAAACCATGTGTAGGACAATTCCGTTTCATTAATTTCATTCTCTCCCAAGCTTGTGCAACATGCTCTTGATCTAGTTGCTTAAAATTCATAATATCGTTTCTAAGAGAGATAATCTTAGCAGGAGGAAAATACTTAGAGATAAAAGCATCTTTGCACTTTTTCCACGAATCAATACTATTTCTAGGCAAAGAGGAAAACCAAGTTTTGGCACGATCTCTAAGTGAAAACGGAAATAACTTCAGTTTAACAATATCATTATCCGTATCCCTCTTCTTTTGCATACCACACAAATCAACAAAGTTATTTAGATGGGTAGCAGCATCTTCACTAGGAAGGCCAGAAAATTGATCTTTCATGACAAGATTCAACAGAGCAGCATTGATCTCACAAGATTCAACATCGGTAATAGGAGCAATCGGAGTGCTAATAAAATCATTATTGTTGGTATTGGAGAAGTCACACAATTTGGTATTGTTCTGAGCCATAGTGACAAGCAAGCAATCCAACACACAAGCAAACAAGAAGCAAGCGAACAATAAACACACGGCAAAAAGAAGGGCAAATAAAACGGCAAGGGTGAAGTGGGGGAGAGGAAAACGCGAGGCAAATAAATGTAATGCGAAGGATAAGGGTTTGTGACAGGTACTTGGTATATGAATTTTGCGTAAGCCTCCCCGGCAACGGCGCCAGAAATTCTTCTTGCTACTTCTCGAGCTTGCGTTGCATTCCCTCGAAGAGGAAAGGGTGATGCAGCACAGTAGCATAAGTATTTCCCTCAGTTTTTGAGAACCAAGGTATCTATCCAGTAGGAGACCACGCGCGAGTCCCTCGCACCTGCACAAAGAAATAAGAACTTTGCAGCCAACGCGATAAGGGGTTGTCAATCCCTTTACGATCACTTACGAAAGTGAGATCTGATAGATATGATAGTTTGATTTTTTTGGATAAGAGAACAGAAAGTAAAAACAGCAAAGTAAAGTAGATTGTAGATTGATACGTTGAGAATAGACCCGGGGCCATAGGTTTCACTAGTGGCTTCTCTCATGATAGCAGAATTCTACGGTGGGTGAACAAATTACTGTCGAGCAATTGATAGAAAAGCGAATAATTATGAGAATATCTAGGCATGATCATTATATATAGGCATCACATCCATGACAAGTAGACCGAAACGATTCTGCATCTGCTACTATTACTCCACACATCGACCGCTATCCAGCATGCATCTACAGTATTAAGTTCATAAGAACAGAGTAATGCTTTAAGCAAGATGATATGATGTAGAGGGATAAACTCAAGCAATATGATATAAAACCCATCTTTTTATCCTCGATGGCAACAATACAATACGTGCCTTGCTGCCCCTGCTGTCACTGGGAAAGGACACCGCAAGATTGAACCCAAAGCCAAGCACTTCTCACATTGCAAGAACTATAGATCTAGTAGGCTAAACCAAACCGATAATTCGAAGAGACTTGCAAGGATATTATAATCATACATAAAAGAATTCAGAAAAGAACCAAATATTTCTCATAGATAATCTTGATCATAAACCCACAATTCATCGGATCTCGACAAACACACCGCAAAAATATTACATCGAATAGATCTCCTCGAAGACCGAGGAGAACTTGGTATTGAGATCCAAAAATAGAAAAGAAGCCATCTAGGTACTAACTATGGACTCGAAGATCTGTGGTAAACTACTTACAACTGATGGTGAGGAGATGGTGTTGATGTAGAAGCACTCCGTGGAAGATCCCCCCTCCGGCGGTGCTCCGGAACAGGCCCCAAGATGGGATCTCACGGGAACAGAAGGTTGCGGCGCTGGAATTAGAGTATTCTCTATTGCTTCGATGTTTTCAGGGTACATGGGTATATATAGGAGGAAGGAGTACGTCGGTGGAGAAACGTGGGGCCCACAAGGCAGGGGGCGCGCCTAGGGGGAGGGGGCGCGCCCCCACCCTTGTGGGCACCACATGTTCCCTCTGCCTTGGTTCCCAAGTCTCTCGTGAAGATATCGTTCCAAAAATAACTCTCTCGAAGGTTTTATTCCGTTTGGAGTCCATTTGATATTCCTTTTATGTGAAACCCTGAAATAGGCAAAAAACAGCAATCTGGACTGGGCCTTTGGGTTAATAGGTTAGTCCCAAATATAATATAAAAGTGTATAATAAATCCCATTAAACATTCAAAACATCATATATAATAGCATGGAACAATAAAAAATTATAGATACGTTGGAGACGTATCAGTATGAACCACAGAGAAGTTGGAATACAGTAGATATTACACCAATATGAAACTAGAATAAGATCACAACAGTACCTTGGGTAGTTATTTGCTTTGTTTTACTAGCGGAGCTCGTGAGATTTTCTGTTGAGTTTTTTGTTTTGAAGTTTTCAAGTTTTGGGTAAGGATTTGATGGACTATGGAATAAAGAATGTCAAAATCCTAATATTGGGGATGCCCAAGCCACCCCAAGGTAAAATTCAAACACGGTCAAGAGCCTAAGCTTGGGGATGCCCTGGAAGGCATCCCCTCTTTCGTCTTCGTCCGTCGATAACTTTATTTGAGGCTATATTTTTATTCACTACATGATATGTGTTTTGCTTGGAGCGTCTTGTATGATATGAGTCTTTGCTTTTTAATTTGTCACAATCATCCCTGCTGTACACACCTTTTGACAGGGACATACTTCAATCGTGATTTATTAGAATACTCTATGTGCTTCACTTATATCTTTTGAGCTAGGCAATTTTGCTCTAGTGCGTCACTTATATCTTTTTAGGGCACGGTGGTGGTTTTATTTTATAGAAATTGTTGAAATATCTTGCTTCACTTATATTATTTTGATTGTCTTAAAGAACAACATGGTAATTTGCTTGGGTTATGAAATTAGTCCTAATATGATAGACATCCAAAGGAGATATAATAAAAACTTTCATATATAGAGCATTGAATACTATGTGAATTTTGACTCCTTTTAATTGTTTTGAGATGTTAAGATGGTAATATTAGAGTCATGCTAGCGGTAGTTTGTGAGGTTAAAGAAATAATTGTGTTAAAGTTTGTGATTCCCGTAGCATGCATGTATGGTCTCCTAACTATTTTGAGTGTTTGTCTTTGCGTGAAGGTCGGGGGCGCGCGATGGTTAACTCCAACCAACCTCCCCCTAGGCGCATGCGTCGTAGTACTTTGCTTCGAGAGCTAATAAAAAATTCGCAATAAGTATGTGAGTTCTTTATGACTAATGTTGAGTCCATAGATTATACGCACTCTCACCCTTCCACCTTGCTAGCCACTCTAGTGCCGTGCAGCTTTCGCCGGTTCATAAACCCTCCTTATACCTTCCTCAAATCAGCCACCATACCTACCTATTATGGCATTTCCATAGCCATTCCGAGATATATCGCCATGTAACTCCACTGTTTTGTTTATTATGACAGGCTTCATCATTGTCATATTGCTTTGCATGATCATGTAGTTGACATAGTATTTGTGGCAAAGCCACCATTCATATTTTTCATACATGTCACTCTTGGTCATTGCACATCCCGGTACACCGCCGGAGGCATTCATATAGAGTCATATTTTTGTTCTAAGTATCGAGTTGTAAGTAAATAAAAGTATGATGATCATCATTATTAGAACATTGTCCCATGTGAGGTTATCAATAAAGAGGCCAAATGATTCTCCAGAAAAAAAGAGAAAAGGGTCCCCAAAAAAAGAGGAGGCTACAAAAAATGAGAGAAAAAGAGAGAAGGGACAATGTTACTATCCTTTTTTCCACACTTGTGCTTCAAAGTACCACCATGTTCTTTATGATAGAGAGTCTCCTATGTTGTAACTTTCATATATTACTAGTGGGAAGTTTTCATTATAGAACTTGGCTTGTATATTCCGGCGATGGGCTTCCTCAAATGCCCTAGTCATGAGCAAGCAAGTTGATGCACACCCACTATTTGTATTTTTGAGCTTTCATACACTTATAGCTCTTCTACATCTGTTACATGGCAATCCCTACTCACTCACATTGATATTGATTAATGGACATCTCCAAAGTCCGTTGATTTGCCTAGTCGATGTAAGACTTTCTCCCTCCTTTTGTCTATTACCACCTTCTATTCCACCCATAGTGCTATATCCATGGCTCACGATCATGTATTGCGTGAAGAGTTGAAAAGGTTTAATAATGTTAAAGTATGAAAACAATTGCTTGATTGACATCGGGATAGGCATGATTTTTTACTTTGTGTTAAGAAGAGGGGGCATAAATGACTATATGATTTTGTAGGGATAACTTTCTTTAGCCATGTTATTTTTGAAGCTTCGTAGATTACTTTCGAGTATGCTTGAAGTATTATTGTTTTGATATTGATAAACATTTATTTTGAGTCTTATGGATCTGAACATTCATGCCATAATAAAGAATATTACATTGATAAATATGTTGGGTAGCATTCCACATCAAAAATTCTATTTTTACCATTTACCTACTCAAGGATGAGCACGAATTAAGATTGGGGATGCTTGATACGTCTCCAACGTATCTATAATTTTTAATTGTTCCATGATATTATATTATCTATCTTGGATGTTTTATTTGCATTAATATGCTATTTCATATGATTTTTGGGACTAACCTATTAACCCAGAGCTCAGTGCCAGTTTCTATTTTTCCTTGTTTTTTTGAGTTTCGCAGAAAAGGAATATCAAACGGAGTCCAAACGGAACGAAACTTTTTGGAGATTTTTCTTGGACCAAAAGACATCAGATGGACTTGGAGTACACGCCAGGGGATTTGCGAGGAGACCACAAGGGTGGAGGGCGCGCCCAGGGGGGTAGGGAGCGCCCCATACCTTGTGGGCCTCTCGTGCCTCCCCTGACCTACTTCTTCCACCTATAAATACCCATATATTCCAGAAACATTGGAACATCCATCAAAACCACTTTTTCGCCGCCGTAGCCTTCTGTTCTCGTGAGATCCCATCTGGTGGCCTTTTCCGGTACTCTGCCGGAGGGGGAATCAACCATGGAGGGCATCTACATCAACCCTATTGCCCTTCCGATGCAGTGTGAGTAGTTTACCATAGACCTACGGGTCCCCGGCTAGTAGCTAGATGGCTTCTTCTCTCTCTTTGATCTTCAATACCATGTTCTCCTCATTGTTCTTGGGGATCTATCTGATGTGATCTTCTTTTGCGGTGTGTCTGTCAAGATTCGATGAATTGTGGGTTTATGATCAGATTATCTATGAATAATATTTCAGTTTCTTCTGAATTCTTTTATGCATGATCTTATATCTTAGTAATTCTCTTCGAACTATCGGTTTTATTTGTCCAACTAGATTGATATTTATTGCAATGGGAGAAGTGCTTTGCTTTGGGTTCAATCTTGCGGTGCTCAATCCTAGTGATAGTAGGGGACATGACACATATTGTATTGTTGCCATCGAGGGTAAAAAGATGGGGTTTTCATCATATTGCTTGAGATAATTCCTCTACATCATGTCATCTTGCTTAAGGCGTTACTCTGTTCTTATGAACTTAATACTCTAGATGCATGCTGGATAGCGGTTGATGTGTCGAGTAATAGTAGTAGATGCAGGCAGGAGTCGGTCTACTTGTCTCGGACGTGATGCCTATATTCATGATCATTTCCTTAGATGTCATTATAATTATTCGATTTTCTATCAATTACTTGACAGTAATTTGTTCACCCATCGTAATATTTGCTATCATGAGAGAAGCCTCTAGTGAAACCTATGGCCCCCGGGTCTACTTTACATCTTATAAGTTTCAGATCTACTATTTTGCAATCTTTTACTTTTCAATCCATAAACCAAAAACCCAAAAATATTTAATTTACTTGTTTATCTATCTCTATCAGATCTCACTTTTGCAAATAACCTAGAAGGGATTGACAACCCCTTTATAGCGTTGGGTGCAAGTTGTTTGATTGTTTGTGCAGGTATTTGGCGACTTGTGTGTAATCTCCTACTGGATTGATACCTTGGTTCTCAAAACTGAGGGAAATACTTATTTCACTTTGCTGCATCTCCCTTTCCTCTTCAAGAGAAATACCAATGCAACCTCGGGAAAGTAGCGAGGAAGTCAGTGTCTCTCCCAAGGTGGCGCCCCCTGCCATGTATAGAAGCGGGGGAAAGGTAGGGGAGGGTGCCCCCTTTTCCTTTCTCCCATGAGAGGGAAAGGCAGGAGGGGATCGCCCTCCCCCTTTTCCTTCCCTAGGGCTGTTCGGCCTGGGAGAGGGGCGCATCAGCCCCCTGTGGACTGGTCTGTCCCTCCCTTGGCCCATTAAGCCCATATACATGTCGGGGGTGCCCAGAACCCCTTCTGATGACCCAATTTCTTCCCCGTACGTCCCAAAACTCTTCCGGTGTCCAAATACCATCGTCCTACACATCAATATGTACCTCTTGACCATTTCAAGTCTCCTCGTCATGTCCATGATCTCATTCGGGACTCCGAACAACATTCGGTCACCAAATCACGTAACTTATATATCACTATATTGTCAACAAACGTTAAGCGTGCGGACCCTATGGGTTCGAGAACTATGTAGACATGACTGAGACACCTCTCCGGTCAATAACCAATAGCGGAACCTGGATGCCCATATAGACTCCTACATATTCTACGAAGATCTTCATCGATCGAACCGTTATGACAAGATACACAATTCCCTTTGTCCATCGGTATGTTACTTGCCCGAGATTCAATCGTCGGTATCTCTGTACTTAGTTCAATCTCATTACCGGAAAGTATCTTTACTCGTTCTGTAATACATCATCCTGAGACTAACCTCATTAGTCATTTACTTGCAAGGCTTATTATGATGTGTATTACCGAGAGGGCCCATATATACCTCTCTGATACTCGAGTGACAAATCCTAATCTCGATTCATGCCAACCCAGCAAAACACCTTCGGAGATACCTGTAGAGCATATTTATAATCACCTAGTTACGTTGTGATGTTTGATAGCACACAAGGCATTCCTTCTGTATCCGGGAGTTGCATGATCTCATAGTCAAAGGAATATACTTTTTGACATACATGAAAGCAGTAGCAATAAACTGTAGGATCGAATGCTAAGCTAACGGATGGGTCTTGTCCATCACATCATTCTCATAATGATGTGATCCCATTATCAAATGACAACTCATGTCCATGGTTATGAAACCTTAACTGTCTTTGATTAATGAGCTAGTCTAGTAGAGGCTTACTAGGGACACGATATTTGTTTATGTATTCACACATGTATTTAGGTTTCCGGTTAATACAATTCTAGCATGAATTATAAACCTTTATCATTATTAAGGAAATATAATAATAACCATTTTATTATTGCCTCTAGGGAATATTTCCATCAGTCTACCACTTCCACTAGAGTTAATAATCTAGTTCACATCGCCATGTGATTAACACTCATAGTTCATATCGCCATGTGATTAATACCCAAATAGTTTACTAGAGTCAATAATCTAGTTTCACATCGTCATGTGATTAATTCCCAAAGAGTTTACTAGAGTCAATAATCTAGTTCACATCGCCATGTGATTAACACTCAAAGAGTTCTAAGGTATGATCATGTTTTGCTTGTGAGAGAGGTTTTTAGTCAACGGGTCTGCAACGTTCAAATCCGTGTCTACTTTGCAAATTTTTATGTATACAATGCTCTACATAGAGCTACTCTAGCTAATTGCTCCTACGTTCAATATGCATCCAAATTGATACTCGGAGTCATCTGGATGAGTGTCAAAGCTTGCATCGACGTAACCCTTTACGATGAACTCTTTATCACCTCCATAATCGAAAAACATTTCCTTATACCTCTAAGGATAATTTTGACCGCTATCCAATGATCCACTCCTGGATCACTCTTGTACCCCCTTGCCAAACACGTGACAAAGCACATATTTGGTCTGGTACACAGCATGGCATGCTTTATAGAACCTATGGTTGAGGCATAGGGAATGACTTTCATTCTCTCTCTATTTTTCTTCCGTGGTAGGGCTTTGAGTATTACTCAACTTCATACCTTACAACTCAGGCAATAACTCCTTCAAAATCTTATCGAGGTATGTATTCATTGAAAGTCTTATCAAGCATCTTGATCTATCTCTATAGATCTTGATGCACAATATGTAAGCAACTTCACCGAGGTCTTTTCTTTGAAAAAAATTCTTATTCAAAAATCCTTCTATGCTATCCAGAAAATCCTACATCATTTCCGATCAACAATATGTCATCCACATATACTTATCAGAAATTCTGTAGTGCTCCCACTCACTTTCTTGTAAATACAGGCTTTGATACGTCTCCATCGTATCTACCTTTTGAAACTCTTTTGCCTTTGTTTTGGACTCTAATTTGCATGATTTGAATGGAACTAACCCGGATTGACGCTGTTTCCAGCGGAATTGCCTTGGTGTTATTATTTTTGTAGAAATAATAGTTCTCGAAATGACCTGAAACTTCACGGAGAATATTTTCAGAATATATAAAAAATATTGACAGAAAGAAATACCGGAGGGGGCCCACACCCTGGACACAACGGTGGGGGCGCCCCCCCTAAGGCACACCCCTACCTTGTGGGCCCCCCTGTATCTCCACCGACGTAAACTCCAACTCCATATAATCTCTTTCGGGGAGAAAAAAATCAGAGAGAAGATCCCATCGCATTTTACGATACGGAGCCGCCGCCACCTCCTGTTCTTCATCGGGAGACCTGATCTGGAATCCGTTCGGGGCTCCGGAGAGTGGAGATCGTCGCCGTCGTCATCATCAACCATCCTCCATCACCAATTTCATGATGCGCACTGCCGTGCGTGAGTAATTCCATCGTAGGCTTGCTGGACGGTGATGGGTTGGATGAGATTTACCATGTAATCGAGTTAGTTTTATTAGGGTTTGATCCCTAGTATCCACTATGTTCTGAGATTGATGTTGCTATGACTTTGCTATTCTTAATGATTGTCACTAGGGCCCGAGTGCCATGATTTCAGATATGAACTTATTATGTTTTCATGAATATATTTGTGTTCTTGATCCTATATTGCAAGTCAATAGTCACCTACTATGTGTTATGATCCGGCAACCCCGGAGTGACAATAACCGGGACACTTCCTGGTGATGACCATAGTTTGAGGAGTTCATGTATTCACTAAGTGCTAATGCTTTGGTCTGGTACTCTATTAAAAGGAGGCCTTAATATCCCTTAGTTTCCATTAGGACCCCACTGCCACGGGAGGGTAGGACAAATGATGTCATGCAAATTCTTTTCCATAAGTATGTATGTCTATATTCGGAATACATGCCTACATTACATTGATGAATTGGAGATAGTTCTGTGTCACCCTAGGTTATAACTGCTACATGATGAATATTATCTGGCACCTATCATTGCTGATCCATTGCTTATGAGTTCGTTCCATATTGATACTTGCTTTGTTACTTTCGTTACGGCTAGTGTCACCATCACTACAAAACTGCTACTGTACTTTTGCCACCGTTACCGTTACTTCCATACTACTTTGCTACTAAATATTTTGCTGCTGATATTATGTTTTCCAGGTGTGGTTGAATTGACAACTCAGTTGCTAATACTTGAGAATATTCTTTGGCTCCCCTTGTGTCGAATCAATAAATTTGGGCTGAATACTCTACCCTCGAAAATTGTTGCTATCCCCTATACGTGTGGGTTATCAAGACATTTTTTTGGCCCTGTTGCCGTGGAGCATAGCTCTATTCTCCGAGTCACTTGGGATATATATATGTTGATCACTATGAGACCACTAAAGGATGATAGAACCAAGATCGTTCCCTCTAGAACAAGGGGAGGTAAGGAACTGCCATCTAGCTCTGCACTTGATTCACCGTCTGTTTTGAGTAAACTTGCGACACCTACACCTGCTATTGATTCTGATATGCCGCACGATATTGATGGTTCCACTTCTATTATGAATGATGCTTATGATGAAATTGTGCCATTGGGTGAATTACTTGATAAACATCTTGCTAGAGCCAGTACTATTGATTATGCTGAAGTTGATGATATTTCTGAAACTGATGAAATTATTGATACTGAAAACTTTGAAACACTTGTTAGACCTACTTCCCCTAGATATGAATTGCCTATTGTTCCTGAGGGATATGATATGGAAGGAGAAGTAGCTAGAGACTTTCTTGCTTGCGCGGATAGGAATGATCTTAAGAAATTAGTACGCATGTACAAAGAACAATCTTTGAATGCTAGAATGCAATATGATCCTGAATTTGCTACTTCACATATTCGTGTTACTAATAACGATTATGAATTCTATGTTGATCCTGAGATAACTACTTTAGTTGAATCTGATCCTTTTCATGGTTATGAATCTGAACCTGTTGTGGCACATCTTACTAAATTAAATGATATAGCCATCCTATTTGCTCATGAGGGAAAATTCGTTATTACTATATTCTTAAATTGTTTCCTTTCTCATTAAAGGGTGATGCTAAGTTATGGTTTAATTATCTTGCTCTTGGTTGTGTGCGTAGTCCCCAGGATATGATTTAGTACTTCTCTGCAAAATATTTTCCTGCTCACAAGAAACAAGATGCCTTACAGGAAATATTTAATTTTGTGCAAATTGAAGAAGAGAGTCTCCCACAAACTTGGGGGAGGCTTCTCCAATTACTTAATGCTTTGCCTGATCATCCTCTCAAGAAGAATGAAATACTTGATATCTTTTATAATGGACTAACCGATGCTTCTAGGGACCACCTAGATAGTTCTGATGGTTATGTTTTCAGGGAACGAACTGTTGAACAAGCTAAAAAATTATTGAATAATATATAGAGTATGATAATGATTGGACTCTTCCTGAACCAACTCCGAAGTCAACTCTGAAGAAAAGATGCTTTCTATTTCTCAGTCCCGAAGATGTGCAAGACACAAAGAAATCTATGAATGAAAAAGGTATTAAAGCTGAAGATGTTAAGAATTTACCACATGTTGAAGAAATACATGGTCTTGATAACCCAAAGCAGGTAGTAGAGGTAAATTCTCTCTATAGATTTGATGAAGGTGATATTCCTCATAATAAATCTGCTAGCCAATGCTTAGATGAGTTTAATAATTTTATTGTTAAACAAGAAGACTTCAATGCTTACGATAGTAGACAACTAAAACGTAATGCTTACATGCTTGATCGCTTGGGTGATCTTGTGACTAGAACTTCTAATGATCTTAAACTTATTAGTAAACATGATTCCATGGTTACCACTCAAGTAGAACACATACTTAAGGCACAAAATGATTTGCTTAATGAGTTTAATAGTAAGAATAATGATAAAATTGGTGTGGTTGCTACTAGAGGTGGTAAAGTAATTCAGGAACCTTTGTATCCTGAGGGCCATCCTAAGAGAACTGAGCAAGATTCACAGAGAATTAATACTGATAAACCTAGTCCTAGTAATAAAACAAAAGAAAACTAATAAGACTTTGCCTGCTCCTAGTGAACCTGTTACCGATACACCTGAAAATCCCAATAATATTTCTATTTTTGATGCTCAGACTCAGTCTGGTAATGAACTTGAACCAAGTTGAAAGAACATGCGGTGTCCCCATGTTTGGTTTTGGTAATTGATGACAATCTCTATGGACTAAGGATTGCCTTGAGTTATATTTGAAGGGTTTGTTCATAGGCTTTTCTTGGAGTCCATTTGTTGGTTTCAAGGAGAGTTTGTGATGACCAAGGTGCTATTAAGGAATTATCCAAAGATTGGTCTCGTGAGTGTTGAGCTTATTGCAAGCATGTTTGGAAGAAGAAGAAGAGTGTGTGATCATTCATGTTTACCTTCAAGACATCATACAAACGAAGAGAGTTGGAAAGATTCAAGGTTGATCAAGACTAAGTCAAACAATGAATCAAGTTGATAAACACACAAAGCATAGAAGATGTATCGAGAGGGATCAAATGATCCCATGGTATGGTAAGCGTTGTCAATTACGCTTTGTGTACTAACCCATGGTCTTCGTGAGAGTTCTTTGTGGGGTTAGGTTGCGGTGTGCATGTTCATGTATGATCATCACGAAGAGATCATATGCTTGAAGCTTGCCATCCATTGTGGTGGCAATGGACTTGTGAAGATGTGCCGAAGAGTGGCTCACCCATAGTGGAGAATGGGGGAGCAATCAACTAGTGTTCACCTAGCCAACGCAATCAAGAAAGGTGATCCAACTTGAGGAAGTCAAGATCGTCATCATCTAGCTCAAGTAGACTATGTGAAAAGCGAAGGTTTTCCCTTGGTAGGTTTTATTTTTACCGGCCTCATGGTAGTTGTGGGAGACCGGGTTATAGGATCGATTGATGTACTATCAAGGGGGGCTCTCGATGAGTAGCTTGATTGTATCGTTTGCAGAGAGCTCAAACCAATGCATGTTTGCATCATATTTCTAGGTTCTTGTTTGGTTTTTCTCCTTGTGATATTTGGAGCTTATGGTCATCTTGATGACAAGCTCAAGTTCATCGAAAAAAAGTTCACTCATGTATCTTCTATGATGTTTTCGATGTTGGAGGTTATGTCGGTTCTTCTCGGATGGAGGGTTGTACCGCATGACTGAGCGGTAGTACTGCCTTGGGGGGTGATACCTCACAGTTGCAGTCTCCAGGTGTTTTCCAAGCGGTTGTACTGCTGCCCACGGGCGGTTGTACCGCCTGGTGCTTGGAAAACCCCAGGTCTGCGGCAAGGCGGTAGTACCGGCCCTCTACCGCCCTACCACTGGACTGGGTTCTGTTGTGGAGCGGCTCTTGGATGGTGGAGGCCCGGTTGGTCCGGTCAGCTAGTTTTGAGCGGATCTACCGGTGTCCGGAGCGATTGTACCGCTTGGGACTTAACCACCACCCACGCTCGGTCCTGGCGGTTGCTCCGGTGCAACCATCGTATCAACTACTGCTCAGGGGTGTCTCCTCTCTATTTTAAAGCAGTTGTTGAGCGGTGGTGGTGCGGTTGTTCTGGTTACTCTTTTTAACCGGTACTACCGCTTGTAACACCGGTTGCACTACTCCATAGGATTTCTGCAACATTCCCATGTTTTCTGGTTGTACAGGTCCTCTTAGCGGTTGTACCACTCCTGCAGTTTTGTGCACATAATGGGCAGATTCGTGGGGTCCTATAAAAGGGGGTCTTCTTCCCCAATGGACCGTATCCCTTGAGCTCGATTTCTTCCCCCATTGTTGACCTTCTTCGAGCTTGGTACCCTTCAGCTTGTTCCTCTTGGTTGCTTGGGCGCCCAAGACGGTTGAGGTCACCTAGGAGCCATATTCCATTGCGGTGAAGCTTCGTGGTGTCGTTGGGGGCCTCCAATTAAGTTGTGGAGATAGCCCCAACCTTTGTGGTGTTCAGAGCTCAATCATTGTGGTGTAAAGCTCCGGGCAAGCGTCGGGGTCTCCAATTAGGTTGTGGAGATCGCCCCGAGCAATTTGTACGGGTTTGGTGACCGCCCCAAGGGTTGCCATTTTTACGGGTTCGGTGACCGCCCTCAAGGGTCCCTTAGTGGAATCATGGCATCTTGCATTGTGCGAGGGTGTGAGGAGATTACGCTGGCCCTAGTGGCTTCTAGGGGAGCATTGTGCCTCCACACCGCTCCAAACAGAGATTAGCATCCGCAAGGGTGTGAACTTCGGGATACATCATCGTCTCCGCGTGCCTCGGTTATCTATTACCCGAGCCCTTTACTTATGCACTTTACTTTGTGATAGCCATATTGTTTCTTGTCATATATCTTGCTATCACCTAGTTGTTTATCTTGCTTAGCATAAGTTGTTGGTGCACATAGGTGAGCCTAGATGTTGTAGGTTTTGTGCTTGACAAATTAACCGCTAGGTTTATTCCACATTTGTTCAAGCCTAAACCGTAATTATTTTAAAGCGCCTATTCACCCCCTCTAGGCGACATCCACGTCTTTCAATTGGTATCAGAGCTTCATCTCTTTTATAGGGCTTTACCGCCTAGAGAGTAAGGATGTCGACTAGGGGTTTAGGATTCTGTGACACTCTTAGTTTCGATGGCAGAAATTTTGATGTTTGGGTAATTCACATGCTTAATCTCTTTAGGGTCATGGACCCAAATTTGAGCGAATTGTAGATATGGGTTTTTCTCCTCCAAAGGATCCCAAAAATTATCTTTAGGGGATGATAAAAACTCTTACCTCAATGCTCAAGGTTCTAATGTGCTTTTCGATGCTTTGAGCAATGTAATTATATTTCAACTCATGCCGTTTCGGGATGCTCATGAGTTGTGGACAAAGCTTCAAGATAAATATGGCGTGTCCAAGATTTGTGAGGATGATTGTTCTCCCTCCACCTCAGGCCGTATTCTGTTCTCAACTTCTTCTACTTCACCTACATGTGGTTTGCCACAAGGTAATTATATGGTGGGTAGTGGTGTTCATTGCAATCATTATTGTGAGCTTATTATTGATGATCCTTCACCACTTTATTATTGCAACGCTTCATCTTTGGACTTTAACACTTCGAGGGCTCCCAATGTTTCACATGCTTGTGTTAATAGTTCTTGCATACCATGTAGAAATTTCTTGACTAAATCTCATGACGATATGCTCGCTATGTCTCGTTGCCATGATAAAAATGCATATATTTTCTCGAATTGTTGTGCTAACAATGTAGATGAAATCCAACACCCCATGGAACAAGATATGGCCTTGAATGGTGCTTCGTGGGATCCAGCACCATCATCTATTGCATATTGCCTTATGGCTAAGGCTTCAAAGGTATCTCCCACTTTGAATCCCAATATATCTTGTGATGATAGTGATGATGATAAGAATGATGATGATGTTGATAGTGATGAAGAGAATGATAATGTTGCCTCCTTAAAAATTAAGGGGGAAATGATTTTTAAAGCTCTTCATAAGAATAAAATTGCTCGTTCCAACTTCATAGAAATCATGTCTACTGCCATTGAGAGCAATAAATATATAGAGGAGTTGGAATCTCATCTAGAGGAGCATGAGGTCACCATTGAGAAAATGGAAGGTCATGAGCGTGATTACGCTAATGAGATCGTGGATCTCTACCAAGCTCTTGAAATTGAACAAACCACCAAGGAATCTCTTGAGGAGACTTTTGCTCCTGAATTATCTAGAGTGAGGGAATCTCGTGATAGAGCTCTTGAGGTGGCCAATAATTTTGAAACTAAAAATGAGAAGCTTGAAGTTGCGCATGCTAAACTCCTTGAGGACTTTGAGCACCTCAAAAATGGCTCAAGGTTCATTAAGAGTGAGCTCATGAAACTCACCGAGTGTCATGCTCAACTTCAAGCTTCATATTCAAAAGATCTTGTCAAGTTGTCTTCTCCTCTTGTTGTTAATGATGATGCTTGTGCTACTAACTCTACATCTTGTGAAGCATCCATTTTGAAGGATAATGTTGAGCTAAGGGCTCAACTTGAGTTGCTATCTAGCACTTATGGGAAATTGGAAGAAAGTCATGTAAAGCTCACAAGCTCTTATGATGATCTTCTAGTATCCCATAATGTGCTAAAGATAGCTCATGAGAATATGATTATCAAGGTAACATCCAGTGAGCCTCATGTGGATACTAGCACTACTTCAAGTCAAAATGCTATATTGCCATGTGCTAGTCCTTGTAATTCATCTACTCACAGTATTGGTACATCTTGTGATGAATTACTTTCCTTGCCTTGTTGCTCTAACGATGAAGCTTATACTTCCTCTAGTACTGGTGTTGATACTAAACATGTAGAGGAAATCAAAGAGCTCAAAGCCCAAGTCACTTCCTTAAAGATTGGCTTGCAAAGGTGTCATGAAGGGAAGTCCACACTCAACAATATCTTGAGTGTGCAAAATTCCCCACTGACAAAGGTGGACTTGGATTCAACTCCAATAAGAATAATAAGTCCAAGAGCAACAAGAAGAAGGCCAAAGAACAACTCAAGAATTCGGCCAAGATTATTTGCTTCAAGTGCAAAATTGAAGGGCATCATGTTAGGTCTTGCCCATTGAAGAAGAAGCCCATTAATGACAAGCAACAAGGGAAGACGCCACAAGTTCAATCTCATGCTCAACCACAAGTTGAAGAAAGGCCACTTCCCAAGAAGACTCAAGTTCATGCTTCTCTTGTTGAGAAATCAAGTGAGAAGAAAATGAAGAGTAGACGTTGCTACTTATGTCGTGAGAATGGTCACGTCGCTTCTTCATGCACTAGTGGTAACTTATCCAACCCAATTATTATTGATGATATCTATTCTCTTAGGAAGGATAAGGTTGGCAATGTGTTTGCCAAGTGTGTTGGTACTCAAAGTGGTGTCAAGCAAAGAACCATTTGGGTTGCCAAGCCTATTGTGACTAACCTCTTAGGACCCAACTTGGTTGGGGACCAACAAGCTAAAACTTGATCAATAGGTGTTGTTGGAGGGCATTAGAGACTTGGCTACATTATGAAGAATTAAGGGGACTTCATCATTCATATTGTCTCAAGCCAAGTCATTCGGATTATCAAGTTTCTATCTTATATCCAATGTTCCTCCTTGCGGTAACTCGTGCTTAAATTGTTTACATTGAAAGTTACTTGCCCTTTAGCATGTTTTGCTTTTGTTCCTTGCATGTGTTTGTATATGTTGTGCGTCTAATTTTTTTATCTTGAGAAATCAAGTATGTGTATGTTGGTTTGCACATCATGTATGTGTGTGTCGTGCGTTGAGCCTTTGTGCATCTTGCTTGTATCTTAGATGGCTCTTGTGAGAGATTAATGGAATATCCCATTTTGGGGGAGTGATATGCTTTGTGCACCTCACGGTCCCACAGATGTGTGTACATGAGGAATACCACATAGTATTGATATTGCAAGCTTATCTAGTCACTATGTGGTATGTATTCTCATGAGAAATTCAAGTTCTAAATATTAAATTAATTATTAAATTAATTATCTCGTGCTTTTCTTTGCCTCTTGTTAAGTTTTTCTTTGGTATCACATTATGGGGGAGTAATGTGATATGTTCATATTACAAGCCTAGAAAATGTGTACCTTTGAGATATTGGCACCTAGAGTTGATATTATAAATTATGTTGTTCCTAGGTGGCATGTTAGCTCTACAAGTTGCAAATTTGCTTTTGTGTTTGGTGTGAAGATGATGTTGGATATGTTCGCAATCTACAACCGGGAATTATTTCCAAATACGTTTTGTCTTTGACAATTGGTAATCATTTATGTGGTGGAAATTATTGATCATCTTTACATTGTCTTTTGGTTTTATTTGTCTTATCTCTAGCCAAGATTGTGTCAACTCCCATTGCCTTCTGTGCCACTTGTGGATCTTGTTGTTTTATTGATTTTGTCGAGTGTTTTCTACATATAGTGAAAGTGGTGATCCCACCTTGTGCATTTTGCATTCAAATGCAAATTCTCTTTAATGTGCAATTCTTGGGGGAGCTATCCTATTTTTGATAGAACACTCATCTTGTGATCCATATCAAGTGTGTGTTGATTGAAGACAAGCCGTTTCTTTTTGGTACTTTGTGCCATCATGAAACTTTATAGATGGGTTGGTTTGTTTGGAACGATCCTCTCTTTTGGGAGTTCGATATCTTTCCTTTTGCGTGTATCAATGGATATCTCATTCCTTGATGTATCTTTTAAATAGATATCTTCCAAGTGATGATTTCTCCATTTGGTATCCTATTTTCACTTGGTATTTCTTTTTCATTTGGTTTCATTTCTTGAAAGTCTTCGGCATGCATATTTACTTCATGTATTTTCTTTGGCATGCTTTCTTTCTTTGACCCAATATATAGGGGAAACTCCACCTAGTCTCAATTTGAATGAGATATGCATGAAATTCATTTTCTAACTCTTTGGTCCCAATGAGTGTGGGTACCATTTTGTTTGTGTTGTTGGTCTAGGAACAATTGGAGATGGATTGGATGCTCGGCTCACTCAAAAGGAAGGTGGTGTCACCATGTGCTTATTGGAGTCAAGCTAGGATGCTCAATGAACTACTATCTACTACCTTCAATTGGTTTCTTCTACATCCTTCCAATGCTATCTCGATAACAACTATCATCATCTACTTCATGCACACATTTCTTACATCAACGTTGTGTAGGTTGTATCATGGCATGCAATTCATTCTTTCTTGTGATACTTGTTTTCTTTCTCAAAGAATCCCAACAATGATCTCTTGTTGCTAGTTGTGATGTCTTTGATGTTCGTTTGGTTGGAATTCATCTATATACAATAAGACCGTATCTAGTCATGAGTTGTGCTTTCAAGCAAATATCTTATTAGTACACTTATGACTTCCATGTGGATATCTTATTACTTCCTTTTTGTAACTATTTCATGTGCACATCCTTCTTTGTGGATTGATATCATCATGATTTTCATCTACCTAGAATCTTATACACTTGAGAGAAATTATATATCTAGAAGATATCCTTTTTCTTTCACGTCCACCTTGTTTTTCTTTCTTGTATTTATTTCTCTGGTGGCCCCGTGAAAGCTTGTGCCTTGAGTGTGGATCTTATCTTGTTGCATCTGGATGCACTCTTGTGTCGTGAAGATATTTTGTCTCTTGCTTGTCTTGATTAGGCTTTTGCCATCTCGATTGGTATCCCTCCTCTTGACAAAGCTTTCACTTTCTTTCCTCACCATGGGTTGTCACAAGAGTTGGCTATTCATTTTGCATAGTGAGTTTGCTTGTGAAACCCTTTGCTTGGTGTGTGTGGGAAGGACATGCCATGCACCTTGTATATCAACTATTAAATACTATGTTGATGCTTAATGATCATCCTTATATTAGTCTTCTCAAGTGCTTTGCCATGACTAACACACATCTTTTTGGTTGAGCCTTTTCTAAGTTGCCTCTTTTACTTGTTGCTCAACCATTTGTTTGTTGCTAGTGCTAGGCTTATTTTCCTACATGCTCACTTGCACTTGTTGTGAGTTTCTATTGATTTTGGGGGAGTGATGATCCTATTTTGTGCACTTGGTATCCTAATGCTAATATTCTAAGGAGTGCACAAATCATGGGGAGCTTCACTAGTGTCTTTAGAACACTCCGTTGCTATCTTGCACTTGTCGTGAGGTTCTATTGATTTTGGGGAGTGATGATCCTACTTTGTGCTTGTTGTATCGAAATACAAAACTAAATTATGCACAAATCATGGGGAGCTTCTCTAGTTTCTATATAACACTTTGTTGCTCATATCATAATATCTTTTATTCATGCGGCTCGAAGGATCAGTGGTCTAGTTGTTTCAATTGGTATCTTTTTGTTGCTTGTTTCAATTGATATCTTTTGATTGCTTGCTTGTTTCTCTCTTTGTTATATCTTTGTGGCATATCATTCTTTTTCAATCTTTGGGCCTCAATATAGTTTGTCTTCCTCCAAGTATTTACCATTGGATATGTGTATTGTATTCCACTCTCTTGTTGAGAAATACACAATTTATGGAGGAACAAAATTTATACTGGCCTTCTAAGCTTTTCGCCCATTTTGGGAATCAATGCCAATGGGGGAGAACTTTCAGAGAGTTTTGTGAGGAATTTTAGAGAGTTGTTTCTTCTCTTCTTGCTTTGGTTTTGTTCCTAAGCTTTTGCATCTCATGCGCATACATTATTGTTGCATGGTATGGTGATGCATAATTCCTTATATAACTCTCTTGAAAGTGATTGTCATCAATTACCAAAATGGGGGAGATTGAAAGAACATGTGGTGTCCCCATGTTTGGTTTCGGTAATTGATGACAATCTCTATGGACTAAGGATTGCCTTGAGTTATATTTGAAGGGTTTGTACATAGGCTTTTCTTGGAGTGCATTTGTTGGTTTCATGGAGAGTATGTGATGACCAAGGTGCTATTAAGGAATTATCCAAAGATTGGTCTCGTGAGTGTTGAGCTTATTGCAAGCATGTTTTGAAGAAGAAGAAGAGTGTGTGATCATTCATGTTTACCTTCAAGACATCATACAAATGAAGAGAGTTGGAAGGATTCAAGGTTGATCAAGACTAAGTCAAACAGTGAATCAAGTTGATCAACACACAAAGCATAGAAGATGTACCGAGAGGGATCAAACGATCCCATGGTATGGTAAGCATTGTCAGTTACGCTTTGTGTACTAACCCATGGTCTTCGTGAGAGTTTTTTGTGGGGTTAGGTTGCGGTGTGCAAGTTCAAGTAGGTTCGTCACGAAAGGATCATATGCTTGAAGCTTGCCGTCCATTGTGGTGGCAATGGACTTGTGAAGATGTGCCAAAGAGTGGCTCACCCATAGTGGAGTATGGGCGAGCAATCAACTAGTCTTCACCTAGCCAACGCAATCAAGAAAGGTTGTCCAACTTGAGGAAGTCAAGATCATCATAATCTAGCTCAAGTGGACTATGTGCAAGGCAAAGGTTTGCCCTTGGTAGGTTTTCTATTTTACCGGTCTCATAGTAGTTGTGGAAGACCGGGTTATAGGATCAATTGTCGTACTATCAAGGGGGGCTCTCGATGAGTAGCTTGATCGTATCGTTCGCAGGGAGCTCGAACCATTGCATGCTTGCATCATATTTCTTGGTTCTCGTTTGGTTTTTATCCTTGTGAGATTTGGAGCTTATGGTCATCTTGATGACAAGCTCAAGTTCATCAAAAACAAAGTTCACTCATGCATCTTCTATGATGTTTTCGATGTTGGAGGTTATGTCGGTTCTTATCGGATGTAGGGTTCACACATATATATCTTGGCATACCTCCCCTGCCTCTTCTTACTGCTTTGATGCTACTCGTCTTCCTCCATCTAACAAGCTTGAGTTTTCTCAATTCAGAGCTCATTTGCATTAGTTATGATTGTTCTTGTTTCTGCTATTTTGGTTGTACCACATGACTGAGCAGTAGTACCACCCTAGGGGGTGATACCTCACAGTTGCAGTCTCCAAGTGTTTTCCAAGCGGTTGTACAACTGCCCCCGGGCGGTTGTACCGCCTGGTGCTTGGAAAACCCCACGTCTACGGCAAGGCGGTAGTGCCGGCCCTCTACCGTCCTACCACCGAACTGGGTTCTGTTGTGGAGCGGCTCTTGGGCGGTGGAGGCCCGGTTGGTCCGGTCAACTAGTTTTGAGCGGAACTACCCATGTCCGGAGCGGTTGTACCGCTTGGGACTTAGCCACCACCCGCGCTCGGTCCCGGTGGTTGCACCGGCGCAACCACCGTATCAACTACCGCTCAGTGGTGTCTCCTCTCTGTTTTAAAGCGGTTGTTGAGCGGTGGTGGTGCGGTTGTTCTGGTTACTCTTTTTAACCGGTACTATCGCCTGTTCCACTGGTTGTATCGCTCCATAGGGTTTCTGCAGCATTCCCGTGTTTTCCGGTTGTACCGGTCCTCTTAGCAGTTGTACCGCTCATGCAGTTTTCTACACATAATAGGCAGATTCGTGGAGTCCTATAAAAGGGGGTCTTCTTCCCCAATGGACCTTATCCCTTGAGCTCGTGTTCTTCCCCCATTGTTGACATTCTTCGAGCTTGATATCTCTCAATCCCTCCATGGATTCTTGCTTGCTTTTGGGGGAAAAGAGAGAGGAGATCTAGATCTATGTTTCCAGCAATCACTTTCTCCTCTATGTGAGGGGAACCCTTTGGATCTAGATCTTGGAGTTCTTCGTGTTCTATTCTTTGTTCTTCCTCTCATTTTCTTCCCTAGCATTAGTTGCTTTGGTGGGATTTGGGAGAGAAGGACTTGGGCACTCTGTGCGCCCATGCCATTGCATTTGGTGCATAGGTTTGAGTTCTCCACGGTGATACGTGGAAGTGAAGTTGAGAAGCTTATTACTCTTGGGTGCTTGGTACCCTTGAGCTTGTTCCTCTTGGGTGCTTGGGCGCCATAGACGGTTGAGGTCACCTAGGAGCCATATTCCATTGCGGTGAAGCTTCGTGGTGTCATTAGGGGCCTCCAATTAAGTTGTGGAGATATCCCCAACCTTTGTGGTGTTCGAAGCTCAATCATTGTGGTGTAAAGCTCCGAGCAAGCGTCGGGGTCTCTAATTAGGTTGTGGAGATCGCCCCGAGCAATTTGTATGGGTTCGGTGACCGCCCCCAAGGGTTGCCATTTGTACGGGTTCGGTGACCGCCCTCAAGGGTCCCTTAGTGGAATCACGACATCTTGCATTGTGCGAGGGCGTGAGGACATTACGGTTGCCCTAGTGGCTTCTTGGGGAGCATTGTGCCTCCACACCGGTCCAAACGAAGATTAGCATCCGCAAGGGTGTGAACTTCGGGATACATCGTCATCTCCGCGTGCCTCGGTTATCTCTTACCCGAGCCCTTTACTTATGCACTTTACTTTGTGATAGACATATTGTTTCTTGTCATATATCTTGCTATCACCTAGTTGTTTATCATGCTTAGCATAAGTTTTTGCTGCACATAGGTGAGCCTAGTTGTTGTAGGTTTTGTGCTTGACAAACTAACAGCTAGGTTTATTCCGCATTTGTTCAAGCCTAAACCATAATTATTTTAAAGCGCCTATTCACCCCTCCTCTAGGCGACATCCACGGTCTTTCACTAGTGATAATGTTAATGATGATGTTCATACCGATGCTCAACCTAGTAATGATAATGATGTAGAGATTGAACCTGTTATTGATCTTGATAACCCACAATCAAAGAATCAACGTTATGATAAGAGAGACTTCATTGCTAGGTAACATGGTAAAGAAAGGGAACCATGGGTTCAGAAACCCATGCCCTTTCCTCCTAAACCATCCAAGAAAAAGGATGATGAGGATTTTGAACGCTTTTGTGAGATGATTAGACCTATCGTTTTGCGTATGCGTTTGACTGATATGCTTAAAATGCCTCCTTATTCTAAGTATATGAAAGAAATTGTTACTAATAAAAGAAAGATGCCGAAAGATGAAATTTCCACCATGCTGGCTAATTATACTTTTAAGGGTGGAATACCAAAGTAACTTGGAGATCCAGGAATACCCACTATACCATGCACCATTAAAGGAAACTATGTTAAAACTACTTTATGTGATCTTGGAGCCGGTGTTAGTGTTATGCCTTTCTCTTTGTATCATAGACTTGAATTGAATAAGTTCACACCTACTGAAATCTCTTTGCAAATGGCTGATAAATCAAGTACTATACCCATTGGTATTTGTGAGGATGTGCCTGTTGTGGTTGCAAACGTTACAATCTTAACGGAATTTGTTATTTTTGAAATTCCCAAGGACGACTGTATGTCGATCATCCTTGGTAGACCCTTTTGAATACTGCAGGGGCTGTTATTGATTGCAACAAAGGCAATGTCACTTTTCATGTAAATGGTAATGAGCACACGGTACACTTTCTGAAGAAACAACCTCAAGTTAATAGCATCAATTCTATCGGAAAGATTTCAACTATTGATATTGGAGGTTTTGAATTCCCTATTCCTATAGTCAAAAAGAAATATGATATTCTTATTGTTGTGGACATGCATATCCCCATTGAGGTAACCTAGTGTTATTCGAAAATTCTCTGGTTTTATGTTATTTGAAAGAAGTTTGTTAATGAGACTTGATCAACCTCATTGACGGATTCCTTTTGATGAGCATGAGATGGATGAATTTAGAAAGCACCACCTTCTGGACCCAACTTTTAATTTTTGTTATTTAGATTAAATAAAGCAAAAATAGTATTATTTGCCTATTTTATGAATTATCCATGCAATAAAAAATATTCCGTAAATAAAAGTTCTCCAAATGCCCTGGAAATTTAATACGATTTTTTCTAGAATATTTTAAGATTTTTGGCACTGGGATTGCACCAGGGGGCTACACCAGTGGGCCACAAGGGTGGAGGGCATGCCCCCTGTCCTTGTGGGCCCCACGTGGCCCCCTTCCACTTATTCCAGCACCCATCCTCTCCTTCTTCCTCCAGAAAAAAAATCATCCACCAGCTGAAACCCGTGTTCTAGCTTATCTTGCTACCATTCTCGATCACCTTGGTCAATCCATCATTTGCAAAACAATTTTGGGGGATTGTTCTTAGGTATGTGACTCCTCCAATGGTCCAATTAGTTTTTGTTCTAGTGCTCTATTTATTGCAAATCTTTGCTGTTGTGGTGACCGTGTCTTGAGCTTGCATGTCAAATTTATATGGTCCAAAGTAGTATTGATGCATGATATAGCCTCCAGACACTTGTAGGAGTAGTTGCTATCAATTTTGTTGAGTTTTGTTCATTTTTATTATGAGTCACTAAAAACTTCAGAATTTTGCAGAAAAAGAAAATGTATAGGAGAACATATCAAGGTGGCCCTTCATGAAAGCAAGCATCGAGGCTTGCGATACGTGAACCGGACCTTGAACCACCAAGAGAGGCTCAAGTACGGCCTTGTGAATGGCCGTTGGATGAATTATGATTCGTGCAGGGTTCAAGGATGAGTTTGATGCATACGTACAAAATTCCGGCCTTGAGGACTTCATGTCAGATAAGTGCCGACAAAACTATTACCTCACCGTTTCCTTTGTGCGGAGGTTTGAATTTTCATCCAAGTGCAATACTCATAATGTCCTGTTTGATCTTTATGATGAATCTTATACCATGGACCTAGAAGATTTTTGTGTTGCATGCAAAATCCCACATTGGGGTAGTCTCAATCATCCTCACAAATCTGAATACCGTGATCTCCTTGATAGCATCACCGCAGGAGAAACTAGAAACATTACACAAGCCACCATAGGGAGCATTTGCTTTCCTGCTATACATTATTTTGCTTTCTTCATAGGTAGATGCATTAACGGGAAACATGAGCATAGCATCCTTAAATGTGTGGTGTTAGATGTTGGTGTACAAAAGTAGGGGCGCTCTTTTTTAACCCTTACTTGTGCACGAGCAGTCAGAGCCACGCCTGTGGCCAAACATAACGGAGCGGAAGGGGGAAGCCAGGAGCGCGGAGTTACCAAAACAACACCAAGATGGTGGCACGAGAAGACCAAGCAAGGAGACAGGCTCTCCCCCGGCAAGGACCCTTGCTGGGGCGTCCTGCATCCCCCCCAGCAAGGGCCCTTGCCGGGGCGATCCACTCAGACGCCTCCGTCGCAGCCACCCTTGAAGCCTATGGGATCCAACGGTATCAACAACGTTGGAGCCAAGGCTCGGGAAACACCCACGTGATGGGATGCAGATCTTTGTGAAGACAAAGATCTATGACTCCCAAGATAAGAACCAGAAGACATAGGCAATCACAAGGCTCCTTGTCGAGGGCGCCCACGAGGCCCCGGCAAGGCTCCTTGCCGAAGACACCCCGGAGCCCCGGCAAGCCTCTTGCCGTGCAATACTCACGGAGGCCCCGGCAAGACCCTTGCCGGGAACAGAAGCAAGACTGCGGCAAGCCCTTGCCGCCTCGTCACTGCCCCAGCTCGGCGGCCGACCCGCTAGCCCAGGCGGGCACCCACGTGGCGATACGTGGTTCCTGGGCCAGCTAGTCAAGCACCTGCGTGGTGGCATGCAGATCTTCGTGAAGGCCCTACCATGACGCCACCTCAGCTGCCTGCCTCGCTGGCCTAGACGCGCGTCGCAACCAGACAGAGTGGCCACGGACAGGACGGGCTTCTTTTCTGTCCCCGATAAAGTAAATAGACACCTAAGCAACGCATTTAATGCGCCCTGTCCCGTAATGGCATGGGATGTGACTATGCATTGTACACCTTTCCACCTCCTGTGTGCCACCGTGGCAGCCCCTTTGGACTATAAAAGGAGGCCCGCGGCATACTGGAGGAGGATTCGGATCCTGGAAAGCTGGACGGCACCGTAGCTAGCTCAAGAACTCAAGAACAATTAAATATACACCAAAGCAGGACTTGGGTATTACGCATCCTCACAGCCCGAACCTGGGTAAACGATTGTTGTACTGACTCTTAGACCTGCTCTTTATACAACCTCGCGCCCGCCAACCGTAGAAGGGATTCCAGTGATCCCATAGGTGTCGTTTCGTACCGACATCTTTGGCGCGCCAGGTAGGGGCAGGCAGTTTTGAAAATATGTTCTAGCAGTTAGTATAGTAGTTCTTCATGGCCATGATTTCCCAAGAAGGAAACGACCAATTGCGGGGCATCATCAGCGAGTACGGTGGACGCCCACACGACGACAAAAAAAGATAAGTCATGCAAGACTTTGAGTAATTCCTTTTCACATGAAGGTTATTCTCCTTGGAGATCTTGCTCTCTGTATGATAAACCTGTATGCAATGGGGCCCTTCCACTATTGGCAAAGCCCTCGCCCTGTTTCGAGTCTGCTCAACAGTTCGAGTGGCCGCGTCAAGAACAGCAGGGAATCCTTTCCGTTACTAGCAACACTTTTGTCCTGTTTCGAGTCCGCTCGACAGTTCAAACGGCCGTGCTGAGGATAGTAAGCTGGTTTGCCCAGCAGCAAGCATACCCGGCAGGCTATTAAAGATCAGTCCTCAAAACGCCGCGGCCTGGGTTTACGCGCCGGCAAGCCCTCCCAATTAAGCATAGGGTGGACATACAAAGAAGGATCAAACAGGAAGATAACATGCATCGTTACAAAATATTGCAGTTATATTGCATAAATTGTTGCTGTGGTTCTGACTAAATATAAAAACTGTCTCGGTTCTGAACCTGCAGCGGCAACAAGAAACGGGGTGCCTAATCCCGACGCTGGCCCTCTATCATCTGGATTCCGCCGACGCGGACGATGATGGGCTTGATACGCTCCTTGAGCGCCGTGAGATCTACATCATCCGACAAGCTATCCAGTGCGGCGTCGAAGTCGAGGTCAGGGTTCCAGTAGGCCATCTTGATTAGCACCTTGGTTAGGGCGCCCCGGTAGAGCCTCCAGGATTCGTCGGCTAGACAAGCCGCCCGATCAGAGTGGAGCTTTCCCAGGGCCTCAAGAATGTGTTCGAAGAACACGGTCAAGCTGGCGTGGATGGAGAGGTTCACCTCCCGGGAGAACCTGAAGCTTGGCATGCCCATGGTGGCCAGCTGTGCAGTGAGTTCCTCCACGATGGTGACGAGGTGGCTGATCCAGAGGTTCTCACCCTTTACGTACTCTGCGTAGCCAGTGGCGTCATCCTTCCGCAGCCGCTCCTCCTCCAGGCCCTTGTTCAGAGTCTCCGCCCGAGCTTTGGCCTCTGTGAGCATCCCCTTGAGGCCCTCCAATTCTAGCTTCAGATCCTTGATGGAATCCTGGGCCTTGGAGAGCTGTTCGGCCTTGCCGAGGACCTCGGACTGCGCATCCATCCAGGTAGTATGGATCGCGTCCCTCTCTGTGGTCAGCCCCAGGACCCGCTTGTTCAGGCCATCCCGCTCCACCTCCAGCTCCTTTACCTTGCCCGCATGGACCCGAGCCTGGGCATTGAGAGCCTCAATGTGCTTCTATTCCAGCTCCTGGGTCCGCCGCATGAAAATCCTGTCAACCTCTTCATCCTTGTCGCAGAGTGTGGCGGCGAGTGCCAGCTCACTGGCGACAAGGTCTTCCTCCTGAGAGTTCAGTTGAGCTTGGCGCTGATTGTGGGTGGCCTCATCATTGGTGGCTTGCTCCTTGGCCTCCTCCTGGGCTTTCTCAAAATCAGACTGCGCCAGCATGAGGTCTCGGGCGCGCTCGTCCAGCTTTTCCTGGGAAGCCCTCAGCTCACTCCGGGCCTCGTCAAACCAGACTTTTTTCTGGGCGACGCGCTCCTAGAAGTCGTCCTCCGCCTTATCCACCACTGCCGACCTAGACTTTGCCTTGTCCAGGCGGGCGCGACAAAGCAGCTGGAGCTTCTGGAAGGTGGCGCTCATGGCCCGAAGAAGTTGCTCCTCTTGAGAACGGTCGCCGTCGGCGCCCGGCTCGTCGACGACTTCAAGACTAGCGGCGGCGAGCGCCTCATCATCAAACACCTCCCCCTCGGTTGGCGCCCTGCTGTTTGCCGTCCAGGGGAGGTGGATGAACAAGTCATCACTCACCTTTAGGTAGCGGCCCAGGCCAGAGGCGGCGGAGGAAGAAGGCTGGTCCTCGGCGGCAGCCTTGCCGGCCTCCTCGGCAGCAGCCTTGCTGGCCTCCTCGGCAGCGGCCTTGTCGGCCTCCCCAGCAGCAGCCTCGCCGGTTCCTCTCGCATGCCCATTGTTGGCCTCCTCGGCGCTGGTGTCACCGGCCCCTCTGACATACCCTTGGGCCGCCCCCTCTACTGTGGCCTTGGCGGCCTCCTCGGCAGCAATAATGTCGACCTCGTCCTCGGCGTCCTTGGCGACCTCCTCGACGGTGGGCTCGGCATCCACCCGGTCCGTCAAGGGAGGGTCTAGAAGTCAAAAGAAGAAGTGAGGCAGTCCCCAAGGTAAAAAAGGGGCAATTCATCCATACCAGGCTAGGGAGGAGCAGCGCTCTCCTCGCCAACAACCATTGCCGGGGGAGAGCTGCCGGCGCTCAAGTCCCTCTCCTCCTCCTCCATGGGCGCGAGCTCGGCGGTCGGTGCCCTTTACGGAGTCACCCCTCGGGGCGGTGTAGTTAAAGGGGGCTGCTTGTTGGGGGTGGCCCCACGCGGGCCCTCCTGCTGCCGGTCCCCACCTACAAAGCCAGCAAGGTCAGCATCGAGAATTCACGCCTCAGTGTTCGTCCACGGGAGAGTGAGTGGTGAACTTACGCCAGGGGCTGTTGTCTGGGCTACTCTCCACCACCAGCGGCACGCCTGAAGTACCCGTCGGGGGCTTGTCGGCGGCCGATGCCCTGGCCCTCTTCGCTGCCCTCTGGGCCAGCGTCTCTATATCCCTGCAGAGATGCACTACAAAAAAATACACTTCCGTGATGATACATGTTTTTCACAGTAGGTCACGTTTTCTGTCATGCATGTACATCCATGACAAATTTATGACAGAATCAAGATAGTCATACCTGTGCTGTCGTAGAAGTGTTCCATGACATTACCAAATTATCATCACAGAAGTGTCCACTTCCATGACGATAAATCGCGCGTCACAGAAGTGCTTTCGTCAAGGGTGACCGACACGTGGCATCCACCGTAACGGAACGCCGTTAAGCTATCGGGTCCGGTTTTGGATCCGATAACCCGTTAACAACCCCGACCAATGGGGATTTTCCACGTGTAAAATCATCATTGGCTGGAGGAAACACGTGTCGGCTCACCGTTGGGACAGATGTCATCCTCTCATTGGACCCAAAGCGCCTATGATACGTCGACACGTGGGACGGCCCAACAGAGGCCCATTCCTGTGAAAGGCCGGCCCATTTGACTTGGTCAAAAGGTGGCGGGCCGGCCCACGAAAAGCCTGTTAATGGCCTGTTCGCATATAGCCCATTTACAGCCCGCTAACCCAGGGCCCGTTACGACCTATCCGAATTAGGCCCAGTAGCGTCATCTGGGCTGTCCAATATGATTCCAGCCCATTTTAAGTTCCGGCCCATGTATGGCCCATGACGTCTTTCGGCCCATATGAGGTCCTTTTGTAACTCTTGGCCCATTAATGGCCCATGGTGAAACTGGCCCGTAATGAACAGTGTATCACTTTATACCCATTAACGGCCCATTAATCCATTGGGCCGTTTGCAGCCCATGTTATCTTTCGGCCTCCTCAGGGCCCATTTATTCTTGGCCCATTAACGGACCGTGGTGAAACTGGCCCGTAATGAACAGTGTATCATTTTATACCCATTAACGGCCCATTAATCCATTGGGCCGGTTGCAGCCCATGTTATCTTTTGGCCTTCTCAGGGCCCATTTATTCTTGGCCTCATTTCCAGCATTCGGTTACTTACGGCCCGTTACTGCCATTTTCTGCTTGTGGGCCCAATTCAACCCGTGGTTACAGTCGGCCCGTTTGTGGCCTGTTAATACGTTGGGCCGTTTTCATAGCGTCACAAAATATGACCTATTAACGATGGCCCATTATGGTCGGCCCATGAACGGACGACTCCAACTCTAGCCCGTTTACGGCCATAATGCGGACTATTTTTGGCCCATGTTTGGCCAATCGATCGTACGGCCCGTCTAAGGCCCATTGATGATACGGCCCGTAGAAGGCCCATTGTTTCCACGGCCCGTAGAAGGCCCATTGTTTCTACACACCATAGAAGGCCCATTGTTTCTATGGCCCGTAGGAAGCCTAGTGTCACTATAGTAAATAGTAGCCCATGGCCTGTTAAAGGCGGGAAACTACTATAGGTTTAGACCTGCTAATGGCCCAAGATGACTATAGGCCCACGTTTTGGCCCATGTGAGTAACGGGCCGGCCTGAAGACCGACAACACTGAGATCCACTGAACCTTCCGGCCTAAATTACATCATACCGACCAAAGAATAAACCTAGACTATACAACAAAGAAATTACGGCATATTACATCCACTGGGAATCAAAGTTCGCTACCAGTGATAATAAAGCACAACATGACCGCGGATTTCATACACTGGGCATCAAAGGTCGCCACCAGTGCATATAAACGCACCGACAAAAGAATAAACAAAACTGAGAGCACTTCAAAAGGCACTAGACCTGGCAAGCTCGGGCCCCGCAAGCAGCCGAACAAGCTGATGAGACCTTAGTTGTGTCAACGATAGATGCTTCATCCCTAGCTGTATGGCACCATAGTGCGCAAGGCAGTCCCCTGACATCTTCATTACATCTTTGACTTCAAGTCGGAGCTGAGCTGAAGCAAGCCTTTCCGCTTTAAGTTGAAACTGGAGAAGTTGAACTGATTGAGGCAGTGACTGCACAGAGGTTGTCTCACACCTGCTGGTGAGTAGCTTCAACTCACTGTCTTCATCAAGACACGACCTTGGGGTCATCTCGCTGTCCTCAAGATGGTTTGGCTCACTATCTTTCCTAAAGTTCTGCCTGGCATATGAGATACGACTCTAAAAGAGAAACAAGGAGACACGTAACAGGTTTCACAATTATATAAGCAAATAAATGGATCTGTTCTGCATAAGGAACATGTTTTTACAACTACAATTTAAAACTGGTAGTTGTTGCAAACATCCAATCAGATGTAAACAACAGTGGAGGAAATGATGCCTATCCAAATCTATACTAGAACAAAGTTTGAAGACTTGAGAAGAATGAACTTACATTACATGTTAACACGGGCTGGACAAAGCCCTTCTCCATGTTGATGGAAAGACAATTCAAATAATTCCCCAAAGAAAATTCTTTATAAGTGTTGCCATATTCTACATTTTGCAAAGAGTAAATATAGATCAAATAATATTGGAAGAATAGAGGATAATGAAGCTCAGGTGCAGACTGATGATACATAATCAAATAGCAATTAATTAAGTATAGCGTTATAAGGCAAAAGGTACCGACAAGAGGAATGCAGACATCAACGTGTGTAGTGGCATTGGCTTTATTCAACATTTTGGTAAGAGTAAATGTAGATATGATAATTTGGAGAAAGTGGAGGGCACGGAAGATAAGATGCAGAGTAATGCTAGACAATCAATTATCTTGCGATGCATGTACAGTAATACCACCACCGTCCGTTATTAGTTATCGCTCAAATGGATGTATCTAGCACTATTAAGTTCTAAATACATCCAATTGATCAACAATTAATTCGATACAGAGGGAGTACATGACAACAGGTACTTACATGAGCAATCCAAAACTTCATAACCATTGTGTTAATTCTACATTTATCTAAGAGTAAATATAGATCTTATAATTTCAAGCAAAGGGAGGATAAAGAAGCGAACATTTACAGTGATGCTACATAATCAAACAACAATGAGTGTAAGTATGCTGACAAAGGGAAGAGGTACTAACAAGACCAATGGAGAGTGCAGTATTGTCGTGAGATCCTATGATCCTTTGCGCAAGGAGATTCATCTGAAATTAGTTTTCATACAAGAGAGAAGGTAAGGCACATGCAGAAATTTAGGAGTTCAAAATTTGAATTGATATCATAGACAGTACCTGACGCTGGGTTGTGAGCGGTTCTAATAGGGGTTTGGCCACTGGAGTAGGGGTAAAGTCTATTACAGTTGGGCCTGTGTTTTCTGTGGCAGCTGATCTATCTGATTTAACAGGTATCACTACCTTTTCCAAATAACTACTTTGTACTCCTTGAGCATCTGCAATCACCCTCTTCCTTTTGGAGATCTATTACGAAAGAACAACATTTGACTAGAAAAACATAGTATGACGACACATGGAATAGGTATAGAAAATGGATAGGTATGGCATGTACTCATATATGATGCTTAAACTAAGCAAATGGTGTAACAAAGTAGAAGTAATGCAAGAGGTCAGATGCAAAATATGTGCGACCAATACAACCTTGCCAAGTTAGAGCATGCATCTTGATGGGTGAATAAGATAGGCCATCCTCCACCATGCCAAGTTTGTTAGCCAGTGGATTGTTCCGCAATATTCCTCTCATGCGCCCATTCTCATATTCATTTTGATAATGTTCAATACTTGACATGCATGAAAACATAAAAACAAGTGAGATTATCTTTGTAATGTAGAAGTGATTCTAATCCAATACTTCCTGTAAAACCCTTTGTTCTATCTCTGCAATTCTTCTAAGAGGTGCCATGCATGTTGTAATTTGGTGTGTGCATTAATATAATGTGGCCTACTACTCAAAATATGAGAGCTCCAGAAGTGATGATACTTCGCAGATGACAACTTCAACATATAGTAAAGAGGAACAAGTCGAACTGACCTGACATATTCAAAATATACTAAGGGAGAATAACTCGACCTGACCAGTCGACCGCAAGAGAAGAGGATCATCTTAAAGAAGAGCAGAAGAGCAAGCAGATTGAAGATATTACAATTCTTTCTATACAGTGTTGGTTGGCCACCCATGATGAACGAGAGCGCACAGAGAAATACTATTCCTTCCGGTCTCTCCATATGTGGTTCACATGCATTTCGAAACTAAAGTAGGAACATTTAGCTGACCAATTAAACATCGCCCAGTTTTAATAACATCAGCATAATATCAGATTTGAATTTGTACAACTAAGCTTGTTTAGCTCGATGGGTGGAGCAGTGCTATTACGACACGAACCACGTAGGCTGATCGTGGTCATCATAAAATGGGGAAACTGTAAGCATGATGAGTATAGTGTTGACCGTGGCAGTGGGATGGCAGATCTGAAGCTGCAAACCGCGCAAAGGGTAGTTAGCAACCGATATTTGCTTTGAAATAACAACTAAGACTTGGTATGGACAAGAAAGTACAGTCAACAAGTGACAAAGAAATGCAATTCTGCTGTCTCTCTATATGTCGCGACATGCATTTGGAAACTCAAGTGGGACCTTTAGCTAACCAATTAAATGTGTCTCTTAACTAATATCAGTATCATATCACAATCATATTTGAACAACTAAGCTTTGGAATTTTGAGTGTTGTGTTGTTTAGCTTGAAGGGTGGAGTAATGCTAGTATGACAGAAAGCACCTACGCGCATCATAGTAGAGTAGATAAAAGGGGAAAACCCTAAGCATCAAGAGTAAAATCAGGAAAGTGGAACTAGCTGGACGAGTGGGTGGCGCACATGCTTTTCGAAACGAATATAGGAACATTAGGTGACCAATTAAACATTCTCTGTTTTAGTAATATGAGCATCATATCAGATTCGTATTTCAACACGTAAGCTTTGGAATTACGAGTGGCATGTTGTTTCGCTTGATGGGTTGAGGTCTTGAGGAGTAGTGCTAGCACGACATGAAGCAGTGAAGCACCTACGATGATGGTAGTGAATATAAAGGGGGAAACCATAAGCTTTACGAGTATAGTGACTGTGACATGGCGGATCTGAAGGTGCAAACCAAACAAAGCTACTTCGCAACCAATGTTTGAATTCAACTAGCCACTACGATTTGGTACGGACAAGAAAAGTACAGTAAACATTTTAAGATCTATTTTTCGGGTGAGATCAATAACTTAAGCACATATGGAAGAGTACCACCTCTCTTGCAACGCCGTGTAGGCCCCTGCTGATAAGTTGAGGGTGCTGCGGGTGCGATGGCTGTCGGTGGCGGGGAAGAAGACTTTAGATGGCAGACGACCGGGTTGGGGGATAAATCATGTTGCCGTGGACGAGGCGGTCGTAGGAGCGGCAACAGCAAAGTGGACAACGACGCCGATGAAGCGAGACGAACCGATGAAAGGATCCTATTCCGGCACCGTGGATGAGAGACGTCCATCTCTTGCAGGGGACGATGGGGTAGGGGTAGCGGCTCCGGCAAGGTGGAGGATGGGGTGGCGGGCGGAGGAGGTTGGACGCAGTGGGGAGGTTGTCATGGTGCCGACGGTGTATGAATGGGGAAATGGAGGGGAAGGAGGTATCAAACTTTGGGATGCGCTTGTCTGAAATGTGGCAAAGTTACGAACTTATCCCCCATTTAAAATTGCGGACATCACGTCAGTTGGGGATAGGACGGTAATCTCGCATCTCCCAAATATTTGCCAGTAACGGTTTCGGGCGAGGAGAGGGTGTTTTGCTGCCCACGGTTGGCGCCCACGATGTATGAACGGGGCTGACAGGTAGGGTGGTTGTGTCACGTCCGAGGGAAGTCACACAGCTGCCCCTATTTAAAATATTAGCCTACATCGATTTCGGACGAGGAGAGTTTGTTTTGCCACCCACCGTGGATGAATGGGGAAATGGAGGGAGAGACACATGTCTTTCGGACGAGCTTGAATCAAATGTGTTTTGCCGCCCACGTTTGGCGCCCACCGTGTCTGAATGGGCTCAGAGGCCGTCGTGTCACGTCTGATTGAAGTTACTACTCTACCCCTATCGACAGCGGTGTAAATCCGGTCGATAAGGATGTCAAGTGTCAGGGTAGCCAGTAATTTCCATCTCGCAAACACTTTCTTCGGGAAGCCCACAAATGATAGTGGGTGTTTAGCCGCTTCGTTCAAAACTTTTGAGAATTAGCATTCACATTTGCCCTGGGCCCTGACAACTAAATCCAAATCCAATTTTTATTCAATTACAAATATCCACAGATAATTCTACGTTTTGTTATTTATTTCTTCAAAACCACAACAAAGATTTATGCCTCCTTTATATATGATTATGATTTAGAAATGCCGTGATCTTCGAATTCAGTAGGTTGGATACACTTTGAGTCAAATAGTTATTTCATCCAATACAATATTCTCACACGAAAAACAGTTCACCTTATGTCAATCATACAAGTACTGAGGATTACCTCGCCTAAAATTTTTGGATCATTACAACACATGGACAACATAGGGGGTCTTACAACATAATCCATTCAGAGACATGACACAACATGCAAGTACAATAATCTAATGACAATTTCAACTGCTATCTAAAGAAGAACTGGGATTACCCTCGGCTTCAGATAGCAGAAGCAGCAGGACCTCCTCCATCTTCAAATGCAACATTCTTACTTCCTCCAATTCTTGGGTTGCTTGCATAATGCGTGGAGCTAATTGCGTAATTTCCAGCTTCAAGATCAAAATTACCTCATTCATGGCAGCCACACCATCTCTTTCTACCTCTAATAGAGCCTCAAGAACTATAATATTTGCACTCAGACTGCTCTCCGGCAGTGTTGCCTCTGAACTGCTACCATCTGGTAACATGGATGGCGCACCGCTTCCACAAATAGATTCTGGGGTTGTACATTGTGTCCTAGTGTGAACGGCATCCTGAAAGGTTTCCGCTAGACATGAGTAAGAGATAGTTATCGCATGATCCAGGCAGTAAGCTTACATGGTAAACAAAATATGAATTATTGCTGAGCATGGCAAGCTATATTTAAATGGTGCGAAGCAGCATCATCCGAAAAGAAATTAAAATGGTAAGATGAAAACTTGAAAGGGAGTGTACCACCGCTATATTTAAGTTGCCAAGGCATCTAAGCAGTTGAAATAATCTGAGAAATCACTTAACAGTGTGGCCTCATATAAACTACGAAGACAGTCTTGTGATGAAGTTCAGAGGAAAAGTTAAGGACTCAAATGAACTAGGCATGCATTTCTTTACGATAGTACAGCAGGCACTGCTGACATATTGGCCAACTCAGGTATAGCGTAACAAGTAACAAACAAGCATTCGAATCAAGCAATACAGCAAAGAAAACAACTGAACTATTTGTTATTCTGTAGGATTATAGGTTGAGGGAACAAGCCAAGAAAGCAGCCCACACACATTACATTTCACATGTACTAAAACACACTGGCTTACCATATGTTGTTGTGAAGCCTCGCTTGTTCGAGGTGCCAGCCCCAAAAGAACAAATATTTTGCTTGATGGGGTTGTCAGCTCCATAATTAATAGAAGCATCAAATTAGTCATGCAACTTGGGACGATCAAGAGCACACAAAAAAGTAATGAACAGAGGCTCGTAGTAGTGATGTAATAGCTAGCATCAGAAAATGTAGGGTAAAACGAACAAAACCAGCGAAACCACATGCTAGTTTGCTGATGTGTAATTAAGCATAGAGAACATGAAGCAGTCTGATGGAACCAACAGGTGGCATCAGAACAACACCATTATCATAAATATAGCATGCAAGAAGTAAAATAGTAGGCAGTGATATCTAGAAAGTAGAGTAATACTTAGGATAAAACTAAAGCATATTAACTATATGTGCACTGGTATATAATTTAGCACATGTAACATGTTCACTGCCAGAAGTATGGCCCTACAGTTGCAAGCAGAATAACGCGTCTCATGAAAAACTGAATGTTGCCCTGAAGAAATTCAAAGGTGCGGCGCTTATGCTAAGAAAGTGAACGTAGGCGTTGGCCGTTGGATAATAGTACCTGATTCCCGGCGGCGTACGGGTATCGTTGGCATACTTGATAGCTTAGAATCGTCGATGGTGCTCATGTTGCGGTTGAGTTTGGGCTGGCTGTCGCCGTCACTGAAGCGGCTCCGGTGCTACGGTTGCGGCGCCTGTCGACGTACAAGAAAGCTCATCTGTGGTAAGTTATCAGTTGCATGATAAAGAGAAAAACCGAAGTAGTACAAATCGAAATAACCTGATGAGGCTGCGGCGTCGGTAAAGCAAGGCCGGTGGAGTTAAATATGGCGTTCGTGGAGCGGGTCCGGTGCAGTGGACGAAGGCTTCGGCGGGCGCGTTGTACAGTGCTTTCGGTGAGGCGGATCTGTTGCGGCGGACGAGGGCTTGTATGAAGGGCCAGCGAAGGGACGGACGAGGGAGTCAGTGAAGGGCCTACACTGTGGTGGACGAGGGCGCTGGTTAAGCAGATCCGGTGCAGTGGACCATGATGGCGGTCAAGGAGATCTGGAGCGGTGTACAAGCCAGTCGCTGAAGCGGCTCCGATGAAGTGGTGAGTTTGCAATTGGGGGTTCCAAGGTGCAGAAGGTAGATCCGTCAGGGTGTGAGGTCCATCGCTGCGGCGGAGGACTAGATTCGGCAGCTTGCCGTGGTTGGGGGGGTCGGGGAGGGGAAGGGGAGGGGCTCTGGGGAAGAATGTTGGGGGCAAAGAGGGGAAAACAATGGAGTCACCAAAGCAGCCCTTTTTCGTTCAGGTGGCAGGGGTAAAACAGGAATATCGTAGTGCTAAACTTTCGGGCGCGAGATATTTCGATGTGAGCGGGAAGTTTGAAAGCTTTTGATGCCTGAAATTATATTCTACTCTTGCACGGCCGACTATGATATCATGGCCGAGAATTTGTTTGTTTTGCACGGAAAAAAGTGCAAGTTTTGAAAATCAATGTCTCCAACTCAAAACTTAGATTGTCCATTCAATTCAAATATGGATTATTGAGCTACTACAAGCAAATATCATCATATGGTCCAATTCAAATGAAATTCCAAATGTGTTTATCCTAAATATGATGACAAAAGCAAAAATGTGTATGTGTATGAATAAAGTGGATGATTATAAAGTTTGAACATGGTCGTATGTGTATATCTCTAGGTTTGATATATGAATTTAAAGTCATGAAATCCTGGCTTAAAAATGTACCTCCGTTTAAATGAATTACAAAAGCTAATGATGGAGTCGAATTCCAAAATTCCATATTAGGTTTGTAATTCTGGTACATCAAAGTATATCACACATGTTCAAAAGTATCGTTATCTCATAGTCCAAACTGTGAAACAAATTTATCAACCTTGAGTGCACACACTATTGACCATGTATATCTCAATTACGCTAAAGTCCCTCAAATATAGACACCTCACTCTTTATCTGAAGCTAACCC
>LR738713.1:108488228-108542667 GCA_902687465.1 Secale cereale
CCCCCACACACAGAGAAGTCGTTCTCTCCCCCAAACACCAACACACGAGCACATTAACACCGCTCTCTCTTCTAAAGTCCGGACCCCAATATAGGTCTCTATCACTTTGTCTCTTGGGCATGCACACATCTCTTCCCCCACTCTCTAGCTAGGTCACACGGCATCTCTCTTTCCCAAGCACACGCACTATGTAGAGTGTATCTTTCCCATACACACAAAACGTCGCCCCCAAACGTCTATCTCCCTAGTTATGTGGTTCTCGCACACTCACCTCACACACAACCCCCACTACAAGACAAGCACACTTTGTCTCCTTGTGCACCACTCTCCTCTTTCTATCTCTCCCACATGCGGACCCGCCCCAGCTCCTCCATGTATACATATATGTCATGACTCTTTCCATAGCTCCCTAATGTATCATTGTTATCGATCTCGCACATTGTTCTCTACACCATCTATTCTAGATCTCTCATGAAGTGTAATGCCCAGGATGGGACTATATCTCCTACGTGTTGAGGCACGACTTAAAGATATAAGCCCATTCTGGAATGATCGCAAGTTTGGTACCTTTGCACATCTCATGTAAAAATAGGGGATGAAAGCGGAAAAGATAGTTGGCTTCCACTCGCCACGTCACACAAATCATTACATGTTCAAACATCATTCAAATAAACATCACAACCCATCTAAGGGTGAAGATCCAAATGAAAGATACCAAACATAACATTAAACCACAGGTATGAATCGCCCCTAGTAGAAACTCTACTGATCAACCGTATAGTTCACATAGTAACGGCTACGCTCCTCGTCGTACTCCCAGTCTAGCTCGGTGCCATCGCCTGTGTAGCTCACCAAAGTACCTGCATCTGGTGTGGTGTGGAGTCTGTGAGCCACAGAGGACTCAGCAATCCCGTTCCTGGGTAACACGACTATCCAAGCCTTGGGTGTGGAACAAGGCTGAAGAAAGAACAAGAGTCTGCAGCAGCACTAGCCTAGCTTACGTAAAAGAGAGCGAGAAGAGAAGTGCCTCGGATGAAAGATGACCACGAAGTGAGCCTAACCTAAAGCAAGTCAAACATAACCCCACCGTGTTCACTTTCCGAAACCCTTTCGGAAAATGACTGTCACGGTACTCACGCTGGTAGTGTATTTGGAACATGGTGTCAAGTTTTCTACAACCGGATATTAACAAATTCCCATCTGCCACATAACCGCAGGCACGGCTTTCGAAAGTTCATAACCCTGCAGGGGTGTTCCAACTTGGCCCATGACAAGCCCACGATCCGCGGAGTCGCAACTCCAAAGTGGGAAGGCCCGAGTATCCTCGGAATCCCGTGCTCAAGATACTCCGACTAAGGTAAGGCTAATGCAGCAAATCCTCCCGGCGTGCCGACACCCTGACAATAGCCGCGCGTATCTAGTCTCAGGCCACGACCGGGTGGGTGAAGCTACGGGTTTTTACCAATCCTCGAGTTTCCTCATGGTGGCCCCACAGGCTCCCCGTTTCGGACCAACACTCATGTGGAGCACTGGCCCGGGGTTGTTGATTAAGAACTCGGGTTTGCAAGACCCTATGCAAGTTTTAGTTATTTAGGCAAATAGTACCAATGTTGGGACTTGCTGGAAAAGACTTAGCACTTAGCAGTTTATCGAGGGGGTCCCATAAACCCAACCGTGTGAGGAACGCATAATCAAGGAACATAACACCGGTTTATACGGTTCCTAGGAGGCATGAGTGGAACAAAACACCAAGCAAAAGGCTTAGCCTTCCACCCATTACCAATATATAGATGATTTCATTTGGTAATTAATATAGTGTGATATCCCAACAAGCTTCAACAAGAAGCAAGAAATCTTCAATCTTCACCTGCAGCTAACAATGCTATAAGAGGGGCTGAGCGAAGCTTACTTATAGCCAATCAATGGTTTGCATAGGTAGGGTGGTTAGACAGGTTCATGGTTACAATAGGAGGCTGACAAGAAAACATGGGCATCGAGGAAAAACTATAGAGCGAGACTTCTAGCAATAGGCAAAGATAGTAATGTTATCGGGGTTCGGTCATCTTTCCTGAACAGTTGTCGATGGGATCGTAAGTGGGCTCCTCGTTCTCAACCTCGGTGGTACCCTCGTTCTCGTACTCGTACTCAGCTTCCGGCTCTACTCAACACGAACACTCAAGGAACGAAATCAACAAGATGCAATGCACAAAACTACTGGATGCATGGCTGATGCACTATGGAAGCACTACAGATGCACTTAGGAAGCACATAAAGTCTACATAGGAAGCACAGTGTTACCGCACAAGGAGCATGACAATATGCATCAAGCAAGAATACTTCAAAACATGATAACATGAGGACATTATGAATCTACATGCAAAAACACACAAGTTACATATAGGACTTGCGCAAAACGGAGCAACGGGCTAAAAGTTACACCCGAAACAATAAACATGCACAAGCTGAAATTAACAGCCACATAGCAACTTCGGAGCAAGAGATAAATATTCTACAGCACTCAAACATCATGGCAATGAGCTTGGACATAAAGTAGACATCTCCTACAGCAAACAAATCCATTGGAACATCTCCAAAGGAAGCATGGATCAATAGCAACAAGCTATGACATTTGGAACTTGACAACAAAATCCTGACAGCGGTATTTTATAGCAACTCGGGAGCAAATGTTAAATATGCTACAGCCACCCAAATAAGCATGTGAGAGCATGAATGGATAGCCAACAACTTATACAACAAGGAATCATCAAGAGTCACTCCAAAACTAGCATGGATTTGCCTAGAACAACAAGCAAACATGGCATCTGGAAATTACAGATTCTAGACTTAGTGAAATTTCACTAAGTGTTAAAACAGTAGTAACATCATGGCATCTTTGTGATCTGGATCTGGATCGGGGATCCCGATCTCCCTCGATCCCCAAGGGCGGCGGCGGTCTTCCAGTGCGGCAGGGTGGCGCGGTGAGGTGGTTCCCGGCCGGCGGCGAAGGAGCCCGGCCGGCGGCGAGGGACGGAGGTGGCGGGGCGCGGCTGAGGAGGTGGTGGCGCCGGCCGGCGAGGCCCGCGGCGGCGGCGAGGAGGCGCGGAGAAGGGCAGCGGGGCGGAGCAGCGGGGCGCGCCGATGGTGGCCGGATAGGGCGGAGGAGGAGCGGCCGGCGGCAGGAACTCCTGGCGGCGGCGGACCGGGGTAGGAGAAGAAGGAGCCTCGGGCTCGGGCCCACACGCCGGAGTTCGGAAGCACGGTTCGGCACCTCGGAAGCACGATTGCAGCACTTCGGAAACACAGCGGCGACGAGGTCGGAAGCACGCCGTGTCAACGGTGGAAGCACCGCGCTTCAACGGTGGAAGCACCGGCGGCGAACTGTGGAAGCATTAGGGTTTCGGACGCGAAAATTGGGGGAGGTGGACGTTTATATAGGCACAAGGAGCTAGGGTTGTCCAAATGAGGGGAGGTTTTTGGCCACGCGATCACAAATGGATGGCCTAGATGAAGGGAGGGGTTTGGGTTGGTTTGGTGGGCTATTGGAAGGGTGTCTTGGGCCTCAAAGAGGGGGGTACTTTCAGCCCACGAGAATAACTGTTGGAGCATCAAACGAACTCCAAACGCGACAAGATTTGACAGGCGGGTTACACACAACAAAACAACATCGCACGACAAGACTCGCGCCAAACCGGAAACGTTACACGGACAAACACAAAAGTAGGCCTCGGGGATGTCACGGACACGTGAGAGAGCTCCGGAACTCGAAACGGACAACGGGAAGGAACGAGTGGGACCGGATGCAAACGACAACACAAATGCAATGCAATGCACATGACAACATGCTATGAATGAATGCACACGCACACGACAAAAAGATGAAAACCCGAAAAGACGAAGAACCCGGAATGGAACTGATGAAGCCAAAGATATATATATTGCCCAAAAGGGAAAGTATTACATCCGGGGCATTACAAACTCTCCTCTACTACAAAGAGATCTCGTCCCGAGATCTAGGACTGGAAGAAGGAAGGGTACTCGGAACGAAGGTGATCTTCTTGTTCCCACGTAGCTTCTCGGTCGGTATGGTGTGACCACTTGACTTTCAAGAATTTGATGGACTTGTTGCGGGTCTTGTGCTCGGTTTCTTCGAGAATAGCAACTGGGTGCTCTCGGTAAGACAAGTCTTGTTGAAGATCAATCTCCTCAAACAGAATGGTGCGTTCAGGTGTCTTGAAGCACTTGCGGAGTTGAGACACATGAAACACATCATGAACATTGGCGAAATTGGAAGGGAGCTCAAGTTGATAGGCTAGATCGTCACTTTTGCCAAGGATCTTGAAAGGCCCGGCGTATCTAGGAGCAAGCTTTCCTTTGATACCGAATCTTTGGGTGCCTTTCATAGGAGAAACACGGAGATAGACATGATCCCCAATGTTGAAGGCCAAATCACGATGCTTGCCGTCATAGTAGCTCTTCTGACGCGACTGAGCGGCCTTGAGATTCTCCCGTATGACTTTGCACATTTCTTCGGCTTCTGAGATCAAGTCATTGCCAAGAAGTTGACGTTCACCTGTCTCGGACCAGTTGAGAGGGGTACGGCATTTTCTGCCATAGAGGATTTCAAACGGAGCTTTGCCGGCACTTGCTTGGAAGCTGTTGTTGTAAGAGAACTCGGCAAATGGAAGGCAATCTTCCCATTTCATGCCAAAAGATATGACACAGGCTCTGAGCATGTCTTCTAGAATCTGATTCACTCTCTCGACTTGACCACTAGTCTGAGGGTGAAATGCAATGCTGAACCTGATCTTAGTGCCCATGGCAGACTGAAAGGAGTCCCAGAACTTAGAAGTGAACAAACTTCCACGGTCTGAGGAGATAACTTGAGGAATGCCATGTAAGGACACAATTCTGGAAGTGTACAATTCTGCCAGTTGAGCTGCATTGATGGATTCTTTGACTGGAAGGAAGTGAGCGACTTTGGTAAGCTTGTCAATCACCACAAAGATAGAATCATTCCCTCTCTTTGACTTAGGAAAGCCAGTGACGAAATCCATTTCAATGTGGTCGAATTTCCACTCGGGAATAGGAAGAGGTTGGAGAAGACCGGCTGGACGTTGATGCTCTGCCTTCACTCTTCTGCAGACATCACATTCATTCACGAATTGGGCAATCTCCGTTTTCATGCGAGTCCACCAGTAAGATTGCTTGAGTTCTTGGTACATCTTGGAACTACCAGGATGAATGGAAAGGAGGGAATCATGTGCTTCGTCCATTATGAGCTTCCTGAGATCGCCTTTGGGAACCACAAGTCTGTCCTCGAAGAACAAGGTATCTCTCTCATCAACGCGATAGCACTTGTATTTAGGAGTACCCTTTGCAATACCATGTTTCACTTTCTGCACCATAGCATCACTGAGTTGGGCCTCACGGATCTGATCTTCCAAGGTAGGAGCAACTTGAAGATTTGCAAGAAAACCTTGCTGAACAACTTGGAGGTTGAGCTTCCTGAATGCTTCACAAAGCTCAGGCTGGAACGGCTTGATAAGGAGGCTGTTGCAATATGCCTTTCTGCTCAAAGCATCTGCAATCACATTCGCCTTGTCAGGTGTGTATTCGATGCTCGGATCATACTCTTGGATCATTTCGACCCAACGAGTCTGGCGGAGGTTCAGATTCGGCTGTGTGAAGATGTACTTCAAGCTCTTGTGATTGGTGAAGATGTCGACTTTTCTGCCCAACAGAAGGTGTCTCCACGTAATCAAAGCATGTACCACAGCTGCTAGTTCAAGATCATGTATGGGGTAGTTCTTCTCACTTGGATTCAGCTGACGAGAAGTGTATGCCACAATTTTCTTGTCCTGCATAAGCACACCACCAAGTCCTTGAAGAGAAGCATCACAGAATACTTCGTAGGGCTTGGACTCATCTGGAGCAGTAAGAACTGGAGCAGAGACGAGCTTTTCTTTGAGAGTTTTGAATGCCGCTTCACAATCTGGAGACCAGTAGTACTTGACATTCTTCTGCAGCAGGTTGGAAAGAGGCTTGGCAATCTTGGAGAAGTTCTCAACGAACCTTCTGCAATAGCTGGCGAGACCAAGGAAGCTTCAGAGTTGCTTGACGTTCTGAGGAGGTTCCCAGTTGACAATTGCTTCAACTTTCTCGGGGTTTACCGCAATACCGTCAGCGGAGATGATATGGCCCAGATAAAAGACCTTATCGATCCAAAATTCGCACTTGGAGAACTTGGCATAGAACTTATGTTCACGGAGTCTGTCGAGAACCAGACGGAGGTGCTTTTCGTGATCTTCTTCATTCTTGGAAAATACCAAAATGTCATCCAGATACACAAGCACAAACTCGCCGGTGTAGGGGTTGAAAATGTAGTGCATCATTCTCGAGAAGGTAGGTGGAGCATTAGCGAGGCCAAAAGACATGACTGTATACTCATAGGAGCCGTAGCTCGTTCTGAAGGCAGTCTTGGGGATATCTTCTTCACGAATGCGAATTTGGTGATAGCCCATTCGGAGATCGAGCTTTGAGAACACTTTAGCTCCTTTGAGCTGCTCGAACAATTCATTGATGTTGGGGAGCGAATACTTGTTCTTTATTGTCTTCTTGTTCAATGGCCGGTAATCAACGCACAGGCGCTCCGTGCCATCCTTCTTCTTGACGAATAAGACACCACAGCCCCAAGGAGACGTACTAGGCCTGATCAGACCCATACGCTCCTGTTCATCAAGCTGTTTCTTCAACTCCTTCAACTCTTCGGGGGAGAGCTTGTACGGACGCCGACATGCTGGCTCAGTACCCGGCTCGAGTTCAATGACGAATTCCACTTGACGGTGTGGAGGCATGCCTGGAAGTTCTTCAGGAAAGACGTCTTCGTATTCGTTAACCACCGGAATTTGAGATATGGCATTAATCTCGCCCCTGTCATTGAGAGAGAAAAGCCTGATTGTGTTATCCCGAGAGGCGAAGATAATCGCGGCTTCATCAGGATGAGTAATCTTGACTTCCTTATTTGCACAATAAATGTGAGCATCATGCTGAGAAAGCCAATCCATCCCGAGGATGAGGTCAATGTCGGAGTTGCCGAGAACCACCGGTTTAGCGAGAAAGCGATAATCACCCATGCGAATAGAAACATCCGGAGCATATATACTGGAATGCATTCGTCTCCCCGGAGAAATAACTGCTAACTCCCTTGGCAGACTTTTGATGTCAAAATTGTGCTTGGATGCAAATGGTTGAGACATGAAAGAACATGAAGCACCCGAATCAAACAAAACTTTTGCAGGGATAGAGTTAACTGGAAGGTTACCCAAAATCACATCAGAAGAATTCTCCGCTTGCGCTGCATTCATCAGATTCACTCTTGCTGCCTCCGGATCATGCTTGACAATAGCTGTACTGACAGGTGGAGGAGGCGGAAGGCGCCTTGGGTTGTTGCACTTGTTGGAATAATGACCCTTCCGGCCACACTTGTAGCAAGTGACCTCAGAAAGAGGACGAGTAGGAGGAACACTTGGTCTTGGAGCTTGGAACTGCGACTTGGACTGCTTGCTTGGGTTGGGTGGGTGGGAGAAACCACGGCCACCAGAGTTCTTGTTGTTGTTGTTGTAGGGAGCTCGGATCACTGGAGGAGGTGGAAGCCAAAACTTCTATTGCTTCGCGACCAGTTGAGAAGATGAGGAGGAGTGAACAGCATCTCGAATCCTCTTTTTGGAAGCTTCCATCTTGAGCTGGGCTCCCTCTTGCTTAAGCGCCATGTTACAGAATTTGTCAAACTCATCAGGCTCGAACAAGGTGAGAGCAAGTTGAAGTTCATCCTTCAGACCACCGCGGAACTGATAGATCTTGCTCTTGGCATCTGGGATGTCTTGCTTAGCATAGCGGGCAAGGTTCTCGAACTTGACATTATACTGGTAGACAGTCATAGAGCCTTGCTTCAGGTTGCGGAATTGCTCACGCATACCCTCGATGACACTTGTTGGAATGTGGTGAGAGCAAAAATCCTTGCAGAAATCATCCCAAGAGATCACACGCCCTTCTCTGGAGTCTTTGTACTGCTGCCACCAGTCAGCTGCTTGGTCCTTGAGTTGGAAGGCTGCAAACTTCACATAGTCCTCGGGCCTGACGTTACTGCACTCAAAATGCTTCTTGATATCAGTTATCCAATCTTCAGCACCGAGAGGGTCGACACAGTAACTGAAAGCCTTTGGTTGATTAGCCAAGAACTGGTTGAGCGTAGCATGGTGCTGTTGGTTGAAGAAATTGCCTTGGTTCCCTGGAGCACCCTGATTTGCTTGATTTGTTTGCACCTGCTGCATCATCTGCATAAGCATCTGGGTGTTCTGATTTGTAGTCTGCATAATCGCTCTCCAGGCCTCAGACGGAGGAGGAGGGGAAGGAGGACGATCTGGAACCTGTTCACCCTCTGCGTTAGCGTTGGGAACCCGTTTCGGAGCCATCCTGAAAGAGATGACCACCAATCAGCAATTGATTGAAAGAAGATATAAGCTGAAACAACGGCTAGAATGCAACATATTCTTCACAAGAATCATTCGAACAAGAGGAACGAATGAAATTCTCAGCTTAATGATAACAACAATCTTCACGAGAAGCCACTGGGAGACAAAAGGTAAATAAGAAAAACAACAAGGTGCAGATGGAACAAACACAAGATAGGGGCTTCGTTCGACATCTTTGTGCTGAAAGCTTATGGAACGTGTTACGAAAGGGTTTTGCAATCCGCGGATCAGCATAGCCAAGGACCCTTTAAGATGCAACTCCCGAACTACCTCCCCAGTACTGGGTGATGTCGGGGTTGTCTTGCCACTAACCGTATAGGAGAGTTTTCGATGTCGGCCGTCTTAAGTACTCTAGAACTGCCGCGATATGTTTGTGACGACAATACCCCGAAGCTCAACTCCCCGGGACACTGCCACAACCCCTAATGTCAGGAGGCATCGAGAACAATATTCTCGTCACAAAGACATCGAAACAATCCAAACAATACTCGCGAGATTCCTAAAAAAAATTGGTGCAATTTTTGAAAGTAGAAGAGGCAAGAGTAAACGTCAGGAGTCCTCACCAGAGTGAAAAGAGATGAGGAGCAAAGAAATCCTACTCTCCGATATAAATATAGGACTCAAAACATTTCCAGTGTGTGCCTAGACTCAACCGTCAACGATTCGATCAAATAGTGGGGGCTTCTAGGTCGGAGAAGGCTCTGAATACCAACTTGTAATGCCCAGGATGGACTATATCTCCTACGTGTCGAGGCACAACTTAAAGATATAAGCCCATTCTGGAATGATCGCAAGTTTGGTACCTTTGCACATCTCATGTAAAAATAGGGGATGAAAGCGGAAAAGATAGTTGGCTTACACTCGCCACGTCACACAAATCATTACATGTTCAAACATCATTCAAATAAACATCACAACCCATCTAAGGGTGAAGATCCAAATGAAAGATACCAAACATAACATTAAACCATAGGTCTGAATCGCCCCTAGTAGAAACTCTACTGATCAACCGGATAGTTCACATAGTAACGGCTATGCTCCTCGTCGTACTCCCAGTCTAGCTCGGTGCCATCGCCTGTGTAGCTCACCAAAGTACCTGCATCTGGTGTGGTGTAGAGTCTGTGAGCCACAGAGGACTAAGCAATCCCGTTCCCGGGTAACACGACTATCCAAGCCTTGGGTGTGGAACAAGGCTGAAGAAAGAACAAGAGTCTGCAGCAGCACTAGCCTAGCTTATGTAAAAGAGAGCGAGAGGAGAAGTGCCTCGGACGAAAGATGACCACGAAGTGATCCTAACCTAAAGCAAGTCAAACATAACCCCACCGTGTTCACTTTTCGAAACCCTTTCGGAAAATGACCGTCACGGTACTCACGCTGGTAGTGTATTTGGAACATGGTGTCAAGTTTTCTACAACCGGATATTAACAAATTCCCATCTGCCACATAATCGCGGGCACGGCTTTCGAAAGTTCATAACCCTACAGGGGTGTTCCAACTTGGCCCATGACAAGCCCACGATCCGCGGAGTCGCAACTCCAAAGTGGGAAGGCCCGAGTATCCTCGGAATCCCGTGCTCAAGATACTCCGACTAAGGTAAGGCTAATCCAGCAAATCCTCCCGGCGTGCCAACACCCTGACAATAGCCGCACGTATCTAGTCTCAGGCCACGACCGGATGGGTGAAGCTACGAGTTTTTACCAATCCTCGAGTTTCCTTGTGGTGGCCCCGCAGGCTCCCCGTTTCGGACCAACACTCATGTGGAGCACTGGCCCGGGGTTGTTGATTAAGAACTCAGGTTTGCAAGACCCTATGCAAGTTTTAGTTATTTAGGCAAATAGTACCAATGTTGGGACTTGCTGGAAAAGACTTAGCACTTAGCGGTTTATCGAGGGGGTCCCATAACCCCAACCGTGTGAGGAACGCATAATCAAGGAACATAACACCGGTTTATACGGTTCCTAGGCGGCATGAGTGGAACAAAACACCAAGCAAAAGGCTTAGCCTTCCACCCATTACCAATATATAGATGATTTCATTTGGTAATTAATATAGTGTGATATCCCAACAAGCTTCAACAAGAAGCAAGAAATCTTCAATCTTCACCTATAGCTAACAATGCTATAAGAGGGGCTGAGCGAAGCTTACTTATAGCCAATCAATGGTTTGCATAGGTAGGGTGGTTAGACAGGTTCATGGTTACAATAGGAGGCTGACAGGAAAACATGGGCATCGAGGCAAAACTATAAAGCGAGACTTCTAGCAATAGGCAAAGATAGTAATGTTATTGGGATTCGGTCATCTTGCCTGAAGAGTCGTCGATGGGATTGTAAGCGGGCTCCTCGTTCTCAACCTCGGTAGTACCCTCGTTCTCGTACTCGTACTCAGCTTCCGGCTCTACTCAACACAAACTCACAAGGCACGAAATCAACAAGATGCAATGCACAAAACTACTGGATGCATGGCTGATGCACTATGGAAGCACTACAGATGCACTTAGGAAGCACAGAAAGTCTACATAGGAAGCACAGTGTTACCGCACAAGGAGCATGACAATATGCATCAAGCAAGAATACTTCAAAACATGATAACATGAGGATATTATGAATCTACATGCAAAAACACACAAGTTACATATAGGACTTGCTCAAAACGGAGCAACGGGCTAAAAGTTACACCCGAAACAATAAACATGCACACGCTGAAATTAACAGCCACATAGCAACTTCGGAGCAAGAGATAAATAGTCTACAGCACTCAAACATCATGGCAATGAGCATGGACATAAAGTTGACATCTCCTACAGCAAACAAATCCATTGGAACATCTCCAAAGGAAGCATGGATCAATAGCAACAAGCTATGACATTTGGAACTTGACAACAAAATCCTGACAGCGGTATTTTATAGCTACTTGGGAGCAAAAGTTAAATATGCTACAGCCACCCAAATAAGCATGTGAGAGCATGAATGGATAGCCAACAACTTATACAACAAGGAATCATCAAGAGTCACTCCAAAACTAGCATGGATTTGCCTAGAACAACAAGCAAACATGGCATCTGGAAATTACAGATTCCAGACTTAGTGAAATTTCACTAAGTGTTAAAACAATAGTAACATCATGGCATCTTTGTGAGCAAGTTTAAGTCACCTCAAAGCATGGCATGGCAAAATGGAACAAAACATAGTACATGTCACCACGATCATTTTGACATATCATTTGCTCAAATCGGACATGCACACAAAAAGTTATCATCAAAACAAAACTGCTTCAGACATGTAAATTCTAGGGACTTAGTGAAAAAAATGAGGCTACCTCCAGATCTGAGTCAAACGGGGCCAACTGGGTTAACGGGCTGGGGCGGACCGGTCAACGCGGGCGGAGACTCACGGAGCGGGCCGGATCGGGCCCCTCGGGCGGCGGATCTGAGCAGGTTTCGGCCCGTTAGGCGCCTGGGGCTGGGGATCTGGATCGGGGATCCCGATCTCCCTCGATCCCCAAGGGTGGCGGCGGTCTTCGGTGCAGCAGGGTGGCGCGGTGAGGTGGTTCCCGGCCGGCGGCGAGGGACGGAGGTGGCGGGGCGCGGCTGAGGAGGTGGTGGCGCCGGCCGGCGAGGCCCGCGGCGGCGGCGAGGAGGCGCGGAGAAGGGCGGCGGGGCAGAGCAGCGGGGCGCGCCGGCGGTGGCCGGAGAGGGCGGAGGAGGAGCGGCCGGCGGCGGGAACTCCTGGCGGCGGCGGACCGGGGTAGGAGAAGAAGGAGCCTCGGGCTCGGGCCCACACGCCGGAGTTCGGAAGCACGGTTCGGCACCTCGGAAGCACGATTGCGGCACTTCGGACACACAGCGGCGACGAGGTCGGAAGCACGCCGTGTCAACGGTGGAAGCACCGCGCTTCAACGGTGGAAGCACCGGCGGCGAACTGTGGAAGCATTAGGGTTTCAGACGCGAAAATTGGGGGAGGTGGACGTTTATATAGGCACAAGGAGCTAGGGTTGTCCAAATAAGGGGAGGTTTTCGGCCACGCGATCACAAATGGATGACCTAGATGAAGGGAGGGGTTTGGGTTGGTTTGGTGGGCTGTTGGAAGGGTGTCTTGGGCCTCAAAGAGGGGGGTACTTTCAGCCCACAAGAATAACTGTTGGAGCATCAAACGAACTCCAAACGCGACGAGATTTGACAGGCGGGTTACACACAACAAAACAACATCGCACGACAAGACTCGCGCCAAACCGGAAACGTTACACGGCCAAACACAAAAGTAGGCCTCGGGGATGTCACGGACACGTGAGAGAGCTCCGGAACTCGAAACGGACAACGGGAAGGAACGAGTAGGACCGGATGCAAACGACAGCACAAATGCAATGCAATGCACATGACAACATGCTATGAATGAATGCACACGCACACGACAAAAAGACGAAAACCCGAAAAGATGAAGAACCCGGAATGGAACTGATGAAGCCAAAGATATATATATTGCCCAAAAGGGAAAGTATTACATCCGGGGCATTACATCTCATGAAGTCCCTATCACACACACGATGACTCGCTTCCCTTGCGTCTCCGTCCCAATTTCAAACAACATCAACATTGTCTCCCTATCTATACGCCATTTATGCACACAAACGCCCCCTCTCTCGCCCCCTCTCTTTCTCTCCCTCTCTCTCTTGCCCCCTCTCTTTCTCTCTCTCTCCATCGCTAGCTCTCTCTCTCTCTCTCACACACACACACACCCCTCTCCCACACACAATTGATGTCTCTTCCAAATAGCCTGCTCCTCCCGCCCGCACCCATGCTATCCCGCTATTACACATGTCACACCATTCCCCCTTCCCTTATACTAGGTTTACATCATTAGTGGTCTCTCTACTCCACATACACACACTCCCTCTTACACACAAACGCGCACACAAACACCCATTAATCTGGATCCTCATCTCTCCCCATGTCTGCATGTGTATCTCGCACACTCACTCTCTAATTATGTATATGTGTCTCCACGTTACACAACAAAAGCCCCATGTACATGTCTCTCTCTATCCTCCACACACATAGACACAAAGAATTTGTTATCATTGCCTCAGTCTCTAGATATATCACACACGCACAATGTCTCTCTCTCTCTCGCAAACACGCTTAACAAGGGTTTCCCCGTGAATAACTTACCATCTATTCATCAACATTCGTGGCAGTACGGCGAACACGAGACGTGAAAAAGAATAAATCTACACGTGCTTAGACCACCTAGTATGACTACTAGGACTAGAGCAAGCCAAAAAGTGTGCCGCCTTCACCCCCTCCTTATCGGGGACGAGAAAACCTTTGTTTTACACAGTCGAGAAGTCATTGTTCTAAGGCCTCCCATGCTGAGGCGTTGAATAGAATGTAGATGCTTGTTTACGGAAACAAGTATCGATAATATGTTTGTATCTCCATACTTATATTTCTTCTCTGATAAAAAAACCGAGTTGGTGATGATGGTACGCGTGCCATCTTGCAATATAGACCGTCTGATCTATATCTGACTGATGGAAATTAAACTAAAAGATACCCACACCCCTCTCCACATTTGCAGACAAGGCCTTCCCTCGTTCATCCTTGTCTCCAACAACCTCATTGTTGAGCAATTAAGAACGTAAGCCTCTGGAACAAACTGTCCTGGTGGCCGCTGCCGGCGTCGTCAATCCCCATGCCTCCGCTCAGTCCGACCACCAATCACCACCATGCCCCACTCCTCTTCACCTTATCTGCTAGTTCTCGAGATATCATTAGTTTTTACACATGGGAATACTCCCGCATGTGTCAATCACAACGAGTGTTTTTATAAAAAAAAATGCATCTTGATGTTCTGTGCAATGCACGGATCTTGCTAGTACTCCTACGGAAGACTAAGTTGGCGATGATGGTGTGTCTGCCATCCGTCGTTTGTGACCATTAGATCTACATCTAACGACTTTGAGGTAAGTTGTTGCCTTTTCTCACAAACATCCCACTTGTCTACCAATTTGCAGAAAAACCCATAATTAGTATCTTAAAACCAACCACATCCCTCCCTGACCTCACCAAAACAGCCCAAGGAATATATTCTAATTGAAACATAATATATCTCTAGTGATATATGTATATCAAATTAGAGTGTTTTGTATCAAGTTTTTGAATAAGTATTATTCTAATTATGATTCGTTGCAACGCACATGAACATTGCTAGTATTTCCAACCATGCAATTTTTTCTCTAGTATTCCATAGTTTCGAGTTTTCCATCAAGATATTAGTCACTCATGGTTGATATTTACTTTCAATCATGTACACATATGCACTATGTAACTAGCCTTGCTTATTGGGTTCCAAAGCTTAACTTTCACTCCTACTTACAATATGTAGAGTATTTAACAAAAAACTACCACTTTCAACCAGCCCTAGGAAGAATCTATTGTGCAAAAAATAGCAAAACATACCCAAAATTTCTTAATCCATGCCAAAAACTACTACCTACCGATTAGGTTAGTTTAAACCCAATTATGACAGGGTTGGCGCACACGTCCGTGCTGACGGGGCAGCTTAAACCAACACAATTTATTTGACCGTTGACACGAGGGACCTACATCTGACCTTCTATCCTGTTATTCCCCCTCAAATCATTATTTTTCCTGAACATTACTTCAAACAGTAGTGATGCGTGTTCGTCGATGGCGCCGGTGATAAGCGAGTTGGCCGCCGCTCCGCCGGACGGGCTGGACGCCACGCTGGCCTCCACACGGGTTGGCAGGCTGGCCCGAGCGTGACTCATGAGCGAGCAAGCCGCCGCGCTAGCCTTCGCTCGAGCCAGACGGCTGGCCTTAGCGCGGCGCGCGCGAGCAAGCCGCCGCACCGCCGTGCCAATCTAGCTAGCAAACCTTGCAGACAAGCAGCTGGACGGAGCTATCTTGGCTAGCTAGCGGCCGTGAGCACAGGATGGAGCTGCATCTGGGCTGCCGCAAGATGGGTTCCGCACCGCCGGCGGTTTTGACCTCGCCTTCTAACGGTGGCGGTAGGTGCGTCCCATGGCCGAGGATGACTAGGTGGATGTGCCGGAGGTAGGAGGTCACTCGGGGATTTTTGTGCAGACTGACATGTAGGTGTCAGGCCCAAGATGCGATTCTATTCCGATCACGTGACACTTACGTGATTGGGGCACAACCGCATTTCGGGCGCTTAGCAATATGGATATCATTACATCGTACCATTACATACATACATGGGAGATACAACAATACATACAAGTCACATGAATACAACACCATCAATACAAGACATCCGACTACGGATGCAAACATGAAAAGCACAACGACATCCATCTGCTATCCCAGGCTGCCGACCCGGAACCTAACCCAAGACTGAAGAAGAAGAAGAACTCCAACAAAAGAACATCGCACTCATGTCGAGTCATCAGAAACCTGCACCTGCAACTGTTGTTGTAGTATCTGTGAGCCACGAGGACTCAGCAATCCCATAACCATGGGTAACAAGACTAGCAAAGCTTAATGGGAAGGAAGAGGTAAAGTGGTGAGGTTGCAGCAGCGGCTAAGCATAAGTATGGTGGCTAGCTTACGAGTACAAGAATAAGATGAGCATCTACGCAAACGGTCGCAAACTAGTAATGATCGCTAAAGATCCTGAACTACCTATGAGTCAAACATAACCCCACCGTGTTCTCTTCTCAAAGTGAAAAGAGACAGTCACGGTTACTCACGCAGTTGTGTGTTTTACTTCGGATCCTCTGACAAGTTTTCTACAACCGGACATTAACAAATTCCAATCTGCCACATAACCGCGGGCACGGCTTTCGAAAGATCATAACCTTGCAGGGGTGTCCCAACTTAGCCCATCACAAGCTCTCACGATCAGCAGAAGTAATAATAATATTACCCCTTATCTTAGGGAAAGCCCGATTAGACTCAGAAGTCCCGGTGCACAAGACATTTCGACAATGGTAAAACAAGTCCAGCAAGACCTCCCGGCGTGCCGACACCCTGATAGTAGCCGCGCGTATCTCGTCTCAGGCCACGACCGGATAGGCGAGCCTACAGGAAAATACCAGACCTCGAGTTTCCCCGTGGTGGCCCTGCAGTCTCCCCGTTTGGGACCAACACCATCAGCATTGGCCCCCTGCTATGTAGAAAGAATCCTCGGGTAGCGCTAACTCCCTATGCAATTAATTAATTAATTAAGTTTTTATTATGAGCAAATTAAAACCAATGTTGGGCCTTGCTGGAGGAGTTTTATTCATAGACGAACTGTCAAGGGGTCCCCATATACCCAACCATGTATGGAACGCAAAATCAAGGAACATAACGCCGGTTTATCTGCTCCTAAGGTGGCATGAGTTGAACAAAACACCGAGCAAAAGGCCAGGCCTTCCACCCATTGCCAAGTATATAGGTGTGTTAATATATATATAAGATATATTGTGATATTCCGAAAACATCAAGCTCCAGCATGGAGCAATCTTCATCTTCACCTACAACTAACAACGCTATAAGAAGGGCCGAGCGAGCAGGTAACATATCCAAACAATGGTTTGCTAGGAAGGTGTCAAAGGTTAGAGGTTTCACGCCAACAAGGAGCGGGGCTGACAATAATGATGGGTAGCGCGACATATAACGATAGCATCGAGACATCTAAGCATGGCAATGATAGTAAAGGTATCCAAGGTGATGGTCATCTTGCCTGAGATCCCACAAGGAATAAGAATGAATCCCTGAAGAAGACGAAGCAGAAGCCTCGAAGATGAACCACGCGTAGACGAACGAATCCTCACGATCGCAACGGAAAAGGAACTAGCGAGAAGAAAGCACACAACAAGGTAAACACACAACACAAGAACATGACAAGATGCAAGACAAGTCTATGTATGCTGCAATACATGGCAAGGTATGAAGCACTCAAAACAACACAAAACAACAAGTTTAAATGAGGCCGGAATTAACATATAGAAAATCCAGTAAGTTCTCATATGCATAATTTGAAATTAGTCCAGATCTGAACAAACTTTATTTTATAAGTTGTTAAACAGCAAGTTAACATGCACCATGATGATCTACTCGAAATTCTAGTCAAGTTTCATATAAAGTTTGTTTAATTCGGAGCTACGGTCTAGAAGATATGAGCAAAACAAGACAAGCATTGCAATGGTGCAAGATGCACCCAAACATCAAGCAAACACACTCCAAACATGAAAACAACATGATATTATGCTTCTACATGCAAAATCACACAAGTTTCATATAGGGCACACTCAAAACGGAACAACGGTTCAACACATACACATGAAACAAGATATAACAACAAGCTGAAGTTAACAGCCACATAGCAACTTTGGAGCAAGGTAAATATAAGCTCCAGCACCCAAACATGATAACAAGAGGCATGGATGTGAAATAGACATGATACTTAACAAGCATGAACTTAGAACACACCCAAAAACCTACTGGAACACAATTAACCAAGCACGGCAAGTTGCAATAAATTTATCCCGACTGAGTCAAAATCTGGGAAGGCAAAAACATCATCACGATGCTGCCTTCGGAGGCACAAAAGAACAAGCATATCAACTCTACTAAGTATATAAGGAGCATGGACATGTAGTAGACATAGCATACATCAAACAACTCCATTGGAGCATCTCCATAGGAGGCATGGATCAATAACAACAAGCTTCACCAAATTGATCATGCTGATAAAAGTCAGACAGGTAAAATTTATAGCAACTTGAGAGCAAGAAATAAATAAGCTACAGCAGGTCATATATGCAAACAAGGGCATGAATGGATAGACAAAAACATGGAAAACAAGACATGATCATTGGCCACTCCAAAACAAGCATGGATTTGAGTGGGGCATCAAGCAAACATGGCATCAGGTTAAACAGATTCCAGACTTGGCAGTTTTTTCACTAAGTATAAAACAGCAACAACAACATGGCATGTTTACAAGCTTGTTTAAGTCACCTCAAGTCATATCATGGAAAATGAATTGCACCACAGCAAAGACCATATGATTGTGCTTCTAAAACATATAGACATGTGGCATGAAGACAAACACACCAATAGCAATGAGCAAGTGAAAACAACATCTCATAACAAGCTTCAAGACTTAACAGCCATATGCACTTTTTCAACAGAGATTAACATGGCAATATGGCACCTAACATGAATACTACAGCAACCAACATGTAGAGCACTTCACAATGAACATTTGGACATATCATATGCTCCATTTGGATGAACATGCACAAAGTTATCACATCTCAAACATGCTACCAAAATTACAGATAACAGCAGTTTTAAACTTATAGCACTCTTGCAACAGAGATTAGAGCATCAAGATGAACTCAAACAACCATGCCACAATGGAACAAAATGAAGAGCATATCGCCACAATCATTTTGACATATTATTCACTCAATTTGGATCACCACACAAAAAGTTATAGGCAGACAAAGTATGCATCAGACAACAAGTTTTCTGAGACTTAGCTGTTTTTCCATGTACATCAAAAAACAAAATGAGCGAGGAATAGCTAAAAGACACTCAGGGCGGGGGTTAGGGCTGCTCACCCATGGGCTCGGCCCAGTGGAGAGGTGGAGGCAGGCCAGGGAGACGGTGACGGGCCGGCCTCGGCTGGGCCTTGGCCCGGTCGGTGGCGGGGTGAGGCCGAAGCTGGCAGATGCCGGCCCAGGCGAGCGAGGAGCTCGAGCCCTCGCGCGGGGAGGTGCTCGGGCGAGCGGCGGCGGTGTGGTTCGTCGGCGGGGTCCGGCGGGGACGGCGGCGATGGCCAGCGGCGCGGCGACGGCGAGGCGCGTCGGCGGCCGGAGGCGGTTGGAGGCGCGGGGGAGCTGCAGCAGCGGCGGGATGGCGGGCGGTCCGGCGGCGTGACGGAGAAGCTGCTAGCCGGCGTCAAGGTACAGAGAAGGAGGTTCGCCGGAGCGGGTGCCCTAGGACGAGTGATGAGGAGCTCGGGAGGCTCCCCTGATCAAATCGAGTGGGGCTCTCGGGAGCACAGCCTACGGGTGGCGGAGCGCTGGTTCGGGCCCAACGGGCCAGATCTGGGCTCACGGGCCCGCGAGGTGGAGGTGGGAGGATGGGGCAACGTGGCAGCTTGGGAGTGGTGGAGGGCGGCGGCGGATCTGACATGGCGGCGGCAGATTGGCTGGAACACGCGACGGCTGGACATGTCCGGCGGTGGGGTGGACATGTGCGGCGCGCGGAGGTGGAGGAGGTTAGGGTTCATCCGCGAAAATGGAGGAGGAGGCAACAATTTATAGGTAGAGGGATCTAGGAGTGTCCAAATGAGGTGCGGTTTTCGGCCACGCGATCCTGATCCGACGACCGAGAGAATGGAGGGGGTTAGGATTGGCTTGTGGGCTGTTGGAGAGGGGTGCTGGGCCAAAAGAGAATAGGCTTCCGGCGGTTAACACATTTAACCGTTGGGCTATCAAACGAACTCCGAATGCGACGAAACTTGACAGGTGGTCTACCTATGCTATAATAAGACCACACGGCAAGTTTCAACCCATTCCGAGAACATTTCCCAGCCACTCATAAAATAAATAAACAGAGGTGCCGCGGCACGTGCGAGTGTGTCTGGGCTCAGAGCGGTCAACCGAAGGGACGGGCGGACTTGGACGGATGCAAGTTTTGAAAACATGCTGATGCAACACACACGATGACATGGCAAGATGCACACGCAAGCAGATGACATGGCAATGACGACGAATAACTGGCTGACACCCGGCGCACTGGTCTCGGCGTGTCACAACACTCCCCTACTAACAAGAGATCTCGTCCCGAGATCTTAGGAACGAGACGAAAGAGAAAAAGGAAGAACAAAGTTCTTCGATGACAAAAGAGTGAAACCAAAGAATGTTCAGAGGATGAGCCACTTGAAAGGACAGATACAACAAATATGAACGAAGGTTTAAAGGCACGAAACGAGAGCTGAAGGAACGAGAATGAATTCGAAACCACTCCGGTTAACAGAAATAGAAACGAAATTCGAACGAAGGAATTTAAGCAGCACTCCGACTGAAAAAATGAAAGAAATAATACACCGGTTGAACATGGAAGGAATAGAACATGAAGTTCAGAATAAGGAGCGATACTTGACGAGATGAACAACATAGGGCCTCCGGAAGAATTGAAATAATGGAATGAAAAGAACGGATAAGAGAATAACAAGTTCCACCATGAATGAATTCAAAGCATCCTTCCGAAGAAAGGATGAACGGAGTTGTTGAAAAATCAATGACAAAAGAATTAACTTGTTGTGGACTTATAGAAAACATCCCGAAACTTGAGGTGATGTTCTGCCACAACGAAAAGATGGATTAGCTGAGAATGACGAATTGCAAAACTCCACTTCAAAAGAATACAGAGAATTATTTGCATCTCGAGACAGAAAAGAATAATGCTTGAGCTGCTCCAGAAGAATTATTGACGAACACTTGAAGAATGAATTATATCATGGAGAACCACCATGAAGAACTCCGGTAATGAAAGGATGATGATATAGAAGTGATGAACGAAAGGAATAAGATTAAAGCCTTGCGATGATTTAGACGGGGGTACAGACGAGATAGCCGAGAAACTTGAACTCCGGAAAGAAAAAGATTAAAGCACTTGGTACTAGAATTTATTCATCAAGAATAAACTCCGAAGGAAGGGATAAATCAATCCACAAGGCGAATAAGAATAAGAATTATGTTATGCTTATCCTCCACCAAATAAATTGATGAGAAGCATTGGATTTGCATATCACTTATTCTCGTTGGAAAGGATTAAAGAGAGGTATATCGCGAACTTGCGAAAATATTCATGAAACACCGGTAGGATTGGGATAAAATTAATTGATTGATATGATAGCACCGGAAAAGAACTCTTGATGCGAACCACCGTAAGGAATTGAAGCCGAGTGAAGAAAAAGAACGAGCCACCGGGAAGAATTAAAATGGAGTGATGAAAAAGAACAAAGCACCGTAAAGAATTTAAATTGAGCGAATACGATGAATCGCCGGGAAGAATAAAGCAATTGGGGAATTTAGATACAAGACAATAGACAGCGAACTGATTAAAGAATGCTTAAAGGAAGCACCGGACGAATGTGAGACGAACGAAGAGGCATCAATGAAGAATATTTGGAGGATGAAGTTGAAAACTGAGAACGAAGAAATCTTCTGAAATGATGGCCTTCGGAGGAACACAATGGAAAGAATTCATGAAAAACTCCGGAAGAATGAAAAGAAGAAAGGTTGAACCAATGATGAAAGAATTTGAAAACGATCTTGAAGAAGGCATATGACTGACGGAATCCATACTTACATCATGCTTTGAAAAGAATTTAGAAATACTCCCGAAATTACAAGAGTCAGGTAAGATCCTGGGAAAAGACATGTGGGTTATGAGCCCACCGAAGAGAACACACCGTTGAAAGGGATTGAAAGGAGATGATGCACCGGAACGATTCAAAGATTCGAATGAGGTGATGACCTCAAATTAATTAGAACACAGACGAATCTCCTGGAATGTCTTTGGAACATCGGAACAATTAAATGAAGAGACACGAACGAGCAATTGGAATCACTTGAGCCAAGGGAAAAGAATATGATGAACACCGAATACTTGAATTGAATCCACCGGAAAGAAAAGAGATGAAGAATGACGAACTAGACGAGAATTCACCAGTTGAAAGAATTTATGAAAGAAAGTAAGACTCACACGAGTAGGATGGATACTCGATTACAGACTCCAGCTCCGAGAAGAAAAGAGGTGGGCGGGTGGGAAAAAGAAAGACAACTTCGGAAGGGGAAACAACACCGGTTGGTTCAAAAGAACTGCGGGTTGAACTTGCAAAGAAGAAGAGAGTCGAATCCACTTGACAAGAGATGCACGAGATGAAAAGAACTGACAACGCAATGAACGAAACTAACCGCGTGATCCTAAAAAAAATGAAGGGGAAGAGGAGTAATTCAAAACACCTACATCAAGATTCCTCACCAGAGCGACGAAGGGTGTGAGGAGTAAAAAAAATTCCTACTCTCTGATATAACCAGACTCCGAAAAGGTTTTTCTAGACTCAACAACGGCCATGCCACGATCAATCAAGGGGGCTCCTATGGTCGGTCGAGGCTCTGATACCAACTTCTCAGGCCCAAGATGCGATTCTATCCCGATCACGTGACACATACATGATTGGGGCACAACCGCATTTCGGGCGCTTAGCAAGATGGATATCATTACATTGTACCATTACATACATACATACATGGGGGATACAACAATACATACAAGTCACATGAATACAACACCATCAATACAAGACATCCGACTACGGATGCAAACATGAAAAGCACAACGACATCCATCTGCTATCCCAGGCTGCCGACCCGGAACCTAACCCAAGACTGAAGAAGAAGAAGAAGAACTCCAACAAAGAACATCGCTCTCACGTCGAGTCATCGGAAACCTGCACCTGCAACTGTTGTTGTAGTATCTGTGAGCCACGAGGACTCAGCAATCCCATAACCATGGGTAACAAGACTAGCAAAGCTTAATGGGAAGGAAGAGGTAAAGTGGTGAGGTTGCAGTAGCGGCTAAGCATAAGTATGGTGGCTAGCTTACAAGTACAAGAATAAGATGAGCATCTACGCAAACGGTCGCAAACTAGTAATGATCGCAAAAGATCCCGAACTACCTACGAGTCAAACATAACCCCACTGTGTTCTCTTCTCAAAGTGAAAAGAGACAGTCACGGTTACTTACGCAGGTGTGTGTGTTACTTCGGATCCTCTGACAAGTTTTCTACAACCGGACATTAACAAATTCCAATCTGCCACATAAGCGCGGGCACGGCTTTCGAAAGATCATAGCCCTGCAGGGGCGTCCCAACTTAGCCCATCACAAGCTCTCACGATCAGCAGAAGTAATAATAATATTACCCCTTATCTTAGGGAAGGCCCGATCAGACTCGGAATTCCCGGTGCACAAGACATTTCGACAATGGTAAAACAAGTCCAGCAAGACCTCCCGACGTGCCGACACCCTGATAGTAGCCGCGCGTATCTCGTCTCGGGCCACGATCGGATAGGTGAGCCTATAGGAAAATACCAGACCTCGAGTTTCCCCGCGGTGGCCCTGCAGTCTCCCCGTTTGGGACCAACACCATCAGCACTGGCCCCCCTGCTATGTAGAAAGAATGCTCAGGTAGCGCTAACTCCCTATGCAATTAATTAATTAATTAAGTTTTTATTATGAGCAAATTAAAACCAATGTTGGGCCTTGCTGGAGGAGTTTTATTCAAAGACGAACTGTCAAGGGGCCCCCATATACCCAACTGTGTAAGGAAGGCAAAATCAAGGAACATAACGCCGGTTTATCTGATCCTAAGGTGGCATGAGTGGAACGAAACACCGAGCAAAAGGCCAAGCCTTCCACCCATTGCCAAGTATATAGGTGTGTTAATATATATACGATATATTGTGATATTCCGAAAACATCAAGCTCCAGCATGGCACAATCTTCATCTTCACCTGCAATTAACAACGCTATAAGAGGGGCTGAGCGAGCGGGTAACATAGCCAAACAATGGTTTGCTAGGAAGGTGTCAAAGGTTAGAGGTTTCATGGCAACAAGGAGAGGGGCTGACAATAATGATGGGTAGCGCGACATATAACAATAGCATCGAGACTTCTAAGCATGGCAATGATAGTAAAGGTATCCAAGGTGATGGTCATCTTGCCTGAGATCCCGCAAGAAAGAAGAACGAATCCATGAAGAAGACGAAGAAGAAGCCTCAAAGACGAACCACGCGTAGACGAACGAATCCTCACGATCGCAACGAAAAAGGAACTAGCGAGAAGAAAGCACACAACAAGGTAAACACACAATACAAGAACATGACAAGATGCTCAACCAAGTATGATGCAAGACAAGTCTATGTATGATGCAATACATGGCAAGGTATGAAGCACTTAAAACAACACAAAACAACAAGTTTAAATGAGGCCGACATATAGCAAATCCGGTAAGTCCTCATATGCATAATTTGAAATTAGTCCAGATCTGAACAAACTTTATGTTCAAGTTGTTAAACAGCAAGTTAACATGAACCATGATGATCTACTCAAAATTCTAGTCAAGTTTCATATAAAATTTGTTTAATTCGGAGCTACGGTCTAGAAGATATGAGCAAAACAAGACAAGCATGGCAACAGTGCAAGATGCACCCAAACATCAAGCAAACACACTCCAAACATGAAAACAACATGATATTATGCTTCTACATGCAAAATCACACAAGTTTCATATAGGGCACACTCAAAACGGAGCAACGGTTCAACACATACACATGAAACAAGATATAACAACAAGCTGAAGTTAATAGCCACATAGCAACTTTGGAGCAAGGTAAATATAAGCTACAACACCCAAACATTATAACAAGAGGCATGGATGTGAAATATACATGATACTTAACAAGCATGAACTTAGAACACACCCAAAAACCTACTGGAACACAATTAACCAAGGACGGCAAGTTGCAATAAATTTATCCAGACTTAGTCAAAATCTGGGAAGGCAACAACATCATCACGATGCTGCCTTCGGAGGAACAAAACAACAAGCATATCAACTCTACTAATTATATAAAGAGCATGGACATGTAGTAGACATAGCATACATCAAACAACTCCATTGGAGCATCTCCATAAGATCGATGGATCAATAACAACAAGCTTCGCCAAATTGATCATGCTGATAAAAGTCTGACAGGTAAAATTTATAGCAACTTGAGAGCAAGAAATAAATAAGCTACATGAGGTCATATATACAAACAAGGGCATGAATGGATAGAATAAAAACATGGAAAACAAGACATGATCATTGGCCACTCCAAAACAAGCATGGATTTGAGTGGGGGCATCAAACAAACATGGCATCAGGTTAAACAGATTCCAGACTTGGCAGTTTTTTCACTAAGTATAAAACGGCAACAACAGCATGGCATGTTTACAAGCTTGTTTAAGTCACCTCAAGGCATATCATGGAAAATTAATTACACCACAGCAAAGACCATATGATTGTGCTTCTAAAACATATAGACATGTGGCATGAAGACAAACACACCAATAGCAATGAGCAAGTGAAAACAGCATCTCATAAAAAGTTTCAGCACTTAACAGCCATATGCACTTTTGCAACAGAGATTAACATGGCAATATGGCACCTAACATGAATACTACAGCAACCAACATGTAGAGCACTTCACAATGAATATTTTGACATATCATATGCTCCATTTGGATGAACATGCACAAAGTTATCACATCTCAAACATGCTAACAAAATTACAGATAACATAAGTTTTAAACTTATAGCACTCTTGCAACAGAGATTAGAGCATCAATATGAACTCAAACAAGCATGGCACGATGGAACAAAATGAAGAGCATATCACCATGATCATTTTGACATATTATTCACTCAATTTGGATCACCACACAAAAAGTTACAGGCAGACAAAGTATGCATCAGACAACAAGTTTTCTGGGACTTAGCCGTTTTTCCATGTACATAAAAAACAGAACAAGCGAGGAATAGCTAAAAGACGCTCAGGGCGGGGGTTAGGGCTGCTCACCCATGGGCTCGGCCTAGTGGAGAGGTGGAGGCAGGCCAGGGAGACGGTGACGGGCCGGCCTCGGCTGGGCCTTGGCCCAGTCGGTGGCGGGGTGAGGCCGAAGCTGGCAGATGCCGGCCCAGGCGAGCGAGGAGCTCGAGCCCTCGCGCGGGGATGTGCTCGGGCGAACGGCGGCGGTGTGGTTCGTCGGCGGGGTCCGGCGGGGATGGCGGCAATGGCCGGCGGCCGGAGGCGGTGGCGGAGGCGGTTGCAGGCGCGGGGGAGCTGCAGCAGCGGCGGGATGGCGGGCGGTCCGGCGGCGTGACGGAGAAGCTGCTCGCCGGCGTCGAGGTACGGAGAAGGAGGTTCGCCGGAGCGGGTGCCCTAGGACGAGCGACGAGGAGCTCGGGAGGCTCTCCCGATCAGATCGAGCGGGGCTCTCGCGAGCACAGCCTACGGGCGGCGGAGCGCTGTTTCGGGCCCGACGGGCCAGATCTGGGCTCACGGGCCCGCGAGGTGGAGGTGGGAGGATGGGGTGACGTGCCAGCTTGGGAGTGGTGGAGGGCGGCGGCGGATCTGACGTGTTGGCGGCGGATTGGCTGGAACAGCGGTGGCTGGACATGTCCGGCGGTGGGGTGGACATGTCCGGCGCGCGGAGGAGGAGGAGGTTAGGGTTCATGCGCGAAAATGGAGGAGGAGGCACCTATTTATAGGTAGAGGGAGCTAGGATTGTCCAAATGAGGAGCGTTTTTCGGCCACGCGATCCTGATCCGACGACCGAGAGCATGGAGGGGGTTAGGATGGGCTTGTGGGCTGTTGGAGAGGGGTGATGGGCCAAAAGAGAAAAGGCTTCCGGCAGTTAACGCGGTTAACCGTTGGGCTATCAAACGAACTCCGAATGTGACGAAACTTGACTGGCGGTCTACCTATGCTATAATAAGACCACACGGCAAGTTTCAACCCATTCCGAGAACATTTCCCGGCCACTCATAAAATAAATAAAGGGAGGTGCCGCGGCATGTGCGAGTGTGTCTGGGCTCAGAACGGTCAACAGAAGGGATGGGCGGACTCAGACGGATGCAAGTTTTGAAAACATGCTGATGCAACACACACGATGACATGGCAAGATGCACACGCAAGCAGATGACATGGCAACGACGATGAATAATTGGCTGACACCTGGCGCACCAGTCTCGGGGTGTCACAGTAGGACCCACAAGTCATAACGCCCGGTCAAATAGAAGGTGTTGACTTAATGGGCGACGTGGGCCCTATTTGGATACTCTAAGTCAGAGGTTAGATTCTAACCCTCAACTAACTCTAACCAAAGTGGTGTTTGGATGGCAGGGTTAGATTGACAACAAATGTATCCAAACAGGGCCATGGGTTGATACGTGCCTATAACGACACTTTGTAGAGTAGTCGTTTCTTGGTAGGGCTGGTTGATAAGAGCATCTACAATGGTTGATAAGGTAGTCTTATCTTAAGTCTGCCATGTATGCAAGTGGTAGTAGTTTCTTGGCATTATTAGTGGTTTCTTGCATTATTAGGGGTTTCTTGTAAGGTACAATGTACTATTAACGACAAAAGGCGATTCTAGGTTGCGTTGTACTCCAACGAGTACTACTAGTTGTCGCGGGAGTGTATAGCTCATTTTGTGGGTTCGATCCCGGCCAAACGCACGGCGGCATTTTTTTTAAATAGTAACTTCGCTCGAGCCAATATTTTACACAGATAGTTTGAGTTCTGAAGTCAAACAAACGTGCGGGACCACAATCTGGGTGCACTGGATAGCCTAGCCACATGAATGGGTTTTCCTTCCCAGCATCTCGTGGCTCGCGTGCTCGCCCTAGCCGCACCTCGCTTGCAGCTTCCTCATCAGCTAGTAGCATATTTAAACTAGGGCCTCCCAATTAAGCCCAAGGAGCCGAAAAAGCCTGGCGGGGCATTGGGAACTATGTAATATGGCTCTGTACGTAAAGTGCTCTACTACTACTCTGTAGCTTGTGGTGTTGCACACTTGGACTTCACTCCATGATCGGCAATACTATAAAAGAAATTCCTCTTGACATGTTTTTTTGAAACGGAGGCAAAAGCCTTGCTTCATCTCATTCATAAAGAAGGAACTACTAACAAAGTTCGACGAGATCCATTACACCTCCACAAATGGAAGCGAAAAGCCTAGTCTCGCTGTATCAAATAACTCAAATGTTCTGCCCCCGCAGAAACTGTCGCTGATAAACATGCTGCTAGTGTGTGCGTGAGAGGAGCGGTTGAGTAGGCCAGCTACGTGAGAGGAGCGGCTGAATAGAGCATCGAGAGTACCCACTAGGCCACTATGTAGGTATACTTTCCCTGCATTGATAGTACAGCGATTGTTCTAGAGAACAGTAGTACCCTCCACTTCCAACTGTAGCTCCTTGGCCCTGAGATTCAAGAGTTCAAAACCGGTGCACTATACTGTACAGTACATAGCACTAGTAGTACCCTCGCAATACTAGTTGAGAAAGAAGTACTAGTACTGCTACAGTACGAGTACGTACTCCTCCGTCACATAATGTAAGATGTTTTTTGACACTAATTGGCGTGTACAAAAAATAGCAAAAACATACCCAAAATTTCTTAATCCACGCCAAAAACTACTAGCTAGTGCCAAAAATTTCTTAATAGTGCTATCATTTACAGTATAATGCAATCCCATAACATCCCATAATGCTAGTACTACTAGTAAATAATAGCCTCACCCCTTCGCTACAGTTGGAAGGGACGAGGCCCTGCGGTTACTACGCTCTTATCTCCTCCTCGCCAGTTCCCCTGCCCCCGAAGAGAAGGTAGTTCGTCGCTGCTCCCATGGATTCGCCAGGTGGTTCTCCTCCACGTCGGGGCTGGGAGACCTTGGATGACGATCCTCTGGGAGAAATCGCACGCCGCTCCGACGTCCTCACCGTCGCAAGACTCGGAGCTTCCTGCACCAACTTTTTCAAGACGATGCTTAAAATGGCTTGGGAAAAGGCCATGCTTGTTGGTCTTCCATGCGTCCTCGAGGAGAAGGCCCTTCTATGGGATAATCTTTCGAACAGTCCACCGCTCCCTGGGCATGGTTGCACGTTGACTCCGCTAGAGTTGCCGACGTTGAGAGGTAGTCGGATTTTGTCCGATGAGCAGGTCAGTAATGGAGTTTTATCATGTAGTACTTAGTTATTCCATTTCCATTCCGTAATTTCTCCGCTGCCCACCATTTTATATTTAGGTCGGGTTTCGGTGCCAACGAAGATTGGCTTGCTTACCTCCGGCCGGATACCACCATCATTTTGCACAACATCCACAGCAGTGCGACCGTTCCGGTAGACCCCTTCTCCACCATTGGGATCGGCCCTCCGGACTGGCTGGGCTTGAATACGTATGATGATGCCTACATGAGATTGAAGAAGATAGCAATTGCGAACCCGCCGACAAAGCGACGCGGCTACAATGATTACTATCTCAACGCGGTGTTCGACATACGGATTGCCATCAATGCAAGAGGCACTAACGGAAGAGGCTGGCGCATGTTGGCGGCGGCAGATTTGTACCCGTACATGTTCGAAGCCGCCGTGCGCCATCTAGGCCGTATCTTCGCGGTGACAAGCAAGGGGACTTGTTTCATCTGGTTGCCATCCTACGGTACGGGAGATTACAAACGGAATGCACAAACCATCATTTGCATCCCTAACGGTACTCCATTATTTTGCAGGGACCAGTCATCCCGCGATCAAAATAAGATCACCGATCCTGGATGTGCATTTGCATCCGCGATTCGGTCTAACCTGGAACCTTGTAGCTGACTATGGCATATTGGGATCAACTATCTTAGCAGTCGTTACCCATGGTACCACTGATGTGCAACATGGTCACACAATCTACCACGATCGGACCGTCACCTTCTACCCAGGTATTCCATTTTTTAACCCTCTCGCCTTCTCTTTCATTGTTGTACTAGTACTCTACTTACGTACTAGTAGGAGTACTTTTTACCTTGGAGGACACGTATAGCTAGCTAGGCCCTTGAAGACTTGAACCCACTAGCTGCCACCATTTTTGTTTTTCCATGTCTTACTATCTCATCCATATAGCCAAGAGTGGCTATATATAATAAGCCGGTTATTTTACTTCCTCTATACCGGAGTAGTACTATTTGCTGCATAGTATTACTAACCGCCATATTTGAGCACAACATTATTATGCATGGACCTTGACTATGTACGTCACCATGTGTCCAGATCTGAGATGCCGCGTGTACCAGATGAACGGCGCCGAGTTCGACCCCCGTGATGCTACGTGGGTGCCGAGGAACACTCTTGGAGAGTACTCGCTTTTCATTGGGGACAGCTACCCCATTGTGAAGCAGATGCCACCTTCCGTGCACGACACGGAAGGCCTGCCGTTCATGAAGCATGGTTGTGTCTTCAGTGCGCACCGCCGGATGCACGACATGCTGGGACACACTATCCCTGATTTATGCCGCTTCAGCTTGGATGAGTATCCATCGTGTGAAACTAGACTAGAAAGCTGCGACAATGATTCTCGTTGCCCACCGCTATGGATCGTGCCATCCATGAAGAACACATGGGACTGGAACCTGGAGGAGGACATGTAGCCCATCTATAACGTGTAAGTGGAGTACGGTAAATTGTGAATGGTAGCGCTGTGAATATATGTAGACTAGTTGTGCACAAATTTATCAGATGAATTGGAGATGAACTTGTGTGGCATACTGGCAATTGTTCTTTAGAATTTATTACTAGTAAATGTGTAATGTGTACATGCAACTTGTGTGGTTGTTGCACAGGCTCCAACACGCTCTTTGAGAAAAAAAAAAGGTGGCACAGCTTTGGATATATGTGACGTGGCGGCATCATACAGTTGCATCATTCGCTATAGTTGTACTGCGTGTAGTACCCTCCTACTAGGACGACAACTCCTATAAAACCTTGCGCTTGGCTCTTTGCCTCTTCGGGAGGTATAACATTTCGTACTCGTGTGAACCTTGCACTTGCCTCTTCGCCTCTTCGGAAGGTCCAACAATGATGACACTACAGTACACATTATGCTTCTAGCAATCTGACACCGATTGAACGGCTGCGCGTCCACCGCCAGGGCGAGGGCGAGGGAGAGGGAGAGGGAGAGGGCATTGTAGTCAAAACCCTCTCCTCGTCCTGTGAACCACCGCGCTCGTATACGCTCTTTACGGTCACTATATACAGTTTTGCGGTGATTATACGATCACTAGCTCATCGTAGAGCACCGTATTGCACCCTACTGAACGGCCACATAATCGACGTGGCACTTTGTTGATTGGTTAAGGGTCCCACCTGTCAGTTGGCAGAGCAAAGAAATCAGCTAAAAAACAAAGAGTGTAGTACATCTACACTTCCAATGCATTTAGCCTTTAATCTAAATCGATATTGATTGACTAATGCACCAACTTGTGCTCTAGGTATAGGCTACATGTCTATCCTTAATTACATCATGCAACGACCTTCATTTAATCTTCTTCTCTCAATGGTCGCATGCACACATAAGTCTGCTACTTTTGGGCGCTAATTATTCCCTGGTCAATGTGTAAATCTCTAAATGTACAGTCTTTCACAGACGAAGGGACTAGGTTGAGCACTTGAGCGTGAGCGTGTGTGTTGCGTCGTGTGCTGTGTGCCGCATTTGTGCGTGAGTGTTGCGTGCGTCCATGTGTACGTGTGAGTGTTGCATGTTGCATGCATGCATGCATGCATGGGGCTTACTCCCTCCCATTGACATGTTCATATTTCAAGTTTCCTCTGTTCCCTCCATATGGTGATACTCCCTATGTTCCCAAATACGGAGTAATACGGAGTAAAATCCTCCCTCTGTTCCCAAATACGGAGTATTTGTCTTTCTAGAGATTTCAACAGGTGACTACATACGGAGCAAAATGAGTGGAGTGAGCGTAGAGGCATAGGGATAATGTAGAAAGAAAGTCTTCGTGATTCATTATTCCCCATCTCGGTCAGAGAGAACTATTTAACTAGTCTTCGCAGTGAAGTGACAATACACGCTGCAGCTGATGAGACACTTAATTAATAAGCTGAACCATCGTGTTGGTGTTACTAAATCAGCCTTACCTAGTACTGCCATCATGTTTGCCAGTAGATCACACTTCTGTCCTCCATTAACTGACATGTGGGCCCTCTTGTGGTAGACACATATGTCATCGGTGTAACTATTTACACTCCGAAGGACAGTATATCCTGGTAGTAGTAGTAGAATTGATATTTAATGCACTTTCTTCCTCGTCTTCCACTCTTCTTCCTCCTCTCTTCCCCATCATCGGCCGCACACCATTTCCCCCTGCTCTCTGCTCGCCCGCCCGCGCTATCTTCCTTGGTAGCTCGCGCGTACTATATCCCCCCGCTCACTGCTCGGCCACACGAGGAGAAGCTTCTTCGCTCGCCCGCCCGAATCCACTTCCCCGCTGGCTCGCAGGCACCGAAAACTCCAATGGCAGAACCGACTGACACGCAGAGCCGCGATTGGAATTCCCTCCCCGATGTTCTCTTGGAGTAGATCTGTAATCGTATGGACCTACTCAGCACCATCCGTCTGGCCACATGCTCGGTGTCTTTGTACCGTCTACTCGTCTGCAACCGGCCGGCTCTTTTCAAGACACCCTACTTGCTGATGCCCGATCCTCGTAGGTGGCCCAGACACCGACTTGACGATCCTACGGAGGTTACCGTGGTGCCCCTCGACATGCTACCACTACCCGTCCACCTGTCCTTCATGCGCGACCACTACTGGGCGGGCATGAAGGCCAACTGGATCTTCCTCATCCACCAATCCGTTAGTCCGTGGCATCTCGTGGATATCGACACCCAGCGAGAGATCACCCTTCCATATTTGGATACTGCCACCATCGAGCCTCGCGGCCCGCCGGACACTCCTGCCTGCTACGCATGAGACGCGTCGAGCTTTTGGCTCGACCTCTGTTTGCTGAAGGTTGTAATCTGTGAAGTGCCCAAACCATCAGAAGACTACATGAATTACAAGCTCATTGCCGTGTTCAACATGGTATTAGTCTATCTAGAATCCGGTCGCCATACATGGTTATGACTCATCGTCGATCCTCTTTACCTAACACTTCTGTCTGATGCTATAGTGCACAATGGCATCGTTTATGCAGTCGACGCACAGATTGGCTACCTATACTGGTGGAATCTATCGTCGTGCAATTGTTCTATCTCATCTCATCTTTACCTTAAGAATATGACTGCATGTTCATTGTTACAAATTTAGAATATATAGTATGTCTATAACCACATCATTGCTATATGTTCCTCTCATTTCCTAGATTTTTATGACCACACATGTTATTGTTAGAGTTGATATGAGAACAATTGGAATCTAATGATTGTTAGAATAGATATTATGAGTATAACCTCATGATTGCTATATGTTATTCTCATTTCCAGGATTTTTATAACAACGCATGTTATTGCTTAGAGTTGATATGATGACTGTAGTAAGTGCTATGGTAGAATATGAGTAGGCCCTGTCATATATGTTTTCCTATCATTGTTAATTGATGTTTGGACCATGATATATTGCTAGAATATGAAAGCCATTGGCTTATTTTTTTTAACTTGGGGTATGATTATGACCACGGCATTGCAATTCTCTGTCTATGATATGTGTCACTGTTATAATAATCTTATTTCCACACATACTCTGAACATGATTGTTCATTTTTGTCCTTTTAGTGTTAATTTGAATTGTTGCAGCAGACGCAAATGCGCTGGCCTTCATGATTCCAGGACCTGGAATCATACCAGCTGATGGGTGGTGGTTTATCGCTCGTTCAGCTGACGGTGGTCATTTGATGCTCATTTGCATGTACCAAATTGACCAAACCATTTCATCAAACCGGATGCAGTACAATGCCTGGGGCGTTCATGACATTGATGGCTACGGCTGCTTCATGTTCGAGAAAGATCCCAGCTCCGTTGGGACAGGCGTATTCAACTGGAGGCGGGTTTACAACCTCGGCAACCACTCCATGTTCCTCGGGCTCAATTATCCGATCATCCAACCAATCATCGAGCATATCACCGGCGATGATTACCGTGCTATGTAACTTCCATTCGCCAGGGGGGCTGTGTTTACACATCATAGCATGGGTTTCATGAATCACCATATACAGAGATTCATCGACACAGCTTGTTGCCAGATAATCTTCAGTGTGTGAAAGGCACCAAGCTTCCATGCGATGGATGGATTTTGCAAACCCGACATGTGGCGATGTGGTTCATGCCAATAGCAAATATGCACAATTTGATTCGTACTGATATGTAGACTGAGCCATGTATTCTGCTGTTGTAGCTGTTGGAAATATGAGGCTAAAGGCCTATTAGCAAAATTCCAACAGTAGTAGGATCCTCATTTGTTGGATATTATGTACTGTTGTTAGTTTGAAGCTGTGCAGTATATATATCCACATGCCACGTGTCGCTTGTTTCTTCAACGTGCCATATAAACCCATTTAACATTTAATTAAAGGGGTAACAACCAGATAATATCCACATGCATGGATCAAGTTCGTTTGAAATTTGGTTAGCACATCCATGTTAATAGCCATTCTGGCAACTCACAAACCAATCATGACATGTATTACAAAAGAGAAAAAGCTTTCGGCAACGACTACTCTTGCCATCACGTGCTTTTGTAGCACAACAGACCAGACGAAGTCGCCGGCGTCGGAGACGACACCGGTGATGTGAACGGTGTCGACGTTGGTGGTTGTAAAACTAGCAGCCGCAACGAGATACGGCTACGTACATCCCATGCCCGACGACGGTGATGTCAACGGCATCGTCGTCGACGACGCAACTAACAATGACGAAGATATGCAGCTATCTTCCCTTGACCTGGCCGGCCACTGCGACGGGGATCGTGACGGCATCGCTGACGGACGGCACCGCTGACGGGCGGCAACCTTTCTTCGGCCTGACCGGTGATGGCTACAATAATGATGATTCTCCTTTATCCCATCATCAAGGTATTCATGCACATCATCTTTTACGCATGCAAATTTTTGTATTAATTTCTGTGCATTCATCGTAATTGAAGCTTTCGACAGCTAATGCAATGAAACAGTACATATAAAGTCATCCATGCATGCCATGGAGACCAAGATGGAGGCATGGACGTTGCTAGCTTCTCCAGCATCAACACACATTGGCGCTCACACGCATGGCAATAATAAACAAGGAGTCTTACAAAGCCGCCGTTCTTGCGTGCATACCTGAGATGCATGACTCGAACATGATGCCTAGCATATTGTTGGTTGTGACTTGTAAAGCTCGCAGAAGCCAAATCATATTGCCGTCGATCGGTAGCAAATCTATATGTAATGGAAGTATATATCCTCCGCTGATGAGTAGTTATACTAAACGTAAGTAAAGCTCCCTGGAGGAGTATATACTCATTGTCATTGAAATGAATGTAATCGTACATGTATTTTACAGAATGCATGAACGTACTCAAATTTGGTGATTAAATCACTGTTGTATTTTGCTAGTGAATCATGTAAATTCCTTTTGAATTTAGCGAGTATGACATATACTTCTTTTGGTTATTACGTAAGTTCATACTTCCTCATGAAGGATTAGCATATAGGACTTCTTTGCATGATGATCAGAATATATACATGAAAATGTGGTATACTTCTTCACACATGTTGTTTATGTTTAGAAAATGTAGTATATACTCCTAGTAAAAGATGAAGTATAACCTTCCTCGTGAAAGATGTCATGTATACTCTCCCATAAAATATTAAGTATATACTTCCTCAAAAATGTTGTTTTATATACTCTCTCGCAAAATGAAATATATACTTCCAAAAATACATGTTGTACATACCCTCTCAGATGAAGTATATACTTCCTCGAAAAATTTGTTGTATATACTCTCTCGAAAAAATGAAGTATATACTTCAAAAAAATGTTGTATATACTCTCATAAAAGATGAACTATATACTTCCAAAATACATGTTGTATATACACCGTCATAAAAGATGAAGTATATACTTCCTACAAAAATGTTGTTGTATATACTCTCTCGCAAAAATGAATTATATACTTCAAAAAAATGTTGTATATACACTCCCATAGAAGATAAACTATATACTTCCTACAAAAAGTTGTATATATACTCACAAAAAAGCTGAAGTATATACTTCCTAATAAATATGCAGTACGTACATACACAAAAAAAAGGTATCACACACCAATGCGTAGAAGAGAATATAATCCAGCCTGCGCTAACAAATTTATCTGCCTAAAGCCATCTATTAGTAGTTTAGTACCCACACGTTCCTTTCTTTTAGGGAGTAGACACGCATGCAAACAAACTAGCTAGTATTTTGTTTCACTAATTAGCACGGTTGTTACTTGGTGCTGGGAGTACGTACACTTGGGAGTATAAAAGAGGAATATATATATATATATAGGACTTCTTTTCTGTACTCCTGGGAGTATATACTCCCATCCTCTATATACCTCATATACGCATTAATTATACCTCTTTATTATTCTCAATATACTTCATTAAATATTTTAAGATACCGCAATACGAGTTTTGTTAAAAAAATATCATTTGCGACGTACTTTTTGTAATATACCTTTTTCACGTACAAACACATCAGTATATACGTAAACATTTAAAAATATGTAGACTCACATGAATTTTTTCATGAAACACATTTTGGGGTATCTAATATTTACTAATGAAGTATATTAAAAATAATAAAGAGGTATAAAAGATTCATCTATGTGGTATATGAGGAGCGAGAGTACGTACTCCCAGGAGTACACAACCATTTTCCTATATATATATATATATATATATATATATATATATATATATATATATATAGGACAACGGTTTGGGACACCTAGGTGCTCAGGCACCTTGTCTAGATACCGTTGGATCATATCTTGATTTGTTGTTGTGATGGCTGCATGCATACCTCTAAAGGCAACAAAAAGACTTTCCATACTTTGTATACCCACGTACATGCATTATGGCATTCCAAAAAATTAATGCGTGCTAATTGTTGACCTTCCAAAGATTGTTGTATAACTTATGCTATCGAAAGGATCAAATTTAGTAACTGATGCATGCCATTAATTGGCTCTTGTGTGAGAGAGTCACAATTAATTAGTTTTTCATACCCATTGCCATGTATTGTGCCAGTGATTAAAAAATTGATGCAAAAAGTGACGACAATTGTAGGTATATCAGGATCAATATTGCTGAATAATATTCATGTTGCGGGGCGAGGTATACACATCACAAAGTAAAAAATAACTAAGATCAAAATTTGCACTATTTGGCCACCTTCATTTGAATAGGAAAATTAGTCGCTAAAAGTGTGACCGGCCTTAATTTATTTAAAATACTAGATACCTTGAAAAATAAAACATTGCAAAAATACATAAGAATGTACTAGTTATACATACAGACTTTTGGGATGATGTTTTGTATTTTTCAGACGTATCAAATACCTTAAAAGAATCAGAGAGTATATATATACCCTTTCTATTTCATTAGGTATATACATACGCTTGGGTATCTTGATAACGCATCTATGGTCAAAATGTCAAAAAAAAAAAAATCGTGTGTGAATATCAACATGCATACGTACATTTGTAAAAGAAAAAAAAATCTAATTAGAATCATATTTATATTATTTGGTCACCTTAGTTTGTATAGAAAAATTTGTCGTCAAAAAGTGCGACTCAGCCTTATTTAAAAAATAGATACCTTGAAAAGTAAAACATTAGAAAAATACATAAGAACATCATAATTATACGTACAAACCTTTGGGACGACTTTTCATATTATTTGCTCGTATCTATTTTTTTTTGCGGTATCATTTGATCATATCTTATAGCTTGAGAAAATTATAGGGTATATACATACCATTTTGTTTCATTAGGAAATACATACCATTTTGTTTCATTAGGTATATACGTACCCTTGGGTACCTTGGAATGCATCTATGGTCAAAATGTGAGAAACTTAAAGGATGTATGAATAACCAAAAAAATCCTGGGTATATATGTACGCACACCATTTTTTCTAGAAGTCAACGGGAGGTATGAGAGTTCAAAATATTTTGAATGAACATATAATACAGTTCATTTTATAGAAAAATACCATGCGGTTTTAATTTGGAAAGGCAACTTTCAACAGAACCAATAGTATAGTATTTTTTGGAAAGGAATCGCTGGTCGTTAATGGTTAAAGTACATGCAAACAAACATGGAAAGTCATTATATTGTGGATTGTACACATGCATGAACGAATATGGCTTGCCATAACAGGCCTAGGTGCCCAGGCACCTAGGTGTCCCAGTTATTTTACCTATATATATATATATATATATATATATATATATATATATATATATATATATCACTTAGGCTTCAAGTGCGTACTTGTTAGTTAAACCTATGGTTAAAATGTGACACTAAATACGACTAGTAAGTAGTACAGTAACTGTACTAGTATACGTCGGTCAAATTATTCATCATGTCCACACATTGAATTGACGTTACAACATGCTGCGCGTGAGGTGACACAAGAATCTCGGTGGCGTGTTTGGGTATTTTGGACTTCAGATTTGGAGTACCACTTATTTGTCGAAATATTTCATCATTCACTGAAAACAGTCGATTGATTATACATTGAGTACCATATAACTGGAATTAACCCATGCAAGTCGAAGAAGGATTAGACGGTGCTACCGGCTGGCGCCAAGTTCGATCCCGCGGATCAAGAGCTGATCGAGCACCTTGAAGCCAAAGTGAGTGCTGACAGCGCGAGATCTCACCCTCTCATCGATTTGTTCATACCAACCATCAACAACGAGCACGGCATATGCTACACCCATCCTGAGAAACTTCCAGGTAAGACACCGATCAGCCGTCTACTTGCCCAAACATATTCCTTTGTCTATAGCTGTATTTTTATTTTTAGACGCAGACCTGGTGAAGAAATTACAATTTGACCGTTACTAAAAAGTAAAACAAGTGACTGCAACATGCCAAAGATGTTATGAAAATGCCAACTACGTACAGTAAAACCTGTATTCGACAATACTGCAAGTGTCACACTGAGTGGCCTAAGCAAGCATTTCCTCTAGCGCAATTCCAGGGCATTCAAAAGGGGCACGTGGACGCGTGGCAAGATACAGTCAGAGTGCGGCATGCACGCGATGTGGCACAACACCAGCAATACCTTGCCGGTGATGGTCAACGGCCGGCAGACGGGCAGCAAAAAGGTTCTGGTGCTGCACACCAACAAGAACTTCGACTAGCAGAGGACCAACTGGGTGATGCACCAGTACCTCCTCGGGGACCTGGAGCAAGAGAAGTAGCGGGAGCTGGTCCTCTGCAAGATTCTCTACCAGACAAACACTAGGGCCAGGAGTAAAAAGATTATAAGTTAGTTTGGTATTGGTACTTGTACTACCTTGTCGTTCGCAAGTTGCTATTGTTGTTAACGATCTTTTGGTATGAACTTGGCATTTGCTTCCAACCATCATGCCGAGGGTCGACGTGGATATAAAGCTGAATCATTTGTTTCGAAACGAATTTTTAGACACCTCATTTTTATTTGATGGGTAGCATAAGCACCTACCGTTTGAATTCCCAGTTCTCCAATTTTTTTGAAACAAGTGCATGCTCTTATTATCACGATGAAAAAACAATATCCCTGCTGCATCGCAGTTATTAGTTTGTACTTGCAGAATTCTGTCGTTCATTGAGCACGTATATTGTTTTTTCAGGTCGAGCAAGTTTCAACTGGGCTGTAGACTGCCCAGGCATGGTTTTTTTTTAACAGGCCTAGCCCATGACGACAACGGGGCACAAAGATCTAACAGATATCTACTGGCCTCTGGCCCGCCAGCGTTAGTTATATTTTGTCTTACAACATCCGCAGGCATTTTTTTACTGAATCAAACACACAACCCAGTTCTATTTTCCTCTTGAAACGCATGTCCTACATCCGTTTTCTAATCTCTGCCTATAGTTTTACTAGTTCATATACACGTATCATTATATTGAAAATACATAAAAATCACTTTTCATATTTACACCCTTATTTTTGTTGTTGTTTTCCCTTCCAGCGCTGATTTTTTTACCACTGGTTTTCCCTTAAACCAACTCAATTGTCCCACGTCTTATTTGCTTACAAAAACAAACCAATTTTTTTGGCAAATCAATAAGTTCTTAAAAATGATTATCATTTCGGGATTACAAAAGTTCGGACTCCACCGAAATATGCAAAATAAGGTTGAACTTTTTGACCGTGGTCCTGGACAGAAAATGGGTTGTAATAAATTACTTAAGAATTAGCAAATGGGCTGCAAATTATTAAAAAATAGCAAATGGGCTCTATGTTGTCTGCCACAGATTTGGAGGCTGACTTGTGGGCCTACTAAGTTCATGCGTACACAAGGTTTATCAAAAAAAAAACTTAGTCAACAATCGACTCTACCAGCGTCAGACCGTTAGATGTCAATCTAATGGCAAGCGTGCTTCTTCAGTCTCTGATCTTCCTACCCCAGCCGCCCAAACCAGCGTTGTCGGAACCACCTGCTCCCGCCTCCCGTGGCTGGCTGTGCTACCGGGCAGGCCTCACGGCCCCATCATATACTCGCATCCTTGGCATGTCTATCCCTCTACTCACCCACATCTCCTGTTATTTTCCGGCGATCGTAGCCGAACCAGTCAACCCTCGTACTCCCCATCGCGTGGCAGCCACTACCGTGTCTTCCCCGGCTCCGTGCCGTTCCCTTCATAGGCCTCGCCGTCGTCCACCGCCTTGGTGCTCTCGGTGCGGCGTGGTCAGCGTGGTCAACGAACGACATCCATCAGAAGTGGACTGTACGTGGAGAGGTTGACAGTTGGGTCCACGGCCGCACACAAGGAAATGCCTCCTTATTACGCGCAAAATAATGATTCCTCCACCTGACATCTGGGACCCGCCGGAAGGGCCTCTGTATTTCACGAAAAAAACATTCCCTCCGCTGACAGGTCGGACCCACCAACTATATCTTCGCACGCAAGGAAGTGCCTCCTTATTGCGCACAAAAAAAATGAATACCCCCCTGCCAGCTGGGACCCACCATGGTGGGAGGCTGACTTATGGGCCTACTAAGTTGACGGGGACGGAGGGCTTTGTCAACTTAGTCAATATGAATGATTCTAGCTCCAGTGATCGTACGATGTCCATCCAACGGCCGTAGTGCTTCTTCAACCTCTGGTCTTGTTGCTCCAGCCGCCCAAAGCAGCGCCGGTCATGCCGCATGCTCCTGCCTCCCGTGGCCGGCTGGGCTGCCGCGAAGGCCTCACCACCCCCATACTACACCCACCGCTGGCCAGGCCATCCCTCCACTCACCCACACCCCCTGTTATTCTGCGGCGACGGTAGCCTCACACCGCAGCCGAACCAGTGAACCCTCGTACTCCTCTCCGCGTGGGCATCCACTGCCGCGTCTTCCCCGGCTCTGCATCGTCACCTTCCTAGGCCTCGCCGTCGTCCACCGCCTTGTGCTCTCGACGCGGCATGGTCAATGTGGTCAACGACCGACTTCCATCAGAAGAGTACTGTACGTGGAGAGGCTGACAGCCGGGTCCACGACCACAGCCCAGTTTTTTTGTGATTTGCCAAGTAAGTCACTTTGTCAGGCCTATTGGGCTGCAAATCTTTCAAGACGAGGAGAGCTTCATTCGGCTGGCCGAGAAAATGGCCTATCAATAATGAGAAATGGGATGTACATTTTTAAAACACATCAAACCGACAATTAGTTTCAAATTTCTTTTTTTTTCATTTTGAGATTTTAAATTGCATTGATTTTTATGTGTGGACAATTTGTTGGATTTTACACTGATATACATTTATTTTTAAAATTAGTTTGAATGTGACTCGAAAATTCGGGATTAAAAACAGTTCGGACCGCACCGAAATATGCAAAATTTCGTGTAATTTTTTAACCGTGGCCACAATATGGGTTGTAATGCTAACAAAAAGAATATGGGCTCCAAAAAAACCTTAATAATTAGCAAATGGGCTGTAAATTATTAGAAATAATGGCAGATGGGAAGTATGATTTTTTCCATAGATTTGAGGCTTTCCTAAAAAAAAGGTTGACGCACAAGCAGTGACTGTTGGATGTCCATCCAAAGGCCGTCGTGCTTCTTCAATCTCTGCTCTTCCTCCTCCAGCCGCTCAAACAAGCGCCGGCGGGACTGACTGCTCCCTCCTCCCCACGTCCGACTGTGCTGCCGCGCAGGCCTCACCGCCCCCACCGTACTCCCATCGATGGCCTAGCCATCCCTCTACTCACCCACACCTGCTGTTATTCTCAAGCGACGGCAGACGAACCAGTGAACCTTCGTACAGTCTTACTCCCCTTCACGTGGGAAACAACTGCCAAGTCTTCCCTGCCTCCGTGTCGTTCCCTTCCTAGGCCTCGCCGTCGTCCACCGCCCTGGTGCTCTCAGCGCGGCCTGGTCAACATGGTCAACGACCGACATGCATCTGAAGTAGACTATACGTGGAGAGGCTGACAGCTGGGTCCACGGCCGCACGCAAGGAAATGCCTCCTTATTACGCGCAAAATAATTATTCCTCCACCCGACATCTGGGACCCACCGAAAGGGCCACTGTATTTCACGAAAAAAATGTTACCGCCACTGACAGCTTGGACCCACCAGCTATATCTTCGCACGCAAGGAAGTGCCTCCTTATTATGCACACAAAAAATGAATACTCCCCCTGCAAGTTGGGACCCAGTATAGTGGCAGGCTGACTTGTGGGCCTACTAAGTTGACGGGGACGGAGAGCTTTGTCAACTTAGTCAATATGCACGATTCTAGCTCCAGTGACCGTACGGTGTCCATCCGACGGCCATAGTGCTTCTTCAACCTCTGGTCTTCTTGCTCCAGCCGCCCAAACAAGCGCCGGTCGTGCCTCGTGCTCCTGTCTCACGTGGCCGGCTGCAATGCGGCGGAGGCCTCACCGCCTCCTACTACTCCCACCGCTGGCCAGGCATCCCTCTACTCACCCACACCCCATGTTATTCTGCGGTGACGGCAGCCTCACACCACAGCGAACCAGTGAACCCTCATACTCCTCTATGCGTGGGCATCCACTGACGCGTCTTCCCCAGCTCCGCGTCGTCCTAGGCCTCACCGTCGTCCACCGCCCTGGTGCTCTCGGCGCGGCGTGGTAAAAGTGGTCAAGGAACGACTTCGATCGAAATAGTACTGTACGTGGAGAGGCTGACAACTGGGTCCACGGCAGCTGCAAGGAAGTGCCTCCTTATTATGCGAAAAATAATTATTCCTCCACCTGATAGCAGGGACCCATCGGACGGGCCACCGTATTTGGAAAAAAAATGTTTCCCCCTGACTGCAAGGACCCACCGAACGGGCCACCGTATTTCTCGAAAAAAACGTTCCCCCCGCAGCTCGGACCCACTGGAAGTGCCGCCTTATTACGCACAAAAAATGAATACCCCCCTGCTAGTTGAGACCCACCATGGTGGGTGGCTGACTTGTGGGCCTACTAAGTTGACGGGGATGGAGTGCTTTGTCAACATAGTCAATATGAACGATACTAGCTCCAGTGACCGTACGATGTCCATCCAACGGCCGTAGTGCTTCTTCAACCTCTGGTCTTGTTGCTCCAGCCGCCCAAAGCAGTGCCGGTCGTGCCGCATACTCCTGCCTCCCGTGGCCGATTGTGGTGCCGCGGAGGCCTCACCGCCCCCTACTATTCCCACCGCTGGCCAGGCCATCCCTCTACTAACCCACACCCCTATTATTCTGCGGCGACGGCAGCCTCACAACGCAGCGAACCAGTGAACCCTCGTACTCCTCTACGCGTGGGCATCCACTGCCGCGTCTTCCCCGGCTCCGCGTCGTCCCCTTCCTAGGCCTCGCCGTCGTCCGCCGCCCTGGTGCTCTCGGCGCGGCGTGGTCAACATGGTCAAAGAATGGCTTCCATCGGACGTCGACTGTATGTGGAGAGGCTGACAGCTGGGTCCACAGCCGCAGCAAGGAAGTGTCTCCTTATTACGCACAAAATAATTATTCCTCCACCTGACATCGGGGACCCACCGGACGGGCCACCGTATTTCGCGAAAAAAAACGTTCCCCCCTGACTGCTGGGACCCGCCAGCTACATCTTCTCACGCAAGGAAGTGCGTCCGGGCAAAAAAAATGATTCGCCCCCCTGACTGCTGGGACCCACCAGCTACATCTTCGCAGGCAAGGAAGTGCCTGGTAGTCGGGACCCACCTGGTCGAAGCGTACGTAGCGTTCTCATTCTGGTCGCGAACGTGTACGTACATACTGGTCAATGTAGAGGCATGCATGTGTCGTAGCAGAGGTGCGCACGTAGCCTGTACACGTACATACATCGGCTAGTGTGCAAGAAAGAAAATACGGCCACGTACGTACATACGGGCAGGGTCTCGAATGCCTACTCGCGCATACGTACGGCCAGGGATCGTGTACAGGGCTGGGTTGGAACGGAGAAACAGCGTCGTCGTCGTGTTCTTGGGGAGCCAACCGGCTGGGTCGGAACGGAATGCGTCGTCGTATTTATTGGGAGGGCTTGGACGGAACAGCCGATGGAAACAAGGCCTGGCGTACCGCAGAATGGAGGAAACGGCCTTGTGTTCGACTGGCCACGGTTGAAACGGGATCCTGTTCATCGGGAGGGGTCTGGCGTACCACAAAACGGAGGAAACGGACCTCCTACGGTCGAAATGGGGGTCCTGTTCATCGGGAGGGGTGTGGCGTACCGCAAAACGAAGAAAACGGACTTGTGTTCGAGCGCTATGGTCGAAACGGGGGTCCTGTTCATCGGGAGGGATGTGGCGTACCACAAAACGGGACTCCACGGGATACTGTTCATCACCACCGTCGACCCCCTCCAGCCTCCACGGGCTACTGTTCATCCACCGTCGACCTCCTCGAGCCTCCACATGTGACTGTTCAGCCTCCACCGCGCGCTACTCCACCGGCTACTGTTCAACCAGCCCTCTCCACGGGCTCCTATTCAACCACCCCTCCACGGGCTACTGTTCATCCAGCCCTCAACCGTCTAATGTTCATGCAGCCCTCCACGGGGTGGTCCTGTTCATGCAGCCCTCCACGGGGTCCTGTTCATGCAGCCCCAACCGGCTCAATCAAACGGGGTCCTGTTCATACAGCCCTCCATGGGGTCCTGTTCATGCAGCCCCAATCGGCTCGATTGAACGGGGTCATGTTCATGCAGAGGGAACACCACGGGGTCCTGTTCAGCCACCCCCACCGGGAACTGTTCATCCAAACCTCCCCAGAAACGCTCACTGTTCATGCAGAGGCAGCATCGATCGGCTTCAGTTAGCAGCAGTAGCGAAGGAATCGCTCAATCGGGTTCAGTTAACAGCCGTCGATCGATCGCTCGGGTTCAGTAACGCGTAGCCTGCAGTGCAATCGCTCGGGTTCAGTTAGATCCCAACGCCTCGCTCGGGTTCAGTTAGAGCCCAACCACTCGCACCCACGCGCGTGCGTGTACGAGAGAAACGCACGTCGCTCGGCCCTGACCACTCACCATAACCGGGAACACCCCGATATTTTCCTCGCCCTCGCTTCTACCATGGTTTTTTCCGTCATGGACGGCCCAAAGAATGTCATGCAGCTGCGTCTCCGGCCCGCCCAGGACGAAAAGCCCATTTTTTGTCATGATTTTTTGTCATAGAAGTAGGACCCCACCGCATCTATGATGATACCGTGTTTTGTCACAATTATTGTCATAGAAGTGTCATAAGTATGACAGAAAAAAGTTTCATTCGGCCCAAAACGTCACGGATGTGTCTTTTTTTTGTAGTGATGGCATTGGATCAGAGGGAGATAATACAGGGATGGAACCAAGAGATAACATGAGGGGTGAGGTGCTTACTCATCTTCTGTCTCCTCCTCCTCCTCTAGTATCCTCCTCTTCCTCCTTGGGGTAAGAGACCCAAGGTCAAAGTCGACGTCCATAGCAACGCCTGCGGGAGGGGGGGAAGGAGATGGGGTCCGGCCACGCCTGGACGAAGAGGTGGCGGCCGCCGTCCTCTTCGTCACCGCGGTCTTCCCCGCCTTCCTCCCCGCCACGGCCGCCATCGACCTCGTCTCAAGCACGAGCTGCTCCAGGGGCTATTGCCGTCGCGGCTCTAGGGGCTGTTGCCGCCGCACGATGCTGCCGGGCCGGACCGGCTCGCCCGAACCAGCTCACCGCAGGACCTGCCGCCTCACCATGGCAGGAGGGTCGGCAGCTTCGGCCTCCTCGTCAGTCGACTCCTCGACCACGTCTTCGACAAGGGGAGCGTCGGCGTCGGCGCCCGCGCGGCTGGCCTCCCCGGCAGACTTCGCCCACTCGGCGAGCTCCTTCTCTTCGGCGGCCACATTGGCCTCATCCTCCACGTGGCCGGCGCTGCCGGCCTCCAGAGCAAGTGCCGCCTCCGCCGCCCTGGCGGCAATGTAATCAAGCTCTGCCTGGGTGGTGTCGTGGATGAGCACCGGCTCGTCGCGGATGCTCTTCTCCGACAAAGTATCGAAGAACTCCTGCACCTGATCCGCCGGCGGCTCGACCCAAGACGGGTCAAGACCATGCGCATTGAAATCCGGCATCATGGCAATGATGTCGGACTGGCAAGAGTTATTGCTTAGCGGGACCATTCCCGTCGACAACCCAAACAGGGGCCCCTTTTTTTTACCATGAACAGGGGCCCCTTGACGGCCTTGCCGGCCTTGACCTAAAACTTTTTGACCGTTGTTTTGCCACGACTTCCATGAATGCCATTCCTTGATGAAACTTGGCAAGCACTTAGAACATTTGTCGTTCTTTGCTACCATATTTTTTTGGAGTCTTTTGAATTTTTCTGATTTTGCTATTCATGGTGGTATCAAAAGAGCTAAAACTTGGATGTGCACTTTCCAACACTTTTTCATGAATGCAAATGACACTGACATATAAGTGATGTTTTATTGAACATTTTGGTATCTCATTTGTATTTTTCTGATTTAGTATGAAGTAGTTATGAATTATTCAACTGACGATCAAACGGTCAAATGGCAAAAGCATAAGAGGAACAAAGTGACTTGGACAGAACCGGTGACTTTTGGAAATTAGGGGTAAAATAGACGAGTGGGACACAACTAGGGGCATAAATCTAATTATCCCATGATAAAATGATTGAGATCGCAAAAAGCTGGTATGAACTCAACCTATTTTGTTTTTGTAAATATGATTAGCTGGTCGTTCCTGATTCAGCCCATTATGAACGAAACATGTTTGCAATGACAATTAGAGATTATAGTTACTCATGCCATGCTTAATTAGCTAGGAGTTTATAATGGTTTACCTTGCGTGCCAACATGCTTTTAAAATGGTTGTGATGTAGTATGATAGGATGGTATCCTCCTTTGAATGATTTAAGTGGCTCGACTTGGCACATGTTCACACATGTAGTTGAAACAAAATCAACATAGCCTCCACGATATTTATGTACATGGTAATTTATATCCTACTCATGCTTGCACTCAATGCTGGTTAATCTCAAAGCATGTTTATGACCGTTGTTGCTCTCTAGCTGGTCGCTTCCCAGTCTCTTTCTAGCCTTCACCTGTACTAAGCGGGAATAATGCTTGTGCATCCACTTCCATAAACTCAAAGGTGTTCCGTATGAGTCCACCATATCTACCTATATGCGGTAATTACCTACCGTTCCAAGTAAATTTGCATGTGCCAAACTCTAAACCTTCAAATAAATTATGTTTTGTATGCTCAAATTGCTCATGTGGCGGCTGGGGGATGTCTTTATCTTCCATGCTAGGTGGGTTATTCTCACAATGAGTGGACTCTGCTTGTCATTCATGAGAAAATGGCTGGTAACCGGGATACCAGTCCCATGATCAAAAGATCAAAAATCAAATCAAAATATAATTAAACAAAGCTCCCCTAGGACTGTTGTTGGTTTGGACGATACCCATTGTTTCAGATAAGCCGTGGAGTGTGTTTGATGGTGGAGGGGGATTAAAACTTTACCATTCTATTTGGGAACCGCCTATAATGTATGTAGCATGGGAGATATTGAGAACTCTTGGTTGTAGCGATGACAAATAAAACATATCGCTCAAAACTATATTCATCTCTGATTTAAAAACTTGAGTTCTGACACCTCTACAAATCCCTGCTTCCCTCTGCAAAGGGCCTATCTATTTACTTTTATTGTTGAGTCATCATCCTCGTATAAAAAGCACCAGTGGGAGAGCACCTCTATCATTTGTATGCTTTGTTATTAATTGATGTTGAGTATGAGTGTGACTAGATCTCTTTAACCATGAATAGTAATGTCTAGTCAGTCCTTGATCTTCTTAGGTGCTCTGCATTTATCTTTTGCGGTCTCAGAAAGGGCTACCGAGATACCACTTTGTCATATTATATCATGATTGTCTTGAAAAAGTGTTGTCGTCCGAGATTTTTTATTATTGCTCGGTAGCTAATTATGCCATTGATATGAGTAAATATGAGACCTAAATGTTATTGTGGATGCGGTTAGTTCATAATCTTTGCTGAAAACATGAATGCTAGCTTTACGTATTTACAACAACAAGATCAAACCGTGTTTGTAAAGGTTTTTCTTTGTCACTTTCAGTTTATCAACTGAATTGCATGAGGACAAGCAATGAGTTAAGCTTGGGGGAGTTGATACGTCTCCATCGTATCTACTTTTACAAACTCTTTTTCCCTTGTTTTGGACTCTAATTTGCATAATTTGAATGGAAGTAACCCAGACTGACGCTGTTTTCAGCAGAATTTCCTTGGTGTTATTTTTGTGTAGAAATAAAAGTTCTCGGAATGACCTAAAACTTCACGGAGAATATTTTTAGAATATATAAAAAATATTGACTGAAAGAAATATCGGAGGGGGCCCACACCCTCCCCCTGGAGCTCCACCGACGTATATTCCAACTCCATATAATCTCTTTCGGGGTGAAAAAAATTAGATAGAAGATCCCATCGCATTTTACGATACGGAGCCGCCGCCACCTCCTATTCTTCATTAGGAGACCTGATCTAGAGTCCTTTCGAGGCTCCGGAGAGTGGAGATCGTCGCCGTCGTCATCATCAACCATCCTCCATCACCAATTTCATGATGCTCACCGCCGTGCGTGAGTAATTCCATCATAGACTTATCAGGCTTCACCGTAAGTCTGTACAAAACCATATGCTTTGATTACCTCACCAAAGCGTATATTCTAGCTCCGAGATGCTTGCACTGGTCCATAGATGGATCACTGGAGCTTGCATACTTTGTTAGCACCTTTAGGATCGACAAAACCTTCGCAAGTATCAAGTGATTCCAAAAGCCCATAACCATGGAGTTTCTTCAAGCGCTTTACACCAATATGACCTAAACGGCAGTGCCACAAGTATATTGCACTATCATTATCAACTTTGCATCTTTTGGCATCAATACTTGAATATGTGTATTACTACGATCGAGATTCAATAAACCATTCACATCGGATGTATGACCATAGAAGGTTTTATCATGTAAACAGAACAACAATTACTCTCTGACTCAAATTAATAACCGTATTGCAATAAACACGATCCAATCTTGTTCATGCTCAACCCAAACACCAAATAACATTTTATTTAGGTTCAACACTAATCCTGAAAGTATAGGGAGTGTACTATGATGATCATATCAATCTTGGAACCACTTCCAACACACATCGTCACCTCGCCCTTAACTAGTCTCTGTTTAATCTGCAACTCCTGTTTCGAGTTACTAATCCTAGCAAGTGAACTAGTATCAAATACCCAGGGGCTACTTCGAATACTAGTAAGGTACACATCAATAACATGTATACCAAATATACCTTTGTTCACTTTGACATCCTTCTTATCCACCAAGTATTTTGGGTAGATCCATTTCTAGTGACCATTCCCTTTGTAGTATCTTCACGGGAGTGACAACTTGCTTGCGATTCTTTTTGACGTTCCCTTTCTTTTCCCTTGTCCTTTTTATTGAAGGTCTTGTTAACCATCAACACTTGATGCTCTTTCTTGATTTCTACCTTCGCCGATTTCAGCATCGCAAAGAGCTCAGGAATCGTTTTCGTCATCCCTTGCATATTAAAGGTCATCACAAAGTTCTACTAGCTCGGTGACAGTAACGAGAGAACTCTGTCAATCACTATATTATCTGGAAGATTAACTCCCACTTGATTCAAGTGATTGTAGTACCCATACATTCTGATCACATGCTCACTAGCTGAGTTATTCTCCTCCACCTTGTAGGCAAAGTACTTGTTGGAGGTCTCATACCTCTTGACATGGGCATGAGTCTAAAATACCAATTTTAGCTCTTGGAACATCTCATGTGCTCCGTGGCATTCAAAATGTTTTTGAAACCCGGCTCTCAGCCGTAAAGCATGGCACACTAAACTATTAAGTAGTCACCATATCGAGCTTGCCAAATGTTCATAACATCTGCATCTGCTCCTACAATAGGTCGTCACCTAGCGGTGCATCAAGGACATAATACTTATGTGCAGTAATGAGGATAATCCTCAGATCACTGACCCAGTCCGCATCATTGCTACTAATATCTTTCAACTTAGTTTTCTCTAGGAATATATCAAAAACAGGGGTGATACATCGCGAGCTATTGATCTACAACATAATATGCAAAGACATTTTGACTAAGTTCATGATAAATTCAAGTTCAATTAATCAAATTACTAATGAACTCCTACTTAAATCAATATCCCTCACGTTATCTAAGTGATACATGATCCAAATCAACTAAACCATGTTCGGTCATCACATGAGATAGAGTAGTCATCAATGGTGAACATCTCTATGTTGATCATATCTACTATATGATTCATGTTCGACCTTTCGGTATCTAGTGTTCCGAGGCCGTCTCTGTACATGCTAGGCTCGTCAAGTTTAACCCAAGTATTCTATGTGTGTAAAATTGTCTTACACCCATTGTATGTGAACGTAGAGTCTATCACTCTCGATCACCACGTGGTGTCTCAAAACGACGAACTGTAGCAACGGTACATACTCGGGGAGAACACTATTATCTTGAAATTTGGTGAAGGGATCATCTTATAATGGTACCGTTGTACTAAGAAAATAAGATGCATAAAGGATAAACATCACAGGCAATCAAAAATATGTGACATGATATGGCCATAATCATCTTGTGCGTTGATCTCCATCTCCAATGCATCATCATGATCCCCATCGTCACCGGCTTGACACCATAATCTCCATCGTAGCGTCATGGTTGTCTCGCCAACTATTGCTAACTCATAGCGATAAAGTAAATCAATTACATGGCATTTGCATTTCATACAATAAAGAGACAACCATAAGGCTCCCGCCGGTTGTCAATAATTTACAAAACATGATCATCGCATACAATATTGTAAAACTCATCACGTCTTGACCATATCACATCACAACATGCCCTGCAAAAACAAGTTAGACGTCCTCTACTTTATTGTCGCAAGTTTTACGTGCCTGCTACGGGCTTCTAGCAAGAACCGTTCTTACCTACGACACAAAACCACAACGGTGATTTATCAAGTTTGCTGTTTTAACCTTCAACAAGGACCGGCCACAGTCAAATTCGATTCAACTAAATTAGGAGAAACAGGCGCCCGCCAACCACCTTTATGGAAAACAAGTTGCATGTCTGTCTGTGGAACCGGTCTCATGTATGTGGACATGTAAGGTTGGTCTGGCTACTTCATCATACAATACTATCGAATCAAAATAAGACTTTGGTGGTAAGCAGTTTGACGATCACCGCCCACAGCTCTTTGTGTTCTACTCGTGCAATACATCTACGCATAGACCTGGCTCTGATACCACTTTTGGAAACATTGCATGGAAAACAAAAAAAAATTATACGCACACGCAATGATCTATCCATGGAGATGCACATCAACGAGGGGGAGAGTATGTCTACGTACCCTCGTAGACCGTAAGTGGAAGCGTTTCACAACGCGGTTGATGTAGTCTAAATTTCTTCGTGCTCCAACCGATCTAGTACCGAACACACGGCACCTCCGCATTTTGCACAAGTTCAACTCGGAGACATCCTTAGCCTTCTTGATCCAGCAAGACGACGAGGTAGTCTATGAGTTCCGGCAGCACGACGGCGTGATGATTGTGATGGTGATGTGGTCTCCACAGGGCTTTGCCTAAGCACTGCGAAAATATGACCGAGGGAGTAAATGGTGGATGGGGGCGCCGCACACGGCTAAGACAATGTTGTGTTCTTGTGTGGCGCCCCCTCCCCACATATATAGAGGTGAGAAGGAGGGAGGAGCAGCCAAAGGAAGCACCCAAGTAGGAGGAATCCTACTTGGGATCTCTGCCAAGGTGGTGCCCCACTACCATGTATAGAAGCGGGGGAAAGGCAGGGGAGGGTGCCCCCCTTTCCATTCTCCCATGAGAGGGAAAGGTGGGAGGGGCTAGCCCTCCCCCTTTTCCTTCCCTAGGGTTGTTCGGCCGGGGAGTGTGGTGCACCAGCCCTCACTGGGCTGGTTCGTCCCTCCCATGGCCCATTAAGCCCATATACATGTCGGGGTGCCCGGAACCCTTTCCGGTGACCCAATTTCTTCCCGGTATGTCCCGAAACACTTCCGGTGTCCAAATACCATCATCCTATACATCAATCTTTACCTCTTGACCATTTTGAGACTCCTCGTGTCGGTATATTTGGATCGACACCTATGGGATCACAAGAATCCCTACTACGGTTGCGGGGGGCGGGGTTGAGAGAAGAGCGGATCTAACAGTTAGCACATGGTTCCTTTACCCAGGTTCGGGCCGCAAAGATGCGTAAAACCCTACTCCTGCTTTGGTGGATTATATGTTTGTGTTCTTCAGCTAGTGAGGAGCTCGAAAAGCCGAGTCGTGAGGAGTTCTAAAAAGCCGAATCCTTCTCCTGGTCGCCTTGGGCCTCCTTTTATAGGCAAAAGGGGTTGCCACAGTGGCACACAGGAGGTGGAAAGGGTACAGTGATGCGAGGTTATCCCTCGCATTACAGGACAAGGCGCATTTAATGCGCTTAGCTTAGGTGTCCTCGCTTTATCGGGGACGAGGGGAGACGTTCGTCTTGTCCATCACCGCTCTTCCTTGTGTTGACACGCGCCCTGGCTAGCGGTGCTTGAGGTGCCATGTAGGTAGGCAGGCAGCTGAGGTGGCACAACGGCGGGTCTCCACGAAGATCTACATGTTGCCACGCAGGAGCCTGCCCAGCTGGTTGGGTCGGCAGCTGCATGGGGCGGTGGAAACTCAGTTGGTGCGGGCCTGACGGTGGCCCTGCGGGTGTCCTCGGCAAGGGCCTTGCCGGGGCCCCGGCAAGGGTCTTGCCGCGGCGCCTACTGTCATCCCCGGCAAGGTGCTTGCCGGAGGCCTTGTGGTCCTCCTTGGCTGGGATCGCACCAAGGGTCGTCGTCCTCTTAGTGTGCATATCTGTCCTTGAATGTCTTCACAAAGATCTGCATGCCACCACGGGGATATCTCCCGAATCTTTGCCCCATGGGGGCAGTGGACTCAAGGGTGATCCGCTCCGTAGGCGTGGGGCGAGCTGCCGCGGCAAGGGTCTTGCCGGGGCTACCAGAGCCGGCCCCGGCAAGGTTCTTGCCAGGGCTGCTGAAACTGGCTCCCGGCAAGGATCTTGCCGGGGGAAGCCGCTTCGTCCCTTTGCTCTTTGTGATCTTGCTCTTGGCGTTGATCCAGCTCCATTGAGCTTTGGTCTTACCCTGGCTCACCTCCCTTGCCATGCTTGGTGTGGTGGTGCCCATGGCTCAGACTGCCCGTGCACAGTTATAGGGGTACAAAAAGTGTACCCCTCTCTTTTTGTACAACGACAGGAGCCCCCGGGCCTGGGCCACACATAAGCGCGACGCGTTGTTGGGCTAGGCCCAGAACGGTGCGCGGGCAGGCGGGGTGGTTTTCACCATGGTAAGATCTTTCGCGCGCTGCGCCTCCCACGATCCGCGTGCACGGTGCGGGGTGGAGGGGCGTGCGTGACGTGGGCGGCATGCGTGGGGCGGTTTCCACACGCATGCGTCACGTCGCAGTAAATGCAAGAGGAG
>LR738713.1:108548188-108628577 GCA_902687465.1 Secale cereale
ATATATATATCCTCCTAATATTTATGGAGCTATTATAAAAATATTCCATTGTTGGAAGCAACCATCACACACTTGCATAATATTCCCCATGTCTGTTTCACTCCAAGTTTTGACTCCCACAACCTTGCTTGATCATCTTCTTCTCCTTCTTCGTTAGTCCATTTAAATTGTGGCATTCTATTTCCTGCACCAATTTAATGTTCATTCTTTTCCTATCAATTCTCAACCATGCCTTCAACATCCTTGCCAATTTTTAGCTCCTTTGGACTTGTTTTGGTTGGGTTCAAAAATGGCTCAAGTTTGAATTTCATTCAAACTTGAATTATTTTTATATCCTTAAAAATGTCCAAACTAGTTTATTAAAATTGTGCATAAATCTAGGAGTTTAAGTATATTTTTACTTCCTTCTTATTCTTCATATAACCCCCTATCCATTTTCCTTTTCATCATCGGGTTTTTGAGACTGCTTTTGTTTTTTTTAAGGGGAAGGGCCCCTTGCGCTGCTTTGGGCCTCCCAGCCGCAGGCCGGCCCATTTCCTTCCCATGGTTCTTCTTCAAGGCTTCTTCTTCGTCTTCTTCATGGATCCGTTCTTCTTCCTTGCGGGATCTCAGGCAAGATGATCATACCCTCGGATACCTTTACTACCATTGCCATGCTTAGTAGTCTCGATGCTATCGTTACATGTCGCGCTACCCATCTTATTGTCGGCCCCTCTCCTTGTTGCCATGAAACCTCTAACCTTTGAAACCTTCCTAGCAAACCATTGTTTGGCTATGCTACCCGCTTGCTCAGCCCCTCTTATAGCGTTGTTAGTTGCAGGTGAAGATGAAGATCGTTCCATGTCGGAACTTGTTGCTAGCATATCACAATATCTATTATTATTATTAACACACCTATATACTGGGCATGGGTGGAAGGCTTGGCCTTTTGCTCGGTGTTTTTTCCACTCATGCCACCTTAGGAGCCGATAAACCGGCATTATGTTCCTTGATTTTGCGTTCCTTACACGGTTGGGTATATGGGGACCCCTTGACCCTTCGTTTTTGAATAAAACTCCTCCAGAAAGGCCCAACATTGGTTTTAATTTGCCTCATAATAACAACTTAATTAATTAATTAAAATTGCATAGGGGGTCGCGTCCCCGGGGATTCTTTCTACATAGCAGGGGGGCCAGTGCTGATGGTGTTGGTCCCAAACGGGCCGACTGCGGGGCCACCACGGGGAAACTCGAGGATTGGCTCCCGTAGGCTGTCCCATCTGGTCGTGGCCTGAGACGAGATACGCGCGGCTACTATCAGGGTGTCGGCACGCCGGGAGGTCTTGCTGGACTTGTTTTACCATTGTCGAAATGTCTTGTGCACCGGGATGCCGAGCCTGATCGGATTTCCCTAAGATAAGGGGTGGAAATATTATATTTATCACTTCAGCTGATCGTGAGAGCTTGTGATGGGCTAAGTTGGGACACCCCTGCAGGGTTATGATCTTTCGAAAGCCGTGCCCGCGGTTATGTGGCAGATTGGAATTTTGTTAATGTCCGGTTGTAGAAAACATGACAGAGGATCCGAAGTAAAACACACAACTATGTGAGTAACCATGACTGTCTCTTTTCACTTTGAGAAGAGAACACGGTGGGGTTATGTTTGACTCATAGGTAGTTCAGGATCTTTAGCGATCACTACTAGTTTGCGACCGTTTGCGTAGATGCTCATCTTATTCTTGTACTCGTAAGCTGGCCACCATATTATGCTTAGCCGCTGCTGCAACCTCACCACTACCCTTCTCCATACCCATAAAGCTTTGCTAGTCTTCATACCCATGGTTATGGGATTGCTGAGTCCTCATGGCTCACAGATACTACAACACCTGATGCAGGTTCAGCCGAGAATGATGCAGGAGCTGGTTCAAGTACTTCACTGGGAGCTCGATGAAGAGAGTGGCCGTATGTGTGTGACGTGTTTCGACGATCAGTAGTGGTTTCTACTAGGGGCGATTCGGACCTGTGGCTTTATGTTTTGGTATCTTTATTTTGGATCTTCGCCCGTAGTCGGGTTGTGATGTTTTGGATGATGATTTGCTTATGTAATGTATTGTGTGACGTGACGAGTGTAAGCCAACTATCCTTTTGCAATTTCATACCTATTTTTACATGAGTCGTGCAAAGATACCAAACTTGAGATCATTCCAGAATGGGCTTATACCTTTAAGTCGTGCCTCGACACGTAGGAGGTATAGTCCCATCCTGGGCATTACACAAGGCGCATTTAATGCGCTTAGCTTAGGTGTCCTCGCTTTATCAGGGACGAGGGGAGACGTCCGTCTTGTCCGTCGCCCCTCCTCCTTGTGTTGACACGCGCCCTGGCCTGCGGTGCCTGAGGTGCCATGTAGGCAGGCATGCAGCTGAGGTGGCGCAACGGCGGGTCTTCACGAAGATCTGCATGTTGCCACGCAGGAGCCTGCCCAGCTGGTTGGGTCGGCAGCTGCATGGGGCGGTGGAAACTTAGTTGGTGCGGGCCTGACGGTGGCCCTGCGGGTGTCCTCGGCAAGGGCCTTGCCGGGGCCCCGGCAAGGGTCTTGCCGCGGCGCCTACTGTCATCCCCGGCAAGGTGCTTACCGGAGGCCTTGTGGTCCTCCTTGGCTGGGATCCCGCCAAGGGTCGTCGTCCTCTTAGTATGCGTATCTGTCCTTGAATGTCTTCACAAAGATCTGCATGCCACCACGGGGATATCTCCCGAATCTTTGCCCCATGGGGGCAGTGGACTCAAGGGTGATCCGCTCTGTAGGCGTGGGGCGAGCTGCCGCGGCAAGGGTCTTGCCGGGGCTACCAGAGCCGGCCCCCGCAAGGTTTTTGCCAGGGCTGCTGAAACTGGCTCCCGGCAAGGATCTTGTCGGGGGAAGCCGCTTCATCCCTTTGCTCTTTGTGGTCTTGTTCTTGGCGTTGCTCCAGTTCCATCGAGCTTTGGTCTTACCCTGGCTCACGTCCCTTGCCATGCTTGGTGTGGTGGTGCCCGTGGCTCAGACTGCCCGTGCACAGTTATAGGGGTACAAAAAGTGTACCCCTCTCTTTTTGTACACCGACACCTCGTCATGTCCGTGCTCTCATCCAGGACTCCGAACAACATTCTGTCACCAAATCACATAACTCATATAACACTATATTGTCAACCAACATTAAGCGTGCGGACCCTACGGGTTCAAGAGCTATGTAGACATGACAGAGACACCTCTCCGGTCAATAACCAATAGCGGAACCTGGATGCCCATATTGGCTCCTGCATATTCTACTAAGATCTTTATCGGTCGAACCGTTATGACAACATACACAATTCCCTTTGTCCGTCAGTATGTTACTTGCCTGACATTTGATCGTCGGTATCTCTATACCTAGTTCAATCTCATTACCGGCAAGTCTCTTTACTCGTTCTGTAATCCAGAGACTAACTTCATTAGTCATTTGCTTGCAAGGATTATTATGATGTGTATTACCGCGAGGGCCCAGAGATACCTCTCTGATACTTGGAGTGACAAATCCTAATCTCGATTCATGCCAACCCAACCAAATACCTTCGGAGATACCTGTAGAGCATCTTTATAATCACCCAGTTATGTTGTGAAGTTTGATAACACATAAGGCATTCCTCCGGTATCCGGGAGTTGCATGATCTCATAGTTAAAGGAATATGTATTAGACGTACATGAAAGCAGTAGCAATAAACTGTACGATCAAATGCTAAGCTAACAGATGGGTCTTGTCCATCACATCATCCTCATAATGATGTGATCCCGTTATTAAATTAAAACTCATGTCCATGGTTATGAAACCTTAACCATCTTTGATTAATGAGCTAGTCTAGTAGAGGCTTACTAGGGACACGGTATTTGTTTATGTATTCACACATGTATTTAGGTTTCCGATCAATACAATTCTAGCATGAATAATAAACCTTTACCATGATTAAGGAAATATAATAATAACCATTTTATTATTGCCTCTATGGCATATTTCCATCACTCTCCTCTTGTATTCGCCAGGAGGGACACATCCTCCTGGTCTTCGGTGACCGGGGCATCAGCCTCAGCCATGATTGCGTTGCCCCCCTCCCCTGTATTTGAACGGAGAGGGTTCCTTCGGGACATCACCTCCCTAGCCTCTTTGATACAAGGGGAGTTGCGGACCACGACGCCGAGCCATTGTCCGCAAATTCAACGGGCGGAGAGGTCCCTTCCGAGGTCTGCTCGACAGGGTGGCTGCGCGGTGGGCTGTGATATTGCACAATCAGTTTCCATCAGTAAGGGACTAGTAAAATGAAGTAAGCAAGTAATATCGAGGGTCACACCTCATGGAAGGGGGCTTGACCTGAGTTCCCTCTCTGGGATCTTCTCGGACGCCACGGACTCCTCATCGGAGTCCGAACTATCAGGCAGGACCAGCTTGGGCATGCACTGCCTCTTCCGGGCCCCAAGAGGTTGCTCCTCCTCGACGTCCTCAGACGCCGCCCTCTTCTTGGAATGGGAGGAGGCGCTCTCCTCATCTTCTTCCTCCTCCCCATCTTGAGCAGGCAGGGTTGCAGCATCTCCGACCTTGGTGTCTGAACGACCTCTCCAGCGGAGGCCTTCCTTGGCCTCCGGCTGCTCTTTCTTCTTCGTTCCCTTATTTTCTGGCGCCTTGTAAGGCGCCACGACTAGCAGCTTCTTCAATTGAGTTGACTGGGGTTCTTTGGGCAGTGGAGCCAGACCGCTGATCTTCTCGGCTTTCTAGAGCTAGTCCTATAAAGGCAACAAAAAGAAGCTTAGGCCAGATTTTGTGCAGTATGACGACTCGAATATATATCGGGGAAGAGATCAATTACCTTCCTTGGGGGATTCTCGGCATCAAGGCCAATGTTTTCATTCTCGGATGGCCACTCCTCTCGAGACCTGAACAACAGACCCCACACCTTGTCGTGGGTCATGCCGAAGAGCTAGAGCACGGTGGCCGGATCGTCAAGTATGTAAGACCACATCGGGTTGGCCCTTTGTTGGCAAGGAAGGAGGCGGCGTCTGAGAATTATCTAAACCACGTTGGTTAGCTTGGAGTCGGTCTCCATTAAATTGGAGATACGTTTTTGCAGCATCTTCACCTCACCGGTGGACCCTAGTTAGGACCATTTAGGGTCCATGAGGTCAATCTCGCTGGGGGACCGGATCTGAATTCGCGAGTCGCCGTCGAGGCCGCATTCCTTGGTTCTGTAATATAGAACCACTCTTTCTGCCACACCTTGATGGTGTCAACAAATCTGCCCTCCGGCCATTGAACTCGGGTGAGCTTGCTGATCATCGCTCCACCATAGTCCGCCTGGGCACCGCCGACCACCTTCGGCTTGACGTTGAACACTTTCAGCCATAGGCCGAAATGCAGTTGAACTCGCAGGAGGGCCTCACAAATGGTGATGAAGTTCAAAATGTGGAGGAGAGAGAGTTGGGGGCTAGATCATGGAAATCCAGCCCATAAAAGAACATTAACTCCCTCATGAAGGGTTGTAGAGGAAAACCTAGCCCCTGGATAAAGTGGGAGAGGAACACCACCCTCTCGCCTGGCTTGGGCGTTGGGTTGACCTGGTGTGACGCCCCCGATTTGACCGTACACTAATCATGCACCCAAATGTGTATGACCAAGATCAGGGACTCACGGGATGATATCACAACACAACTCTAGACACAAATTAAAATAATACAATCTTCATATTACAAGCCAAGGGCCTCAAGGGCTCGAATACAAAAGATCGGATACAAACGAGTCAGCGAAAGCAACAATATCTGAGTACACACATAAGTTAAATAAGTTTTTCCTTAAGAAGGCTACCACAAACATCAATGATCGAAGAGGTAAGGCCTCCTGCCTGGGACCTCCTAACGACTCCTGGTTGTCAGTGGTCTCCATGTAGTAGTATGCACCATCGGGGTAGTAGCAGTAGTCGACGGGGGTGGCATCTGGCTCCTGGGATCCGCCAACTTGTTGCAAAAACCGAAAAAGAAAGAGAAGGGGGAAAAGGGGTAGCAAAGCAACCGTCAGTACTAATCCAAATTACTCGCAAGCATCAGATCTAGGCTAAGTATACATCAGTATCAAAGGAATGAGTTTTATGTGTGGAGTGAACTGTAGAATGCTAGAATAGAGGGAAAGGCCTAGCCTATCGAAGACTAGCATCTTCTGGAAACCACCATCCTGCAGCACTTACAAGTGTAAAGAATAGCATTTTATAATTAGCAAGCATGTTGTAAGCATATCGACCAGAGATCCTTCCTTGACTCCCTGCGAGAAAGCGATCCTGGAGCCATCATATACATCACATATCTCAAGTATCAATTTCTAGTTATAATAGATCAGGATACAAGTCTGAACGTCTATTACCATGGACACGGCTATTCGAATAGATAACTTCCCTGCGGGGGTGCACCACATTACCCTACACACTCGATCATCTCTGGCCAGATACACTTTTCTGGGTCATGCCCGGCCTCGGAAGATCAACATGTCACAGCCCTACCTACGCTCAGTCGGTCTACATCCTAAGCACTCAGGGGTCTTGGGCCCATCGCCCTTTGCACTCCGGGTTGATGTGAGCGGGGTGGATACCAGCACCACCCCGGATGGATGGCACGATCTGACCGTGCCACAATGCTTAACAGGACGTCTGACAAAGCTTCGTCTGATACCACGACACCGAGGCCCATATATATTCTCGCGTGGCGGTTAGTGGGTATAGGCCAGTGGCCAACTCAGAACAAATACCCAAACCTATTAGTGCATTAAAAATTAAAAGTAGTGACGGTTGTCGGGACAAGTCCGGAGCTACCACCCCCTCCTGGGTGATAACGCTAAACAGCCAGCCTCCACCGTAACATCTTGCGGGTGCTCTCAGGGCCCGCACTAGTTTCACGGGTGTCTCTCGCGGGTGCTCTCCAGGACCACCCGACTTTCACGGGTGTCTCTCGTAGGTGCTCTCTGGGCCCGCCCGACTTTCATCATGGTTCTAGGGTAAAGTCACGGTAACCGTGTGTCCAAAACTTCAAGGGGGAAAATCCGAGGAATCACCCTCGATGTATTCCACTCGATGTGACCATCAAGGCAAACTACGAGGAATCACCCTCGAGGTTCACACTTGAGGGGCTGCATGACAAAGTCGTATCGGGAGTGGTGAAGGAGGAATCACCCTCGGTGACTACGATAGAATAGCTATACTACAGAGTTATCGTCAGGAGTGCGCTAGGAGGTATCACCCTCGTCACCCGATAGTAACTATGAAGAGTCGTACAACTAAAGGGGGTGTGCGGTGATGTGTCGGTCTCTGGTCATCGATCAGATTGATCGAGTCGTCCGTCAACAAGTTGGGGCAACTGGGACAAGGTGGGGGTCACCGGTGAATCACCAACCAACCTATACTAAGCAGTTTAGGATAAGGAGGTAGGTAAAAATAGTAGGTACAAAAGCAGGCTATGCATCAGAATAGGAGCAATCAATTACGGTAGCAAAATCTAATGCCGGCAAGAGAGAGTATGGAATGGGCGATATCGGGATGATCAAAAGGGGGGCTTGCCTAGAAGCTCTGCTAAAAGGGTCTCTGATTCGCACACACCTCAATAAACAAATATATGCATTCTAAACAAGGAGAAACAATCGTCTAGTCATCTACTTCTTGTGACACTCCCACCACTGCTCTGTTGCTCGATCCCTTGTCTGGGGCAGGAAGAAGACACTCCCTCATGACAATGATCCGCGTGTACATCTCGTAGCTTGTGTACGTGTCCTTGGCCGCATACTTGACGTGTTGTTCATCCAGTCTCTCATGCCAGACACTGTGCCAGGAGTTCTTGTCCTTCTTGCTCTCATCCTTCATCTTCATGTAGTAGGGGTCGATGATGGCCGAGGCAAGGTCAACCAGGGAGTTATGTTTGTTGTTGTCGTTGCCCCAGACCTTGTAGTGGTCCTGGATGTTCAAAAGATTCTGGCATTTCAAGCCCGAAACTTGGGCGCTTTTAGATTGTTGGTGGTGTCCATCTTAGCGAAACTGTAGTCAGAGCTATTGATAAACCTATAGAAACGTTCGCAAGGCCTTGTGGCGAGGTGGTTGTGCTAGAGGAGGATGTCATGTCGCACACACAACTGGGCGATGGTACCCTTCTGATCGTGCCCGGCACAACCGATGGTGTACTCGAGGTCGAAGCCGACCACTTGGTACTAGTCTTCTGCAAGCAACTGCTCCATAGTTTGGATGGAGCTCTCCACCGAGAATGGCTCGTTCGTGTACACCACCATGAGGGCCTTTCCCCTCATGTGGGTGTCCACTACGTGATGCATGGTGAACTGCCCACCATTGTCGTCGTTGGCTGACTGGGAGCACCATTGGAACCGCTAGATGTCCTCTCTGTATGTGTCGTTGTGGGTGTTTAGATGAAGGTAAATGGCCGTAGGAATAAATGGGGGCCGGGCGGCCTGGATTCTCGGCTTGTACACATGGTAGTTTTTGCAGCGGATAACTGCATCGTCGCGCCGCACCCGGCGCAACCGTATGCACACGAGGGTGCGTGATCGTGCGCCGGCCCCAAACACTGGCAGCGCACATGGAGGGGCGAGGGCAGGGCACCCGGAGGGACACGAGAGCAGAGCCCGCGTGGCAGCACACGAGCAAAGCGCGCCGCGGCCGCCTCCAGCGCAAGCAACCACACACATAGAGCAGTTGAACACTCGGGAAATGGTCGTAAACAAGCCGGTCGACAGTTGCGTCGCTGTGTAGAGAGTGGCCGTGTGCTACTACCGCCGTCTTGGTCTATTAGTCCCCTTTATATTATGTGCGATATATTGACCTTAAGTTTAACCAACAAAATGTTAATGCATGTTACAAAAATTTATATAATTGGAAACTATGTTCAAATACGAATCCAACAATATATCTCTGGCGACATGCATTCGTATTTTATTATGTAATCTATAGTCAAATTTGGCACAAAAATACATAGATAACTTTTATATAAACCAGGACATGGGTAGTAGGTAATTTAATCGCAAACATTTTTATTTTATTAACCGTATGTGTACGTGTCCTTTTGTCCTCCTCTCAAACGTCTTGTCACCCCGCTGTCGCAGACGGCTTAGAGTGCAAGCTTGAGCAGCGTGCGAGGGCGTCCTTTTGGCCAAACGGTGGTGAGCCCGTTCCCGCGCAACCACGCAGGTTTCCGCGCAAGCTTCCCGCCTTAGTCGGTGAAATCCCCCCAAATCCCAATGCTTACCGTCCGGCTATATAAACCCTCACGGCCGGCGAGTCCTACGTCGCATTTTCCCCTCCCTCCTTGTAGCTTATCGCGTCTGCTTCTCCCACAATTGCCAATGGCACCGGTCCGTCGTCATCGCTCAGCCACTCTGCCATCATCAGAGGACAGCTCCAGCTAGGAGGCTACACCGCAGCGGCGGCACAGTCCCCAGCGTAGTGCCGTGCATGTGGCGTCCATGTTGGGTGTGGGCAGAACACCCACCACACGCTCCGCCGCTGCTGCCCATCGGCAGTTGTTGCCGGCTGCCGTTGCCGCCACCCCACCTCTGCTGCCATGGCCGCCACACCACCATCGAAAGCCAGGGCCATCGCTCGCTCCGCCGCCGCGGCCCGAAGGCGGGAGGTGGCCGTCGTGGCCGACACCCCACTGCATGCCATTGTGGCCATCACCCGCTCCGCCACAGCGGCCCAAAGGCGGCAGGTGGTGGTCGTGGCCGCCACCCCATCGTCGGCCGCCGTGGCCGCCAGCCCACCGTCGATCACCGGCTTCATCACTCACTCCGCCACCGCCACGCGAAGGCAGGAGGCGAAGGTGGAGGCCCGCACGTGTGTCAGCAACCTTGCGCGCTACACCGAGATCCTACAGGAGGAGGAGGAGCACCTCGTCAAGCATGCAAAGAGCCTTACCGCCACTATGGCCGCAGCACATGCCGCCACAGAGGCGAGGAATCAGGAGACCTACAAGGAGAATCGCCACTTCAAAAGGGGTTGTTTGGAGCGGCAGAGGGCGTTCTAGGTGAGCGTCGCTGAAGGTGTAGCAGTGGTAGGCACCGTATTGCAGTTGTCCAGCTCGTCGGTAGGCTCCTCCTCCTATGCCTCTTACAGAGCGTGCTCGGTAAAGGAGAGGCTGCTGAAAGTAGTACAAAGCCCCTCCGTTAGTAGTAGTATTGAGGGGCTATTTTGTTCAGTTCATCTGACTATAGATGTGGTGGAACTGTACAACGTACATAAAATTAGCTAGTATATATAGTTGAACTAGCTATTTCAGTACGTGTTTGGCAACAATTCGGGGAAATGTTTGGTCGGTTCAGCTGTCAAGTTGAACTGTTTATATAAAGAACAACTGCTTAATCTATGAATGAAATCTATGCTTAATTACTGAATGTTAGTTGCAAAAGTTAGATAGTGCTGGTGATTTTCCGCTGCATAGTTTGACAACTCGTAGTTTTACAAGGTTGACAAATCGCAATGTTACTAGATCAACAAATGTCAATCTTTCTAGTTTGACAAATGGCATATACCCAATATGACAGATGCAAATCTTACAAAATTTTCTGTACGTGGTTGCACACGTGTCATCCAAAACAACCATTTGCGTTTAAGGGATGTACAAATCCTGCTCGGCACATTTTCTCTTGGCTTAGCGCCAAAGTCTGGCTTCGCATACCATATTCTATCTGAATCGTTTGCGTTGAAGAGATGCACAAATCCTGCGCTTTGAATTTTCCCTTGACTTACGGGGGAATACCATAGCTCTCACTTTGCACACGGGTGTTCTATCTAAAACGATTGCAATCAAGAGCTGCACAAATCCTTCTCGACACAATTTCCCTTGGCTTCCTGGGGAAGTTGTCGGTTTGCATACGATTGTTCTAACTAAAATGTTTGCGATGAGTGTTTTATATTTAAAAACCATTGACATTTTTTCAAAAGAAAATCGTTTGATAAGTGTGTACATTAAGAGAGAAAAACAGAAGTTCGTTCAAACCCTATCTTTCATTCAGTCACATTGGAAATTTATATTCATATGATCGAGATAAGTTATTAAACCAAATAAAAACTATTTCTGGCGTCGGTGGAGGCGGCGTGCTACGTCGGCATTGTCGTTGTCGTCCTCCGGGACGCCATTGTTGAAGTCTTGAAGGCAACCCAAAATGATCTTCACTTGGAAATCGAACATCATGTAGTCGCAAGATCGATAGGCGGGGCGCGGGAGGATGACAACTGGCGGAACTGTGAGGTAGCGGTCGACGGTGGCGTCCCATGCCACTAAGGGGGGCGCGCGCACAGGTACGGGTGCGGCGGGTGCAGGGAAACACACGGGGACCGATGCCGCACTTGGTGGAGGGGCGTGCACGAGCACGGGCATGGGCGCTGGCGCTGGCATGTACACGAGCTCGCGCAGGTCCGCGGAGACCTCACTGACGCCTGCGGCTTCCAGCTCTGCGATAGTGCTCGGCGACCAGCCCGTCAATGCTACGGCGATGGTCGCTGGCGCGGGCGCGGGAATGGGAGCTGGGACGGGCGCGGGGGCAGCAACCACCGCGGCCAGCTCGTTTAGGGCCATGTCCATGAGGCCCCATTCCTCCTTATTTTCTATCTCCTCTGGCTCGGAGTCGAGTTCACCAAACTTGAATAGTATTGGTAGATGATCCTTCTCCGCCATGGCATTGGTGGAGGTCTGTGGGAGGGAGGGGAATGGGAGGCGAACAGTAAGGCCGCACATATTAAACAGAGGCTCTGGCGCCATTAATGGAGAGGATGCGAGCAAGGCGGGTGGCCATGGAAGTCAAAGGGCTCTCTTCCTAGTGAGCATGCGTAGCGTACAGCTCACATGCTTCCCGGTGAGCCTGCGCATTGGAGGACAGGTTGCACGCCTCTCGGCCAGCCTGCACACGGGACTGCGCTATCACGCCTCCTGTTCAGTCAAGCAGTTGTCCGCACGGCACCTCCTATAGCCATTAAAAGCCAGACACGTGGCGTCACATGAATGGTTAACAGAACGCACACAATTTAAATTATACAAACATTTGAGATGTTAAAGTGGCACCTATTTTTTGAAAATGCCTTTGTTGGATTTTATTCGAGTGCGCCTTCTCTCAAAATGGACACGAAAAATACCACAGCATGTCGGGTGCCATTCCATGATAGCCTGCCAAGTTTCAAGAATTTCATACGAGTTTTGGATTTACTAGAATTTAAAAACAAAGTATCTCAATGTTTTGTCGGCAATCAATAGTGCCCTAGTGTTTGAAATTCATTCCCATTTCTTGCATGGGACCTAAGTATGCACCCAAGGACACATATTTGATTTTTCAACCAATTTATATGCACTGGAGCATGTGCATCTAGTTCAAATTTGAATTATGCACATAAAATGCCTAGAAACCCCAGTTAATGTATAAAAATCTCCAAACGAACCCCGAAAAATTTCAAAATTTAACACAACACTCATGTTATTCTATGTTGACACTAGAAATTTTTTGAAAGCAATAAGAGGCAATGGATATCGTTTCGTCCCCAAAGGTGGCACGTTCACTACCGAAACCATCAGCCTTGTTCTGAGAAGCTTATACCCAAGCCTGCCCAAAATGGGACAATTTTTTACCAAGGCATGTTGATGACACTCCATGATAGCATGCCAAGTTTCATGAATTTCCAACGAGTTTTGGATTTAGTAGAATTTAAAAACAAAGTATCTCAATGTTTGCCAGCAATCAAAAGTGCCATGGTGTTTGAAATTCATTCCCATTTCTTGCATGGGATCTAAGCATGCACCCAAGGACACACATTTCATATGTCAACCCATTTTTATGCACTAAAGCATGTGCATGTAGTTCAAATTTGAATTATGCACGTAAAATACCTAGAAACCCCAGTTAATGTATAAAAATGTTCAAGCGAACCACAAAAAATCCCCAAAATTGACACACCACTCCTGTCGTTCTATGTTGACACTAGAAAAAATTTGAAAGCAAGAAGAGGCAACGGATAACGTTTCCCCCCAAAGGTGGCACGTTCCCTACCAAAACCATCAGGCTTGTTGTGAGAAGCTCTAGTTTATGAGAATCTTATACCCAAACCAGCCCCAAATGGGACAATTTTTTTACCACATCATGTTGATGCCGCTCCATGATAGCATGTCAAGTTTCATGAACTTCAGACGAGTTTTGTATTTACTAGAATTTAAAAACCATGTATCTCAATGTTTGCGGCCGAGCGACCGTGGCAAGGTGTTTGACATTCATTCCCATTTCTTGCATGGGACCTAAGCATGGAGCCAAGGACACACATTTCATATGTCAACCCATTTTTCTTAACTAGAGCATGTGCATGTAGTTCAAACTTGAATTATGCACATAAATGCATAGAAAACTCAGTTAATATATAAAAATGTCCAAATGAACCCCAAAAAAATCCTAAAATTAACACAACACTCATGTTGTTCTATGTTGACACTAGAAAAAAATTGAAATCAAGAAGAGGCAACGGATATTGTTTTGTCCAGAAAGGTGAAATGTTCCCTACCATAACCATGAGGCTTGTTGTGAGAAGCTCTGGTTTGTGAGAAGGCTATACCCCTACCTGCCCCTAATGGGATAATGTTTGCATGGGACTTAAGCATGCAACCAAGGACACACATCTCAATTTTGAACCCATTTATATGCACCGGAGCATGTGCATGTAGTTCAAAATTGAATTATGCACATAAATGCATAGAAAAACTCAGTTAATGTATAAAGATATCCAAACGAACCTTGGAAAAATCCTAAAATTAACACAATACTCATGTTGTTCTATGTTTACACCAGAAAAAATAATTAAAATCAAGAAGAGGCAACGGATATCGTTTCTTCCAGAAAGGTGAAACATTCCCTACCGTAACCATGAGGCTTGTTGTGAGAAGCTCTGGTTTGTGAGAAGCTTATACCTCAACCTGCCCCAAATGGAACAATATTTTTACCACGGCATGTCGATGTCGTCCCATGATGTCATGTCAAGTTTCATGAATTTCAAACAGGTTTTCAATTTACTAGAATTTTAAAACCATGTATCTCAATGTTAGCGGCCGAGCGACAGTGTCAAGGTGTTTGACATTCATTCTCATTTCTTGCAAAAGACCTAAGCTTGCAACCAAGGACACACATTTGATTTTGCAACCCATTTTTATGGACTCGAGCATGTGCATGTAGTTCAATTTTGAATTATGCACATAAATGCCTAGAAATCTCAGTTAACATGTAAAAATGTCCAAATGATCCCCCAAAAATCCAAAATTTAACATGATGCTCCTATTGTTCTATTTGACACCAGGGAAAAATTGAAAGCAAGAAGAGGCGACGAACATCGTTTTGTCCACAAATGTGACACGTTTCCTTAAGGGAACCATGAGTCTTCTTGTGAGAAGCTTTGGGTTGTGAGAAGCTTATACCATAAATTGCCCCAAATGGGACAATATTTTTTACCCCAGCATGTTGATGACATTCCATGATAGCATGCCAAGGTTCATAAATTTCATGTGTGTTTTGGATTTACTAGAATTACAAAAGCAAGTACCTCAACGTTTGCCGGAGAGCCACGATGTTGTGGTGTTCGAAATTCATCCCCATTTCTTGCATGGGACATAAGCATAAATCCATGGACACATATATGATTTTACAACCCATGTTGGTGCACCAGAGCATGTGCATGTAGTTTAATTTTGAATTGTACACCTGAAATGGCTAGAAAAACAATTTAATATATGAAATGTCCAAACGAACTCTGAATAATTCCAACTTTTTATGACACACGTATAGTTGCATGTTCACTGCTGATAAAAGTTGTAACAATTCAAACACCCTCCATTGCCGCTGTGACCCCGTTATGTAATTCAAATCAGGATGAAAAATCAAGTAGATCGCACACAGTTTATTATGACCAACCATATGAGATCTAGTAGAAAATATATTGGAGCACCGTCGGAGTATAGTATGCCATGGCTTACACGAGAAGGTGCATAGGCTATAGTCTACAGCTGGCGTGTCAAGCACACTAGCTTGCTCCCCAAATATCATTTCATTGTTCAATCATCACCGATGAAAGATGGGGATGTGGACCCGCGTCGTGAGGGCAACTTCGGTGGCCCACTACGTTGAGAGCGCGGCCGCAGCCGCCGTGCGCGTGCTAACAAGGTGCATGAGCGCGGCCACAATCTGCGACTGGGTGGCCAAGGCAGCCCAAACGACCGCTGTTGCTTCTAACGTGGCGGCAGCAACATCTGCCTCTGGGATAGCAACTGGCGAGAGTGGAACAAAATTTGTCTGTTCCGTAGCGGCAGCCTTAGCCGTGATGGAGGCTGCCCATGACCATGTCGAGGCCGCCCACGCCAAGCTCGTGGCGGTCACCGTACAAATCGAACGAAGCTTCTCCGACAACGGTCGGCAACCCATGTCCTAAGGGTTGGCAATCACCGAGAGCGTTTGAGGAGCCGTCCGTTCCCCCGCCGCTTACCTTGCCATGACGGAGCCCGTCCAAGCCTAGATTGCGGCCGCCCACGCCCAGCTTGTGGCGGCCTTTTCCAAATAGATGGCGAATGCGGATGGCGAGATGCTTCCCGAGTATGGTGCAATGGATGCCATGGAGCCCCTTCCCCAGGAGACCGTCGGGCGCCAGATGGACATGGAGGAGGCGGCGCAGATCGACGAGCACCAGCCATAGTAGTACTCTTTGTTTTGTTTAATGAAGAGCGATGGTCTTTAATTTGTTAGAGTAATGTTTAGTTGAGATATCTCTGTTTAATTGCTGAACTTGCTCGATTAAGAAGTGTGGGTGTGTTGTAGTCTCCTTTGTGTACCGAACTTATTGAATGACGTGGATGACCACTGTAACCAGGGAAATTTGAACCAAAATGTTTGACGTTCAAACTCATCACACACGGGTTAAGCTATCTGAATCGTTTGTGATGTTCACATATCGTACACAGTTCTAAAAAAGGGACCGTGTCTGATGACACTTTGCGCACCATGTCGAGGCCGCCCACGCCCAGCTCGTGGCGGTCACCACACAAATCGAACGAAGCTTCTCCGACAACGGTCGGCAACCCATGTCCTAAGGGTTAGCAATCGCCGAGAGCGTTTGAGTAGCCGTCCGTTCCTCCACCGCTTACCTTGCCATGCCGGAGCCCGTCCAAGCCTGGATTGTGGCCGCCCACGCCCAGCTCGTGGCGGCCTTTTCCAAATAGATGGCGAGATGCTTCCCGAGTATGGTGCGATGGATGCCATGGAGCCCCTTCCCCAGGAGACCGTCGGGCGTGAGCTGGACATGGAGGAGGCAGCGCAGATCGACGAGCACCAGCCATAGTAGTACTCTTTGTTTTGTTTAATTAAGAGCGTTGGTCTTTAATTTGTTAGAGTAATGTTTAGTCGAGATATCTCTGTTTAATTGCTGAACTTGCTCGATTAAGAAGTGTGGGTGTGTTGTAGTCTCCTTTGTGTACCGAAATTATGGAATGACGTGGATGACCACTGTAACTAGGGAAATTTGAACCCAAAATGTTTGACGTTCAAACTCATCACACACGGGTTAAGCTATCTGAATCGTTTGTGATGTTCACATATCGTACACAGTTCTAAAAAAGGGACCGTGTCTGATGACACTTTGTGCGCCAGTTTTTTCATTGCACCAACTCAAAAAAATTGGCTTCTGCAGAAATAACTACCTCCCCGCCCCCTCCCCTTACCAAAAGCCACATTTCCCCTATTTCCGCCTTCCTTTCCAAGTTGAAACCTTCACTCCTTTCTTGAAGCGCCGCCTCCTCGCCAGCGACCCTCCGTCATGCTGATCGGCCTCGTCTATCCAGGGAGCTAATCCACACCTGACCCCCATCCTCCTCCTCCCTCCACATTCCACATGACCCGATCGTCGGTGCGACATGTTCCACCCAAATCACTGACCCCTCCACCAAAAAAGCACCGCCCTAAGCCATGGTGCATATAGTATAGGTAGGAGCTCAAGGAGCATTTGGCAGCGGAGAAGCAAATCGCGGCCGCACGCGCGGATGAGTTACCGATGGCCGCCATTCGTGCCGACCCCCAGATCTTGGACGAGTACCTCGCCGTTGAGGCCACCATCGATGCCTCGCACGCCACGCCCTCTTCCATGTCCAAGGAGCCAATGTGGAGGGCACCCACGATGTGGAGGACTTGCCCTCTTTCATGTCCAAGGAGCCAATCATCATCGATATCTCCGACGATGAGGAGTAGCTTGTCTTATTAGCTCACTATAAGGACCCATGTTTAGTTTGCTAGCTATGCCGGTTAAGCATGCTCGGTTTACCCATTGCGTGTGTTGCTCCTGCCTTTCCTTAACAAATTCTAGTGAATTGTGCTATCTAATTTTACCATGCAATCTGTTGCTCTAGTGTATATGTTCTATATGTCGTCCCATGTGGTGGTCACTTATTAACTGTTTGGTTAACTAGTTGTCATCTTCAGTTAACTGTTTGGTTCAATTCTGCAAATGTGATGTTCAATTCTTCAGGCTGCAATTTTGTATTGTCTTCCATGTGAGAAATAAATTGAATTCATCTTTACAAAATACATGAGAAATGAATAAAATTGCTATATTACAAGTTGTCAAGCATGCTTGGTTTGGTTAACTGTCTAATCTTCTAGTATATTATACATTGTGCAATGTGGTGCTCAGTTAACGTTTGGTTCATTTGTTGTGGTGTTTAGTTAACTATTTGGTTCAATTCTGCAATGAAATGTTCAATTGTTGTGGGTGTGTTCTGTTATTGTATACCATGTGAGAAATAAATTGAATTTGGCTATACTAAATATATACATGAGAAACAAATACAATTGCTATATTTCCAAGTTGTTAAGCATGCTTGGTTTGGTTAACTGTGTGATCTTCTATTAGGAGTATGTTATATTGTGCAAGTCATGCTCAGTTAATGTTTGGTTCATTTGTTGTGGTGTTTAGTTAACTATTTGGTTCAATTCTGCAATGCGATGACTAACTACCTTATATCTGTTGTCGGGAAACAATGGGAATCACTGTTTACAATCGAGGTTAGCACATGCATGGTCCTTTGTATAATAGCACATTATTGTGCAATTGCATGAACCATTGAAATATTTATGTTTTTAACAATTTGGTATTGCACATGCAGGTCCTGCCGCCGGAGGTTTTGACCCACTGTTCGACCCTTTTTGCATATGGGGAAATGAGTTGTCCATGAATATCAGTCAAGTCTAGAAATTCAGAAAGATTGTTAAGATAAAGAAATTAGCGACAAAAAACAACAAGATCTTTGTCTGCATAATGAAGAAGACATTAGTTGACTACAAGATGGTACTAACTATTATACCTTTCCTTTTTAATTCATTTGCCCCATTTCCAATATAGAGAAGATATTTATGCACATCCTTGTTTTTCAGGCCTTTCCAAAGCAGTTCACTGATGATTATCTCTCAAACCACATGTATGGTCAGGAGGCGAGGAAGGTTTTCATATAACGCCCACAGTTCAATATTGAAGTGTTCCTGAAGGGGATGAAGGATGGATGGTCAATCATCCACATGCACTAGACTAAATTTGCAAAGACCTTCAACATCAATGAAGGCTCAATATTCGCCTTCTGCTTCAGGAGTTTTCCAGCTTAGATGCATCTGTCTATGTCCGTCTATGATGCTAATTTTGAAAGGTTCTAGATGTTGCATGTGAAACTTGGTGCCGGTGCAGTTGTGTAATGGGGTAGCTGAGTGCTGAAGCTATATGATGTTGTACTCTGATGTATTTCAATTATGAAATCCTGCTTCCTTAATATGGAAATGAAATATATTGTGTGCTTAATATGAAATGTCAATTAGATTAATAAATGAATTATTAATAATAGGGCAATTAACCTGCTAATTAGGTTTTCTATTGCAAACGATTATTGAGAAAACACCATGGGCGATGACCGCAGGCAACACACACAGTTTCTAGAAATAAACTGTGTTGGATCAATGAACAATCACACACGACATCCTTTTGAAAATTGTTTGCATTAGGCCACCTTGCGCAAAAGTTTTCCACACAAAAAATATGTGTGATGGACAGCCTTTGCCACACAGTTTCTTCTACACACCGTGTGTGATGCATTCAATAACGCAAACGATAAAATTATTAATATCGTGTGCAACGGAAAAGCTATCACAAACGATTTAATGGGGAGAATTGTGTGTGATGTATCTGCGAACGGAAATGTTTTCCATGAAGAGACTGTGCGGGATGTATATACGAACGGAGACGTACTTCTTGGATTAACTGTGTGGGATGTATATACTAACGGAAATGTATTCCTTAGATTGATTGTGTGGAATGTACATAAGAACAAAAATGTTTAGCGGAGACTGACTGTGTGGGATGTACTTACGACCAGAAACAATTTCGCATGTATAATTGTATTTTCAGCACTACTGTACGTATAGCCGTATTTGATCGCTCGCCGTCGCACACGACCTCATTTTGCCGAGCGTGTGTGCCAGGAGGGCATATCCCCGGCGGTTTATGGGTTGTGTGGGAAGGACCCCCCCTATCGCAGTCACTCACTAGACGACGGTTCAGAATGCCCTCGTAGAAAGGGGTTAAAAACAGTTTGTATAGCACCTTGCTTTACGAGTGAGAGGAAACATCCGGGGATGTTTTCCCGAAGTTTGGTATTTTTGGACAAAAAAATCGGAGAGGGACGGTTGCATGTTTGCTATGATAGGGATGTGCGGACGGCGTATTCGGATTCGTCACATTTTTTTTTGAACAACTTTCATATATAAAATATTTTAATCCGAGCTATGGTTTTTTTTTATTAATTTCCAAAGTTTTAATTCAGTTTATGAATTTATTTATATTCCAATTTTAATCAGTAAATACTTTGTCAAATAGTGTAATGCCAGCCATAGTGTGTGACAGGTGGGGTCAGGGTCAAAGTAATAGTCCAGTCATCAGTTTACTGCGTCAGCATTCACTCGTCAAACTGACTGGTGGGACCCAGGCGTCATAAAGACATAGTAAATTAATAGTTTAATTAATTTAACAGATTAGGTGGGGGCCACATGTCATGGACATATTAGTTTAATTAGCTTAGTTAATTAAGTTAACTAATTAATTAATTATTAATTATATACATTTTTTCTTTTCTTTTTATCTAGGGGTTGGGCCCCATGTGTGTGTGTGGCACACATGCCTTAATGGGGCGGGCGTGTAGCGGGCACAGCGAATGGGGCGGGCACTCGCCCGAACGGTCACAGGCGAGGCCGTGGCCACGGCGAGGTGCACCAGCCGGCGAGCGCGATCGCGTGTGGGGGAGGCGGACCGCACGGGGTCGCGGCAAGCATGGGGGAGAGCCGTGCGCGGGCACACACGCGTGTATGCGCTGTTGCAGGTGATGCGAGGACGGCGCGGCGAGTGGGCGAGGTCAGCGGGCAGTGCAAGCTGGGGCACGTGCCCTCGCCGGGGAGCGCCGACGGGACACGGGAGCAGTAGCTGCGGGGCTGGGGGATGGCGGAGCCGCGGCGGAGCAGAAGCAGCATTGCAGGGCAGCACGACGAAGCATGTGGGGCCGACAGTTGCGGTGATAGGTGCGAGAAGCGCGGTCGGGGATGACACTGTACGTCGAGCGGAGAGAGGAGGGAGCATGCTCATGGGGCCCTATAGAGGTGCTAAAGTGAGCTCGGGAGGCGCCAAAGCTCTGGGCATCGGTGGTCGACGATAGCGCGGTGAGCTTGCGGCGTTCGGTGACTGCGTCGGCGAGGTGAGGTAGAGGCCACGGGCGGGCGACGCGCAAGGAAGAAGGAGGGGCGGGGAGGAGGTCCGGTGATGGGGCAGGGCGGCGCCGGGGACGGGCACAGACGTCGAGGGCGCGGGTCGTTGCCCCGATCCAGCCGGGGGAGGGGAGAGGGGTGTGGGGGAGGGGAAGTGGGGTGGTAGCGGTTAGGGTTCGCTCGGGGTGCGGGGATAAGGGGGAGGTGGGCCGGCCTGTTTGGTTAGCCCAGGGGGGTGCGGTGGCCAGCTCGGCCAGCCAGTTGGCCGGGTCCCAGCGCAGTGGGGGTGTTTTTCTTCTATTTAAAACTTCACTATTGTTTTCTTTAAAATTGTAAAACTAAATGAGTTTTGTTAGAAAAGAGACTTGTCAAAAAAATCAAGCACATTAATTCTAGGAGTCACAAAAAGTTTGAGGCCAAAAGGAGTTGTCTAACCATTTTTAGAAATTGAAAAGGCCAATTTTAAAAATGGTTGGACCACTAAATAAATTTTCAGGGGCACTTTGGGGATCCAAAAGAGGTTAGTTCTAACATGAAAAATATCGAGGGATTATTGCCACACTTTGAACCTTTTAGTTTTTGTGTTTGACGAATTTGAATTTTTGACTTTAAATTGAATTTGAATTTGAACAGTGATTTGGATCAAGTGAGGATTAGCACCAGTAATGGGATGACATGGCACTTTTAACAGTGGTTTACCGTAGCTTAATTATCCAGGCATCACACCTAGACCTTTCCGGGGGGCCGGTGAGCGACATCGGCCAACAAGTAGCCGGCTCGCCTCAGCTCCTCGATATCGCTGTTGGTGACAATGGAGGCCTCCCACTTACCGTTGGCGTTGGATCCGGCCATGATCGAAGGTAGGGAGGAGCTGGGAAGGAAACCTTCCATGGAAAAGTAGAGCGGGCCGCTGGAGCTCTAGTGATTTGAAGGGCGACAGTGAGTGGTGGGGGAAGGCATAGGCTGGTAACTGTGGCTATCCCCTTTTTATGGGTGGCGGAGGAGCCGAGTTTTCCTCTTTTCACGTTGCGGACCTCTCCACTTCCCGGTAGGGTCGCGACGTTATGCGTGGGTGGGGTAATTGAAATCATATGTCACATCCCCTAAAAAATGGGGCACGATCTCTGCCTTGATGAAACGTGCCAATAGAGGGGCGGCCTCGAGCCGCATATTGAGAGCTTCCAGCCGTTCAGTGTTATGACCGGACGTGACCCTTCGTCAAAAGAGTTGTCAGACAAGGGAGTTGTTCACACTTGAGCACTTTGGCCTTCGAGGCTAAGTATGACAAATGCTCCGGGTTTCGTACACCACTCAACTCCAAACATGCACATGACAGGATGGAGAACTTGCCTCGCAAGCCGAAGACCATTGGATATGCGGATGCCGGACACAAGCCCTGACATTGGAGGCTAGTTCGGGGGGGAGTCCTAGATTAAGGGGTCCTCGGGCTGCCGGCCTATTTCTTATGGTCCGGATCGGTGGGCTATTGTGGAGCCAAGGTAGAGCGCGAACCTGTCACCAGATAGAAGATCTTCGGAGCTGTGGTGTGCCCTCCAAGTCAAGATTAGGCATGATATTTCCTTCATTATAATTGATCGCCTATAACCCTAACCCTACATGTGTCTATATAAACCAAAGGGTTTTAGTCTTTACGGCTAGAGCAACATCCAACTCCCCATCAATCTAGGGTTTAGCTTGCCTGATCTCGAGGTAGATCGACTCTGTAACCATATCATACACATCGCATACAATCAAGCAGAATGTAGGGTTTTACCTCTTAGAGAGGACCCGAACCTAGGTAAACACCGTGTTCTTTGTCCCTTGTTACCCATTGATCCTAGATCCATAGCTCAGGACGACCTACCCGAGATCCGCCGGTTTTGACACCGACAGTGGTAGACTTGGTAGTCAATCGGCTTTAGGTATGGGAGTGAGAATTTATGTGGAGCGAAAGATTCATCTCCTACCCTTGGTCGGAGTGAGCAGCAACAATGTCGATGGACGTCAACACCTTCATGAAGGCAGAAGGCATTGCCGCCATGTTGTGCTCCTATCCTCCCTTGAAGTTCTTGCCCAGGGGAAACCTCATATCTACCTTTGATCAGGTGATGATGGCGGTTTGCCTTGTTCTCCTCCTTAGAGGCCTCGCCTTTTGAGCCGACGCGGGCTCACAGGACCAGTGGTTATTTTCTTCTCCTTGTGATAGCAATGCAACTCATGAGGCGATAATAATATGATGGCGAGTGAAGCCATGTTCCTACTTTTCCTTCTGATGTCGATGGTTGCGTGTGTCAGTTTGGTGCACCTATGTTTTTCTCATTGTGATAGAAGTCGGGGATGTGTGTGGCGCTACCGCTGAAACAATGATGACTCGACAAGGGTGCTTTAACCATGTAACGCTCTTCGGTTGATGCAATGGGCTATGTTAGTGCGATACTCACAACTTTATCACAAAAACCTCATCAACAAAATCAAGGTTGCCTTGTGCTCCACTCTTTGATTGACTATTTGGTGATGCTTTACTGCTCGGTGTAACCTCTGCACGATTAGTAGGTTGGTTCTTGTGCAAGGTGAATGTGATAGAATGGCTTAGTAGGGATGATAGACTACTCATATCAGAAAAGAATTCTTTTTTCCGGGGGCCCATTCAGAAAGAACTCCAAAGTTAAGCGTGCTCGGCTTGGAGCAATTTCAGGATGGGTAACCGACTAGGAAATTGATCCCAGGGGCGCATGAGTGAGGACAAAGTGCACATGAAATACTAGTGTTGATCTATGAGGCCAGTGTAGATCCCGCCAGGAGTAACGGCCAGTAACTGGCGGGTACGTCCGGGGCATTACAGTGAAGTAGAAGACGTATAATCAAGCGTGATGGATGATGTTGACAAAACTTTGGGTCAGTGGCATTTATCCGGTTGTGTTGTTGTTTGTGATGAGATCAGGCCTTCTGTGGGTTTTCTGTGTTTGGCTTACATGTCCCGTGATGACCTTGTAGTTCGAGATCGAGTAAATATTATAGTAAACATAGACCACAACTGGACATCTTTTCATGTTCGTATCCCTTTTTCATAACTTCTGTATTGCATACTACATATGTGGCTTTTCACTGAGAATTGAAAATTTCCATCCCACCTAGCCACATTTCTATCATCCAAGCTATATCAAAGGCAAGATTCACTAGAATGCAATTCAAGTTGTCTCTTTCATCATGTACTTCTCCCTAGTTTCTATGTTTTCACATCGACATGTATACGTTTCGATGACTACAATCTACACTGAAGTGGAGGAGAAAATGAAAAGGGGCAAACCTAGTATGAATAGGGGTACATTTCATCTCTTCTTATTCTTTTTTATTTAAAAAGAAACACATCTCACTATTGGAGTAGAAAGTTACTTTCGTATGTTTCTGTACAATAATTGATCATTTACAACAGGTGTGGAAAACAACATAATGGACTTACACATCACTGGTAACTTGACTTGTATTGTAGTGTTTAGAACAGTAACTTGTACATCATATGTTGTATATATCTTTTTTGTTCTAGAAACTTACCAACATAAGTTTATGTGCCATAAACATATGTGTGATTTTTGAAGGAAATATGCCCTAGAGGCAATAATAAAGTTCTTATTTATATTACCTTATATCATGATAAATGTCTTTTATTCATGCTAGAATTGTATTAACCGGAAACTTGATACATGTGCGGATACATACACAAAACACAGTGTCCCTAGTAATCTTCTACTAGACTAGCTCATAGATCAAATATGGTTGAGTTTCCTAACCATAGAAACTAGGCAAGTTTCAGGGGCAAGAATTACTAGTATACATTTTCCTGTTCTACGCTACTTTGCTATATTTGCTAGTAGATTCTTAATTGGTCAGGGGAACAGTGGGAACCTTAGTGCCCCTTGCTACTTCTCGAGCTTGCGTAGTATTCCCTCGAAGAGGAAAGGGAGATGCAGCACGGTAGCGTAAGTAATTCCCTTAGTTTTTGAGAACCAAGGTATCAATCCAGTAGGAGACCAGGCGCGAGTCCCTCGCACCTGCACAAACAAATAAGAACTTCGCAGCCAACGCGATAAGGGGTTGTCAATCCCTTTACGGTCACTTACGAAAGTGAGATCTGATAGAGATGATAGTTTATATTTTTGGTATTTTTGTTTATAAGAACAGAAAGTAAAAGCGGAAAAGGTAAAGCAGATGTAGATTGATATGTTGAGAATAGACCCGGGGGGCCATAGTGTTATCTAGTGGCTTCTCTCATGATAGCGATATTCTATGGCGAGTAAACAAATTACTGTCGAGCAATTGATAGAAAATCGAATAATTATGAGACTATCTAGGCATGATCATTGTATATAGGCATCAAGTCCGAGACAAGTCGATCAACTCCTGCCTGCATCTACTACTATTACTCCACACATCAACCGCTATCCAGCATGCATCTAGTGTATTGAGTTCATAAGAACAGAGTAACGCCTTAAGCAAGATGACATGATGTAGAGGGATAAACTCAAGCAATATGATATAAACCCCATCTTTTTATCCTCGATGGCAACCATACAATACGTGCCTTGCTGCCCCTACTGTCACTGGGAAAGGACACCGCAAGATTGAACCCAAAGCCAAGCACTTCTCCCATTGCAAGAACTATAGATCTAGTAGGCCAAACCAAACCAATCATTCGAAGAGACTTGCAAGGATATTATGAGCACACATAAAGAGTTCAGAAAAGAACCAAATATTTCTCATAGATAATCTTAATCTTAAACCCACAATTCATCGGATCTCGACAAACACACCGCAAAAAGAGATTACATCGAATAGATCTCCTCGAAGACCGAGGAGAACTTTGTATTGAGATCCAGAGAGAGAGAAGAAGCCATCTAGATACTAGCTATGGACCCGAAGGTCTGTGGTAAACTACTGACAACTCATGGTGAGGGCGATGATGATGATGTAGAAGCACTCCGTGATGGATCCCCCCTCCGGCGGAGCTCCGGAACAGGCTCCAAGATGGGATCTCACGGGAAAAGAAGGTTACGGCGGTGGAATTAGGGTTTTCTCTCTGTTGTTGATGGTTTCGGGGTACGTAGGCTTATATAGGAGGAAGGAGGGCACCGGGGGACTCACGAGGGGCCCACGTGGCAGGGGCGTGCCCTGGGAAGGGGGGCGCCCCCCACCCTCGTGGGCACCTCGTGGCTCCCCTAACGTGGTTCTCAAGTCTCCCGTGCGTGATTTTCTCCAAAAATTTATCTCCTGAAGATTTCATTCCATTTGGACTCCGTTTGATATTCCTTTTCTGCAAAACCCTGAAACAGGCAAAAAGACAGCAATCTGGACTGGGCCTTTGGGTTAGTAGGTTAGTCCCAAAAATGATATAAAATTGTATGACAAAGCCCATTAAACATCCAAGATATCATAAATAATAGCATGGAACAATAAAAAATTATAGATACGTTGGAGACGTATCAAGCATCCCCAAGCTTAATTCATGCTCGTCCTCGAGTAGATAAATGATAAAGACAGAATTTTTGATGTGGAATGCTAACCAACATAGTTTCTCAATGTAATTCTCTTAATTGTGGCACGAATGTTCAGATCTGAAAGATTCAAGATAAAAGTCTATATTGACATAAGAAATAATAATACTTCAAGCATACTAACAAAGCAATCATGTCTTCTCAAAATACTATGGCTAAAAAAAGTTATCCCTACAAAATCATATAGTCTGGCTATGCCCCCTCTTCATCACACAAAATATTATTATCATGCACAACCCCGATTTCAACCAAGCACTTGTTTTCATACTCTATTTTTTCAAACCTTTCAACTTTCACGCAATACATGAGCGTGAGCCATGGACCTGGCACTATGTAGAATAGAGAGGTGGTTGTGGAGAAGACAAAAAGGAGGGAGATAGTCTCACATCAACTAGGCGTATCAACAGGCTATGGAGATGCCCATCAATAGATATCAATGTGAGTGAGTAGGGATTTCCATGCAACGGATGCACTATAGCTAAATATGAATGAAAGCTCAACAAAATAAACTAGTGGGTGTGCATCCAACTTGCTTGCTCACGAAGACCTAGGGCATTTGAGGAAGCCCATCTTTGGAATATACAAGCCAAGTTCTATAATGAAAATTCCTACTAGTATATGAAAGTGACTAAACATGAGACTCTCTATCATGAAGAACATGGTGCTACTTTGAAGCACAAGTGTGGAAAAATATAGTAGCAATTATCCCTTCTCTCTTTTCTCTCTTTTTTTTCTTTTTTTGGAGGGGCTTTCTCTTTTTTTTTATTAGCCCCTCTCTAAATTTTTTTGGGCCATCTCTTTTTTTTATTGCCCTTTCCTCACATGGAACAATGCTCTAATAATGATGATCATCACACTTTTATTGATTTACAACTCGATACTAGAACAAGTATGACTCTACATGAATGCCTCCGACGGTGTACCGGGATGTGTAATGAATCAGGAGTGACATGTATGAAAAATTATGCATGGTGGCGTTGCCACAAATACGATGTCAACTACATGATCATGCATGGCAATATGACAATATGATGCGTGTCATATGAACAGAACGGTGGAAAGTTGCATGGCAATATATCTCGGAATGGCTATGGAAATGCCATGATAGCTAGGTATGGTGGCTGTTTTGAGGAAGGATATATAGTGGGTGTATGGCACCGGCGAAAGTTGCGCGGTACAAGAGAGGCTAGCAATGGTGGAAGGGTGAGAGTGTGTAATATCCATGGAGTCAACATTAGTCATAAGAACTCATATAGTTATTGCATAAATTTACGAGTCATCAGAACAAAGCAATCAACGCATGCTCCTAGGGGGGAGGTTGGTAGGAGTTAACCATCGCACGCCCCCGACCTCCACACAAAGGTTGGCACTTTACAAATAACTCATGCTCTAACTTCGTCACATAGCGGTTCACCATACGTGCATGCTACGGGAATCACTAACTTTAACACAAGTATTTCTCAATTTCATAATAACTCCACTAGCATGACTCTAATATCACTATCCTCATATCTCAAAACAATTATCAAGCATCCAACATCTCATCATATTCAATGCACTTGGTGTGAAAGTTTTTACTACATTGATATTGGATGTCTATCATGTGAAGACTAGTTTTTTTAGCCTAAACACATTACCATGATGTTTTAATAGACTCTCAAATGGATATAAGTGAAGCATGAGAGTTCAACAATTTCTTCAAAATAATATCACCACCGTGCTCTAAAAGATATAAGTGAAGCACTAGAGCAAAAACTATTCAACTCAAAAGATATAAGTGAAGCACATAGAGTACTCTAACAATTCCTAGGCCATATTTAACTCTCTCAAATAGGTGTGTCCAGCAAGGATAATTGTGGAAAACTAACAAGCAAAGACTCAAATTATACAAGACGCTCCAAGCAAAACACATATCATGTGGTGAATAAAAATATAGCTCCGAGTATAGTTACCGATGGATGAAGACGAAAGAGGGGATGCCTTCCCGGGGCATCCCCAAGCTTAGGCTTTTTATTGTCCTTGAATTTTACTTGGGGTGCCATGGGCATCCCCAACCTTAGGCCCTTGCTACTCTTTGTTCCATATGCCATCAAAGCAATACTCAAAACTTGAAAACTTCACAACACAAAACTTAGACAAAAATTCTCGTGAGCTCCGTTAGTATAAGAAAACAATTCACTACTCAAAGGTACTGCAATGAATTCATTCTTTGTTTATATTGGTGTTAAAACTACTGTATTCCAACTTCTCTATGGTTCATATCTCCCAATATTAGTCATAGATGCATTGAAATAAGCAAACAACACACGAAAAAACAGAATCTGTCAAAAACAGAACAGTCTGTAGTAATCTGCAGGTTTCGCATACTTCCGTAACTCCAAAAAATTCAAAATAAATTGGTAAACGTGAGTAATTTGTCTATTAATCATATGCAAAAAGAATCAACTAAATAGCACGCTCCAGTAAAATCAGATGACCATTCTAGCGAGCGCTAATGATTCTGTTTTTCACAGCAAGATCACATAAACTTCACGCAAGTCTTCCCAAAGGTTCTACTTGGCACAAACACTAAACAAAACATGAAACAACATCTAAACAGAAGCTAGATTCAATATTTATTCCCTAACAGCAGCAAAAACAAAAAATATAAAGTTGAGTTGCCTCCCAACAAGCGCTATCGTTGTACGCCCCTAGCTAGGCACGATACAAAATAGATCTAGGTATTGCCATCTTTGGAAGGCAATCCATAAGTGGCTCTCATAATAGATTCATATGGCAATTTGATTTTCTTTCTAGGAAAGTGTTCCATGCCTTTCCTTAATGGAAATGGAATCTAATATTTCCTTCCTTCATATCAATAATTGCACCAATCGTTCTAAGGAAAGGTCTACCAAGAATAATAGGACATGAAGGATTGCAATATATATCAAGAACAATGAAATCTACGGGCACATAATTCCTATTGGCAACAATAAGAACATCATTAATTCTTCCCATAGGTTTCTTAATACTGGAATCCGCAAGATGCAAATTTAAAGAACAATCATCAAGCTCATGGAACCCTAGCAAATCACACAAAGTTTTTGGATAGTGGAGACACTTGCACCCAAATCACACAAAGCATAGCATTCATGATCTTTTATTTTTATTTTAATAGTAGGTTCCCAGTCATCATAAAGCTTTCTAGGGATAGAAACTTCTAACTCAAGTTTTTCTTCATAAGATTGCATCAAAGCATCAACTATGTGTTTGGTGAAAGCTTTATTTTGACTGTAAGCATGCGGAGAATTTAGTACGGATTGCAACAAGGAAATACAATCAATCAAAGAGCAATTATCATAATTGAATCCCTTGAAATCCAAAGTAGTGGGTTCATCACTATGCAAAGTTTTAATCTCTTCACTCCCACTTTTAACAATTTTAGCATCAAGATCTAAAAACTCCGAATCATTGGGACACCTTAAAGCAGAATCATCTCCAATCCTATCTTCATCAAGATTTATACTAGAAAACAAGGATCTAATAGGAGACACATCAATAACTTTCAGTTATTCATCTTTACTTTCATGATAACTAGAAGAACACGCTTTAATATAATTCTCTCTTTTAGCACGCATCCTAGCAGTTCTTTCTTTGCATTCATCAATAGAAATTCTCATGGCTTTGAGAGACTCATTGATAGCATGCTTAGGTGGGATAGATCTAAGTTTCAAAGAATCAACATCCAGAGTAATTCTATCCACACTTCTAGCCAATTCATCAATCTTAAGCAATTTTTCTTCAAGCATAGCATTGAAATTCTTTTGCGAGATCATAAACTCCTTAACACTAGTTTCAAATTCAGAGGGCATCTTTCCATAAGAGTTGTTGTAGGAATTACCATAATTATTAGAGGAATTACTAGGAAAAGGCCTAGGATTAAAATTCCCTCTATAAGCATTGTTACCAAAATTATTCCTACCAACAAAATTCACGTCCAAAGATTCATTGCTATTTTCAATCAAAGTGGACAAAGCCATATCATTAAGATCAGAGGAAGCACTCTTAGAAGCAAATAATTTCATAAGTTCATCCATCTTTCCACTCAAAACACTAATTTCTTCAATAGCATGCACTTTTTTACTAGTAGATCTTTTGGTGTGCCATTGAGAATAATTAACCATAATATTATCTAGGAGTTTGGTAGCTTCTCCTAAGGTAGTTTCCATGAAAGTGCCTCCCGCGGCCGAGTCTAAAAGATTTCTAGAAGCAAAATTCAAGCCAGCATAAAAGTTCTGAATAATCATCCATAGATTCAAACCATGTGTAGGGAAATTACGTATCATTAATTTCATTCTCTCCCAAGCTTGTGCAATATGCTCATGATCTAGTTGCTTAAAGTTCATAATATCGTTTCTAAGAGAGATGATCTTAGCAGGAGGGAAATACTTAGAGATAAAAGCATCTTTGCACTTATTCCATGAATCAATACTATTTCTAGGCAAAGAGGAAAACCAAGTTTTAGCACGATCTCTAAGTGAAAACAGAAATAACTTCAATTTAACAATATCATTATCCGTATCCCTTTTCTTTTGCATATCACACAAATCAACAAAGTTGTTCGGATGGGTAGCGGCATCTTCACTAGTAAGGCCGGAGAATTGATCTTTCATAACAAGATTCAACAAAGCAGCATTTATCTCACAAGATTCAGCATCGGTAATAGGAGCAATCGGAGTGCTAATAAAATAATTATTGTTGGTATTGGTGAAGTCACACAATTTGGTATTTTTCTGAGCCATAGTGACAAGCAAGCAATCCAACACACACAAGCAAACAAGAAGCAAGCGAACGATAAACACACGGCGTAAGAAGGGCAAATTAAACGGCAAGGGTGAAGTGGGGGAGAGGAAAACGAGAGGCAAAAAATGTAATGCGGAGGATTTGGGTTTGTGATAGGTACTTGGTATATGACTTTTGCATAAGCCTCCCCGGCAACGGCGCCAGAAATTCTTCTTGCTACTTATCGAGCTTGTGTTGTATTCCCTCGAAGAGGAGAGGGAGATGCAGCACAGTAGCGTAAGTATTTCACACAGTTTTTGAGAACCAAGGTATCAATCCAATAGGAGACCACGTGCGAGTCCCTCGCACCTGCACAAACAAATAAGAACTTCGCAGCCAACGCGATAAGGGGTTGTCAATCCCTTTACGGTCACTTACGAAAGTGAGATCTGATAGAGATGATAGTTTATATTTTTGGTATTTTTGTTTATAAGAACAGAAAGTAAAAGAGGAAAAAGTAAAGTAGATGTAGATTGATATGTTGAGAATATACCTGGGGGCCATAGTGTTATCTAGTGGCTTCTCTCATGATAGCGATATTCTACGGCGGGTAAACAAATTACTTCGAGCAATTGATAGAAAAGCGAATAATTATGAGACTATCTAGGCATGATCATTGTATATAGGCATCACGTCCGAGACTAGTAGACCGACTCCTGCCTGCATCTACTACTATTACTCCACACATCGACCGCTATCCAGCATGCATCTAGTGTATTGAGTTCATAAGAACAGAGGAACGCCTTAAGCAAGATCACATGATGTAGAGGGATAAACTCAAGCAATATGATATAAACACCATCTTTTTATCCTCGATGTCAACAATACAATACGTGCCTTGCTGCCCCTACTATCACTGGGAAAGGACACCGCGAGATTGAACCCAAAGCCAAGCACTTCTCCCATTGCAAGAACTATAGATCTAGTAGGCCAAACCAAACCAATAATTCGAAGAGACTTGCAAGGATATTATGAGCACACATAAAGAGTTCAGAAAAGAACCAAATATTTCTCATAGATAATCTTGATCATAAACCCACAATTCATCGAATCTCGACAAACACACCACAAAAAGAGATTACATCGAATAGATCTCATCGAAGACCGAGGAGAACTTTGTATTGAGATCCAGAGAGAGAGAGAGAAGAAGCCATCTAGATACTAGCTATGGACCCGAAGGTCTGTGGTAAACTACTCACAACTCATGGTGAGGGCGATGATGATGATGTAAAAGCACTCCGTGATGGATCCCCCCTCCGACGGAGCTCCAGAACAGGCTCCAAGATGGGATCTCACGGGAACAGAAGGTTACGGTGGTGGAATTAGGGTTTTCTCTCTCTTGCTGATGGTTTCGGGGTACGTAGGCTTATATAGGAGGAAGGAGGGCACCGGGGGACTCACAAGGGGCCCACGAGGCAGGGGGCGCGCCCCCCACCCTCGTGGGCACCTCGTGGCTCCCCTGACATGGTTCTCAAGTCTCCCGTGCGTGATTTTCTCCAAAAATATCTCTCTCGAAGGTTTATTCCGTTTGGACTCCCTTTGATATTCCTTTTCTGCAAAACCCTGAAACAGGCAAAAAACAGCAATCTGGACTGGGCCTTTGGGTTAGTAGGTTAGTCCCAAAAATAATATAAAATTGTATGACAAAGCCCATTAAACATCCAAGATATCATAAATAATAGCATGGAACAATCAAAAATTATAGATATGTTGGAGACGTATCACCCCTGATATTGTCATTTTGTGCCATGCTTTGTTTCAAGACACAACCTTTAGGTTGCGTGTCTTAGTTGCTAAATGATTAAGTTTGAACCGCACAAAAGGTCCCATCTTTGGAGTCATCTTCGCTTCACGCCTTGCTGAACACTTTAGAATACCTATTAGGCATGATGAGAAGGAAGAAAAGTTGCTGGCACCTGCTTATCTAGATTATAAGAGTATGATAGCACTTGATTTTATTGTTAAAGACAAGGAGAAGTTGCTTAAGTATAAATTGAGGTTTGATGAAAAATATTGTGAGATTATTACCTTGCCTGCACCATCTCTGTTTGATCTATTTTCAGGTACGTACCTCGTTTTGCCAGATGCCATCTATAAGTACAGAAGCCAGGAACAAGCTTCCGAGCCGGAGCCACCACTTGACCCTTACCGGCAGTCGGTTTATCGGTGGGATCCGGATGAGATTGCCGACCAGTGGCACCCAGAGGACGCCCCTCAGTACCCCGAAGAAAGTAGCTTCGATCCGTGGCCATAGACCAACTTAGGCCAAAAGCCTAAGCTTGGGGGAGTACGTGTTTCTCACCAACATTACATTCATGTTCACACACTTATTCCAGTAGTCGGTGCTCACACTCTTTCATTGTACTATCCATGCTAGTTTCAATTCTTTTCTTAGTCTTTTCTTGTGTGTTAGAAAAACCTTAAGAAAAACAAAAAAATTGTTGTAGCTTTTAGCTAGTTTACTTTTCATGCCTGTAGTAGTAATAATTAAAAGAAAACCCAAAAAAGATTTCTCGTTCTTCTTTTGCTTGTTGGGAGTTTTCATGTGTAAATAGTTTCTTTTCTTTCTTTGGGGGTCAAGAGGAGAAGACCATGATGAAAATGTTTAGTGGCTCATATATACTTTATTGTTGATTTAACCTTGAGCCATATTACTTTGTCTTCTCTCTTGTATTAAATGCTTGCAGATTCCAGCTTAGTCCAATGCACGTGCACTATTATTATTATCCACACCGTTCGGTCGTGCGAGTGAAAGGCAATAATGATGATATATGATGAATTGATTGAGATGAGAAAAGCTGGTATGAACTCGACCTCTCTTATTTTTGTAAATATGACAGTTCATCGTTCATGATTCAGCTTGTTATGAATGAAACATGCTTGCAATGACAATTAGAGATCATAGCTGCTCATGCCATGCTTAATTAGCTAAGAGTTTATAATGGTCTATCTTCTGTGCCAACATGATATTAAAATGGTTGTGATGTGGTATGATAGGGTGGTATCCTCCTTTGAATGATTCAAGTTGTCTGACTTTGCACATGTTCACGCATGTAGTTGAAACAAAATCAACATAGCCTCCACGATATTTATGTTCATGGTGATTTATATCCTACTCATGCTTGCACTGATTGTTGATTAATTCTAATGCATGTTCATGATTGTTGTCGCTCTCTAGCTGGTCGCTTCCTAGTCTCTTTCTAGCCTTCACCTGTACAAAGCGGGAATACTCCTTGTGCATCCACTTCCATAAACCCCAAAGTTATTCCACATGAGTCCACCATACCTTCCTATATGCGGTAACTACCTGCCGTTCCAAGTAAATTTGTATGTGCCAAACTCTAAACCTTTAAATGAAATTCTGTTTTATATGCTCGAACAGCTCATGTATCAACTAGGGTTGTCTATATCTTCCATGCTAGGTGGGTTATTCTCATGATGAGTGGACTCCACTCATCATTAATGAGAAAATGGCTGGTAACCGGGATGCCCAGTCCCATGCTCAAATCATAATAATTAAACAAAACTCCCCCGGGGTTGTTGCTGGTTTGGACGGTACCCGTTGTTTCGGGCTAGCCGTGGAGTGTGCTTGTTGGTGGTTGGGGGAGTATAAACTTTACCATTCTGTTTGGGAACCGCCTATAATGTGTGTAGCATGGAAGATATCGATATTCTTGGTTGTTATGTTGACAATGAGAGTATATCGCTCAAAATATTATTCATCTCTATTTAAAAATCGAACTCTGGCACCTCTACAAATCCCTGCTTCCCTCTGTGAATGGCCTATCTATTTACTTTTATGTTGAGTCATCATCCTCTTATTAAAGAGCACCAGTTGGAGAGCACCGCTGTCATTTGCATGTATTGCTATTAATTTGCGTTGGGTATGATTGTGACTAGATCTCTTTTACCATGAATTACAATGTCTAGTCAGTCCTTGATCTTTAAAGGTGCTCCGCATTTATGTTTTGCGGTCTCAGAAAGGGCTAGCGAGATACCATCTTGTTATATCATATTATGATTGTTTTGAGGAAGTGTTGTCATCCGAGGTTTATTATTATTGCTCTCTAGGTGATTATGCCATTGATATGAGTAGACATGAGACCTGAAAGTTATTGTGAATATGGTTAGTTCATGATCTTTGCTGAAAACTTGAATGCTGGCTTTACATATTTACAACAACAAGAGCAAACAGAGTTTGTCAAAGTTTTTCTTTTTCACTTTCAGTTTATCAACTGGATTGTTTGAGGACAAGCAAAGGTTTAAGCTTGGGGGAGTTGATACGTCTCCAACGTATCTACTTTTCCAAACAATTTTGCCCTTGTTTTGGACTCTAACTTGCATGATTTGAATGGAACTAACCCGGACTAACGATGTTTTCAGCAGAACTGCCATGGTGTTATTTTTGTGCAGAAATAAAAGTTCTCGGAATGACCTGAAATTCAACGGAGAATTATTTTGGAATATATAAAAAATATCTGCGGAAAGAACCAAGCCAGGGGGCGCACACCCTGTCTCATGGCCCCCCTGGGCGCGCCCCCGGCCTCATGGGCCCCCTGTTGCTCCACCGACGTATCCCCCGACTCCATATATTCACTTTCGTGGAGAAAAAAATCAGAGAGGAAGAATTATCATGTTTTACGATACGGAGCCGCCGCCAAGCCCTAATATCTCTCGGGAGGGCTGATCTGGAGTCCGTTCGGGGCTCCGGAGAGGGGAGGTCGTCATCATCAACCTTCCTCCATCACCAATTCCATGATGCTCATTGCCGTGCGTGACATCGTAGGCTTGCTGGACGGCGATGGGTTGGATGATATTTACCATGTAATCGAGTTAGTTTTGTTAGGGTTCGATCCCTAGTATCCACTATGTTCTAAGATTGATGTTGCTATGACTTTGTTATGCTTAATGCTTGTCACTAGGGCCCGAGTGCCATGATTTCAGATCTGAACCTATTATGTTTTCATGAATATATGTGTGTTCTTGATCCTATCTTGCAAGTCAATAGTCACCTACTATGTGTTATGATCCGCAACCCCGAAGTGACAATAGTCGGGACCACTCCCGGTGATGACCGTAGTTTGAGGAGTTCATGTATTCACTATGTGTTAATGCTTTGGTCTGGTACTCTATTAAAAGGAGGCCTTAATATCCCTTAGTTTCCACTAGGACCCCGCTGCCACGGGAGGGTAGGACAAAAGACGTCATGCAATTCTTTTCCATAAGCATGTATGACTATATTCGGAATACATGCCTACATTACATTGATGAACTGGAGCTAGTTCTGTGTCACCCTAGGTTATAACTATTACATGAGGAATCACATCCGACATAATTCTCCATCACCGATCCAATGCCTACGAGATTTTCACATATTGCTTGTTGCTTATTTACTTCTCCGTTGCTACTATAACAATCACTACAAATAACACTATCGCTACTTTTGCTACCTTTACCGTTACTTCCATATTACCTTGCTACTAAATTACCTTCCTGCAGATACTAAGTTTCCAGGTGTGGTTGAATTGACAACTCAGCTGCTAATACTTAAGAGTATTCTTTGGCTCCCCTTGTGTCGAATCAATAAATTTGGGTTGAATACTTTACCCTCGAAAACCGTTGTGATCCCCTACACTTGTGGGTTATCATAGAGCTTATCACACCCGATCATCACGTGGTGTCTCGGCACGACGAACTGTACCAATGGTGCATACTCACGAAGAACACTTATACCTTGAAATTTGGTAAGGGGTCATCTTATAATGGTACCGCCGTACTAAGCAAAATAAGAAGCATAATAAGATAAACATCACATGCAATCAAAATATGTGACATGATATGGCCATCATCATCTTGTGCTTTTGATCTCCATCTCCAAAGCATCGTCATGATCTCCATCGTCACCGGCATGACACCATGATCTTCATCGTAGCATCGTGGTCGTCTCGCCAACTATTCCTACTACTACTATCGCTAACGCATAGTGATAAAGTGGAGCAATTACATGGCCTTCGCAATTCATACAATAATAAAGACACAACCATAAGGCTCCTGCCGGTTGCCGATAATTTACAAAACATGATCATCTCATACAATAACGTATAACTCATCACGTATTGACCATATCACATCACAACATGCCCTACAAAAACAAGTTAGACGCCCTCTACTTTGTTGTTGCAAGTTTTACGTGGCTGCTACGGGTTTAGCAAGAACCATTCTTACCTACGCATTAAAACCACAACGATTTTTCGTCAAGTGTGTTGTTTTAACCTTCACAAGGACTGGGCGTAGTCACACTTGATTCAACTAAAGTGAGAGAGATAGACACCTGCCGGTCAGCATTAAGCAACGGGTGCTCGTAACGGTGAAACCAGTCTCGCGTAAGCATACGTGTAATGTCGGTCTAGGCCGCTTCATCTCACAATACCGCCGAATCAAAGTATGATATGCTGGTAAGCAGTATGACTATTATCGCCCACAACTCATTGTGTTCTACTGGTGCAAATCATCTACGCATAGACCTGGCTCATGATGCCACTGTTGGGGAACGCAGTATTTCAAAAAAAATCCTACGATCACGCAAGATCTATCTAGGAGATGCATAGCAAGGAGAGGGGGAGTGTATCTTCATACCCTTGAAGATCGCAAAGCGGGAGCGTTTATCAACACGGTTGATGTAGTCGTACACCTTCACGATCCGTCCCGATCAAGTACCGAATGTATGGCACCTCCGCGTTCAGCACACGTTCAGCTCGATGACGTCCTCGCCTTCTTGATCCAGCTAGACGGGCGAAGTAGTAGATGACTGCCGGCAACACGACGGCGTGGTGACGGTTGGTGGTGAAGAACAATCTCCGCAGGGCTTCGCCAAGCACTACAAAACTAGATGGAGGATAAACTAGAGGGTCGGGGTTGCCGGCACACGGCTTGATGTATCTTGACGTGTCTTGGGTGCTAGCCCTACCCCTTTATTTATATGTTGAGCCTTGGGGTCGAAACTTGGAGTAAAAGCCTCCACAAAGTTCGGTTTCACCCAGACGGCAATAGTCCTTCTCGGACTCCAGGCCAGACGCCAGGGTTCCCGGCGTCTGGACCCAGACACCAGGGACCCTGGTGTCTGGCTCCTAGACTCCGCAAAACTTCCTTTTGCTCTTTCCAGAAACCTTGTAGGCTTTCCCCTTTGGCCCAAATAAAGTGTCCTCATACCCAAACATTTCGGGAAACATCCGGAACCCCTTCCGGTGAATTCCGGAACCCTTTCCGGAGGCCAAACACTATTATCCCATATATTAATCTTTATCTCTGGACCATTCCAGAGTTCCTCGTCATGTCCGTGATCACATCCATGACTCCGAATAACATTCGGTCACCAACATACATAACTCATTCAATACTATATCGTCAATGAACGTTAAGCGTGCGGACCCTATGGGTTCGAGAACTATGTAGACATGACCGAGACATCTCTCCAGTCGGTAACCAATAGCGGAACCTGGATGCCCATATTGGCTCCTACATATTCTACGAAGATCTTTATCGGTCGAACCGCATAACAACATACGTTGTTTCCTTTGTCATCGGTATGTTACTTGCCCGAGATTCGATCGTCGGTATCATTATACCTAGTTCAATCTCATTACCGGCAAGTCTCTTTACTTGTTCTGTAATACATCATCTCGTGACTAACTGATTAGTCATTTGCTTGCAAGGCTTATTATGATGTGTATTACCGAGAAGGCCCAGAGATACCTCTCCGACACTCGGAGTGACAAATCCTAATCTTGATCTATGCCAACACCACAAACACTTTCGGAAACACCTGTAGAGCATCTTTATAATCACCCAGATAAGTTGTGACGTTTGATCGAACACAAGGTGTTCCTCCGGTATTCGGGAGTTGCATAATCTCATAGTCAGAGTAACATGTATAAGTCATGACGAAAGCAATAGCAATAAAACTAAACGCTCATTGTGCTAAGCCAACGGATGGGTCTTGTCCATCCCATCATTCTCCTAACGATGTGATCCCGTTGATCAAATGACAACACATGTCTATGGTTAGTAAACACAACCATCTTTGATTAACGCGCTAGTCTAGTAGAGGCTTATTAGGGACATGATGTTTTGTCTATGTATTCACACATGTATCAAGTTTCCGGTTAATACAATTCTAGCACGAATAATAAATATTTATCATGATATAAGGAAATATAAAATAACAACTTTATTATTGCCTCTAGGGCATATTTCCTTCAGTCTCCCACTTGCACTAGAGTCAATATTCTAGTTCACATTGCTATGTGATTTAACATCGATAGTTTACATCGTCATGTGATTAACACCCGTAGTTCACATCGCCATGTGACCAACATCCAAAGGGTTTACTAGAGTCAATAATCTAGTTCACATCGCCATGTGATTAACACCCAAAAAGTACTAAGGTGTGATCATGCTTTGCATTGTGAGAGAAGTTTAGTCAATGGGTCTGTCACATTCAGATATGTATGTATTTCGCAAAATTCTATGTCTACAATGTTGTGCATGGAGCTACTCTAGCTAATTTCTCCCACTTTCAATACGCATCCAGATTGATACTTAGAGTCATCTGGATTAGTATTAAAGCTTGCATCGGCGTAACCCTTTACGACGACCTCTTTATCAGCTCCATAATCGAGAAACATTTCCTTAGTCCTCCAGTTACTAAGGATAATTTTGACCGTTGTCTAGTGATCTACTCCTGGATCACTATTGTACCTCCTTGCCAAACTCATGTCTAGGTACACAAAAGGTTTGGTACACAGCATGGCATACTTTATAGAACCTATGGCTGAGGCATAGGGAATGACTTTCATTCTCTCCATATTTTTCTTCCATGGTCGGGCTTTGAGTCTTACTCAACTTCATACCTTACAACTCAGGAAAAAACTCCTTCTTTGAATGATTCATTTTGAACTCCTTCAAAATATTATCAATGTATGTACTCATCGAAAGTCTTATCAAGCGTCTTGATCCATCTCTATAGATCGTGCCCAATATGTAAGCAGCTTCACCGAGGTCTTTTATTGAAAAACTCCTTTTAAACAATCCTTTATGCTTACAGAAAATTCTACATCATTTCCGATCATCAATATGTCATTCACATATACTTATCAGAAATGTTGTAGTGCTCCCACCCACTTTCTTGCAAATACAGGCTTCTCCAAAAGTCTGTATAAAACCATATGATTTGATCACCTTATCAAAGCGTATATTCCAACTCTGAGACGCTTGCACCAGTCCATACATGGATCGCTGGAGCTTGCATACTTTGTTAGCACCTTTAGGATTAACAAAACCTTCTGGTTGCATCATATACAACTCTTCTTTGAGATCTCCATTAAAGAATGCAGTTTTGACATCCATTTGCCAAATTTCGTAATCATAAAATGCGGCAATTGCTAACATGATTCAGACAGACTTAAGCATCCCTATGGGTGAGAAAGTCTCATCGTAGTCAACTCCTTGAACTTGCCGAAAACCTTTCGCAACAAGTCGAGCTTTGTAGACAGTAACAAGATATTGATAACTGATAGTCATGAAGAAAATGAGAAGGGTGCATTTCTCAAAATATCATTTACGTCTGTTTTAAAAACTTGAGCTCTGGCACCTCTGCAAATCACTGCTTCCCTCTGCGAAGGGACTGTCTATTTACTTTTATGTTGAGTCATCACCTTCTCTAATAAGTGCCAGATCTAAGAGCACTGTTGTCATGCCTATGCATTGTGCATAGTGAATGCTGGGTGTTATCATGACTGGATCTTTTCTACCATGAATTACAATGTTTAGTTGCTGCTCGGACTTTGGAGGTGCTCTGCATTTATGTTTTACGGTCTTAGAAAGCGCTAGCAAGATACCACTAATGTCATATTATATCATGGTTGTTTAGATAACGTGTTGCTATTTGAGATATATTATTATTGCTTGTTAGTTGATATGTTAATGATATGAGTCATTATAATTTTTAAGTGTTATTGTCAACATAGTTGGTTATAATGTTGGTTGAAAACTTGGGTGTTGTTTAAGCTTATTTATATAAACAAGAGTAAAAGAGTTCGTAAAAGTTTTACTTTCTCACTTTCAATTTATCAACTGAATTGCTTAAGGACAAGCAAAAGTTTAAGCTTGGGGGAGTTGATACATCTCCAACGTATCTAGTTTTCCTAACGCTTTTCCTCTTGTTTTGGACTCTAATTTGCATGATTTGAATTAAACTAACCCCAGACTGATGCTGTTTTCAGCAGAACTACCATGGTGTTGTTTTTGTGCAGAAACAAAAGTTCTCGGAATGGAACGAAACTTTGCGAGGATTTTATATATAATAAAAGAAAAATACTAGAGACAAGAACCACCGGAGGGGGACACCTGGGTGGGCACAACCCACCAGGTTGGTTGTCCCCACCTGATGGCCCCGCAGACGCAAACCCTCATACTATAAATTCACATTTGCCTTAAAAAATCAGGGAGAAAGAATTATCGCGATCTACAAGCCGAAGCAGTCGCCACCTCCTGTTCTTCCTCGAGAGGCCAGATCTGGAGTCTGTTTGGGGCTCCGGAGAGGGGGGTCTTCGTCCTTCGTCATCACCAACCCTTCTTCATCGCCAATTCCATGATGCTCCCCATCGGGAGTGAGTAATTCCTTCGTAGGCTCGCTGGTCGGTGAGGAGTTAGATGAGATTCATCATGTAATCTAGTTAGTTTTGTTAGGGCCGATCCCTAGTATCCATTATGTTCTGAGATTGATGTTGCTATGACTTTACCATGCTTAATGCTTGTCACTTTGGGCCCGGGTGCCATGATTTCAGATCTGAATTGTTTATGATATCATCATTATATTCATGTTTTAGATCTGATCTTGCAAGTTATAGTCACCTACTAAGTGTTATGACCTGGCAACCCCGGAGTGGCAATAACCGGAACCACTCCCGGCGATGACCGTAGTTTGAGCAGTTCGTGTATTCACCATGTGTTAATGCTTTGTTCCGGTTCTCTATTAAAAGGAGGCCTTAATATCCCTTAGTTTCCAATATGGACCCCGCTGCCACGGGAGGGTAGGACAAAAGATGTCATGCGAGTTCTTTACATAAGCACATATGACTATTTACGGAATACATGCCTACATTATATTTATGAACTAGAGCTAGTGCCGTATCGCCCTAGGTTATGACTGTCTCATGATGAATATCATCCAAGAAATTACCGATCCAATGGCTACGAATTTATCCTATATTGATCTTGCTGAGTTACTACTGCTATCATTACTGCTGCACTTGTTACAAAACTACTGCTATCACTGTTAATGTTACTATTGTTGCTACCACTACTACCAAAACTATCATATTGTTGTGCTACTGATCACTTTGCTGCAGGTAATTAATCCCCAAGTGCGGTTGAATTGAAAACTCAGCTGCTAATACTTACAAATATTCTTTGGCTCCCCTTGTGTCGAATCTATAAATTTGGGTTGAATACTCTACCCTCGAAAATTGTTACGATCCCCTATACTTGTGGGTTATCAGCGTCCCCCTTTCCTTCTCCTCTTCCCTCTCCCTTCCCTCCTTCCAACTCCAAGAAAAGGAAAAAAAAGGGGGGGCCAAATCCTACTAGGATTGGAGTCCTAGTAGGACTCCCCCCCCCATGGCGCGCCCCCTAGGCCGGCCTCCTCCTCTCCTCCTTTATATACGTGGGCAAGGGGAACCCCAAAGTATATCACTTGTTCTTAGCCGTGTGCGGTGCCCCCACCATAGTTTGCTCCTCGGGTCATATTGTCATAGTGCTTAGGCGAAGCCCTGCACGATCTACTTCACCATCACCGTCAACACGCCGTCGTGCTGCCGAAACTCTTCCCCGACACTCTGCTGGATCAAGAGTTTGAGGGACGTCATTGAGCTAAACGTGTGCAGAACTCGGAGGTGTCGTACGTTCGGTGCTTGATTGGTTGAATCGCGAAGACGTTCGACTGCATCAACCGTGTTAATCTAACGCTTCCGCTTTCGGTCTACGGTGGTACATGGTCACACTCTTCTCGTCTCGTTGCTATGCATCTCCTAGATAGATCTTGTGTGATCGTAGGAATTTTTTTGAAATTCCATGCTATGTTCCCAACAGTGGCATCATGAGCCAGGTCTATGCGTAGATGATATGCTTGAGTAGAACACAAAGGAGTTGTGGGCGGTGATGTTCATAATGCTTACCACCAACGTCTTATTTTGATTCGGCGATATTGTAAGATGAAGCGGCCCGGACCAGCATTACATGACCACGTTCATGAGACCGGTTCCACCGTTACGTGCAACTTGTTTGCATAAAGGTGGCTAGCAGGTGTCTGTCTCTCTTGCTTTAGTTGGATCGAATTTGACTACGGCCGGTCCTTGTTGAAGGTTAAAATAGTAGACTTGATAAATCACCGTTGTGGTTTTTGTGTCGTAGGTAAGAACGGTTCTTGCTAGAAGCCCGTAGCAGCCACGTAAAACTTGAAACAACAAAGTAGAGGACGTCTAACTTGTTATTGCAGGGCATGTTGTTATGTGATATGGTCAAGACATGATGAGTTATACGTTATTGTATGAGATGATCATGTTTTGCAAAACTATCGGCAACTGGCAGGAGCCTTATGGTTGTCTCTTTATTGTATGAATTGTGAACGCCATGTAATTGTTTTACTTTATCACTACGAGTTAGCGATAGTAGTAGAAGCAATAGTTGGCAAGACGACCACGACGCTACGATAAAGATCATGGTTTCAAACCAGTGACGATGGAGATCATGACAATGCTTTGGAGGTGGAGATCAAAAGCGCAAGATGATGATGGCCATATAATGTCACATATTTCTGATTGCATGTGATGTTTATCTTTTTTATGCATCTTATTTTTCTTAGAACGATGGTAGCATTATAAGATGATCCCTTACTAAAATTTCAAGGTACAAGTGTTCTCCCTGAGTATGCACCATTACGACAGTTCGTCGTGCTGAGACACCACGTGATGATCGGGTGTGATAAGCTCTACGTTCACATACAACGGGTGTAAGACAGTTTTGCACATGCGGAATACTCAGGTTAAACTTGATAAGCCTAGCATGTACAAACATGGCCTTGGAACACTGGAGACCAAAAGGTCGAGTGTGAATCATATAGTAGGTATGATCAACATAAGATGTTCACCATTGAAAACTACTCCATCTCACGTGATGATCAGACATGGTTTAGTTGATTTGTATCACATGATCATTTAGATGACTTGAGGGATGTCTATCTAAGTGGGAGTTCTTTAGTAATATGATTAACTGAACTTAATTTATCATGAACTTAGTCGTGGTAGTCTTTTTGTATATCTATGTTGTAGATCAATGGCCCGTGTTATCGTTCCCTTCAATTTTAATGCGTTCCTAGAGAAAGCTAAGTTGAAAGATGATGGTATCACTACATGGACTGGGTCCGTAACTTGAGGATTATCCTCATTGTTGTACAGAAGAATTATGTCCTTGATGCACTGCTAGGTGACAAGCCCCCTCCCACTAACGTAGACACTTTGAACGTCTGGCAGACGCAGTCTGATGACTACTCTATACTATAGTGTGACATGCTTTATGGCTTAGAATCGGGACTTCAAAGATGTTGTGAACATCATGGAGCATATGAGATGTTCTAGGAGTTGAAGTTAATATTTCAAGCAAATGCCCGAGTTGCGAGATATGAAGTCTCCAACATGTTCTATAGCTGCAAGATGGAAGAGAACAGTTCTATCAGTGAACACATACTCAGAATGTTTGGGTACCATAACCACTTAACTCAGCTGGGAGTTAATATTCCGTATGATAGTGTTATTGACAGAGTTCTTTAATCACTGCCACCAAGCTATAAAGGCTTCCTGATAAACTATAATATGCAAGGGATGGAAAAGACAATTCCCGAGCTCTTCGTAATGCTCAAAGCTGCGGAGATAGAAATCAAAAAGGAGCATCAAGTGTTGATGGTTAACAAGACCACCAGTTTCAAGAAAAAGGGCAAGGGAAAGAAGGGGAACTTCAAGAAGAATATCAAGCAAGTTGCTACTCCCGGGAAGAACCCCAAGTCTGGAGCCAAGCGTGAAACTGAGTGCTTCTACTACAAAGGGACTGGTCACTAGAAGCGGAACTGCTCCAAGTATTTGGAGGATAAGAAGGATGGCAAATTGAACAAAGGTATATTTGAGATACATGTTATTGATGTGTACCTTACTAATGCTCGTAGTAGCTCCTGGGTATTTGATACTGGTTCAGTTGGTCATATTTGGAACTCGAAACAGGGGCTACGGATTAAACGAAGATTGGCTAAGGACGAGGTGACGATGCGCGTGGGAAATGGTTCCAAAGTCGATGTGATCGACATCGGCACGCTACCTCTACATCTACCTTCGGGATTAGTTTTAGACCTGAATAATTGTTATTTGGTGCCAGCATTGAGCATGAACATTATATCTGGATCTTGCTTGTTGCGAGACAGTTATTCATTTACATCAGAGAATAATGGTTGTTCTATTTATATGAGTAATATCTTTTATGGTCATGCACCCTTGATGAGTGGCCTATTTTTGTTGAATCTCGATCATGGTGATACACATATTCATAATATTGCTGCAAAAAGATGCAAAGTTGATAATTATAGTGCAACATATTTATGGCACTGCCGTTTAGGTCATATTGGTGTAAAGCGGATGAAGAAACTCCATGCACATGGACTTTTGGAATCACTTGATTATGAATCATTTGATACTTGCAAACCATGCCTCATGGGCAAGACGACTAAAACTCCGTTCTCCGGAACAATGGAGTGAGCAACTGACTTATTGGAAATAATACATACCAATGTATGCGGTCCGATGAGCGTTGAGGCTCGCGGCGGGTATCGTTATTTTCTGACCTTCACAGATGATTTGAGCAGATATGGGTATATCTACTTGATGAAACACAAGTCTGAAACATTTGAAATTTTCAAAGAATTTCAGAGTGAAGTAGAGAATCATCATAACAAGAAAATAAAGTTTCTGTGATCTGATCGTGGAGGCGAATATTTGAGTTATGAGTTCGGTCTTCATTTAAAACAATGTGGAATAGTTTCGCAACTCACGCCACTTGGAACACCACGGCATAATGGTGTGTCCGAACGTCGTAACCGTACTTTATTAGATATGGTGCGATCTATGATGTCTCTTACCGATTTACCACTATCGTTTTGGGGTTATGCATTAGAGACAACTGCATTCATGTTAAATAGGGCACCGTCTAAATCCGTTGAGACGACACCGTATGAACTGTGGTTTGGCAAGAAACCTAAGTTGTCATTTCTTAAAGTTTGGGGTTGCGATGCTTATGTGAAAAAACTTCAGCCTAATAAGCTCGAACCCAAATCGTAGAAGTGTGTCTTCATAGGATACTCAAAAGAAACTGTTGGGTACACCTTCTATCAAAGATCCTAAGGCAAGACTTTTGTTGCTAAGAATGAGTCCTTTCTAGAGAAGGAGTTTCTCTCGAAAGAAGTGAGTGGGAGGAAAGTATAACTTGATGAGGTAATTGTACCTTCTCTTGAACTGAAAAGTAGCTCATCATAGAAAACCGTTCCGGTGATACCTACACCAACTAGTGAGGAAGCTAATGATGATGATCATGAAACTTCAGATCAAATTACTACCGAACCTTGTAGGTCAACCAGAGCATGTTCCACACCAGAGTGGTACGGTAATCCTGTTCTATAAGTCATGTTACTAGACCATGACGAACTTGCGAACTATGAGGAAGCGATGATGAGCCCAGATTCCACAAAATGGCTTGAGGCCATGAAATCTGAGATGGGATCCATGTATGAGAACAAAGTATGGACTTTGGTTGACTTCCCCGATGATTGGCAAGCCATAGAAAATAAATGGATCTTCAAGAAGAAGACTGACGTTGATGGTAATGTTACTGTCTACAAAGCTCGACTTGTTGTGAAAGGTTTTCGACAAGTTCAAGGAGTTGACTATGATGAGACTTTCTCACCTGTAGCGATGCTTAAGTCTGTCCGAATCATGTTAGCAATTGCCGCATTTTATGATTATGAAATCTGGCAAATGAATCTCAAAACTGCATTCCTCAATGGATTTCTCAAAGAAGAGTTGTATATGACGCAACTAGAAGGTTTTGTCAATCCTAAAGGTGCTAACAAAGTGTGCAACCTCCAACGATCCATCTATGGATTGGTGCAAGCATCTCGGAGTTGGAATGTATGCTTTGATGAGGTGATCAAAGCATATGGTTTTATACAAACTTTTGGAGAAGCATGTATTTACAAGAAAGTGAGTGGGAGCTCTGTAGCATTTCTGATATTATATGTGGATGACATATTGTTGATTGGAAATGATGTAGAATTTCTGGATGGCATAAAAGGATACTTGAATAAGAATTTTTCAATGAAATACCTCGGTGAAGCTGCTTATATATTGCGCATCAAGATCTATAGAGATAGATCAAGACGCTTAATTGGACTTTCACAAAGCACATACCTTGATAAAGTTTTAAAGAAGTTCAAAATGGATCAGTCAAAGAAAGGGTTCTTGCATGTGTTACAAGGTGTGAAGTTGAGTCAGACTCAATGCCCAACCACTGCAGAAGATAAAGAGAAAATGAAAGTCATTCCCTATGCCTTAGCTATCGGTTCTATCATGTATGCAATGTTGTGTACCAGACCTGGTGTGTGCCTTGCTATATGTCTAGCAGGGAGGTACCAAAGTAATCCAGGAGTGGATCACTGGACAGCGGTCAAGAACATCCTGAAGTACATGAAAAGGACCAAGGATATGTTTCTCGTTTATGGAGGTGATAAAGAGCTCGTCGTAAATGGTTACGTCGATGCTAGCTTTGACACTGATCCGGATGACTCTAAGTCACAAACCGGATATGTGTTTTTGTTGAACGGTGGAGCAATCAGTTGGTGCAGTTCCAAGCGGAGCGTCGTGGAGGGATCTACGTGTGAAGCGGAGTACATAGCTACTTCGGAAGCAGCAAATGAAGGAGTTTGGATGAAGGAGTTCATATCCGATCTAGGTGTAATACCTAGTGCATCAGGTCCAATGAAAATCTTGTGTGACAACACTGGCAATTGCCTTGGCGAAAGAATCCAGGTTTCACAAAAGAACTAAGCACATCAAGAGACGCTTCAACTCTATCCGCGATCAAGTCAAGGAGGGAGACATAGAGATTTGCAAAATACATACGGATGTGAATGTAGCAGACCCATTGACTAAACCTCTTCCACGAGCAAAACATGATCAGCACCAAGACTCCATGGGTGTTAGAATCATTACAATGCAATCTAGATTATTGACTCTAGTGCAAGTGGGAGATTGAAGAAAATATGTGCTAGTGGCAATAATAAAGTTGTTATTTATATTTCCTTATATCATGATAAATGTCTTTTATTCATGCTAGAATTGTATTAACCGGAAACTTGATACATGTGTGGATACATAGACAAAACACAGTGTCCCTAGTAAGCCTCTACTAGACTAGCTCATTGATCAAAGATGGTTGGGTTTCCTAACCATAGACATGTGTTGTCATTTTATTAACGGGGTCACATCATTAGAAGAATGATGTGATGGACATGACCCATCCGTTAGCTTAGCACAGTGATCGTTCAGTTTTACTAGTATTGCTTTCTTCATGTCAAATACATATTCCTCCGACTATGAGATTATGCAACTCCCGGATACCAGAGAAATGCCTTATGTGCTATCAAACATCACAACGTAACTAGGTGATTATAAAGATGCTCTACATGTATCTCCGAAGGTGTTTTTTGGGTTGGCATAGATTGAGAATAGGATTTGTCACTCCGTGTATCGGAGAGGTGTCTCTGGGCCCTCTCGGTAATACACATCATAATAAGCCTTGCAAGAAAATGACTAATGAGTTAGTCACGAGATGATGTATTACGGAACAAGTAAAGAAACTTGCCGATAACGAGATTGAACTAGGTATGAAGATACCGACGATCGAATCTCGGGCAAGTAACATACCGATGACAAAGGGAATAACATATGTTGTCATTACAGTTTGCCCGATAAAAATCTTCGTAGAATATGTGGGAGCCAATATGAGCATCCAGGTTCCACTATTGGTTATTGACCAGAGAAGTGTCTCGGTCATGTCTACATAGTTCTTGAAACGGTAGGGTTCGCACGCTTAACGTTCGATGACGATTTGTATTATGAGTTATGTGTTTTTGGTGACCGAAGATTGTTCGGAGTCCCGGATGAGATCACGTACATGATGAGGAATCTCAAAATAGTCGAGAGGTAAATATTGATATATTGGACGATGGTATTCGGATACCGAAATGGTTCCATATCATTTCAAGTATTTTTCGGAGTACCGGGAGGTTAACGGAACCCCCTGGGGAAGTATTGGGCCTACATGGGCCATAGGGGAGAGGGGAGGCAGCCGACAAGGGGTGTCCGTGCCCCCCTCCCATAGGGAGTCCAAGTTGGACTAGGGGAGGGGGCGCGCCCCCTTTCCTTCTCCTCTTCCCTCTCCATTCCCTCCTTCCAACTCCAAGAAAAGGAAAAAAGGGGGGCGAATCCTACTAGGATTGGAGTCCTAGTAGGACCCCCTCCCCCCCCATGGCGTGCCCCCTAGGCCAGCCTCCTCCTCCTCTCCTCCTTTATATACGTGGGCAGGGGGCACCCCAAAGCATGTCAATTGTTCTTAGCCGTGTGCAATGCCCCCCTCTACAGTTTGCTCCTTAGGTCATATTGTTGTAGTGCTTAGGCGAAGCCCTGCGCGATCTACTTCATCGTCAACACGCCATCGTGCTTTCAGAACTCTTCCCCGACACTCTGCTGGATCAAGAGTTCGAGGATGTCATCGAGCTGAACGTGTGCAAAACTCGTAGGTGTCGTACGTTCGGTGCTTGATAGGTTGAATCGCGAAGCCATTCGACTACATCAACTACGTTAATCTAACGCTTCCGCTTTTGGTCTACGATGGTACGTGGACACACTCTTCTCGTCTCGTCACTATGCATCTCCTAGATAGATCTTGTGTGATCGTAGGAATTTTTTTGAAATTGCATGCTACGTTCCCAACAATTTTTTCCTCATAATTTTCTGAAACATAAAAACATGATTGTTGCTAAGTTTAAACGAGGTCAAATATTCCCGGATTCCAAAAATGCACTCTAACTGAAAAGGTGAGAGAAACTCAACATGAATTCATGGTTCAGGTTAATATGCAAAAAGGTTGAGATGGGTCCCGCGTCCGGCGATAATGCATTGATATCCTCCCTCTAGCCGCCCTTTCATCCAACGGGACAAGATCGGGGCAGCTCCGCTAGTCATCTCTCAAGAGCACATTTCTTCTTCCTTCTGAGATCACATTGTGCTGCCCATGGCTCTAGTGTAACATTCCGGTAATAATACCTAGATATACTTGCCTATTACATTTTTGGACATCGGCATCATATTGCATTAATTAGTTAACTTGGATATTTTATTTCACCATTTTGTTAAATGTATCACATGAAAACCAATATTCAAAGAAAACTTCATGGAAATCAAATTTGAAGTTTAGAAAAATCTAATAAATTACGGGGTGTTAAGAGGGTGATGTTTTATTGTCATGCAAAATTTCAAGTTGAAACACACTATGAGATGTGAGCCATGAGAAAAGCAATTTTAGTAATGAATAGTGACTTTATTGTTCGACATTGTTCAATGCTGATTTTGTATTTCTCATGGAAGGCACATCGTGCAGAAAAAAAGGTTGTACTTCAATTTTAGTGAAACTAAATGAGAGAACAAAAGACAAAGGTCAGATCTGATGGGCCATGGGCCATGGGGCGGAGGAGTTATAAAGCTATTCATCATAAGCTAAAGACTGTTTCTCAAAAAAACTGTCACACCAGATGCACCGCGTGACACTGTGTGACTGGCATGTGGGGCCCGGTGCCAGCGGGCTGGTGTGTGTGTGTGTGTGTGTGCGAGCTGTGAGCCGCGTGTGGGCGTCTGTACTTAATCGTGTGACTGAAGACAGAACAGCAGGCTGTTGAAACGTATCTGAAATCCTCACCTATCTCCCTATTCGCTCATCCCCTTCCCCAAGTCTCTCCTCACCTGCCCATCTCGATCTCCTGTCTACTCTCATCGCTCTCGATCCAGATCGGGGTGTGACAATTGCTAATCAGAGCCTCAGATCTGGGCCGATTTTTCTCTGCCACTCCCAAATCCTCTTGGCCTTGATCTGTAACATCCACCGTCGTGGGTGTGGACTTGCTCCGGCGAGACCACCCAAAATCCCCGACGGGGTTAGATCGGTTTGGAGCAAGCGATGGCGCCGTCCAAGCCCTCCGTTCAGACCCGGCAACTTCTGTCGGCGATGGAAGACAACACGAACAGCCTCAAGACAATTCTGGATTCGCTCATCTAGCGCCTCAACGAGCAGAAGATTGCCAGCGACAAGAAGCTCGAGGCGCAGGTCGCGTTCAACACACAAGTTTCTCAGGAGTTACGGCACCTCACCAAGCAACTCGATTTGACGCAGGCGGACGTCGATGACGCCCGCAAGTCCCTTGAGTGGTCACCATCGCCACAAGAATCGGCCATCAATCCACCCCCACCACCCCTGCTACTCCCACCTCCGGTCCAACAGCTGCTCGGGATGCCGTCGTTGCCCCGTCTGGGGGCGCGTCCTCTTGTGCTACCACAACCGGGTGCAGTCCCGGCTAGGCCAGCAGCATAACTGCATCAACCCCAACAGTTCCATCAGGGCGACCACTACATCAAGCTGCCGAAACATGATTTTCCACGGTTCGACGGCAACGCACCCTATCTATGGCTTGATCATTGTCGCGCCTACTTCGACCTCTACAAGGTGCCGCCCCATAGTTGGGTGACCACGGCTACACTCTACATCGATGGGCAAGCCGCACACTGGTTACAGGCATTCCCTCAAACACATCACGGGCTTACCTGGGATGCGTTCTGTGCTACAATTACTGAGGAATTTGGCAGTGATGAGTTTGAGATGGAGTTGCACAAACTCCTTCAGCTGCGGCAACAACGCACATTGGCATAGTACCGGCAGCTCTTCGATACGCATATGTACCACCTCCTGGCTTTGGATCCAACACTTAGCACCAAAATTTTCATCACACAATTCCTCTTGGGCCTTAAGGACGAGCTCCGCGCAGCGGTGCGCCTGCAAGCGATATCGAGCATCACTCGCGCGTCCATCCTAGCGCGCATCCAGGAGGAGGAGTTGGCCACTCCCGGAGCGCGTGCACGGCCAATACTAGCTGGTCGTCCGCCACCTCCCCAAGTCCAAGTGCAAGCACGTCCACCGGGCACGCCTCGACCACCAGGAGATGATTTCGCACGGGAGCGACAGCTCAAAGAGTTCCAGTGGGCCAACGGTCTGTGTTTCCGGTGTGGTGACCGCTACTCCCGGGAGCACCGCTGCAACTAGCAAGCACAACTCCTTACTATTCAAGTGGGCGACTATGGCGAGCTCCTGTCCGACGACGTCATCCATGCCCTGGCCCTCCTAGACAAGCCCGCGGCGGCAGCGCCACCACCGGAATGTTGTATGCTCTCCGCCCATGCGCTGGATGGGTCAGACGCGCCAAGTACAATTCGTCTCCGTGCTCTGGTGGGAAATCAAGTGATGTTGTTGCTGCTTGACTCCGGGAGAATGCACAGCTTTGTCAGCCGCTCCTTCGTCGAGCGTGTGGGCGCGGCCACCCAAGAATTACCACCAGTGGAAGTCCGGGTGGCCAATGGGGATCGTCTGACATGCTCTCGCATCGTGCCAGACCTCAAATGGTGGATGAATGGTCACACTTTCTCCACTCCGATGCGGGAACTAGAACTGGGAGCGTACGACGGCATTCTGGGCATGGACTGGCTTGCCCAGCACAGTCCCATGACCTGCCACTGGCAAGAGAAGCATGTCACATTCCTGCATGAGGGCGAGCAATTGACTCTGCAGGGTGTTCGGCCAAAGAAAACTACCACGATCACTAAAGTTCAACCAGAGGAATTGTGCAAACTGCTTGTTGGCAATGATGTGTGGGCGATGGCGCTAATGGAGGCCCGACCAGTGAGGAAATCATCACGCAAGCCATCACTAACTCCACTCAGCGATCTTCTGGATGAATTCACAGATGTGTTCGCCGAGCCCACCGGTCTGCCTCCTCATTGACAGTATGATCATGCTGTGACCTTGGTGGAGGGCGCACGCCCAGACAACACTCGCCCGTACCGGTACTCACTGCTGCAAAAAGATGAAATCAAGAAGCAGGTTCGCGATATGTTGGATTCAGGTGTCATCACGCATAGCGTCACTCCATATGTCGCTCTAGTGCTGTTGCTGAAGAAAAAAATGGAACATGGCGGTTCTGTGTTGATTACCGGCGGCTCAATGATGTCACCATCAAAAACAAGTTTCCATTGTCGGTCGTGGATGAGCTCCTGGACAAACTCGCCGGAGCAACATACTTCTCCAAGCTGGATCTCTGGGCGGGCTACCATCAAATAAGGATGCGGGAAGCCGATGAGGAGAAGACGGCTTTCAAAACCCATCACGGCCACTTCCAATTCCGTGTGATGCCATTTGGATTGACGAACGCCCCAACCACATTTCAGTGCCACATGAACGCTATCTTTGCCAAGTACACACGTAAGTTCGTCATCATTTTTCTTGATGACATTTTGGTTTTCAGTGAAACCTTGGAGGAGAACCTGGAGCACCTCCGGCTCGTTCCGCAACTTCTTCGCGAGCACCAGCTGTACGCCAAGATGTCGAAATGCTCCTTCGCCCAAGACCACATCGACTATCTCGGCCACGTGATCTCCAAAGATGGTGTCGCCACGGACTCTGACAAGATTCAGGCAATGGCAGATTGGCCAACACCGACCAGTGCCACCGAACTCCGGTTTTTTTTTGGGACTTACGGGCTACTACCGCAAGTTCGTCCCTCACTACGGCACCATTGCCAAGCCCCTGACGCAGCAATTGACGAAGAAGGGCTTCGCTTGGACAGAACAAGCCCAGCTCGCATTTGACACGCTGAAGCAGTCCATGGTCACCACTCCAGTGCTCGCGCTGCCAGACTTTGGCAAGCCGTTTTCCATCGAAACGGATGCTTGTGACACCGGCATTGGTGCAGTCCTAGTTCAAGAAGGCCACCCGATCGCGTACTATAGAAAAGCTCTCGGGGTCAAGAACCAGAAACTCTCAACATATGAGAAGGAGTTTCTGGCTGTGATGATGGCAGTGGACAAGTGGCGCTCCTACCTGCAGCGCGGTCAGTTCACCATCGTAACTGATCACAAGAGTATGTGCAACTTGGGGGAACAACAGTTGGCAACAGAAGTGCAGCGCAAAGCCATGTCAAAGCTTGTTGGTTTACATTTAAAGTTTTAGTATAGGCGAGGAGCAGAAAACAGCGCAGCCGACGCGCTGTCACGGGTGGGCAACCAATTTGGAGTGGCCGCCTTGTCCATCTACCAACCAACTTGGGTACAGGAAGTGGCAAACTCTTATGAAACTGATCCTGATGCTCAGGATCATCTACAACAGCTAGCTCTGCATAGTCCGGATGAAGATGGGTTTGAACTCCATCGTAGGCTGATCTGCTGCCATGGCCGCCTCTGGATTGGGGCAAACACTGCCCTGCGTACAAATCTGATCAGTGCTTTGCATGACAGCGCCGTGGGGGCCATTCTGGCGCGACGGCGACGTACCACCGTGTCAAGAAGCTATTCGAGTGGCAAGGCCTGAAGACCGCCGTCGGCGACTACGTGCGCCAATGCATAATTTTCCAGTAGGCCAAGCATGAACTCCGCAAACCAGCAGGCAAGCTAGCACCACTTCCCATCCCCACCGCGCCATGGCAAGATGTGACAATGGATTTTGTCGAGGGCTGCCCAAATCAGAGGGCTATGACTCGATCATGGTGGTGGTGGACCGCTTCACCAAATTCGCCCACTTCGTGCCGCTGAAACACCCTTTCACGGCAGCGCTGGTGGCCAAGGCCTTTTGGGATAACATCGTCAAGCTCCATGGGGTGCCTTCTTCCATCGTCTCGGATTGGGACAAGGTTTTCACAAGTGCGCTTTGGCGGGAGCTACTCGTCGGCGTTGGCACCAAGCTCCTCTACTCCACTACGTATCACCCGCAGACGGATGGGCAGAGCGAACGCGTCAACCAATGCATGGAAATGTATCGGTGGTGTGCCGTTCATGATGCGCCCCGGCAATGGCATCGCTGGCTGCCTTCCGCCGAGTTCTGGTACAATTCGTCCTTCCATTCCTCCCTTAAGTGCACCCCCTTTAAAGCATTGTATGGAGTGGAGGCCAACATGGGCAACATGGGAGCGTGGCCTGATGATCCTCCAGCCATGCTAGACGGCGAGGCCTGGGACTGGGCGGCCCATACGGAGCGCCTGCGTACGCAACTCGAGCGTGCCCAGCGGCGTTTCAAGAAATATGCGGACACCAAACGAACGGAGCGCTCGTTTCAGGTGGGAGAACAAGTGTTGCTGAAGCTGCAACCATATGTTCAGAAATCGGTGGTCAGCCGGTCGTGCGCGAAGCTAGCATTCAAGTCCTTTGGTCCGTTCACGATCACCGCCAAGATCGGGCCATTGGCTTACAAGTTGGACCTACCGCCCGACAGCCGGGTGCATCCAGTTTTTCATGTCTCTCAGCTCAAACCGTTTACTCCTACTTACACACCAGTGTTTGCAGATTTGCCCAACCCAGTGGACCTGACTGCCGTCGAGGCAATGCCGACAGCTGTTCTGGACAGAAGGATGGTCAAGCAAGGTGACTGTGTCGTGGTTCAGCTCATGGTGCAGTGGAATGACACGGCAGCGACTACTACCTAGGAAGACTAGGATGTGATGCGGCGACGCTGTTGGGTTTAGTCCCACATCGGTTGTGGGAGGAGACATAACACGATTTATAAGGGTGAGGGTGTCCCCTCCTAACAGGCTAGTCTTTTGGGGGGAGAGGGCCCAAGGCCTCTCATAAGTCGGTGTTGCTCTCCGGTTGGGTCTGGTGACGCAGGTGGGTCGGAAACGCTGGTGCTAGCGGACACGGGATTGCGTAACAATTGGTATCAGAGCCCAGGTGCCCGGAATAAATCTCGGTGAACTCACTGGTGGTCGGTCATGGTTGGTGGGCTGGAAACGCTGGTGTTAGCGGGCCCATGGGTGACCGATGTGTGAGGGGGAGATTGTTGGGTTTAGTCCCACATCGGTTGTGGGAGGAGACATAACACGATTTATAAGGGTGAGGGTGTCCCCTCCTAACAGGCTAGTCTTTTGGGGGGAGAGGGCCCAAGGCCTCTCATAAGTCGGTGTTGCTCTCCGGTTGGGTCTGGTGACGCAGGTGGGTCGGAAACGCTGGTGCTAGCGGACCCGGAATTGCGTAACAGACGCTACCCAAAGGCCACAATCTGGGAGAGTGGCTCTGACGACGAAGGGGCTCATTCTGAAGAAGAGGAGAATGTCACACCAGATGCACGCGTGACACTGTGTGACTGGCATGTGGGGCCCGATGCCAGCGGGCTGGTGTGTGCGTGTGCGAGCTGTGAGCCGCGTGTGGGCGTATGTACTTAATCGCGTGACTAAAGACAGAACAGCAGGCTGTTGAAACGTATCTGAAATCCTCACCTATCTCCCTGTTCGCTCATCCCCTTCCCCAAGTCTCTCATCACCTACCCATCTCGATCTCCTGCCTACTCTAGTCGCTCTCGATCCAGATCGGGGTGTGACAAAAACATTAAGCTAAAGAATATGAGGCTCCGAAGTGGGTTCGTAGATACTTGACACAAACGAGATCATACGTGTTAGCTTTGCATACTAATCCATCGGGACTTCGACCCGCATTGTGTTCGCTAGAGCTAGCTAACCACCCTTGAGATCGAACGCATTTTACTTCGATCTAATTCCCTGCACAACACAAATGAATTTCATACGAGTTCTTTTGCTGGTTTTTTTGGACTTCCGGAATAAGCTGTCCTCAACAGAGCTTATTCTAGAAGCTCAATCAACTTTTTTCTTTTAGAAGCCTACTAATAAAATCTTAATTACTAGGCTTCTAAAATAATAATTTGGTTTGGTCTTCTTGAATAAGCTGGGTAGGTGGCAGCTTATTTTCGCTTATTCTAGAAGCCAGCAAAAGAACTGACCCTTAGTCGTGTCAGGGCAAATCAATTTGTGGTTCTATGATTAGAAGGATAGTGACATCCTTAGCCCATTAGAGTTCAATTATTAAACTTGACACCGATGTTTGTATCTTTTTCTGGATTTATTTTAGGCCCTCTCGCGATGTGTGTTTAGTGTTAGGAGACGCTCCTGTCGATTATGAAGGCGTCTGTGATGATTTCGTTAATCTTAAGATGATGTGTCAGCTCAGTTTGTCGGAGGTACACATAGAAACATGATGTGCGTGTGTACATTTTAAGTGCATATGCGTATGTATGAGGTGTGCATTTGTGTTGTGGCAAAATAAATAATTTAATTGCGTCAGGGGCAAAAACCGGATGAATTACCCCTCCATATCATAAAATAAGAGCGTTTTCGACCCGAACATAGTATAAAAAATAATTTTATATTATGGGACGGAGAAAGTAGTTTATCACCACTCCTATGTAGAAGACCAATCTTACTCGCAAAAAAAAAAATGTAGCCTGTCCCTGTCAACGCTGCATATGGGCTAAGCATTTACGGAATTTATGAAATCCGAACAGTTCTTTCAAAATGAACGGCCGGCGTGCAGCGAAGAGACGCTGAGCATCATGTGCTTTGCCCAAAAGCCAAATGGCACGCACTAGTTGTGACAGTGACAATTGATGAGTGCTGCTACCAGCAGTAGTATGCATGATAGGTAAGCGTTTGGCAACGGCGCGCCGGCTGAACTTCGCGCCGGTCATGTCCACGTGCGCTTCGTCCCAACCATCCATCAAGCGACACGTAGGATGTGGATCATTCAAATCGATGTTTTTCTTCAACCTCCCGCGGATTCCATTCATCCCCATTTCGCAGCTCCGCGGATCTCGCCCCATCCTCGTCTTCTGCCTCCGTCGTTGCAGCACGCCGCGCCGACGCCCGCATCTCCTGCCTCCATCGTGCAGCGTGTGAGTAGCTCGCCGTCGGCCATGGAAGATCGAATCCCCGCCGGCCATGGATGTAGATCTCACCCCGCCATGCTTTGCAGCCCCGCTCGTCATTGGATGCAGCAAGGCCGTTGACCGATCTCATTCCCGTCGGTTGCAACTCCCACGCGCCTCGTGCTTCTCCTTCGCTGCCGATGAGCCGGTCGGCGATGGACGACACCGGAGGCTTCTGCAGAACCGTCGCACCCCCTCATGTTGCAACCGTTTAAAAAAAAAGCTTCATCCCCCTAGATAAAAAGCTTCAACCGGATGTAGAGAAAGTTACAAGCGGTCAGCGCCATCGCTGGAAAGCTACAACCGTTGACATGAAATGCTACAACCTTCAATGAAAAAAGCTTCAATCGAAACGACGCAAAAAGCCTTAACCAAGCGCTGCTAAAAAGAAAATAATTACAACTTTTGGTAGAAAAGCTTCAACGGTTGTTAGAAAAAGCTCCAACCATTGAGAGAGAAAGCTACAACTAGACAATATTAAAATAAGAAAGCTTCAACCAGGGACGGTCGGAGGTGGAAGAAGATGATAAAACACTGCAGTTTTGCTACATGCTTCAACCGGCAAAGATTTTGCTACAACCGACATAGCATTTTGCTACAACCGACGTCACGTTTTGCTACAACACATCACCGGCGTTGCGTTTTGCTACAACTAGCATCGCTTTTTGCTACAACCGGCATAACGTTTTGCGACATCCATCACGGATGAGCTGCGAGGCTCGACGGCGACGACGACATTTTTGCTGCAACCGTCGTAGGTTTTTGCTATGTCCGACAACGTCTTTTGTTACATTCGTTCATTTTTTAGATGCAAATGTTGCTACCTGCAACGGCGAGCTACAACCAGCGACGATGTCGATGTTTTTTTTTATTGCAACCGTGTCTCCATTTTGCTACGACCGACAATGAAAAATGCTACAAACGGACAATTCTATTTGCTGGAACAGTCAATCGCCGGTGAGATGGAGCTGCATCCATGGCGTGCGCGGGTGACGAGGGCGGGATCCATCCATGGCGAGCGCGGGGGGCGGCGTAGTTGCATCCATGACAAGCGCGGGCGGCGGAGCTGCATCTAGGGGGTGTGAGACACATTGAGATGCAAAGGTAGAGCTGCATCTAATGAGTGCCCCCGGCGAGCTGCGGCGGCCCGACGAGCCGCGCCAGCGAGCGGCCCCGACGACGAGGACGGACGGTGACGGCGCCAACCAGCGACGGGGACGCCGCGATGGTTCTTCAAGCTTGGTCGCTGGAGATGACGAGGTGTCGAGCTGGAGATGATGAGGTGTCGAACGTAGGAAGACGAATCAAGGATCAGATCTAACGACGCTTAGTTGTTTTATCGGGTGGCTGGGGCTGGACCGGCCGAATAGTTCGGCCGGCGCGCCGGCGCCTATAAGCGCCCATATCTATAGGCCCATATATTTGGTATAACAAGAAATTGTCACAGAGGTGCGTCAGGGCTGTGGTTGCCTTTGCCTGGTTCGTTTGTGGCAAAGTTGGTGCAGCTAGGCTGGCTGGATCACCTGACTGGCCTGAACCTCATGGATGAATGGGTGATGCTTAGCTCAAACGGGAGATCGGGAGGCTGGGAGTGGGACACGGACGTGCAGAAATGCAGGAACGGACGCCTGACTCGTTTCGTTCCCAGATCGGTACGCACCCAGTGACAGTTTTCAGGCACATTGAGGAAGAATATACATTCTCGTGATTTATGTCCAGAGACTAATCTAAATCGCATTCAAAATACATATTGAATAAATGCATATTGAATTATGGGTAAAGAGTCACAAAGTATATTTTCCGCATTGGAATAAGTATTTCAGCTTTGAAAATGCAAGTAAAACATCTATGGACTATAAGATACAAAAGGTTGATTTCCAATGCCATGCGGCTTTCTGCTTTTCTTTTGACGGTGTCTTGTTTTGTCAGCATAAATGCTCATGATCCACTCATGTTACGGACATGATATGTATGTGTGTTTTATACACATACTAGGCGAGTGCCCGTGTGTTGCGAGCAATAAATACTATAGTGGCTAAACAAAATTGTGTCAAACATATACTCCCTCCGTTCTTTTTTATAAGAAGTTTCGCACAGCTGACATTGAACTGTTTTGGACGCTGTCTGAAATATCTACAAACATCTTATAAAAGTGAACGGAGGAGGTACCTCATTCTAATATATCCAAAAATTGCTCAAACGTTTTGCACGTTGAGCACAAAGAACTGAAACAATTTCTAAGTAAGTATACAATTTTGATATGTTCACATGAAGAGGATGCACAAAACCTATCAAACGGAACTAAGATAATTTAGCATCATTAAATTTTGACACCATCGAAATCAATAAATTGGCACATCAAACAAAACAAGCTTCTTCCGAAGATAGAGACACCATTAACTCATTAACATTCTTGATGTCCTGCCTACCTTCCAAACCAGCAAGGATTCACAACAACTAGTGGCTGGGGCGCCACCTGGTGGCGCCTCTTGTGGCGGGATTGTACGCACTAAACATGCTATCGTATTTGTTACCGTGGCTTAGTTTAGCGAGAGCGATAAACATGCTATCGTATTTGTTACCGTGGCTTAGTTTAGCGAGAGCGATAGTTACATGCTAGTGGTGAAAAATATAAGGCATAATAATATAACTACAACAGAAGAAGTGTCCATTAATTCATAAAGCAGAGCAAGCCTAAAGTGTAAAATTAAAGCTCGCACAAGTATATTACTTGCAGGTAGAATGACCGGTGGCACACCTCACTCCCGTGAGATGCCCGTGTAAAGTGCATGTGTTGTTTTTACGATCATGTTGCTCTAACAATTCCATATACAACAAATATCTAACCATAATTGACAAGGCCCAAACGGTTGACAAAAGGTACGGAAAATTTCCATGGCAACAACCGGTTTGTCTTCAACACTCAAAGTAGTACACTGGATCACTCTAGATATTATAGCAATAAAATACAGGCATGGTAATTCTACCATGTTTAATTGACAAAATATGGATAACTGGCAGATGGCATTGTGACAAAGAAAAGACTATTTGCAAACCATTTGAATTTTGGATTTTGTTGCTAGTTTATCTGAACATTGATGGTCACCTCTGTTGCTAGAACAGTGGCTATTGGCTGAACTGAGGATGTCCGTAGATCGGTGAGCCTGAGTAGCAGCTTCTTGATCATCACATGCCCTGTGATGTTGCTCATATTAGTGCACCAAATGGAGCTGTAGATTTGTCTGCTCACATAGGATCTCGGGACCATCACCGACTGTAATGTGTGCTCTGAGTGAACTGAGATAAAATCGATCACTTCTGGCATGCATAAAACATATGGCAGCTCTCTTATGTCCAACGGCTCTGATCGGGTTACGGTGCATCCGTCTGATTAAAATTCTAGAGACCATGGCAGAATTGTGATTAGTCCACATTTTACCTGAATCAAAAAGTAGTTTTATTGCCACATACAGTGTGTGTGATGATGGAGGACGGGAAATCTTTGTACTCTTATAAGAAGAAATCCCATATCTCTAAAGATATCCTTGACATTTTCTTGGACAATCAAACGGGCTCTGGCCGCGACAGCAATATTACCGTGTCAGAAAACTTGTGGATGAGAATTTCGTCTGATTGCCAGCAAAAGATGAAACGTTCTGCTGGTGGCCCATATTGTTCTATGGGGGGAGTCGTCCATGTAATTTGTGCAATTTAGTTTTACTGTTAAGCACTGAAAACTGCAAGCATATTCAGATCTTGGACTGCCAAATGCTTTGAATCCTGCATGACTGCCATTCACGATCATGCTGGTAGATGCCTTGCTGGTTACAGGCCCTGAAGGTGATGGTTGATAAATCAATCATTAAGTCTGTGTTATCCGGGACATAATCAAGCAAGGTTGGTTTTTTCCATCCTAGTAGAAAAAAAGTCTATATCAATCTTAGGTGCCAAGAATTCATCTACTTATCATTTTAGCTTTTGTGTGAGATAATTAACCTTTCCCAACAGTGGAATGATACTTATTCTTGTAAATAGTTAATGGAAGCTATTTTTGTTTGTATGTTACATACCTAAAAATATTCAACCTAATACCGTTGTTGGAGCTATGTATACATAAGAAAAAAAGGAAGGACATAAACAAAAATACGGAGGATAAAAAATGATAAATGCAGAGTAGAATGAAGCCTAAAGACATTTCACCTTTGGTTTCCTCTGTTGTTATTGCTGCTTGTCTCAACGCTTAAAAGATGTACTCTTGTTCACAGATGGTCCTGCTGAAAAAACAAACAGAAAAGACATAAATTTTGTAGAGTATGAACCTATTGGGTAAAAGTAGGCAAAGTGGTCCCATCTTTCAAATTTCTAGTGGAAAGAAAAAATGTGCCAAAAATTGGAAATGGAGAGGAAGAAAGAAAATGGCTTCGATATTGTTAATAAATTTTCGTGAACACACTGTAGGCAAATATTGGGAGGCTGCCTGGCCTAGGGATCAATGGCTTTACTATTGTTCTTTGGGCAAAACTGATTCTACATGGATGAGTTCCTGCCCTGTTTCTTTTCCTAGATTTGAATATGTCAAAGCTTTCAGTTGTTTACATAAGCCCTTCTTCAAACTTATTCTTAAAAGAGATGCATCCTCTTTAACGGTATCGCTCCTTCTAGTGTACTGCCTTGAACTAAATGTTGAGAGAAACTTATGCATTTTTTTAATAATGCACAACAAAACGCAGGCGTCATTACAAAACTGACCTTACAATCTAGCATGATTTTTTCAATCCGTAAAGTTCAACGGAATATGTGTGCCGGTGCTCCCATATTTCTTGCATCGTACATTGACCATTAAGCGAAAAGAGTGCCTTGTCAAATCATCCAGCGGTGGTTCTTCCATCGGCCTGACATTCATTAATTAGTTATGAATTGTGAAATTCAGTATAGAATACTAAAGTTGAATTTCTATTTAAATAAAGAGGAGGTTTGTTTCAAAAATTATTTACCATCTGGATTAGTCAAAGTAAACTAAATCGATGACAAAAGGCAGCATCTCAACACTAAAGATGGTCAGACCACTATCTAGTAATCTTCTTGATCTAGAGAGATCAAGAATAAGTATAGGAAAAAGAAGTATCCTTTACTTTCCAAGTGAGCAATATACAGTGCGTCTTCACCAAAATAGTTCAACATTTTAAATGTTGCATACTACCAGGAAAACAAACACCAAGTGTACTTCTGTTGGTACATAACATGATACCATTAGCAAACATGAAGGTTATCAGCATGGATATAGAATAAGTAGTACAATATGAATTAGCATCTGCATTAGGGCCCTTTAAGAAAAACCCATTCAACACAGAGGCATGTGTAGCACGATCTGGAGATTTGATGGGCACGTTTTTAACTGGTATTTCAAGTCACCTAAGGAGCCCAAGGAACACAGAGGCATATTGTGAAGGGCACCAAGAAGTATTGAGAAGAAAAACACACAGGCGATTACTAAGCAATCACAAAAGGGATAGAGCAATTACTAAGAAAAACACATGAGCAATTACTATGAATATGAACATAATTATCTATAGAGAGGACCGACATTAGAGAGGACCAAGGCTCGTGATCTGCTTCTATTCAGTCAAAACACCTTAATGAAGGATAACTAATACACAAATTGCAGATGTGACAATCCACGGATTCAACTAAAGATACTGAACAATTGTATAACCATAATCACAATGGTATTATCATAGCATGTGATTCTGTGCTAGATCTGATTCACCGCTAATCAGCCAGGCATCACATTAATTTTCCCACCGAGGACATGAAGCATAATAGGGCTGCAGAAACCTCCTCTCCAGGACCTGAAACAAAAAAAGAATCACAAAAGGAATAGATATGCTTCAAAGAGGGGTTGAAGCAAGGCAATTTTGAAATGAGAAATTATTCTATCAGCTAACTATTAAATGGTCAAAGATAGTGACTAATCAAAACCGATGCTCACTTTCAAAATGAATGAGAGAAACAAACACAATCCTCATATACTAATACAGTAAAAAAATGTGATTCTCCAAGCACCGGCCATTTATAAAATTTAGAAGAAGAAAATGTGAGAAACCTAATGGGTGGATAAATTAACCAACCACTGAACATCCATAAAAGTAAGAAATTTGATAGTGCCTCATGAAACGGAGTACTACATCAAGCAGGAAAGATTTTCAGATGATCAGGAGATGAAGGTGTTCCCAGCTTGACCTCATGCAAAAGCCTGCCTCATAGCGCCTCCTCCCAATATGTTCACAACATCGACCCCTCTACTTAGGACACCCATCCATCTCCCTATAAAGCATGAAGTAGATGTACTCCCACATTGTTGATTGCTCTGGTTGCTCTTTTCCCCGGATCATGATCAACTTGTTAGCTATTAGAAAGGATGAATTAGACTAATCTAGCAGCCAACTGAAAATAATTGGTAAGACTATTATGTATTTATCAAAAAGCATCTCAATTAGCAAATTAATTAGACCTCTCTAACAGCCAGCTGCAGATTAAATGAAGCATGAGCTTACCAAATGGGGTATTGTCCTCCCACTGAAAGGAGCACATGCTCATGTAATTGTTGAACTCATCTCAATTACCCGTTCCTCCCGGATGATAGAAAATCTGCGACCTAGATATAAGCATTGAGAGAGACGATGACCCTAGAAGAGGGGAGGGGAGTGGTACCTGAAGTGGCAGGTGCGGGAGGCGGTGGTTGTTCACAGCGACAGCAGCAACGCTCAGTGATAAGGGAGAAGATGACGAAGATCAGGAGCATGCACACGGCCCCACACACCGCTCGTCAAAAAGACCGTTGTCTTCAATGGTTCATGGACATCACTGTGTCGTCACTGCCTAACGTTGACTGTCTTTTCCCTAAGGTTGTCGATGGACCTCCTCCCCTAGGTTGTTTTCCATCGTGTCTGCCATAAATTTTAAAGAAAGCACACAAGAAATCAGGGTCAGGTACACCTAATAAGATCAGTAAACACAAATGAGGGCAGCAAAGCGGTAGATGTGATGGTGCACACGAAGAAACATTGCACATGTGATACTGTACAATAGAACCAAAGACATCGATATCCATATGATTTGCATGAATAATCGAAGGAGCACAGAGATTACATTTCGGCCAAATAAAGGACGAAGGCACCGGTGCAGAGATCAATCACATATTTCAGCATGGTCTGCCCTAAAAAACAAAATTGAATAAAACTCTATGGGAAAAACATCTATCAACGAACAAACTAACATATACATATGCAGCTCACCTATAACTGGAAATATCATTTCTTTCATAGCGTTAACAATGTCTTGTGAACACAATTTTGTAAGTTTAATATAGCCAATAGGTAGCCATAACAGATTTCAAGTATCTCAATTACAAATCATGAATGTCACAAAACAAGCTACAGACATATAATACACAAATTATGAAAAAAAAACAATCGAGGATATATGTGTATTAACCATGAGTAATCGAAAAGATGCATCAGTAGCTGAACCATGGCCATACTTTATGGTGTAGATCCATCCCAGAGCATGTACATGTACAAGTCTGAACCAAACTACATATATGATCCTGCATAGATACATGACTCTCCAAGAATATCAACATCAGAGAAAATGTGAAGCACAAGAGGGTTGAAGTTGTACCATTGAGACAAGACCGGTCCATCTTCCTTTAGATTTTCTGAGGGTCTCAGATTTTAAGGGAAGGACACACATTTTATTAGATAAAAATTAGGTATCCAGGACCAGTATAATAAATAAAAATCACAATCAGTACATTAGCAATTTGCTGTTACTTAAAGGCTAATCATGAGTATGGCATATGACATACATATAGGGAAGTAACATGATGTCATAAGGAGAGGAGGTAGTGTGGCCATACCATGTCAGAAAAATGGTTGGAAGAGATATAATTAGGAAGCCTTGTCCAAGCAACAATGACAAATGACCATCTTGTGCAGAAGGCGATCATGAAGCAGAAGACACCAAGACCTTAATCATATTATTTCACTCCAGGCTGCAAGTAGCATCAAGTAGATAAGTCGATTTTTTCTCTCCAGACTGCAAGTAGCATCAAGAAAGTCAGAATGATAAATTATCATAAAAAACTTGCTGCCATGTGGCACAGATAGCGACAATGAATCGCCTCACACAAAACAAAAGAACTAAGGGATAAGTTTCAATCGCTTTGACACCGAGCACCAAAATTAAAATCCAATTAAGTAAACTAAACATGTAGTTCCAAATCAATTACCGTTTCATCCGAAAAGGAGTTCAGGCCAGAGATACTACATAGAAAACATCACACCAGAGATAAACTCGGAATCAGACCAGAATCTTCGTCATCAGATTCAGAATCGGACCACTTTTTTCTAATTTTACTCTTGAAGAAGTCCATACCTGTCATATTGTTGTCTCATTTTCTTTCAGTTTGTAGCTTCTCTTAAGCATCCTATGATGGCAAATCATTTGCTATTTTCTCCTCAAAATCATTGTCAGAAGATGAATCATTTTCAGACAATGAATCATTTTCACTCTTCTGTCATTTCTTGAATCCAGTAACTATCATGCTATCTTTGACAGCGTCATCAAGGGTACCCATTGTATCATTTGCCCACATCTTTGCTTTAGACCAGGGTTGCATGACTTCAAGAAACTCTTGGAACTTAGGATCATTAGCGACAGTACCTTTATAGAACCTCCAACATCGGCAGACCTTGGTTGGAACTCTTCAGCGGTGCATTAACATCCCCGCTGTTAGTTTTTTTTTCTAGCATTAGATTATGGCCTTTTTTACAGAATGGCGACTCGAAGGGCGAGGACCAGCACTGTCACCAATCTTCCGAGCAACCAGTCACACACCATATTATTTAAAAGACATGTTTATTCACCTCATTTCAACCCACTAGAGTATCATTCAATTGCTTACAAGCTACAACACTGCATTCAATAAATATAAAAAAGAGAAAAAAAACTGAAACCAATTTACAAAGTAAACTACCTCCCGTGTGATCTTATAAGTGTCAATGTATGTACTGTTTGAAATACTTGAGGGTGTCCGCTGCCTCTTCATTCGTTCTAAAACCAATAAATGCAAGATGCCTGTTCTTTCCATCCCTATAAACACGCAAAACCAATCAATTTACATATAGTCTTCATGCTACAAATGCAATTTCATTACTCAAAACAGACAGCTACATATGTTGTGGTTCAAGTCTAGTGTTTGGGGCGCGCCAATGGCGCGCCGCCTGAGAGGTTGTTTGGGCGGTGCCAGGTTGGGTGCACGCCCTTTTCAGGGTTCTTTTTCTGCTTTCTGTGTGGCATATGAAGATGAGAGATTGAAGTGCGAAATATATTAATTACAGTAAAGCATCACATGTTTGCATAACTCGATGCCATCCATAAAAATGTACTCCGCTACATGACTCCACACGACTCCGCTACACTCTCCTCTACATGGAGGCATATGGAGTTGAAGCAAGCCTAAAGAAGGCCATGCTTACATTGCGCATGACCTACACGAGTCCAGGCGGCCACTAACTCCGACGGCACGAGGATGCCTGCACGGCAAGGCTGGAAAATCTTACACTGCACGCAAGGTTGATACTGATGGAGGACGACATGGCCGACCTCTACAGACGCCCCATCCCCGTTGAGGACGCCGCCTCTCTTTTGCGTTGTTGTCTCCCATTCCCTCATCTCTTTACCATGTGCCCCATATCCTGCACGCAAGGCTGTCAAGGATGCCGCCACTGTAGACATCTATATGGCAACACTGGAAAGTATGAACATAAGTAATCCTAATGAGTGAGAAGCTGTCCCAACTAAAGTCGTTATATTTTGTGTTCTCCTCTATAGTAGCATGATCAAGTAGTATGATCAGCGTCAAGAAAGAAAAATGTTTTTGAATTATGGTGTGGGTCTTAAGAAAACTATGTGAAAGAATGTAATAAGAACTGCATATATAGGTACTGATGTAACTTTTCTCATTTTAAATCTAGCGACTTTAGGGTCTGTTAATCTAGAGAGGATATGTATGCTTCTCTTCTATAGCATTGTTCAATCAATTATACTAAAAGCTAAATGTGATTTAGATTTAGGAGAGCCTGCACCTCCTAAAGGTGAACAAACAGAACAAAACATGACAAGGGGATGAGGCTGAGGAGAGCCTTCCGTTGGCCGGCAGCCAGAGTCTAACTAATGCCATGAACAACAAATAAATCTTGGCATGCCCAATATAGGTCTAAATCTTGGCATACCAAATAATCATGCGACGTTGAAATTTTCATCATCTAGATAAAAGGGGAGATAAATATACCATTTGACATGGAGCATCCTTTTTGTGTTAGTTTGCATCCTCTCATCATCCTTTTCGTTCTGAAACTGCTCCTGAAATAACAAAAAAAAGCATAAAGAAAATTTTGAATGATTGAAGTGTAAAAATATCGTAAGCAGCATGGGTGTTTAAGTTATGTTCTGTACCAAATGATATCTTCGCCAAACAAATGATGGAGAGGTTCAGTTGTTTTCATCATAACAAGCTGTAGTGCTGTACACTATGTAAATACTGATAAGTTAGTGGGGTTGGTAGCTGTCTAAGATGAAAGCAACATAACATGCATAATGAGTTATGGCGTCTTCTTATTATGTTTCCCGTAAAACAAGATCACACTCTATATCAAGAACACAACTAACCTGTCACCAAATTTAGTCACCAAATTTGCATAATCCATCATCCATTTTCAGAGAACAAAACCAAAAGTCAAATTCCTATAGGCAAAGATGAGGCCATAAGAATTTAAGATGAACATACAAGCACTAAAGTATATGGGACGTCCTTCAGAATTTCAGTCAACCTATTATAGGAACCTGATCAAATTTATCCTCCAAAAAAGGACAAGCAAAGAAGTACCAAGGTGTTTGGCATAGATCTTGAGGGTCTTGGTTTGTCGCATGACGATCCGGACCATGGCAGTCTTCATGTGCTTGAGCAGCTTGACGGTACCCATGTACAGCTTTGCTTTCCTATGGACACAAGAAGAAACACCGAAGCAGGCGTGTCATACTTAGATAAAAAGAACAAAACAAAGAACAGGTCGGGTACTCACAGTGGCGCGAAGTTGTAGCTGGTGTCGCTGCCATACCCGTGACCCGTCCCCCTTCATGCTGGGGGCGTGGAGCTTGTGAGAGGTCGCATTGGTGTGGAGGAACTTGGGGTGCAGGCGGGTGCGGTCGAAGTTCCCTGTCTCTAGCGCATATGAGACCAAGCAAAAAAACTAAATCACAGGCAGAGGCGCATAATTTGAGAAAATATGTATGAGCTGTCAAAGACAGATTTTTTTGACACATTATGCAGCAGAATCTAGGACCAAGTTTTTCCCTCTTCTTTAGACAAAAAAAAGACAATCATAAATAATGAAATAGTCCAAGAAATAGCTCAAGGACTTCACTTGGATTAGTATGGTTCAGCATGAAGCGAACATACAAGGAAAACGTGATACATGCACCACTGCAGAAAATTCAAAAACAGTGGCCAATGGAAACAAAAAAATATTGTTGGTCGTGAGCAGATTTACGTTAGATGATAAGGACCAACCTCATAGTTAAGAGATCCACAATTTGACCCGTAGCTGAACATGTAGTGCCAGATTTTCAAGCTAATGTTCAAGATCAGGAGCAGTTGCTTGGCGAGGAAGTCGATCAGTCGAGGACCTCTTTTTTAAACGGGATAAAGGAAATTTACGCCGCCGGCGATGTCTGCTCCTTTAGTTATGTATACTATTATATCAAGGTTACAAAGCATATCTATTTTACAGGTCTGGATAGCTTCAAACTGAAACCAAAAGTGAATTTTAGGAAAGAGTAATATTGTGACCAAACATGTAATGAAGAGAAATCTAATGTGCCGGTTCACTTGAACCCCATCTGAATTTCACTCTTCTGCTACCATAGGGGATCAGAAAAATTACCATGAAGATGCTCTTTCAGTATCCCATCCATCATGGACTCATAGACCAGGATGTTTCTCCCATCTTCATGGCAGCATCCTAGCAAGGATACCTGAACAAATTAACAATTTGTTGGTGTTGAGAATAATTTAACATACCATATTCATTTTCTCGGCAAATTAAACCAACCTTCATTGTTTGGAAAGTGCTTCTTCCCCTGGGAATCATTCGTTGGCACTTTCATCTCAGTGAGCCATTGAAGTGTCAATCTGAATTTAAAAGAGGATTCAAGACCAAAAACATGTTGCTCATCTACCTGCAAGCAATTCATCAAGATCAATATATAGTCTTATAATTCTAGAATAAATATTGTACTTCTAATAGTAGAAATCAAGCATAAATGTAGACAAGGCCTTGCTGGGCTGCAAAAACTTGGTAGTTGACGGTTAGTAAAAATAGCTGAGACTGGAGATAGATGCATTAGTGTAAGACTTATATAGGTGTGAACAGCAAACCGACAGAGCTAATATCATGTAGTTATGAACAACTCCGTCCATTCCAAGATGCCTTATGGTGCGTAGAAATTACACATTCATCAAATAGATACAAAATAATGCAAGGCGGAACATGATGTGATGATCGCAGAACTTAACCAGGTTTACTCTGGGAAAGAGGAGAGCAACACACAGATATATTCTGAATAACTGAATCTAACACGTCATACATTACACTAAATTACACAATAACTCACACTACCAGATGGTAGTCTCCAACAAATTAAAAATGGTGCATCATACCAAGAGGCCTTGTAGACAAAGCATATATATTGTTCAAAGCAAAGCATGGGGTACATATTACTACTCAGCAGCCATCAAACTCAGGCACATGATTCAGGAAATCAATAAACAGTGGGGTGGCTCATACCTTGATGAAGCCAATGTCCTTGGCGTTGCTGCAGAAGCAATGCCTGCAGCACACCCGTACTTCTGGATCAGGCTATGCGACTTGCCGCGGACACGGGATACTCATTCATCGTATCGCACTAATGGAAATTTGAGAGTATATGAGAACAAACAATAATCAGAAACAAAGAGGGGCAGTGGATCCAGAGAAAGGCAATGGAGATGGGCATACCTGAGCGCGGCGGATCCCATAGTAGCTGAAGGTGGCAGACATAACACCAATGCATTACAGTCATAATAATAACCATTTCATTCGCAAGTCGACCCACCGTCGTCATCACCGACAGTGTTGAGTTGTTGACGCACTCGCACTTGTCGACCTATTCGCTGTATCTGCAGGAAAAAGAATTTGATCTTTAGTTCCACTTCCGGATAAGCCTAACGTAGTTGCACCAACTCTATAGAGTAAAGAGTTCTTCGTTGGATTCAAGTTACATATCAATAGGCTCAGTCAGCGCTGCACCAAAGAAAACAGACAATCAGTACAATATACTGAATACATGTAGCTCATCGAGGGTAAACCTCTACTTAAGACTATTCCCTTTACATGACATAGTTATAGACAAATTTCAACACATGTCGCTCAACAAAGTCTAACCTCTACAATATTGTATTTCCTTTAAACGATATTTTTATACAGGTTCAGTTTTGAACTTCTGATGTTGTAGAAAAAGGAGACAAAGATTATACACAAGTTTTGAAATACTCCGCAAGTTGAAAGACATCATACTACAAAGAGCATAGAAATATGCTTGTGCATCTTATGAATTGAGGAATATCATGCTGAACCTTTGATTCATCAAACTGTTGGAAAACTTCAGCCCAGTCCTTAAACTAAGTATCCACGAGACATCAAAAGGAAACCAAACCAGGAAGAGCACGGGGAGGCTGTGCTTGCATTACAGAGTGAAGTGCAACGAAAGCCAGGCCATGCAAGAAACAAGTAACACTATCGACATACCTGCTACTCCCTTGTGAGAAATACAGAGAAGGAGAGATGGTGGCTTACCAGCGAGCAGGAGGAGACGACCTGCATCTCCAACCCCACCTCGTCCCTGTCCTCCTCGAGCTTCAGATCGATGCAGATGGCGTCGTGGGGCATGTCTAGTGCGACCATGATCTGGGACTGGAGGCGTGGCGCGACCTGATCAGGGAGTGGAGGCGCATCACGACCCGATCCTCCTCGTTGCGGGCGAGGGCGGGGAGCAGGGAGAGCTTACGCCCGCCGCGCGGCCCCGACACCAAACTACCGCCGCCGGCAGGCGTCGGCATCGCCGCGATGCCGCGAGGGAGAGGGTAGGAGGTCGCCGGTGGTGTGGAGAAAGTGAGGAGATGCGAGGAGTGGTGGTGTTGGTGGCGGTGGCGGCGGTGTGGAGGGCGCGGGTGGCGGCGGCGGCTGTGGGAGAGGAACGGGGGGATAGGGTTGGGGAACGGGCGCTGGGGCTGCGCGAGCGGTTGCATTTACCGCGACGCTTATCTTTTTCTCCTTTCGACTATTTTTTTTTGTCGCCCAGCTAGCCCTACGTGGACGTCGCGAGCATGCGCCCCTTGCGCGACCGTTAAAGGGTTGTATATCCACTGAGCGAAGGGATATCCATTTATCAAAGAGATTGTCGAAGTTCTCCCTCTCGCTATATGACTTTAGAGGGGAAAACAACAATTCTGTGTTATCTAGGTTTCCTCGATGGCCTTCTTTCAGTTGTTCACGAATGTGTTGCTTTTTGTGGTTGGGTAGTGGTGTCTTTGTCCCGCAAATCAAAAGCAAAGGGAATCTCCTTAGTTGATTCTTAGCTACTAAGGTGGAAGAGGGGAAGAATGGCCGAAGTAATAGTCTACTAACATAAGATTTTTGTTTGTCCTATATATAGTCTATCTCTGGATAAAATTATAGAAACGTCGAGCCAGACCATTTGTCTCATATGTATACATGCAATAATTGAATAAGTTTGAACACAAGTATCAACCATAATAAGATGATTTAGCGTCCTGAAATTTTTGTACCATGGAAACCCATGAATTGGTACATTAAAGAAAAATGAGCATGTTCTAAAGACAGAGACACCATTAAACCAGTTACATTCTCGATGTATTGTGTGCCTTTCAACCCAACAAAGATCCACAAAAATATCCACTAAACCAAGTTCAAGATGAACTAAGTATGTGCCTTGAGGTCGGCATTTCGATTATCATGTGGATAAATTCAGAACACATTATAATGGCTACAACATTCATGCAAAAAGAGAGAGAAAGGGGAGCAGATATGTTGAAAGATGTATAATGAAACACTAAACTTGCCTACATAGCTTGGCACAAGTTGCGGATGTTGCATGCACTACATATGTGTAAGACTTCGTGTATCAGACGCTTCGAATCCGTAGAAGTCCCCTTGGCTGATAAATATATATTGTTTCTACAACTTACAATTGCGAGGGTGTTCCATGAGTATTTTCTCCCATTTATCAAAGGGACTCTCGGAGCTCTCCCTCTCGCCATATGACTTCAAATGACAAATCTACAATTCCACATTATGTGGGTTTGAACCCGATGGCCTTCTTTTAGTTATTTGCAAACGTGCTACTTTTTGTGGCTGGGTAGTTGTCAGAGCTAAATTCAGCAGATCTCGGGTAGGAGGTCCCTACCCGGCGATCTTGGCTAGATGGTAACATGAAGTAGGGAAACATGGTGCTTACCTAGGTTCGGGCCCTATCGAAGAGGTAAAACCCTACGTCCTGCTTGTATTGTATTGATTGTGGACGGGGTACAAAGACTAAACCCCTCGGCTTATATAGGGGGGTACCTAGGGTTACACATGGTCGGTTGCATCTAGAGATAAACATGCCGGATATTTGAATATGCCTTGAAGCGTGCGCCAAGTCTTCGGAAGATTCCATCTTGAGTACGTTGAGGGTCATGGCAAACATGGCCCATTCTTTGGTCGTCGGTGGGTCCTCGACCCAGTCCATAAATGGTAGGACGATGTTGGGAGCATCCCCTATGGGGACTTTGTTCTGCAATTTAGAAGCAAAGGAAATCTCTTCGGTTGTTTTCTTAGATACTAAGGTGGAAGTGGGAAAGGTTGGTTGAAGTAATAGTCTAGTAACAAAATATAGTTTAAGATTTTTTTGTCTTGTATGTAGCATATCCATACATGAATTCAGTTGTAGAAATGTCGATCCCGGCCACGTGTCTCCTATGTATACATGCAATACCTAGTCTGCATAAAATATCAGCTACTTGAGTAAGTTCGGGTAACATAATGAAGTATCTACACCGAGTAAAAAAGTCAACATCTTTAAGCATTGATATTCTTTCCAAAGTGACTACATAAAACATTTCAAGCTTGATGACAAAATGCTCTTTACTACGAGTTACCATTAGCATAGATGTTTTTTCAAAGTTCACGGTTCACACCCTGATAAGGATTACTTTATAAGTGAATCATAGTGTGCAGGTACTGATTCTATCACTTCCATGAACAATGTGTAGAGAGGAACAACTTATTTTTCAGAAAGAACATGTCGAAAAGAAAGGACTTTAGAGAGGGTTAAGATGACATGCATGATAAGGTCTGGCTCTCCTTATAAGCCGAGTGCTGACATGAACAACTCCCTAGATATTTTTAGATGCACTATTGTATTGGGATTCATGTGATCTACAAACAACAAAGAACTAATATAAGATGAAAAATTAAGCTTTAAAATATGTCAGGATAGAAATGACAACAACATTTTAAACTGGCCTTTGTCTTAGTTTCACAACACACATCCAATTGCTGCAATCTAAGTGTGAGATGGCCAAGTACATTCCCAGACATCCAAGACTGGTAGTGTGGTATCCTCGCTCCAGCACACTAGCAAACCTCCAAAAATGCTATCTGGTGGCCACGTAGACTGATCAACTTGAACACATAAGCACATATTGCAGACTTCTGATCACTTCTGGTAGCACCTGGATATTCATATATCATAAAATTGACTAAGTAATAAGGAAGATGTCTACAATGATGATATGCATAATACAATTAGCTCATTTTCCCAAAGTAAATCATAAGACCACAATACAATAAATGTTTCCCTTCAAAAAATTTGTCTCAGAGGCATCATACAACCAACACAAAATTGAGGTATGCCCTTATTACTTACTGATTTCGTGAAGCCGTAAAATATTAGGAATAAAAAATTATTCTAGAGTGATGCTGATTGCTAAGCTACAGACAAGATTATTTGATCAAGCTGTGTGTACTCTGTTACTACATGTCATTCGTGCCCCCGGATATGTTGCGGGCGTGTAGGTTGCCATTGTGTCACCACCACAGCCGATAGAGGAGAGCATGATGTGATCTTGTAGTGGTGTAATGAGGATGGAAGTGGAAGGTAGGAGTAGGTGTAGGATAGGAAAACGAAGGTAAGGCAGCCCAGGCAGGACCTTCTCATGTAGGAATGGCCGTGGGCAGAACAATGGCGGTAGAGAAAGGAGCAATGGAGGACCTTTTGTGGAAGGAGCGGATTGGCGGCAACGCTAGGTCCGCGGGGGTGATAGTGGGGAATCACGATTCAACATTGACCGGGACGTGTAAAATGGGGACTTACCGACTGGGCCTACGTGGGCCGGATCATAAGCGAGATTGTGAGAGGACCACACAAAGTGCAAAGAGAGGGGGGACGAAAACTGAAGCAAAACGGGAACCTTATGCATTTAGATGTAGGCGAGAATAAGTTGCTCCTCTTGATCTGTAAAAATGTCTTACATTTAGATAGAGAGAAAGTACCTTTTATAATACAAAATACACACACACACACACACACACACACGCACACATACACATATTATATACACCTTGGCATCGATGATCATTGGTGATGGTCGAATGGCAAAAATACAGCATGCTCCGTGGTTTGGGGGCGCAAGACGAAGGATGTCGTCCGATCACTTTCGCTATTTTCAAGGCCACCAATGGTAATGTCAAGAAGGCTCCAATGGACTATGCATGGATAAGAAACATAAACACATTGACATGAATTAAGGTGACCAATTTTTCAATTGTGGACCTTGATGATGACATAACCATGTCCATTTTTTAAAATCTCACTTGAGATGGCACCTACTCAACCTATCATGCTCAATTTGAAGGCATTATTGTCACGATTATGCGGCTGATCATTTGGAACAATTGCCCTGCCCCTCCACCTCCCCCCAAACAACATAAATTCTTTGTGTGGCATATATGTGAAGATAGAATTTGGGCCGTCGGTCGCCTCCAAAAGAAAGGTTGGTCTCATTGTGATATTTGTTCACTTTGTAGGAGGAACTGGAGACCATCGGTCACATTCGCTTCAAATGCCACCTCACTTATGGCATTCAGACCATGATCTTAGATTGGCTATGTTTGACGAACATGGGCATTAATTCTTGGGCTAACTTCAGATCATTCTTTGAATGGTAGTTTTCAGTGATTCATCCCAATGGTGAACAAGCCATGTCATATTTAGACATGTTGCTGTCCTGGGCAATTTACAATAAAAAGGAATACATGGGTTTTGCAAAACCATTCTTCATTATTGTCTATCATTGTCCCCGTGACTAAACGAAAAGCCGAGTATTGGGTGACCATCGGGGCTAAACATTTGAGATGCATCATGTCGTGAGAGTATTTCCTTTTGGTATCCCGCCCACATATGTTGTTTATACATATCAAATTTTCGTCTCAATCAATGGAATGCCACAGGCTTTTGCCCTTGTTTCAAAAAATACCAAAAGTGAGTTAGAGATAGTTAAGACTAGGATATTTAACAAAATCAGCACATGGCCCTCACTTTTTGCAAGTAAGTTTTAGAGGACGCAAAAGCATTATTGACTTAGTGAATCACACTTGACACTAAATTACCACTGCTTTCTAAAATCTCTTACCTATCCTCCTAGCTTCGACACCAACTAGAAAACATACAACCATGTTAATTCGATAATCTCGACAAATAAAAAGGCATGTCATGGAGTTGCCAAACACGATATATGTCAAACTGAGTTCCTTGTAGATCATTTGTCGGAGGCTATCAAGAGGCCGTCCATATGCAGTAACAACTATTATGCAACAATGAGGTGCAAATGATTCTAATTATGAGTGTGACGCTTCCATTGAGTGATATGGCTCTCTTTGTCCTCGCGCAGTTTGAGCAATGATGCCAAGTCTTGGATTTTTCATTCAGAGAACATGTTTTAGCGCCCATGTATCAATGCCTTTGGAAAGGAACCCTTTTGACGTTTGAGCCAAACACATTGTCATCTAAGCCCTCACACACATTGTCATCACCAGACTCGATCAGTACATGGATCACTAGGGTTTTTCTTGATCTGTCGTTGCCTCGGCTGACAACCGTCAACATCACTCCTTGTCAGGGATATTACTACTAGGTATAAACCACCTAGGAGGGGCCTGTTTATGCATATCAAGATTACTTCTACTGAAGCCCAGCGGAACATGGAACATGACGCTTCATTCCAGAAGACTTAAAAGGTCCAAGAGGTGTTAGGGCCCATAATTTGTAAACCGCCATACGGCGTGTAACTTGTGTTGTAAGATAGGAAAGATAGAGACCGAGCCGGACACGTTTATGAGCCGGCCTCGGGACTCTGTAAACTGGACCGGGCGTCACCTCGTGTGTATAAAGGGACGACCCGGCGGTGGTTCAAGGGACAGAGAACAACAACTCGAGACACAGGCAAAGCGTATTCGCTCCCTGGTCATCGTAACCCTAGCAATACCACCCCAAACTAGAAGTAGGCTTTTACCTTCATCGAAGGGGCCGAACTAGTATAAACACTTGCGTCCTTGTCCGCTTTAACCCCTTTAAGTTAACCCGTAGCGATGGCTCCACGACTAAGTCATTTTGCTAGGACATCTGCCGTGACAAAACCACGACAGTTGGTGCCCACCGTGGGGCTATCGCACGATGGTTTCGAGTTCTTGAAGGGCATCTTTGAAGGACTCAAGGGCTATGAAGTGGGCCGGATGACTAAGAGTCGTCGCAGCAAGATCTACATCGACGATGCAGGCTGGGGCCTCGAGGCCGATTCAATCGAATACGGGTACCGGGTCCCCTTTGGCGGCATCCATGTCTTCATCGGCAAGATCGGCGAACCGGGCCCTGAGCAGAACATCTTCTCCAACATCGTCGAGTCGGCTTAGCGTGCGAGACCTGCCCAGATTCGGCCCACCGTGAAGCACATCTTCGTCGGAGCGGTTCACGGAGCGCAAGCTGAGGATGGATCGGACTCCGATGGCGAGATTGTTGTTTATTCCAGCGATGAGTCATCCACTGGAGAAACAGAATCTTTATACCTGCTGCAGGATGACCGGTCTGGGGATTGTTCCGATGGTGACAGCATTCCGGACCCCCTGGATCCGCCATACCGGGTCGCAGTTTTCATGGCCGGATCACAACCTGTGCAATAGTCTTCGACTGCAGTGACGTTAACATCAGACCTGGCGGCAGCAGCGGCTAAGGCTGGAGGCCCGGTTCAGGCACCGGCTCAGGTATTGACGACCTTAGTTGACACTTTGACAGCACTGTTAACTGCAGAGGTTGGCGAGGCCGAAAAGGAACAGCATGATGCAGAGGTGGCTCAGGTGAGAAGCCAGATAAATCAAGCAAAATTAGACCTAGCTGCTGAGAATACCAGGATGATTGCGAGGTAGGCCGAGCTAGATGCTCAGGCTTATCGGCTCATGTTGGATCAGACTGCTTCAAATGATGTAATGTGGAGAAGGCGCCATTCTCGCTTACCGTCGGTTTATGAGGCGAGGAACCTCTTTAACACGCCACGAGCAGGAACCAGTAACCAGCCGGGGGTAAACCGGGGAGGAGCGCCTGGCACAGGAGCATCAGTCCAGCCACAGGCCGCGGAGCCAACCCGCCAGGTCGTTCCGTCGCAACATGTACCTACCCCTCCTGGTCATTGCTCCAACCCATTAGACAACATAGTTGCCGCCGCTTCACGACTGGCCGATCTTCCCATTGAAGGAGAATCCCCTATAGCAGTGGAGGCACGGCGAGCCAGGGAGTTCCTGGAGACGGCTTTAACTCAGCAGCAAGCTTATCCTCATAGCCGCGAGAGGATTCACTCCACCCCTCGCCCAAGCCGGAGTTATAGCAGGCACCTGGAGGAGCCATCCATGTCAAGTAGCGCGTGGAATCGCAATCCGCCACGGAGGGATAACCCGGCGGGAGGAGGTGCAAACGCTCAAGATGTGATGGACCAGGGCAGGCGGCGCCGGGAGGCCGAGTTAGCAGCGCAGTACGAAGCCCGTGAGCCGGCGCCGGTTCGTCCATCTACCACAGTTGAACCGGGGGTTACATCCAGCTCCTTAGGAGTGCCCTGTTTCACCCCCGCTTTACGCAATGTAAGACTGCCTAAAGACTTCAAAGGACCGCGCAAGGTGCCCAACTATACCGCGGATCTGTCCCCTGAAGCCTTGGTTGAAAGCCACGAGATGGCAATGGAGATGCTGGATGTGGATGATGCGGCGTGCGCAAAGTACTTCACCATGATGCTGGAGGGCACGGCTCGCACCTGGCTAAAAGGGTTACCGCAGAATTCCATCGGGTCATGGGCTGAGTTGCGACGCCGGTTTATCAATAACTTCAAAGACACATGTAAGCAGCCCATCTTCATTGTAGACTTGGCGGCCTGTGTTCAAGGTGAAAATGAATCAACAAGTCATTGGGTGCGCCGGTGATACGTCCAAAACGTATCTATAATTTCTGCTTGCTCCATGCCACTTTTGGGTGATATTGCTATGATATTCATACACTTCCATACACTTTTGATCATATTTGGACTAACCTACTAATCCAGTGCACCCCGGTGCCAGTTTCTGTTTTCGGCTGATTTTGTATTTCAGGTTTTCACATTACGAGAACTGCCAGGAAAAATCCAGAAAAAATATATAAAAAATCAGCGTTCCAGGAGCTACCGTGCGGCCAAAGTACAGCCGGGGGGGACCCACAGGGGCTCCAGGCGCCCTGTGG
>LR738713.1:108634459-108653313 GCA_902687465.1 Secale cereale
CCCCCCCGGGCCGCGCCGGGGGGGCGCCTGGGCCCCCCGAGGCACCTCCGATGCCCCCCTTTGGCATATATTTAAAGTGTGTCGAGGAAACCCTGATTCCGGACCCCTTTTCTCCAGACGCGATTCCGATCTCCGCCGCCATCGCCATCAAGCTTCGGGGGACCAGAATTCCTGCGCCGGCACCCTGCCGGGACGGGGAAGTGCCCCCGGATTCATCTCCATCGACGTTGCTTCCTCTCTCCATGAGGCGGGAGTAGTTCCTCCTCGGGGCTGAGGTTCTTACCAGTAGCTATGTGGTCAATTCTCTCTCCCATGATGTGATCTTCGTTGTGATCATAGGCTATGTTAATCTAGGGTGATCCCGTGATATTTCCCTTTCTCTATGTATTGGATTGATGTACTCACTTGTCTTTATCTAGTATAATCCCCGAGACCAAGGTGACAGCGGTCTATTGGACATGGATTAGAACAATATTTTCATGAGTGATTTCCTCTCTTGTGTGTTGATTGAAGATTGAGAGTCTATTGGTGCTTGTCTTTGACTATCCTTTAGATATGTTGTGGTGATTGTGGGACTCTCTTTGGATGACCGCGGTGACATTGGGAAATCCTTAGATTGAGAACTACGAACTTTGAGGTGTGCTTTTGTAGCCCTACATAATTCTCGTCCTCTCTTGACCACGAAGGAATGACCTCCGAGTGTGTCCCCTTTGCATGTTTTATGGGAAATATCATGTGATTCGATTATGTTAATGTTGTTGGGAGTTGCCACTAGTGAAAGTATGAACCCTAGGCCTTGTTTCCACCATTGCAATACCATTTGTGCTCACGTTTACCACTTGTTTGCTTGCTGCACTTTTTATTACAGAATTATATTACTTTGTTTTGCCATCCATATTACTTGCCATTTAACATCTCTTCGCCGAACTAGTGCACCTATACATCTGACAAGTGTATTAGGTGTGTTGGGGACACAAGAGACTTCTTGTATCTTAGTTGCAGGGTTGCTTGAGAGAGACCATCTTCAATCTCTACTTCCTTGAGTTCGATAAACCTTAGGTCATCCACTTGAGGGAAATTGCTACTGTCCTACAAACCTCTGCGCTTGGAGGCCCAACATAGTCTACAAGAGTAGAAGCGTGCGTAGACATCAGCCGGGTGTCAGAGATCTTACACTCCTCAGACCGCATCAATCCAGACACAGCAGTAGTTACATTGGAAGGCAACTGCCAGTTTGAACCTCTGAAGCTGAAGCTAGGACGACTCAAACATCATTGTCATGACATGGGAACGGTCATGGGCACTTTGGTGAAATATGCAGATTCAGATAGTGCCAAGTATCCAGAGTCTGATGACGAGAAGTCAGGGAAAGCAAAGAAGAATGGTAAGGCGCCACAGCCTAGCCCGACGAATCAAGGACATAATGGTAAACGTAAAGAGGATAGTAACTCAGATTTCGTGGCTAACACTAATGCCCAGGAGGATGGCCAGGGCCGCAAGGGCAGACCACCCTCGCGGGGTGGGAGACCAAACATTAATCTAAAACGCCATATGAATATACCTTTCCCAAGGCACGGTACGCAGGAGAAACCAGCCACGCACCTCTGAAAGGACTATTTTATTATGAAGGAGTTCAGAAACCAGTCCCAATATGATCATGGATCGTCCGGCGGTTCAGGCCCTGGTTTCCACGGGCCGGGTTATCAAGGTGGTGGATCCGGTTCAAGGTTCCAAGGTAACCAGAACAATCACAGCAACCAGAATGGGCATAATCAGCATAACCAGCAGCACGGCCAGGGTGGTTATAACAATCAGGGCAATCATCAGCAACATCAACAGCAGCAATCAGGATATCAGAGTAATCCGAAGCAGTTGAGTAGTGGGCAGTATCACGTCTTCACCACAAGCCTATGTAAACGTGATCAGAAAGTTTACAAGAGGGCAGTACATTCCGTTGAGCCGGCGGTGCCACGCTACCTGCGCTGGTCAGAACAGCCCATTATGTGGAGTCGAGAGGATCATCCGCCCCGGGTTGATAATTCGGGTCAGCTGGCTCTAGTTGTGGCACCTCAGGTTGGGGGCTATAAGTACACCAAGGTGCTCATGGATGGAGGAAGCAGCATCAACATTCTGTATTACGAGACTTTTCGTCGCATGGGGTGACAGACAAAAGGCTTCGCCAGTCCAACACCGTTCTCCATGGCGTGGTGCCTGGTAAATCGACATATCCAGTCGGTAAGATAGATTTGGAGGTCACCTTTGGAGATGAGCATGACTCGAGGTCTGAAACTCTGACTTTTGAAGTGGTAAAGATCAAGAGCCCGTATCACGCCCTGTTCGGGCGGCCGGTTTATGCTAAGTTCATGGCGAGGCCTTGTTATGTTTATCTACAGCTCAAGATGCCGGGTCACAAGGGAACTATTACAGTCCATGGGAGCCGTAAGATTGCTTTGGAGTGCGAGGAAGGTGATGCAGCTTATGCTGACGCGGTTTGTGCAACCGAGGAATTGAAATTTTATAAAGATAATGTTGATCCGGCAGATATGTCTCCGCTGAAGAAGCCAACCATAGAGAACGATCTGGCCTTGAAGCTTAAATCAGCTGATGAGACCAAGCAGGTTGACTTTGTTCCCGGCGATTCATCCAAGCAGTTCACCACTAGTGCTAACCTGGATCCGAAATAGGAAAGCGCGCTCATTGAGTTCATCCGTGAGAATCGGGACATCTTTGCATGGAAACCTTCTGACATGCCAGGTGTACCGAGGGAACTCGCTGAGCACACTCTTAATATTGATCCCAAGTTTAAACTGGTTAAACAGTTTCTCCGCCGCTTCAATGAAGAAAGTCGCAAGGCTATTGGTGAAGAAGTGGCTAGGCTTTTGGCAGCAGGCTTTATAGTTGAGGTGTTTCATCCGGAGTGGTTGGCTAATCCGGTACTGGTGCTTAAAAAGAACGGCACTTGGCGAATGTGTGTTGATTACACAGATCTGAACAAGGCTTGCCCAGCTGATCCCTTTGCCCTCCCTCGTATTGATCAAATCATTGATGCTACGACGGGTTGTGAGCGCTTTAGTTTTTTGGATGCATATTCTGGTTATCATCAGATTAAGATGGCAGTTAAGGACCAGGAGAAGACGACCTTTATAACTCCCTTTGGAGCCTTCTGCTATGTATCCATGCCTTTCGGGCTCAAGAGTGCCCAGGCGACCTATCAGCGTTGTGTGCAGAATTGCCTTCATGGATAGATTGGGCGGAACATTCATGCTTATGTGGACGACATTGTGGTAAAATCCAGGAAGGAAGAAACGTTGATAGCTAACTTGAAGGAAACTTTTGATAATCTTCGGATTTATAAAATGATGCTTAATTCGGCCAAGTGCGTTTTTGGTGTACCGCCAGGAAAGCTCTTGGGGTTCTTAGTGTCCAACAGAGGAATTGAGGCTAATCCGGAGAAGATCAAAGCGATTACATCCTTGGCTAAACCGGTGTGCATCAATGGTGTCCAATGTTTGGCAGGCCGCATTGCAGCGCTCAGCCGTTTTATCAGCCGTTTGGGGGATAAGGCCATCCCGCTTTATCAGATGATGAAAAAGACAGACCGTTATGTCTGGAGTGATGCTGCTGATGCTTCGTTCGAGGACTTGAAGAAGCAGTTGTCAGAGCCGCCTGTCCTTGCCGCGCCAGGGTATAATGAGCCGCTATTGTTATATGTGGCTGCTAATGCTCAAGCGGTAAGTGTTGCCATTGTGGTGGAACGCAAGGAGGTAGGAAAGGAACATCCGGTTCAACGGCCGGTTTACTACATCAGCGAGGTGCTCATTGAGTCGAAGTAGAGATACCCGCATTGGCAGAAATTGGTATATGGAGTCTTCATGGTAAACCGGAAGCTGAAGCAGTATTTTCAGGGTCATCCAATCACCGTGGTTAGTTCAGCCCCTCTGGGCGATATAATCCAGAACAGAGAAGCGACGGGTCGGGTTGCAAAGTGGGCCATTGAACTTAGTCCTCACGGATTGAAGTATGTGCCTCGTACTGTAATCAAATCTCAAGCACTAGTGGACTTCATCGACGATTGGACAGAGTTGCAAGCACCGGAGGAAAAACCGGATCATACATACTAGACCATTCACTTTGATGGATCCAGGCAATTGGAGGGTTCGGGGGCTGGAGTCGTATTAACTTCCCCACGAGGTGATAAGCTCTGTTACGTCCTCCATTTAATGTTCCCGTATACTAACAATGCAGCTGAATATGAAGCTCTCCTCCATGGTCTGCGAATGGCTAAGGAGATGAATCTAAGCCGGGTTAAATGTTTCGGCGATTCAGACCTGGTGGCACAACAGGTATCTAGTACGTGGGATTCCAAGGATCCACTTATGGCAGCGTATCGTCGAGAGGTAGACGCTGTTGCTGGACACTTCAAAGGTTATCAGGTGGACCATGTGGACCGGCGAAAGAATGAAGGGCCGACGCATTAAGCCGGCTGGGTTCTCAACGTAAACCGGTTCCACCCAATGTCTTCCTGGACGTATTGCATAATCCGTCGGTGAAATTACCTTCAGAAGAGGACTTGGCTATTCCTGATCCGGAGGCTCAATTGGTGGCGGCGCTTCATGTTATTCCGGATTGGACGATACCGTACCTGGCGTACATGAACCGAGGTGAATTGCCAGAAGATGAAGTCTTGGCTAGACAGATAGTCCGGCGGTCCAAATCAATGACTATTGTCAATGGAGAACTACATCATTGCAGCGTTTCTGGGGCATTTCAATGGTGTGTGTCGCCAGACGAAGGTCGTGATATTCTTAGAGAAATCCACAAAGGAGATTGTGGTCATCATGCCGGTTCAAAATCTTTGGTGGCTAAACCTTTTCGTCATGGGTTCTACTGGCTGATGGCTCACACCGGTCCAGAGGACTTGGTCAAAAAATGTGATACTTGCCAGAAATTCTCACGGCGTGCTCATATACTGGCTCAAGAATTGAGGATGATTCCAATTACTTGGCCGTTTGCGACTTGGGGTTAGACATGGTCGGGCCCTTTAAGAGATCTCCAGATAAGAAGACCCACCTTTTGGTGGCGGTTGATAAGTTTACCAAGTGGGTTGAGGCGGAACCAGTCAGCAAGTGTGATGCGCCAACAGCGGTTCAATTCATCAAGAAGGCAATTTTCCGGTTTGGCTTTCCACACAGTTTATAACTGATAATGGTACCAATTTATCCAAGGGGGCTATGGAGGAGTTATGTCAACGAGAGCACATTCGTCTTGATGTATCTTCAGTGGCTCACCCCCAATCCAATGGTCAAGATGAGAGAGCTAATCAAGAGATCTTGAGAGGCATCAAACCCCGGCTTATGGTCCCTTTACAGAGGACGTCGGGTTGTTGGGTGGAGGAATTACCCTCTATGTTATGGAGCATCAACACCACACCTAATAGGTCGACGGGTTACACGCCTTTCTTCATGGTATATGGAGCTGAAGCGGTCCTCCCTAGTGACATCCGTCATGATTCGCCACGAGTGGCGGCTTACGTTGAAGCTGATAACGAGAAGGCAAGGCAAGATGCGATAGACCGGTTGGACGATGAGTGTGACATGGCAGTAGCTCGATCGGCGATTTATCAACAAGATATGCGCCGATATCACAGTTGCCGGGTTAAAACCAGAATGTTTCAAGAAGGTGATCTGGTGCTCCGGCTCATCCAAGACCAGACAGACATGCACAAGCTATTCCCTCCTTGGGAAGGACCCTTTGTGGTCAGCAAGAACCTACACAATGGATCATACTACCTCGTCGACGTTCGAGAACATAAGGACTCACGTACTGCGGAGGAGGAAACCAAACGGCCATGGAATATCGCTCTTCTTCGGCCTTACTATACCTGAGCCATAGGCTCCGTTTATGAATCTGCAATGTATATATTATGATCAATATAATAAACTGGCGTCCCCGTTAAAGCGGGGTATCTGCTGCTTTTTTCCTAAGAATTTATCACATGGGGGCTTCTGTGTGCAAAGGAGTTCCTATGGCCCTCTTAAACCGGCTATTAAGCCAATACCATCATAAGAGCATAGCTCTGGTTGCTTCAGTAATCTGGCTATCAAAGCCCACATGATGATGAGGGGCAAAAGAGAGTTCGATGCATAGCTGCTACCTCTTGAGCTTGCATTGTATTCCCTCGAAGAGGAAAGGGAGATGCATCACAGTAGCGTAAGTATTTCCCTCAGTTTTTGAGAACCAAGGTATCAATCCAGCAGGAGACCACGCGCCAGTCCCTCGCACCTGCACAAACAAATAAGAACTTCGCAGCCAACGCAATAAGGGGTTGTCAATCCCTTTACGGTCACTTACGATAGTGAGATCTGATAGAGATGATAGTTTATGTTTTTGGTATTTTTGGTTTAGTAAAACAGAAAGTAAAGAAAGCAAATAAACAATGACGGCGGAAATTGACGGGAGAGTAATATGATAAAGATACACCCGGGGGCCATAGTTTTCTCTAGTGGCTTATCTCATGATAGCGATATTCTACGGCGGGTAAACAAATTGTTGTCGAGCAATTGATAGAAAAGCGAATAATTATGAGACTATCTAGGCATGATCATTGTATATAGGCATCACGTCCGAGACAACTAGACCGAAACGATTCTGCATCTACTACTATTACTCCACACATCGATCGCTATCCAGCATGCATCTAGTGTATTGAGTTCATACGAACAGAGTAACGCCTTAAGCAAGATGACATGATGTAGAGGGATAAACTCATGCAATATGATGAAAACCCCATATTTTTATCCTCGATGGCAACAATACAATATGTGCCTTGCTGCCCCTACTGTCACTTGGAAAGGACACCGCAAGATTGAACCCAAAGCCAAGCACTTCTCCCATTGCAAGAACTATAGGTATAGTAGGCCAAACCAAACCAATAATTCGAAGAGACTTGCAAGGATATTATGAGCACACATAAAAAGTTCAGAGAAGAACAAAATATCTTTCATACATAACCTTGATCATAAACTCATAATTCATCGGATCTCGACAAACACACCGCAAAAAGAGATTACATCGAATAGATCCCCTCGAAGACCGAGGAGAACTTTGTATTGAGATCCGGAGAGAGAGAAGAAGCCATCTAGATACTAGCTATGGACCCGAAGGTCTGAGGTAAACTACTCACAACTCATGGTGAGGGCAATGATGATGATGATGAAGGCCTCCGTGATGGATCCCCCTCCCGGAACAGGCTACAAGATGGGATCTCCACGGGAACAGCAGCTACGGCGGTGGAATTAGGGTTTTCTCTCTGCCTCTGGAGTTTCTGGGGTACGTAGGTATATATAGGAAGGGGCACCGGGGGCCACACGGGCCGCCCTGGAGGCAGGAGCGCGCCCTGGGAAGGGGGGCGCCCCCCACCCTCGAGGGTGGCCCCTCTGTCCCCTGGCTTGGCCCCGAAGTCTTTCGTGCGTGATTTCCTCCAAAAATATCTCTCGCGAAGGTTTCATTCCGTTTGGACTCCGTTTGATATTCCTTTTCTGCAAAACCCTGAAATAGGCAAAGAACAGCAATCTGGACTAGGCCTTTGGGTTAGTAGGTTAGTCCCAAAAATGATATAAAAGTGAATGATAAAGCCCATTAAGCATCCAAGACTTCATAAATAATAGCATGGAACAATAAAAAATTATAGATACGTTGGAGACGTATCAATAGCACAACTCAAACATAGGCACCTGACGAGCATAGCTCACAATGCTACCTGGGGGCTCCTGTCGCATAGCGACAACGAGTTGATACAACCCTTGTAGTAGGCTATCAAGCCACGGCTTGGAAGCCTGGTGTATACACCTAAAACCCCGAATTAGCCTTCCTGCATTAAGTAAGTCACTCCGCCTAGGTAAACCTGGTATGACCCGTCGAATGTTTCACAAGTCAATCTTCTTACAGACCCTGGACTTGGCAACGTTAAATTGATGATTGGTTAAGGATTGAGGTCCATCTTAACAGGCTTTGTGAAATGGTTAATTTAGTGGCTTGGCAGCCCATGAAAATCCTCGAATTTGGAGCCTCGCAGCTCATAAAAAGCCTCGACTACAAGATTTTATTTTGAAAATATTTCTCTGGTTTTTGCCAAGTTTTTTCTCTTTTGAGATCATTGGGATATATCAGAAATCTATTGATTCGGTGACGTGGATGACTATAAGTTGCCACCACAATAAACCAGAGTTCACAGAACCTGGTCTGGTTTGATTATAAATCGCCAGTACTATCTACACTTAAACCGGTGTTTATCATAACCCGGTACGGTTTCATCATGAACCGGCAAAGTATTCAAGGAGTAATCGATACTCACAAATTGGGATCATCGCCTTTACAGCACAAATATTGGCTAAAGACCAATGACATAAATTTCTATCACAGGTATGATATATGTATTCATATTTTAGAAAATACAGTTCAGGTTATAAACCTAGATCATGTGTATGGGCATTATGACCCGTCCGGCGATAAACCGCCAGGACGCTTTAAACTTTGTCTTATGCAGAAGCAGGTGCAATCAACTATTAAAGCATCATAAGCAGAACAAATTATAAAGTTGCCAGAAAGAGCAATATTATGAAAAAGGAGTATGCGTGAGGACATAAACAAAGTGTTCCAACTACCCTATTACAAGGCAATTGGCAGACAAAAATGATCTGTTCTTTGCTGAAAGTATTATGACGTGATAACTAAACCAGCACCGGCTCATGACTCAACATCAGCTCGGCTAGAAGGTTGTGGATCCTCTTGCTCTGACCCCTCGTCGTTTTCTTCTAGCTGCTGGAAGTCAGGGGTTGCCCAATTCATCTTGGTCAGCGCTTTGAAAATAGCTTCATCGTTCACGAGTTCAGACGGTTCAATATCAGGAGTGTAAGTATGCTTACAAATAGGCGGGATGAGATCTTCCACCTCATAGACCGGAGTGTTGACCCGGCAGTTGTCAGCATCATAACCCGGATGATAACGGGACAGATCAGCTTCGTCAGCTAGTTTGTTGGCCAAAGGCCGCATTTCTCTTGTTAGAGCCCGCAAATCGGTGTCTATGAACTCTGATCCATCCTCCTTCATGCTGGGACAGCCATTCATCACCTCTGTCGGATCAAGATCAGGCACCCAAGCTTTCGCTCGAGTTAGTGCCATCAAGGCACCCTCCCTTGCAGATGATTTCTTCAACTCCCCAAGCCGGGCAGGAAGCACTGATAACTTCTCCAAAGTGCCTTTGATTGACGTGGGAGCCGGTTTATTATGGGAAGCAGTGCAGACAATCCTTTGAGCGCCGGAATACAACTGCTCTATGAGAGTGTATGCGGCCTTCAACTTCTTCCGCATGTCAGTGCCGAGATGAGCAATACGTTTTCCTGCATTAAAAGAGTTTGAGTTAAACCGGAGAGGGCAGAGCTATCATATTCAGGATTATGTTAAGTACACTTACCAAAAACAGTAGTAGTCATGGCGTTTATCTGCTCCTTTAAACTGGACAATTCTTTTGTCACAGGATTGAGAGCAGCCTCTGCATCTGTTGCCCTTTTTTCCAAAGCAGTTCTTTCAGCATCCCAATCGGCCCACTCCGTCTAGAGATCCTTCTTCAATTTTTCTATATTTGCTAAAGCAAGGGTCAATTCATCCTTGACATTGGAAGCGGCGGTTTGTTGAAATTTCAGTGTATCTTGGAGTTCAGCCACCTGAGAGTCTTTCCGATTTAAATCAGCCTGTCAAGAGAAGAACATATTATGCATTGGTAAAAGATACTGGAAGTCCCAAGCACATAACAAGTTATCCACTTGGCACTTGGGGGCTAATGCGTATTTGCAGTTATCAGACATTTTTTTAATAAAGTCCCAAGCACATAACAAGTTATACACTCGGCACTTGGGGGCTAATGCGACATTATTCAGAAAAGATTACAAACTAAAGTCCCGGTTCATCTTGAAGAGATAAACCGGCCCTTGGGGACTACGCATGTGAAAAATTGTATAATGGATATTATGAAGTCCCGGTTCATCCTAAAGGAGTAAACCAGCCCTTGGGGGCTACGGTGGAGTAAAGGCAGTCTACAAGACTTACGCATGAATAAAGTTAAAGCAGAAATTTACCTCATATCGTTCCTTCATCATATTTACTAAACCGGCTTCATGATCACGGCTAGTGTACAGCCGGTTCAGATAACCGGAATGGAGCTCTTAGGCACTAAGTTGAGCATAGTTGGACAAGTCAGCACTCCATTTTCCTTTGTCCTTGCCAGAAGTTTCATCCTTCGCAGTATGTTTGGATAAGGCAACAGGTTCACTAGGAGCAGTGTAACCGAATCCAGTGATTTGAACTTCCTCGGTTGAAGCGACAACAGGTTTAGCAGGGCTAGCAGGAGTATTGCTGGCCCGGACTGGACTGGTCGGATTAACTTCACGATCCATTGGGGCACTTCCTTGATCGACAAAGACTTCATGGTCCATGGGAGGAGGATCATCATGCAAAGTGTCAACATTCTCTTCAGCAGGTTCAGGATCCTTTGCCGGTTCAGGAATCGCATCATCACCTGCCGGTTTATTCAACTTAGCCTTTTTACTAGGCTTGGTCTTACTACAAAAGATAAAGGTGACGATGGTCAGGGGAGTAAAAGAAAGAGATTAAAACAGCAAAATGAAAAACTTACCCATGAACAGTCTTAAGAGGAGGAATCTGTGTAGCTGTTGATTCGTCGGATGACGAACGAGGAGTATCCTGATAATTTGAATCAGACGGATTAAGAGGCTGACGAATATGACGTGCTTTTGGATAAAGAGCGTCTGGAGTTTGAAAAACCTCTGAGCGACGTTTCCGGGCTTGGGTATGTGGTAAACCGATGGACTCAATGGCGTGGCCACTGTGCCGCGTGGTGCGGCGAGCTTCATGTTGTTGTTTCTTCAAAATAAAGATTGGGTCCAAGTAAGCGAAAGGGTGAGAAAACTGTACTTTCCGGCTTGCTCGACGAATTTTTGGTGTCGGCAGAGGTTCTGAACCGGAAGAAAGGGTAATTACCTCGACATCATCTGCTTTGCTGCCTTCAGCGAGTCCCTGAGTACAATCATTGTTAATAAGATGCAAGAAAAGGGGGCCAAGAGAGTCAAGTAATACCGCTGAGGCCGGTTCATCATCCTCCGGGTTGGATTCAGACACGTCAGTAGTTTTCTTCCTGACATTTTTGTTAACGGCCTTGGTTTTCTGGCGAGGTGCCTTAGCCGGTTTATCCTGGACTTTCCTTTTCCAGAATGGGTCAATACCCCATTGAAATCATGAAAGTAATTTAGAAGTGAGCATTAAAGACAGATGGAAAATAGAGCAAACAGGAAAAGGAAGACTTTACCGATGGTGGTTTGTTGAACTCGCAGAAGGGAGCCAGTCCGGTTTGACTGCGGGTCTCTATCGGTTCATTCAACAATTTCTTAACAGCCTCGTTGATCTCATTCTCTGCTAGCACGACTTCTGTATGGCACAGAGGATCTTTGGGGTTTCCGGTATATTCGCACATTATACCGGAGCGCCGGCTTAGCGGGAGAATACTCCAGGAAATCCAACAACGAACGAAATCAACCCATGTTAAACCATTGGCAGTGAAGGCTCTGAGCTTTGAGAGTTGAGGGGCATATTTAGCTCGTTCTTAAGCACTTAGCCGTTGAGGAAAGGGATGGTTCTCAGAAAGCCAGTGGGAATGATAACCCGGCAGAGGATTTTCATCTTCCGGAGAAGTATCTAGACAATAAAACCAAGTTTGATTCCACTCTTTAGGGTGGCTATGGTGATTGGCGTGAGGAAAACTAACGTCCTTTCTCTTCTGAATGTACATTCCGTCGAGTTCACTGTTTGGACCGTCAGAAAACTCTGTGTGACGGTTTAAATGGAAGAAATCCCGGAATAATTCAACTGACGGCTCTTCTTGTAGATAAGCTTCGCAAAATACTTGGAAGTTGCAGATGTTGGACACAGAATTGGGCCCAATATCTTTAGGATGGAGTTGAAAGTCAGCTAACACATCACGGAAAAACTTTGACCCGGGAGGACTAAATCCCCGGGCTAAGTGATCAAGAAATACAATGGCTTCTCCCTCTTTGGGCTCTGGAGGACACTCCGGTCCAGGGACTCTCCAGTGAAGGACATTCTTTGAGCCTAAAGCGCCAATCTCCGCCCGGTTCTGCAGTTCTTCCTCAGTAATCCGGGACTGGACCCAGTTGCAGGAAGTGAACTGCTTGCTTGCTTTGCCATTTTGAACGGAAAGCTAAAAATATAGTAAAGTGCCGGTTTATGATTTATGCAGAGTTAAACCGGTGATGGGCCTCGAACCCCTCGTTGGTTACCCCAAGTGGAAGGTGTAAGATGCAGTAAGTAGAAGTGTTTTCCCTTAGCAAAGATGCCAAGGATCGATTCCCCAGAGACTCTTAGGTTCAACAAGTAGGTGTCAATTGCTACGGCGCCAGATTAGTAGCAATCAACGTGGACCTGCACACAGATACAAATAACTTTGCTCCCAACGAGTACAGAGAGGTTGTCAATCCCTCCGGCCTTGTAGTTCACAAAGGGTTAAAAGCAATGATAGTAGTGATAGATAGTTTTTGCAATAGTAAATAATAACGAAAAGTAAATAGCGGATGTGATCAATGATGGTAATATGGACCGGAGTCTCATGATGTTCACTAGTGATGTCTCTCTCCCAAAAGACGATAAAACAGCTATGTGAGGTAAACAAATTACAGCTGGGCAATTGACAGGACCACGAACGCAAACCAATGCTGACTACATTGCAAGAAAGGTTGAGGTTCAAAGCATGGGCGGTACGCCAAAGTAAGTAGACCGAAATCCATCAATATCTACTACTAATCATCCACCTTGAGATATCTATCCAGAACATCTCGCTGGTATTAAGTTGTGAGTCCCACCCATAGTGTAAACTGAATGCAACAGACAACTGCATTAAAAGAACTTTGCGTAAAGTAAACAATCCTTGCACCCGCGGGCACAAGCACCGTTGTTTTCCCCCTTGTGGCAACATCACATCCCCTAGACTCATGTTTCTGTCACTCAAGCTAGTCATCGAGGGGCATGAACCCACAATCGAGCATAACGTTCCCTCTTGGAGTCACTACCTACTACTCGGCCAAAGCAATAAGTAACAACGGAGAACATGCAAGAATTACTTATGGACAAAAATATAAAAGAGGTGAATCAAATATATTACTCAAGATCAATCTGAACATAATCTCATAATCCATCGGATCCCAGCAAACTCAACATAGCAACAGCATAAGGATTACATAGGTGCCTCGATCATGTAGGGCAGCTCACGAGGACTAATTAGTGAAGCACAAGAACGGGAGGAGAACATCACATAGCTACTGGTCATGGACTCATGGTCCAAGGGAGACTACTCACGAGTCATCCGGGAGGCGCCCATGGTGGTGGAGAAGCTCCCGGTGGTGATCCTCCCCTCCGGCAGGGTGCCGGGAAGAGTTCTCCTGGTGCTCCCGATCTTGGAAGCGGCGGCGGCGGCGGAACAGAGATGGGATCGCGAAAAGGGTTCCTGTTCTGAGGGTTTCGGAGGTCCCTCTAAATATATGCCAAAGGGGGGCACCGGACGGGCTTCGGGGGGCCCAGGCGCCCCCCCGGCGCGGCCCAAGGGGGGCGCGCCCACAGGGCGCCTGGAGCCCCTGTGCCCCCCCCCTAGGCTGCCCTTCGGACGCAGTGTTGTTTCCGGATCGCTGATTTTTTATATAATTTTTCTGGATTTTTCTGGGCAGTTCTCGAAACGTGAAAACCTGAAATACAAAAACAGCCGAAAACAGAAACTGGCACTGGGGTGCACTGGATTAGTAAGTTAGTCCAAATATGATCAAAAGTGTATGGAAGTGTATGAATATCATAGCAATATCACCCAAAAGTGGCATGGAGCAAGCAGAAATTATAGATACGTTTTGGACGTATCAACATCCCCAAGCTTAATTCCTGCTCGTCCTCGAGTAGGTAAATGATAACAAGAATAATTTCTGTGGTGACATGCTATTAACCATATAGGACTTTCTCATAGTCATATGACAAAAGCTTACTGAGACAATGATTCTAAAGTAATTAAGTTGTCTCAAGAGAAAATCACAAATGACTGAAAGTTTTACAACATGAAACTAAAACATCAAAAAGATTTGCAATGAACATGATGTGCAAATATGATAAAGTGATATCTAGCTTGCCCCCTTTAGTGATGCAAAACATAAATGCAGGGGCACCTTCAAGGTTTAAGTGATGACTAGATACAATTATTTCAGAATAAACGATATCACAATCATGCAAGAGACAATGCTACTTTGGGACAATGCACATTACACTCAGAATGACAATCATGCTCTCAGTAGTTGGTGCTTTAACATAAAGGTAAAAGAATGGTTATGTGCTAGAGCTTTTTATTTTGGAAACATGGAAGCAATTGTGTCAACGGTAGTAGTACTTCATATGTGTCATGCATAAAACATCCTATAAGTTGCAAGCCTCATGCATCGAATACTAATAGTGCTCGCTCCTTGTCCTAATTAACTCGGATTCCCATGGGTTATCATTGCATTGCATATGTTTCAACCAAGTGTCACAAAGGGGTACCTCTATGCCACCTGTACAAAGGTCCAAGGAGATAGATCGCATTTGATTTCTCGTTTTTGATAGATCTCAACTTGAGGACATCCATACCGGGACAACATAGAAAATAGATGATGGACTCCTCTTTAATGCATAAGCATATTCTCATGAGAGATTGAGGATTAAGGTCCAAGCTAAAACTTGCACCATGATGCATTGCTTTGGTTGGCGGCCCAATGTTCTTCTCTAACAATATGCATATTAATTCAACCCACGGTAAATCACCCTTACTTCAGACAAGACGAACATGCATAGCAACTCACATGATATTCAACAAAAGTGTGACAGTTGATGGCGTCCCCAGAAACATGGTTACCGCTCAGCAAGCAACTTGTAAGAAATAAGATACATAAGCAACATATTCTTTACCACAATAGTTTTTAGGCTACTTTCCCATGAGCTATGTATTGCATGGTTAGTTTGCTTAGTGCAGGTGGAGGTTAGCAAAAGACTGGGAGCGACCAACTAAGAGAGCAATGACGGTCATAATCATGCAGAGCGACAAAGCAATATTGAATCAGGCATGGTAGTTATATCGCTACTCAGAAATAAAAGATCATCAAGGCTTGACAGACTTTCTTTACAGTCTTGAATATGCGTGAGCATACGCCAGGTCAATCAAAATAAATTCTCGAAGGAAGATATTACTAAACCATACCACATCATAGGCAAACAAACCAAGTTGGTACTCCAATAACATATTGGGAACCCCCCAGCTATTTGAGATTAACCATAAGAAAACCTGAACTACTAAGCACCATCATGCAAGTAGCATCTTTATCATAGACACATTAACCAATGCAACGGAAGCAAACTCTCTTAATAAGGTGAGCATGGTAATTAAAGAGAGTTCAAGCAACCAACTAAATAAAAGCTCTTGAAAAGATAAGCATGAATACTAAGAGCAGAGCACGATAGTAGCTATTAAAAGACAAAGAACACACACAGCATAGATAGACATGAAAATTCTATGTTATGTTCTAGGTAGAAGTGGAGCGTGTTTCTCTCCCACATAAAGGAATGCTGGGTTCCGACTCGTTATGAAAAACTAAAAAGAAAACTAAAAGCAAGACGCTCCAAGCATAGCACATAACACATGAAGTGATAAAAATATAGCGAAACGAAAGACGAACTGATAATGTTGATGGAGAAGGGGATGCACGGGGGCATCCCCAAGCTTAGACGCTTGAGTCTCCTTGAATATTTCTTGGGGGTGCACGGGGGCATCCCCAAGCTTGAGCGCTTGATACTCCTGAATCTTTTTATCATCTTCTCTCGCACACTTGAAAACTCCCTTCATACATAACTCATCATAATCTGATTAGCGAGGTTAGTACCCTTAATAAAATAATTATACCTTGCTGGAAATAAGGATATTCTTGAAGTTCTACTATTTCTCAAGATTGCCAAAAGGTTTTTGCAAAGAAAAAGCAAGTTCTTAATTTGCAAAGTGAAGGTAAGGCAAAACAGGACAGAATCTGTGAAAAACAGAACAGCAGGCAGTAATTGATCTGTTCGGGATACTTCTGCAACTCAAATCAAAAAACTCAGAACTGACGCACGAAAGACAATTATATAGAGAACGCTGTCGAAAAAATTCAGACCAAAAGGATGATCTGGTGATTTTATACGAATTTTTCTATCCAAGGACAGAATCTGTTTCCTGGACAGCACCTCACAACTTTTGAACTTTCTAGCAATCAGAGGCTATACTTGGCACAAATATGAAAAGTAAAGATACAATGATGATGCTACAGCAGTAAACAACATCAAGACTCAACAAAAGCAAAAATTTATTCATGTGGGCTGCCTCCCAAAAGCGCTTTCTTTTATGCCTTTAAGCTAGGCATAATGCATAGATCAAGTTGTATCAATTGAACCATCATCAAGATCATCAAAAAGCTCTTCAATAATACAACTAGTCTTAAGAGGACTCTCAAATAAAGGCCTCATAGAGATACTTCTAGGTAGAAGACCAAAAGGATAAAAGTCAAGGGAAGATTCATTTATAAATTCATCAACGATAGGTGTTTCTTCCAAAGTCTTTACAGTTTCAACCCCTTTGGCAATAGATGGATTGCTTTTAGAACGGGGAGCCATTAGAACGTGAACGAACTTAGGCTCCCTCTTTGCTGGAGTTTCTACCTTTTCGGTTTTGATCGAGGAGAAAGTAGTTCCTAAGGTATCAAATATTTCCTCAATCTTGTCCATCCTAGAAGAGTCAGAATCATGGAATTTGACGGTCTCCAAAATTTTGAAAGTTTATGCATGGAGCTATCAAGTCTATTCAAATTCCCTTGGATCTTTCGATCCAACTCATTCATCTTATTAGTTCTTGGCATCTCTAGCTCTATTTTTTCAAGTTTTTTCATAATGTGAGCTAGGGTGATGTTCTCTCGAATGCTAACAACAGGGGGACTCCCAACAAGATTTCCAATAATACTAAGAGACTCCCAAACTGGGGCCTCCAGGAAATTCCCATTGATAGCAGTATCTAGAATAAACCTATTCCAAGAAGTAATTCCAACATAAAAATTTCTAAGCAAGATAGTAGTAGGCTGCTTCTTGGTGGCTCTTTTTTGTGAATCATTAATTCTATACCAAGCATCTTTCAAACTTTCCCCACCTCTTTGTTTAAAGGTGAGAACTTCTGCCTCGTCAAAGACAAAAGGACCCGACATAATGACAACTAAAGAACAAGATAACTGTTTTGTGATTTTTGATAAAAAGGTACTAAAGCAAAAATGAAAGGTAAACTAACAAGACTAAAAAGCAAAGGTAAAAGATAGCATGCAACTCCCCTATCCTGAAGAGTGGAGTCCCCAGCAACGGCGCCAGAAAATACTCCTTGATGGGCCTCGAACCCCTCGTTGGTTACCCCAAGTGGAAGGTGTAAGATGCAGTAAGTAGAAGTGTTTTCCCTTAGCAAAGATGCCAAGGATCGATTCCCCAGAGACTCCTAGGTTCAACAAGTAGGTGTCAATTGCTACGGCGCCAGATTAGTAGCAATCAACGTGGACCTGCACAGAGATACAAATAACTTTGCTCCCAACGAGTACAGAGAGGTTGTCAATCCCTCCGGCCTTGTAGTTCACAAAGGGTTAAAAGCAATGATAGTAGTGATAGATAGTTTTTGCAATACTAAATAATAACGAAAAGTAAATAGCGGATGTGATCAATGATGGTAATATGGACCGGAGTCTCATGATGTTCACTAGTGATGTCTCTCTCCCAAAAGACGATAAAACAGCTATGTGAGGTAAACAAATTACAGCTGGGCAATTGACAGGACCACGAACGCAAACCAATGCTGACTACATTGCAAGAAAGGTTGAGGTTCAAAGCATGGGCGGTACGCCAAAGTAAGTAGACCGAAATCCATCAATATCTACTACTAATCATCCACCTTGAGATATCTATCCAGAACATCTCGCTGGTATTAAGTTGTGAGTCCCACCCATAGTGTAAACTCAATGCAACAGACAACTGCATTAAAAGAACTTTGCGTAAAGTAAACAATCCTTGCACCCGCGGGCACAAGCACCGTTGTTTTCCCCCTTGTGGCAACATCACATCCCCTAGACTCATGTTTCTGTCACTCAAGCTAGTCATCGAGGGGCATGAACCCACAATCGAGCATAACGTTCCCTCTTGGAGTCACTACCTACTACTCGGCCAAAGCAATAAGTAACAACGGAGAACATGCAAGAATTACTTATGGACAAAAATATAAAAGAGGTGAATCAAATATATTACTCAAGATCAATCTGAACATAATCTCATAATCCATCGGATCCCAGCAAACTCAACATAGCAACATCATAAGGATTACATAGGTGCCTCGATCATGTAGGGCAGCTCACGAGGACTAATTAGTGAAGCACAAGAACGGGAGGAGAACATCACATAGCTACTGGTCATGGACTCATGGTCCAAGGGAGACTACTCACGAGTCATCCGGGAGGCGCCCATGGTGGTGGAGAAGCTCCCGGTGGTGATCCTCCCCTCCGGCAGGGTGCCGGGAAGAGTTCTCCTGGTGCTCCCGATCTTGGAAGCGGCGGCGGCGGCGGAACAGAGATGGGATCGCGAAAAGGGTTCCTGTTCTGAGGGTTTCGGAGGTCCATCTAAATATATGCCCAAGGGGGCACCGGACGGGCTTCGGG
>LR738713.1:108653323-108699304 GCA_902687465.1 Secale cereale
CCAGGCTGCCCTTCGGACGCAGTGTTGTTTCCGGATCGCTGATTTTTTATATAATTTTTCTGGATTTTTCTGGGCAGTTCTCGAAACGTGAAAACCTGAAATACAAAAACAGCCGAAAACAGAAACTGGCACTGGGGTGCACTGGATTAGTAAGTTAGTCCAAATATGATCAAAAGTGTATGGAAGTGTATGAATATCATAGCAATATCACCCAAAAGTGGCATGGAGCAAGCAGAAATTATAGATACGTTTTGGACGTATCAACCGGCAGTGTTTCAAAGGTCTCTACAAATGGCGGTTTAAGCAGGGGCCTAATGGTATCTACCGGTTTGGTTTATATTGTTTTCTAAAAGCTATACCGCCGATGAGAATACGAAGGAGCAGATACGAAGTTATGGAAAAACAGGTTTTGTAAAATCAGTGATGAAGTTACGGATCTACAGCATGTTAAAAATTCGGAGATATTCATGGTCTATATTCAATGGATGCAACAAATGGCTCCAACCAACACAGATTAAACTAGTACTTTGAGAAAGAACGAAGGCATACTAAGGAAGCGGAGTTAATACTATGGCTGTGAAACAGGGGGATTAGATCTACACTAGTTGACGGAGCTACGAGGAAGAACTATGAAGAACAGCGCCTACCCGTGAACTCGTAGGAGGAAAAAACCCTAATGAGATCTATATGAAGGGGAAGGAAAGAACTTACCCGAGTCAACTGGAGCGGAGGCGCCCGGATGAATGTCTGGTACGAACAGGTCGATGCAGTGGCCAAACTTGATGAAGGTATCGGGGTCGACGGCGGCGGCGGAGTTTGAGCACGAGCAGGCGCGAGGAAGAAGAAGAGGCAAAGGAGCAAGGGGGGAAAAGAGATGCCCCTCTGCCCTATTTATAAGCCGAAAAATGAAACGGCAGGCGCGGGAATCGAGGAGCCAGAAAAGTGGATATGGGACGATACTGTTGCCTCGATCTTCGGAGCTTTTAATGAGTAAAAAATAAAAATAGGTACAAGTATTAAATGGGCAGATGACGTCACGACGGTTTAATGTGATCCAGGAAGATGACGTCACGGTGATTTATGAAGCATTTGAAGCTACGAAAGGTGAAATCTTTACAAGACGTTGAAGATTGACATGAACAGGTTCAAATCAATCTGGGGCCTAATGTCAGGGATATTACTACTGGGTATAAACCGCCCAGGAGGGGCCGGTTTATGCATATCAAGATTACTTCTACTGAAGCCCAGCGGAACATGGAACATGACGCTTCATTCCAAAAGACTTAAAAGTCCCAAGAGGTGTTAGGGCCCATAATTTGTAAACCGCCATACGGCGTGTAACTTGTGTTGTAAGATAGGAAAGATAGAGACCGAGCCGGACATGTTTATGAGCCGGCCTCGGGTCTCTGTAAACCAGACCAGGCGTCACCTCGTGTATATAAAGGGACGACCCAGCGGCGATTCAAGGGACACAGGCAAAGCGTATTCGCTCCCTGGTCATCGAAACCCTAGCAATACCACCCCAAACTAGAAGTAGGCTTTTACCTTCATCGAAGGGGCCGAACTAGTATAAACCCTTGCGTCCTTGTTCGCTTTAACCCCTTAAAGTTAACCCATAGCGATGGCTCCACGACTAAGTCCTTTTGCTAGGATATCTGCTGTGACAAAACCACGACACTCCTCTTAGGGCATGAACTATGGAAGGCACACCAAGTTCTAGCCTCATGTATCTAAAGAACTAAAACCAGAGTTCAAACCATGCACCGCCCTAAGGAAGTAGTGGTTCAGTCTGGCACTGACCCTACTCTACTTTTTTCCTAGTACGATATTGCTATAATGGGGCTTATCTTACATCAAAGGCCACATGGGATACAACCAGGTCTCTCTCTTGTCGTACCCAAACCATACACAAAACTATCGTACGTGAGGTAGTCCTGCCACACTTTTGCCTATCCTACACGCCTAATCCCCCCCCCCCACTACTTGGTCTTTTTTTTTGCCTAGAGCATCGACCTCCTCTACAAGCAACACCGACATGCTTGAAGCTATACCGAACCTACAGTCTAATTCTACGTGGCTCTGTGGGGGTAGTGATTTGGCCATGCCCATACCTACTTAGCCGATCGCACATGCTGCCAAAATGACTACCGTCCAAAGTACGACTGCTGCAAGTGAAAGGAGATGCCCAAGGATCCGCCAAATGGTCTCCGGAAGGTTCTCGGGAGGAGACACACAAAACACCGACAAGCGTGAGAGGAATGCGGCAACGGCGACTTATGCGGAAGGAAACCTATTCCTTAGTGGATTGCACACATGCTCCCAAGGGGCGGTGCATTTTCCATCAATAATTTGTTATTTCTTTTGAATAGTTTGAATTGCTTATCATGTATGTCACGTGGTAATAACTTGTTGAATTGTTCATTCCAAGATCGACCTTGTAGTATATGATTGACTTTACAATTATATGTTCTTTTGTGGGAAATTACGGTTATGTTAACGTACTAACCGTGCCCAAACAAATCATCATATGTGGTCGTTGTGAATTTGTTTCGTGAGTATCGTCGGTGTAATTGTTGAGTATATTGATTATTACGAAAGACGAGATAGACTATAATTTGTTCTGATTTGTCTTATACTCCAAGTTAATCATTGTACTACTATATATATGCCCATGAGCCTCAAGCAATACATCAACTATTCCACCAAACCTCTCTCTCCCTTCTAACATGGTATCAGCCTAATCGATCCTAAACCCTAGCCGCCGCCGCTTCCACACTCGCGCCGCTGTAACATCCCAAATTTTCAATTTGGAATGTTATACATAGGTCATCTTGCATATCATATTTTATTTGCATTTGTGTGTTGCGATCCTTGAAATTCTAAGCAACTCAAGGACCCATGGAGAGAGTAGGGGATTTCACCATTTTCATGTTTGAGTTTTCTCAAATATCGGAACAAGGATCATTTTGGTTTTAATTATTTTTCTCTCCAAAAACGTTTCATATTAAAATATATGAGAGGAGATAATATGACTTCTCCAAAATAAGTGAAATATTGGAGAAAAAATATTAAAATCAAATTGTTTATTTTTAATTGGATTTTAATGCAATTTTATTCGAATTAGAAAAAATACGCATATTTCAAAATTGCATTTAAGTCCGGGAAAAATGTTCACTTTGTCCTAAATATTATTATAGGATGGTGAAAATTTATTTCAGAATTTTTCGACTCATTTAGTATTTCTTTTATATGTTTTACTGAATTAGGACTTTAAAAAAAAGGTCAACCGACCTACCGGGCCATGTTCGACTCGGACACCTGCCGGGCCGGCTTTATAAGCCGAATCCCCGCAGCCGTCGAGGCCCAGCCGTCACCCGCCCCAAACCCTAGCACCGCCTACCGCCGTGTCCCGCCGCCACCGCCGCCCCGCCGCCGGAGCCGCCGCCGCCGATCCTTCTCACCGCCGGTCTTTTTTTCCGGTTTAGGTAAAAACCCTAGATCGGGTTGTTTTTTAGATCGGTTCGGTTTTTCTCGGTTTAGCTTTTTAGCGGATGTTCGTCCGTTCGTTCGTTTTAATGAGCACTTTTTGTCAGTTAGCCGCAGACAGCGAACGTTCGTTCGTTAGCCTGTTCGTCTCGTTTTTTTTCAAGGGTTTTTCCGCGATTATTTTCGATCGTGATTTCTGCCATGATCTTCATTTTAGTTTATCTTTTCGCTCGTTAGTCGGAATCAGGTGAAACAAACGCCTAGATCTTCGTCTCAAAGCCCTCTTTCTGTTTAACCAATTTGAACAAGATATTGGTACTTTAGAAATTTGACTTTAGTACAATTTAGAAAATGGATCTTGTTTCTTTCGTGGTTTGAGTTTCGTTGCTCTGTTTGATTTGATTTTTTTGCAAACCGGAGTTCTTCAGTTGAACTTTCTGGTTAGATCTTCTTATTTGAGTTTTACCCGTGCATCTCTGCGTGGTTGCTTATGTATGCTATTGTTTGTTTGTGATAGAATTCCCGGAGTGCGAAGCGTGCTACTACGACTCCCTAGGTTTTGCGAATCGTCATCAAGGCAAGTAACACATTGATCATACCCCTTTATTACCCAGTTTTTATGCATTAGTTTCAACCCTCACACATTGCATGAGTAGGATCTTAACATGTAGGTCTGGGAAGTAGATGATGAGGTAGAACCTATTACCTGTTTTATTATCAAACCCCTGGGAGTTACTTCTATGTTATGCTTAGGTTGCCATGCTATGCTCGTAGACGTGGATTGGGTTTGAGAGTATCCATGACAGATGTGAGATTGTTAATTAATGGTTCAACTTAAGGTGGCAACTTTAATACACATCTGGGTGGATTGGTTGCAGGGCACCTGGAGAATCCAGTGTTGTCCTAGGAAATCCCGGAGGACCCGTGTGATTATCCTATTGAATGCCACCCAGGCTCAAAGGGATCATAAGACTATTCATGCTAGAAACTTCCGTGTGCAGCCACAATGCCATTATGGGCTCTGGCATAGTTGAGTATGTTGTGTGAGCTCTTTCAGTGGTGGACTAGCAGATGTAGGGGAAAGTAGGTGTACGGGTCCACCCAGGGTAAAGAGTAAATGCTTCTGAAAGACTGTGTATCGGTCATCCGTTTCTCAAACACCATGCAGTGCGAGAAATCCAACGGAGGAGATCGAGTCTTGTGGGGAAAAGTGCGCAAACCTCTGCGAGTGTACAAACTAATCATGATTAGTCGTGTCCCCGGTTACGGACATCTTGAGTATCTGGTACTTGAATTATTGGATTTATCTCATCACTCTAAAATTAATTTGTTGGGTTAATAATGATGGCTTTAATTGGGATTGAGTTGGAGGAACCTTCTCAATGATGTTTCAACTACCATGATAGTTAAAATAAACTTATTTCCTTTGATGTAGGGAAAAATTGGCTTTATGCAAAAACGTTAACCTTAGAGCCTCCACCAGCCATATATGCATGTAGTGATAGCATTTATCTATTACTTGCTCTACTGTGTTATCTTGCCAGCATATTCCATGTCTTGGCCCGTTTCGGGCTGCAACATATCATGTTGCAGACTTTTCAGAAGAAGAGTAAGATGCGCTAGGTCGTTTGTCATGCACTCAGCTATGCCGTTGGAGTTGATGGACTCACTTTATCTTCCAAGCCTTCCGATGTTATCGTGTTAGATGGTGAAAGGATCGATATGGCTGACTAGAGGGGGTGAATAGGCAACTAACACTTTTTAGCTTTTCTTAACCACTTTAAATTAAGCGTCAAAGTAAGTTGTCTAGATAAGCTACTAAGATGACAACTAATAGGAAGTAAAGATAACAACCTCACAAGCAAGCTATATAAGATAAACAAGTAAAGCTTGCACAAGTAAAGGGAAGAAATAACCACAAGTGGAACCGATGAAGACGAGGGTGTGTTGCTGAAGTTCCTTCCCTTTGAGGGGAAGTACGTCTCCGTTGGAGCGGTGTGGAGGCACAATGCTCCCCAAGAAGCCACTAGGGCCATCGTATTCTCCTCACGCCCTCACACAATGCAAGGTGTCATGATTCCACTAGTGGTGCCCTTGAAGGCGGCAACCGAACCTTTACAAACAAGGTTGGGGCTATCTCCACAACCGAATTGGAGGCTCCCAACGACACCACGAAGCTTCACCACAATGGAGTATGGCTTCGAGGTGACCTCAACCATCTAGGGTGCTCAAACACCCAAGAGTAACAAGATCCGCAAGGATTAGTGGGGGGAATCAAATATCTCTTGGTGGAAGTGTAGATCGATGCCTTCTCAAGCAATCCCGAGGAAATCAACAAGTTTGATTGGCTAGGGAGAGAGATTGGGCGGAATGGAGCTTTGAGCAACAATGGAGCTTTGGGGTGGAAGAGTAAGTCTCCTTGGAGAAGAAGACTCCCTATATATAGTGGGAGAACAAATCCAACCGTTATCCCACATTTCTGCCCGCAGAGCGCGGTACTACTGCTCGGCCAGCGGTACTACCGCTTTGGGTGCGGTACTACCGCTGGAGCAGTACTAGCTGAGATTGCACTCTGTTGCGAAGGCACACGGGCGGTAGTACTGCCTGAGCGGTACTACCGCTCGTCCCTGCGGTACTACCGCAAGGCAGAGACAAGCAGGCTGAGGACAAGCACGGATGAAATAAAATACATCCGTAGCTACATCCGCAGAAATACGGTAGTAGCAAAACACGGCACGGTACTACCGCTTGACTCAAGCGGTACTATCGCGTAGGATGCGGAAGTAAAAAATTACTTCCGCACCTACTACCGTACTTGGTGCAGTGCCGGGCCAGATACACGGTACTACCGTCCTCGTGATGCGGTACTACCGCTGGTGCGGTACTACCGTGTCCAGAGGCGGTACTACCGTGTGGCTGTGTGGTACTATCGCTTACATGAGCGGTACTACCGCCTGCCAGGCAGTTGTACTAGTAGGAAGCCATGGTTTGTACTTACGAGGAAAAACGGCCGGAGCTCCAGAGAATCAAAGGAAAGGTGGTGCGAGAGAATAGATGTGTACGTGTTGATTCCACCCAAACCTTTCCGAAGCGGACCCCCTCTTAATAGTACGGCTTTCCTATTACTCAAAACCACCGAAAGAGAGCAAAAAGGAAACACCGTCTTCCATAGATTCCGAGGGGCATACAATTGTCTTGTGCCTAGGTGAGATATACCTGAAAGAGCTTAGAGCACACGATTAGTCCGCAAATGCATTGTCATCAATCACCAAAACTACTTAGGGAGAAATATGCCCTTACAATCTCCCCCTTTTTGGTGGATTGATGACAATATGGGATTTGCACAAGGATATATAAGAAAGTATGCAATCCTAATAAATGCTAGAATATAAGCAGGCTCCCCCTAGATGTGTGCATACAAGAGAGAGTGCTTTGGACTGCACAACACACATACTAGGATCAATGCTCCCCCTATATTCTACATATAATATACTCCTTGCATGTAAAGAATAAGAGTCTACGCACAGTAGTAAGGAGGATAAGGTGAGCTCATAAACAAGGGGAAGTAAACTAACTGCTCACGACATAATATAGTAGAGACATAACAACGAGTTTAACGGTAGAGGAGCATATGTCTTACACCATACGATAGTCTCACACACACGACACAAAAGCAAACAGGCAAACAGAGTTCGACCAACGAAAAGCAACAAGAACGACACAAGACGCAAATCCCACTCTCTCCCCCTTTGGCATCGAGACACCACAAAGGGAAAGAGGACAACTTAGAGAGGTGGTAGCTCTGGCAGAAGATCTCAGTCGTCATGCTCTCCATCGGACTCCTGCTGCTCCTCGTCAAACTCAGACCACTTGTACCCCTGTTGGGCCATCCATTCTGCCTCAGGGGTGATGTTCTCCTCGGATCCATTGGACACATGCTCACCAAAGATCCTCATGATCTTCTTGTCACGCTGGCGAGACTACTTGTGAGTGACATGAGCCCTGTACTGACCTTGAGCTTGCATGCAGAAAAGGGCCTTCATCTTCTTCTTCAGCTTCTTAGCCCAAGAGGGCTCAAACGAGGGAGGAGCATATCCTCCAGGACTCTCCTCAGCTGGCTCCTCCTCCACAGGCTCCTCGTCAGTACCCATCTGTGCTGCAGCAGATTGTGCACGAGTGGCAGTGTTGGCCCAACGAGTCTTGATGCGAAGACGGATGGGGTCATGACGGATACACTCGGCCTCGAACTCCTCATCAGGGTAAAGTTTCTCCCAAGTCTTGGAGATGAGCAAAAATAGAAACGGACCATAGATGGGCACCTTGCGAGTGTAGATCGCAAAGCGAAGCTCACACCACATGATATGGGATATGTCAAGTGGTGGAGACTGAGCTGTGCGAGCCGCCTCACACATCAGCAGCATGTCGATGAGGTATGCATGAATCTTGTCCTTGTCCCCAACTCGAGGAAACAAGGTGTTGCGGAAGATCCGATGCATGATGTCCAAAAAGGGGTTCAATACCCATGCCTTCTTGCCACTCGCAAGTGTCTTCTCCACATAAAACGGTAACATACGGTCTTTGTTTGCAGCTTCTGGGTTGGCATGAGGCCGAGCTCCAATTGGGTTGTGGAGTCCCTCGTCAGCAACCTGAATAAGATCCATGAAGTCCTTCTAAGTCACAGTCATCTTGTGACCATTTGTCATCCAAGTCATTGGGCGATCTTCCTTGGTATGAAAGTGCACTGAAGCATAAAACTGAGCAATGATTTCTGGGTCAAAATCATTCTGAAAGGTCATGAAGTGCTCAATCCCAAACTGCTCTACTAGATCCAGAGCCTCGGCAAAGTAGGCCTGGTTATCAGCCCTCCGCATGTGGACCATGTCCACCCAATGAGCATCCACATACAGGTTGTGCTTGCTCTTGAGCACCTCTGTGTAGATGCGATATTGCTGCTTGGTCCAAAAGAGTTCATCACCATGAAACTGGGCCCGGGGTTCTCCATAAGGATTGATCTTCCTCCTTGCCATGAACTCATTAGCTGGCATTTCTTCCATGGTCATAGATGATTCCTTGTGCTTGTTGGCGGCGGTCTTGAACTTGCGTTGGGGATTGGAGCCCTCTGGCACATCACTGGGGGTGCGCAGACGCTTGGACCCGGTGTCACGGACGGGATTGGTGCGACGAACATCGGAACCGGAGCCATCACCTAAGACACAAACACAAGAACACGATGGAAACACAAAGAGAATCAATGCAAAAGCCACAAAAAGCACATGAAACGAGAGAAAGGATAATATGTAAGTGCTACGAAGGAACTATGAAACAAGCGGTAGTACTGCTTGACGAACACGGAAGTAAAAAATTAGTACCGCTTAGTGAGCGGTAGTACCGCTTGGGGTTGCGGTAGTACCGCACAGTATGCGGTAGTAAAAATTTACTTCCGCGTACGAACACGGAAGTAAAAAATTAGTACCGCTTAGGGAGCGGTAGTACCGCTTAGGGAGCGGTAGTACCGCACAGTATGCGGTAGTAAAATTTTACTTTCGCGTAGTTACGGTAGTACCGCTCTGCAGAGCGGTAGTACCATGTACGCGACAGAGCGGTAGTACCGCGGTTAGCCAGCGGTAGTACCGCTTGGGTCAGATCTGAAAAGAACGGATCTAGAGTAGAACACATAGAACGACGAACGGTACTACGGCTGATCATAGTAACTTGGTAGCAACATACTTACTAGCATTTCTAGTGCAAAACACTCTCCTACACCCTAATCTTCCATGGATAAGAACAAGAAGAATGCTAGAGCAGCAAGCATCTCCCCAAACACTAAAACAACAACTAGGCAAAAATAAGAGGGGATTTGGGGAGAAACCTTCATCCATGGCAAGAGGTCGAGGTGGGGAACGATCCCACCGGTCGGAATGCGAGGAGAGTGGCCGAGGGAGGAGATCCGGCGAGGTCCTCCGGCGGCGTTCTTGAAAGGGAGAGAGAGAGACGGCGTGGGGGTAGGAGATGAATGGGTATGGGGGAGTTGGAACTCCCCCTGCCCGCTTATAACCCCCACCCGTTCGGACAAGTGCGGTAGTACCGCTGTCATCGCGGTAGTACCGCCTGGGCGGAAGTACCACACACGGAGCGGTAGTACCGCTCGACCAGCGGCAGTAAAAAAATACTGCCGTGCTGGACTTGCGGTAGTACCGTAGTCTCTTTTACGGTAGTACTGTGACTGCTCACGGTAGTACCGCCCCTCCGAGAACTTGCCCGTTTCGACAAGAGGCTTTTAGCAAAGGGGAGAAAAAAAAAGAGACGCACACGCAAGGCAAGACACTACTCCAACGAGGAGGTCGGTGGCCGAGGCCACCTATGTATGAGTTATTTGGTATGGCACCGCAAAGAACTATCCTTGGTCCCATGACCAATACTCATCTTGAAGCACTTATACCATCTAATTATGGCAAATGACATAGACTTGATCAATTTACGCATAATTGGGGGAGGAATAGCTCATTGAGAGAAAAATACCCCCCCTATGTCCATGCCTACATTTAGACAAGATAACTATATTGAGTGGGAAGTGTGTGTGCAAAGTCTCAAGCCACATTGCTCAAATCAATGATATTTAGCTCATGCCTTAACTCACGAAATCTTGCTTCATCCAACGACTTCGTGAAGATATCTGCAAGGTTATCATGAGTGTTGACATAGTGAAGCTCGATCTCTCCTTGTCGTATATGATCCCGGATGAAGTGATACCGAATCTCTATATGCTTCGTCTTGAAGTGTTGCACCGGGTTGAGAGAAATCTTGATCGCACTTTCATTGTCACACCAAAGAGGCACTTTGTCACAAGTGACACCGTAATCCTTTAAAGTTTGCCTCATCCATAAGAGTTGAGCACAACAACTGCCAGCTGCCACATAGTCAGCTTCGGTGGATGAGAGAGACACACAACTTTGCTTTTTGGAAGACCAACTAACGAGAGAGCAACCAAGGAATTGGCACCCTCCGGAAGTGGACTTCCTATCCACTTTGTCTCCCGCCCAGTCCGAATCAGAGAAACCTACAAGCTTGAAGTTTGCTCCTCTTGGGTACCATAAGCCAAAGTTTGGGGTATGAGCCAAATATTGAAAGATTCGCTTGACTGCCACAAAGTGACTTTCCTTAGGTGAGGCTTGAAACCGTGCACAGATTCCTACACTCAACATAATATCCGGTCTAGATGCACAAAGGTAAAGCAAGGAACCGATCATAGAGCAATATAACTTTTGATCCACCGCTTTACCATTGGGATCAATGTCAAGTTGGCACTTGGTTGGCATGGGAGTAGTAGCCGGCTTGACATCACTTAGATTGAACCTCTTGAGCATGTCTTGAGTATACTTGGATTGTTTGATGAAGATCCCTTCTCTTCTCTGCTTGATCTCAAACCCAAGGAAGTACTTCAACTCTCCCATCATGGACATCTCAGAATGTGTGGTCATGAGTGCGGCGAACTCATCATTGAAAGCTTTGTTAGGAGAACCAAAGATAATATTATCAACATATAGTTGGCAGATAAACAACTCCCCTTTGACCTTCTTAGTAAAAAGAGTGGGGTCGATTTTCCCAATTTCAAACCCACGATCTTGTAACAACTCGGTAAGATGGTCATACCACGCACGTGGGGCTTGTTTAAGGCCATAGAGTGCCTTATCGAGTTGGTACACGTGATTGGGGAGCTTGGGATCCTCAAACCCCGTGGGTTGTTTAACATACACCAACTCATTAATAGGACCATTAAGAAATGCACTTTTCACATCCATTTGTTGTAGCTTAAAGTTATGATGAGAAGCATAGGCAAGCAACAAACGAATAGATTCAAGGCGAGCAACGGGGGCAAAGGTTTCACCGTAGTTGATACCCTTGACTTGGGAGTAGCCTTGAGCCACCAGACGCGCCTTGTTGCGGATGACAATGCCATGAGCATCTTGCTTGTTCTTAAAGATCCACTTGGTTCCAATGACATTATGGTTCTCCTTTGGCCTTGGCACCAAACGACACACTTTGTTGCGCTCGAAGTTATGGAGTTCTTCATGCATGGCATTAAGCCAATCAGGGTCTTCGAGCGCCTCATATATCTTCTGAGGTTCAACACAGGAGACAAAAGCTTGATGAGCACAATAGTTTGCTAATTGTCTACGAGTGCTTACCCCCCTTTTGATGCTTCCTAGAATATTCTCCATGTGATGTTCTCTGGAAGCAAGCCTGGAGGCAACTTTTGCAGCACGACGCTCCAATTGCTCTTCAAGAGATAACTGAGGAGCACCGAGTTGATCATCTTGAGCGACGTCAGGAGCTAGATCTTGATCTTGAGCTTCCTCTTGACCTTGATCTTGCTCGGAGGAAAGAACTTAGCCTTGTGCATCATTTGGTGGATCCCCACCATCTTGTGATTGATCTTGTACTTGGCCTTGTTTGTCCGGTTGAGGGCCTTCACTTTGTTCTTCGGAAGCGTGTGGGTCTTGGGTTGGTGATGGTTCCACTTGAGTGGAACATTGTCCTTATCCTTCGGCCACAAGGGGTTCCTCAATGGGTAGGATATATCCAACACCCATTCTTCTTATGGCTTGAGGAGGAATTTCATCACCTACATCACAAGTACCACTTTGCTCCACTTGGGAGCCGTTATTTTCATCAAACTCTACGTTACTCGTCTCCTCAATGAGTCCATTGGACTTGTTGAGGACACGTAAGCATGAGAGTTTGTAGCATAACCAACAAATATGCCTTCATGAGCTCTAGATTCAAATTTAGACAAGCGAACACCTTTCTTGAGGATGAAACACTTACACCCAAACACCCGGAAGTACTTGAGATTGGGCTTGTTACCGGTAAGTATCTCATATGGAGTTTTGTTCAAGCCTTTGCGGAGATAGAGCCGATTGGATGCATGACACGCGGTGTTGATGGCTTCGGCCCAAAAGTTGTATGGAGATTTGAATTCCGCCATCATGGTCCTTGCCGCATCCATCAGAGTTCGGTTCTTTCTCTCCGCTACACCGTTTTGTTGAGGGGTATAGGGTGCTGCATATTGATGTTTGATCCCCTCATCACAAAGAAACTCATCCAAGGTGTAGTTCTTGAACTCGGTGCCGTTGTCACTTCGGATCATCAAAATCTTTGCTTCATGTTGTCGTTGAGCTTCATTTGCAAAGTTGATGACGATTTGTTGGGTCTCACTCTTCTTCTTGAAGAAGTATACCCAGGTGTATCTTGAATAATCATCCACAATCACCAAGCAATACTTTCTACCCCCAAGACTATGAAAAGATGGAGGCCCAAAGAGGTCCATGTGAAGGAGCTCTAGGGGTCTTTTTGAATAGATGATAGTCGTGGGAGGGTGAGCCGTCTCATGTAACTTTCCTTCAATGCAAGCCCTGCAAGCACGATCTTTGGCAAAGCTAACATTTGTTTGTCCACGGACATGGTCCCCCTTGAGAAGACTTTGCAAAGATCTCATATTGACATGGGCCAAACGGCGATGCCAAAGCCATCCCACATCAACTTTAGCCATTAGGCATGTCGCGATCTTAGTGGGTTGCTTCGAGAAGTTAACCACATAAAGACCGTTCTCGACATGCCCAACATAGGCTACTTTAAGAGTCTTGCTCCACAAGAGGGCCACGGTATCAATATCAAAGAATGTAGCAAAGCCCATGACTGCAAGTTGGCGAACAGAAAGTAAATTGTATGCAAGGGACTCAACAAGCATGACTTTCTCGATCGTCAGATCATGAGAGACAACAACCTTGGCAAGCCCCAATACCTTAGATGAAGCATCACCCCATTCGCCGTTGGTGGCCATAGATGAACCTAGATGCATGTCCACCACCAAGTCTTTGCTTCCGGTCATATGATTTGTGGCTCCACTATCGAGCAACCATGATCCCCCACCGGAAGCAAACTCCTACAAGCGATCAATGCTTGGATTTAGGTACCCATTTGGTAATGGGTCCTTTCAGGTTAGTAACAAGGGTCTTAGGAACCCAAATAGACCATTCAATATACTCATAAGAAGAACCAACAAATTTAGCAAACACATGACCATCACTAGCACGACATAAAACATATGAAGGATTAAAGTCGCCGGCCATGTTTGATGGTATGGTGGAGTTTTTCCTGACACCACCACCTTTCACAGTTTTCTTCTTCTTAGAGGTGCCCTCTCCCTCTTTCACAAAAGTTTGTCAGAGAGGGGGAGGTAGCTTGGTCTTGTCATTCTTCTTCTTCTTGGGCTTAGGAACAAACCCAATTCCTTCCTTTGCCACAACCTCCTTTTGATTGCTCAAAAGGTTGTTGAGGTTCTTCTCACCTTGTATGCATGTCACAAGGCCTTTCTCAAGTTGCTTCTTCAACTTGGCATTTTCTTCAACAAGATGCACATGCTCGCAACATGGGTTAGTAGCATTTGCATTATCAATTAACACCATGCGAGGAAAGATAGCCTTTTCCTCGGTTAGCGAAACTTGGAGTTGATCGTGAGACTCCTTGAGAGAAGCATGCATACCTTTCAAGGCCTTGTGAGCCTTGTCGAGTATAACAAACTCCTCCTTGAGTTTAGCATGGTCAACCTCAAGTTTTGCCTTCTCGGAATTAAGCATACAAGAGACAACTAAAGCATGATCGAGATCTTTCTTTAATTTAGCATGATCATCGTTGTGTGACTCCTCAAGAGCCAAACGAAGACCACGCTCTTCCTCTAGGGCGTTAGAGAGATCCGATATCTCATCGGCATAGTCTCGACTATGTCCTTCCATTTTAGCAATGGTCTCCTCGTGAGCCTCGATCATGTCATTGGCCTCACCGAGTTGTTCCAAGAGAGCAACAAAGTGCTTCTTGGGTTTGCCCTTAAGTTTGCTCATGAACAACTCAAATTCATTCTCTCCCTCCTTAGTTCCCTCACTCTCATCAATACAATCCGTCAATGAAGGATGAGAAGGGATGGTAGTACTGATGTTTGGGGTTACCTTGTTGGTGGCCTTGGCCATGAGACAGTTGGCGGTGATGTTCTCATTAGGCGAGTCGAAGAGAGATGAGCGCGGAGTAGTAGCAATCGCGATTGCGGCCATGGTAACCACCTCATCATCTTCATCATTATCATCATCCTCAAAATATTCTTCTTGGGCCACCAACCCTTTAGGAGGGGTCTTCTTGTTGAAGTTGTTCTTGTTGGGATAAGACTTGGCCTTGTCCTTCCGGATAAGCTTGCCTCCAAAGTCTTCTCTTTTCTCATATGGGCAATCAACAACAAAGTGGCTCACATTCCCATAATTGAAGCAAGTCCTCACTCGTTGCTTGCCCTTGTTGCCACTTGAGTTGTTCTTGTTGAAGTTGGGTCTTGTGTTCTTCTTGTTGCCCCAAAATTGCCATGAAGCAAGAGCCATGTGCTCATGATAGGCATATTTGGTGTCCTCGGGGCTACTCTCATCATCATCCTCCTCCTCCTCCTCTTCTTCCACACAAGCCTTGGCCTTCAAGGCGAGGTTAGGCTTCTTTGATCGTTGAGCTCTTAGAACCGCATTGTCGGCGGTCTTGTCCAAGATCCTCATAGCAATGAACTCATCCAACACTTCATTTGATGACAAGTGGTGGAAGTCCGATCTTTGACGGATGACACAGGACATGGCCTTATGATACGGCATCATGGCCTTGAGAAACTTGCGCTTGATCCAATTGTCATCCGTGTCCTTGCTCCCATGATCTCGAAGAGAAACCGCAAGAGTGGTCAATCTCCGATAAATTCACGAGGATCTTCTTCTTCGATCATAGCAAACTCATCGGCTTCATCTTGCACAACTTCATAGTTTGAGCGTTGAATGCTAGCGCTCCCCTTGTACATAGTGCCAACATGCTCCCAAGCTTCCTTGGCCACAGTGAAGGGTCGAAGATGTGCAATGTCTTCGGGTGGGATTGCATCTTGAAGTATGCAAAGAACGGACTCGTTGAATTGATGATCCGCTGTTTCTCTCAGAGTCATGTTGTCGGGATCACATGGATAAAAACCTTGCTCAATGATTCTCCAAAGGTTAGTAGAGCAATGATTTAAATGACGTTTAAAGCAAAACATCCAAGTAGCAAAATCGGAATTTTTTATAAACTTAGGAGGAGGCCCAACGGAATTTAAATGCGATAAGGGAACGGGTCCTCCATAGTGAGTAGGAGGAGCGGAGTGGGCAAAGGCGCCATTCCCATTCTTAGTAACCGGGGCTTGTCCACTACTAGCTTCTCCCTTGTCGGGAGTAGCCTCCGACACGATGGTGGCAGGACGAACCACCTCCAATGGTGTGGTGGATAATTTGAGCCCCTCAATTAAATCTTTAAACATGCCTTTGACCTCGGTTGCTAGTGATTCTTTCAATGTGGTCATATCCACATTGAACTCCTCACGAGAGATCGAGGCTCCCCCATCGGACGTAGGCAAGGACGAAGTTCCACCGGAATGTTCGTCCGTCTCGACTACGTTGTCACCCATACTCTTTGGACGGTAAAGTCCTTAAAAAGAGACAAGGCTCTGATACCAATTGAAAGGATCGACATGGTTGACTAGAGGGGGGGTGAATAGGCAACTAACACTTTTTAGCTTTTCTTAACCACTTTAAATTAAGCGTCAAAGTAAGTTGTCTAGATAAGCTACTAAGATGACAACTAATAGGAAGTAAAGATAACAACCTCACAAGCAAGCTATATAAGATAAACAAGTAAAGCTTGCACAAGTAAAGGGAAGAAATAACCACAAGTGGAACCGATGAAGACGAGGGTGTGTTGCCGAAGTTCCTTCCCTTTGAGGGGAAGTACGTCTCCGTTGGAGCGGTGTGGAGGCACAATGCTCCCCAAGAAGCCACTAGGGCCACCGTATTCTCCTCACGCCCTCACACAATGCAAGGTGTCGTGATTCCACTAGTGGTGCCCTTGAAGGCGGCAACCGAACCTTTACAAACAAGGTTGGGGCTATCTCCACAACCGAATTGGAGGCTCCCAACGACACCACGAAGCTTCACCACAATGGAGTATGGCTTCGAGGTGACCTCAACCGTCTAGGGTGCTCAAACACCCAAGAGTAATAAGATCCGCAAGGATTAGTGGGGGGAATCAAATATCTCTTGGTGGAAGTGTAGATCGATGCCTTCTCAAGCAATCCCGAGGAAATCAACAAGTTTGATTGGCTAGGGAGAGAGATCAGGCGGAAATGGAGCTTTGAGCAACAATGGAGCTTCGGGGTGGAAGAGGTAAGTCTCCTTGGAGAAGAAGACTCCCTATATATAGTGGGAGAACAAATCCAACCGTTATCCCACATTTCTGCCTGCAGAGCGCGGTACTACCGCACGTAAGTTGCGGTACTACCGCTCGGCCAGCGGTACTACCGCTCTGGGTGCGGTACTATCGTTGGAGCGGTACTAGCCGAGATTGCACTCTGTTGCGAAGGCACACGGGAGGTAGTACTGCCTGAGCGGTGCTACCCCTCGTCCCTGCGGTACTACCGCAAGGCAGAGACAAGCAGGCTGAGGACAAGCACGGATGAAATAAAAATACATCCGTAGCTACATCCGCAGAAATACGGTAGTAGCAAAACACGGCACGGTACTACCGCTTGACTCAAGCGGTACTACCGCGTAGGATGCGGAAGTAAAAAATTACTTCCGCACCTACTACTGTACTTGGTGCAGTGCCGGGCCAGATACACGGTACTACCATCCTCGTGATGCGGTACTCCCGCTGGTGCGGTACTACCGTGTCCAGAGGCGGTACTACCGTGTGGCTGTGCGTTACTACCGCTTACATGAGCGGTACTACCGCCTGCCAGGCAGCTGTACTAGTAGGAAGCCATGGTTTGTACTTACGAGGAAAAACGGCCGGAGCTCCAGAGAAGCAAAGGAAAGGTGGTGCGAGAGAATAGATGTGTACGTGTTGATTCCACCCAAACCTTTCCGAAGCGGACTCCCTCTTAATAGTACGGCTTTCCTATTACTCAAAACCACCGAAAGAGAGCAAAAAGGAAACACCGTCTTCCATAGATTCCGAGGGGCATACAATCGTCTTGTGCCTAGGTGAGATATACCTGAAAGATCTTAGAGCACACGATTAGTCCGCAAATGCATTGTCATCAATCACCAAAACTACTTAGGGAGAAATATGCCCTTACAGATGGCCTTATGCCATATATTTTGTAATAAGTTCTCTTTTGAGACATTCGATGTAATAAGTGTGTGATTGACAGTCTGTTATAAATCCTTCAAGTATTGTGTGTGTCAGCATTACCGATCCAGGGATGACACAGAGCACAGAGACTTCAGTCCATTCGGATCGTGGTCGCCACAAGATGGTATCAGAGCACACGCTGAATGTAGGACATGACCACTAAGATGAGCCATAGGTCACTCTTCTCTACTCATTTCTGACTCCTCTTCATTTTCTACTCTTTAGGATGGTGGACTCAAGGAACAAGTTCACCCAACCGGATGAAGATACACCTTTTGGATGACACTTGAAGGAATTCACTAGGTACCTGAACATCGGAATACCAAGCTTCACCGGGACCTACACCGCCATTTTACGAGAAGAGGAGCGATGGAATATTCAAGTTCGAATTCCCGGGAGGACGTTCATGCCAGTGACTGAGCCCATAGAGTTTTCCTTTGATGCACTAACCTAGAGCCTAGGTAAGAGTATGGCAGCTCACATTGCTATGGGACGAACTGGAGAAGTCTACAAACAGGAGCTGAAGGACACTATCTACCAGATTTGTGGGCGCCGAGATGAGCAATGGGATATGATCAGTACTCGGAAGGACATGTCCATTGCAGCTTTCATCCAGGAGTTAAACAAGCACATTCATCGACAGGAGCACCAGATGTGCGTAGGCATGATAGACTTGAAGAAGGCATTAACCAAGAACACGGAGCTAGAAGAGGAACTCAAGTCTTCACGTGATGGATATGAGGAGGAAATCGCAATACTTGTGGAGAAGAATGACGACCTGAGAAGGAAGCTAGGAGTATTCATGGGAGGCCCCGCGCCAAGAGGAGAAGACGACGAACCCACGGAGATTCGTTCTGAGGACTAGATCATCATCGACGACACCGACTCCGACCCTGATGATAGTGATGATAACTATGAAGACGAAGCTAGAGCAGATATCATGGAATCTTCCACCGATCAAAAAATTTAGATGACCACCCAACGAATAGTAGTTTTCCCCCATATAGTAGAAGTCCGAGCACTTTTGTAACGTTAGTTCTAGACCTTTTGTATGCCCTTGCTTGAAATTGATTTGGTGTGATATGATTGTGTTTGTCTCATGTGCATACGGGTAGTGATCCCCTCCCCCCTAGACCTCATTCTATTATAATCTCTTCCCTCTAAAACCCATCAGATGCCTCCGAGACGTGAGCCCGGTTTCGAGTTTCCCCCTGAGCTCACCCAGTTGATCCAGCAGCAGAACACTTTGATGCAACTTCTTATCTAGAACCAGAACAACCAGAACAACAACAACAACCCTTCACCACCACCACCAGTGGACAACCTAGCCCGTTTTCTGAGGTTGCAGCCGCCGGTGTTTTCCAGTAGCGTCGAGCCAATAGTTGATGATGACTGGCTACGCAAGATTGGAAGGGAGTTGACCACCGCAGGTTGCACTGATGGAGAAGGTGCGTTTTGCCGCACATCAATTGGATGGACCAGCATCCTCATGGTGGGAGAATTACACAACCACTTTCCCTATAGCCAATGCTACTTGGGATCGGTTTCAGCAAGCTTTTCGCACCGCCCATGTCTCAACTGGGGCCATGAGCATGAAGAAGCGTGAGTTCGCAACTTGCGCCAAGGAAATCGTATTGTGGCTCAGTACGTAGATGAGTTTAGTACTCTATCTCGCTATGCCCCTGATGATGTGGCCACCGATGCTGCGAAGCAGGAGAAGTTTATGGCAGGGTTGAATTATGAGATGAGCATACAGTTGATCGTGGAAATATTCAACAACTACCAGGAGTTGGTAGATAAGGCTCTTATGATTGAAGGGAAGCAGCAACAGATTGAGAGCCGTAAGAGGAAGTATGGACAAGGAAAGAACAATTCTGGAGCCCAGCAGAAGCCTCGTTTCACCCCGAACTCTGGAGGATATACCCATAACCATGGATGCCATACCCATAATGGAGGGAGTTCTCATAACCACAATGGCCCCAAGAATGGGAATGAGAATGGAGCAAGCAATAATAAGAACCGCTCTAATCCAGCCACACACGCCAAGAGGGATCTAGGTCACATTACCTGTTTCAAGTGCGGGAAGACTAGACACTACGCCATGGAGTGCCCTGAAGCGAAGAATGGGAATGGCAATGGAAGCTCTGGGAAGAAGCCCAACCCTTTCAACAGGGGACAAGTGAACCACGTGAACGTAGAGGAGGTTGAAGAGCAGCCTGATGCAATTGTCGGTAAGTTTTTGGTTAAGTCATTTACCGCAATAGTACTTTTTGATACTGGTGCGTCGCGTTCATACATTTCAAGGGGATTCGTGGATAGATATAAGTTGCTCACCAAAGTACTTATGACACCTATGTTAGTAAGCTCACCAGGAGCGGAATATATGGCAAATCAATGATGTTTTCAGATGCCATTGACCATTGGAAGCCATGTTTTCCCCTCAGATCTGGTAGTTTTGGAATCATAAGGATTGGATGTGATACTAGGCATGGATTGGCTATCGATGTATGGAGGAAACATCGATTGTGCCAGTAGGTCGATTCTACTCACCACCCCGGAGGGAAAAAGGATCAAGTATGTGTCTAGGCATGCGCCTAGGAGGACCCAAGTAAATTCTCTCTTAGGAGTTGTTCAGGAGAAAGTGCATGTAGTGAAGGATTACCCGGATGTATTTCCAGAGGAGCTACCAGGCATGCCGCCAGATCGGGACATTGAGTTTTTGATAGAACTATTGCCAGGCACCGGACCAATATCGAAGAGACCATACCGGATGCCAACGAATGATATGGAGGATATCAAGAAGCAGATTAAGGAGTTATTGGAGAAAGGATTCATTCGACGAAGTTCATCACCCTGGGGAGCCCCAGTGCTCTTGGTCGAGAAGAAGGATGGATCTTTAAGGATGGTCGTTGATTATCGGGCGCTGAATGAAGTGACGATTAAGAATAAGTACCCACTGCCGATGATCAATGATTTGTTTGACCAACTTCAAGGAGCTAAAGTATTCTCCAAAATCGATCTATGATCAGGATACCACCAGTTGAAGATTCGAGAAAAGGATATACCTAAGACAGCCTTCACCACAAGATATGGGCTATATGAGTATACGGTTATGTCATTTGGATTGACTAACGCCCCTGCCTATTTCATGAGTATGATGAATAAGGTGTTCATGGAATTATTGGATAAGTTTGTTGTGGTATTCATTGATGATATCTTGGTGTATTCAAAGAATGAAGAGGAACACAAGGAACAATTGTGTTTGGTTCTTGAGAAGCTCAGAGAACATCAGTTATATGCCAAGTTCAGCAAATGTGAGTTTTGCTTGAAGGAAGTTCGATTCTTAGGACATGTTATATCAGGAGAAGGTATAGCAGTGGATCCTACCAAGGTTCAGTCAGTCACGGAGTGGTTGGCACCCACCTCAGTTGGAGAGATCCGCAGTTTTCTTGGACTCGCGGGATATTACCGGAGATTCATTGAGAATTTCTCCAAGATTGCAAAGCCTATGACGGCATTTTTGAAGAAGGACACAAAGTTCCATTGGACTGAAGAGCGCAAAGAAAGTTTTCAGGAGTTGAAGAAATATTTGACGACATCCATAGTGCTGATCTTGCTAGATATACGCAAGGATTTCCAAGTGTATTGCGACGCCTCTTGCTTAGGACTTGGAGGAGTACTCATGCAGGACGGACGAGTTGTTTCTTATGCATCCCGTCAACTCCGACCGCACGAATTGAATTATGCCACACATGATTTGGAGTTAGCAGCTCTAGTGCAGGCGCTCAAAACCTGGAGACATTTTCTTATTGGAAACAGTTGTGATGTGTACACGGATCAAAAGAGTCTGAAGTACATTTTCACCCAGAAGGAGTTGAACCTCAGACAGAGGAGATGGTTGGAGCTCATAAAGGATTATGATATGAAGCTGCACTATCATCCAGGCAAGGCCAATGTCGTAGCAGACGCTTTGAGCCGAACAAGTTATGTCAATACCCTAGTAAATGGAGGATTACCAAAGGAGTTAGCAAAAGATCTCTGGGAGCTTCCTTTGGAGATAGTTCCTAGAGGTTTTGTTGCAGCATTGGAGGTTCAGTCAACATTATTGGGAAAGATACGAGAAGCTCAGAAGGATGACAAAGAAATTGCCGAAATAAAGGAGAAGATGAGTGAAGGAAAAGCCAAGGGTTTTCGTGAGGACGAACACAACATCTTGTGGTTTGAGGACCGTATCTATGTGCCCAACAACGCCGAGATCAGGAAGTTGATATTACAGGAAGCACATGATTCGCCATACTCGATACATCCCGGAAACACTAAGATGTATTTGGATTTGAAGGAACGTTTCTGGTGGACGGGAATGAAGAAGGACATTGTTGAGTATGTAGCCGTATGTGATGTATGTCAGAGAGTGAAGGCAGAACATCAGAAGCCAGCAAGATTACTACAGCCTATGCCGATACCCAAATGGAAGTGGGACAAGCTTGGCATGGATTTCATCACCGGATTACCTAGGCCCGATCGGGATATGACTCTATCTGGGTAATAGTGGATCGCTTGACCAAAGTAGCCCACTTTATCCCCATGAAAACCACCTATACCAGTGCAAAGTTGGCCAAGATATACATGACCAGGATCGTATGTCTGCACGGAGTGCCGAGAACCATCGTATCAGATAGAGGAACATAATTTACTTCAAAGTTTTGGCATCAGTTGCACCAGACTTTGGGTACTAGGCTAGAGTTTAGTACCGCCTTTCACCCGTAGACTAATGGACAGACCGAGAGAGTCAACCAGATTCTGAAGGACATGTTGAGAGCTTGTGCGCTAGATTATGGATCTAGTTGGGATGACAACTTGCCCTACGCGGAGTTCTCGTACAACAACAGCTACCATGCCAGTTTGAAGATGGCACCGTTTGAGGCATTGTATGGAAGAAGATGCCGGACGCCGTTGATATGGGATGAAGTCGGAGACCGCCAGTTATTTGGACCGGATTTGATTAAAGAGTCAGAAGAGAAGGTTAAGCTGATTTGAGATAGACTGGAGGTAGCTCAGTCTAGACAGAAGAGTTATGCAGACTTAAAATGCAAGGAGGTAGTTTATGAAATCGGAGACAGGGCATACCTGAGAGTGTCACCTCTGTGAGGCATTAAGCGTTTCGGAGTTAAGGGAAAGTTAGCCCTGAGATTTGTGGGACCATACCGTTTTTTGGAACGCATGGGAGAGGTTGCCTACAAGTTGGAATTACCCAAAGGATTGTCAGGAGTTCATGATATGTTTCACGTTTCCCAGCTGAAGAAGTGCCATGCTGAGATGGCCGAGATTCCTCTGAGAGATACAGTGCCCCTGGAAGCAATTCAGCTGGATAGTGATCTAACTTACGAGGAGAAATCAGTCAAGATCCTCGAGTTTGCAAGCCGAGTCACCCGCAGCAAGGTTATTAAGTTTTGCAAAGTTCAGTGCAGCCACCATAGCGAGGATGAAGCCACCTGGGAATGAGAGGATGATCTACGCAAATACCACCCACACCTATTTTTTAGCCAACCCGAATCTCGAGGGCGAGATTCATCTTAAGGGGGGTAGGTTTGTAACATCCCAAATTCAATTTGGAATGTTATACATAGGCCATCTTGCATATCATATTTTATATGCATTTGTGTGTTGCGATCCTCGAAATTCCAAGCAACTCAAGGACCCACGGAGAGAGTTGGGGATTTCACCGTTTTCATGTTTGAGTTTTCTCAAATATCGGAACAAGGATCATTTTCATTTTAATTATTTTCTCTCCAAAAATATTTCATATTAAAATATATGAGAGGCGATAATATGACTTCTCCAAAATAAATGAAATATTGGAGGAAAAAATATTTATTGCAATTTTATTTGAATTAGGAAAAATACGCGTTTTTCAAAATTGCATTTAGGTCCGGAAAAAATGTTCACTTTGTCCTAAATATTATTAGAGGACGGTAAAAATTTATTTCGGAATTTTTCGACTCCGTTTAGTATTTCTTTTATTTGTTTTTCTGCGTCAGGACTTAAAAAAAAGGTCAACCGACCTACAGAGCCGTGTTCGACCCGGACACCTACCGGGCCGGCTTTATAAGCCGAAGCCCCGCAGCCGCCGAGGCCTAGCCGCCAAGGCCTAGCCGCCGCCCGCCACAAACCCTAGCGCCGCCGCCGTCGCCTTGCCACCCGCCGCCGCCCCGCCGCCGCGCCGTCCCGCCGCCGGAGCTGTCGTCGCCGCCGCCTCGCCGCCCCGCCGCCACCGCGCCGTCCCGCTGCCCCGCCGGCGCCGATCCGTCTCGCCGCCGGTCTTTTTTCGGTTTAGGTAAAAACCCTAGATCGGTTCGGTTTTTTAGATCGGTTCAGTTTAGCTTTTTACCGGACGTTCGTCCGTTCGTTCGTTTTAACGAACACTTTTCGTCAGTTAGCCGCAGACAGCGAACGTTCGTTTGTTAGCCTGTTCATCTCGTTTTCTTTTTCAGGGGTTTTCCGCGATTATTTTCGATCGCGATTTCTGTCCTGATCTTCGTTTTAGTTTATATTTTCGCTCATTAGTCAGAATCAGGTGAAACAAGCGCCTAGATCTTCGTCTCGAAGCCCTCTTTCTGTTTAACCAACTTGAACAAGATTTTAGTACTTTAAAAATTTGACTTTAGTACAATTTAGTAAACGGATCTTGTTTCTTTCGTGGTTTGAGTTTCGTTGCTCCGTTTGATTTGATTCTTTTTGCAAACCGGAGTTCTTCAGTTGAACTTTCTGGTTAGATCTTCTTATTTGAGTTTTACCCGTGCATCTTTGCTTGGTTGCTTATGTATGCTATTGTTTGTTTGCGATAGAATTCCCGGAGTGCAAAGCGTACTACTACGAGTCCCTAGGTTTTGTGAATCGTCAGCAAGGAAAGTAACACATTGATCATACCCCTTTATTACCCAGTTTTTATGCATTAGTTTCAACCCTCACACATTTCATGAGTAGGATCTCTTAACATGTGGGTCTGGGAAGTAGATGATGAGGTAGAACCTATTACATGGTTTATTATCAAACTCCTGGGAGTTACTTCTACGTTATGATTAGGTTGCCATGCGATGCTCATAGACGTGGATTGGGTTTGAGAGTATCCATGACAGATGTGAGATTATTAATTAATGGTTCAACTTAAGGTGACAACTTTAGTACACATCTGGGTGGATTGGTTGCAGGGCACCTGGAGAATCCAGTGTTGTCCTAGGAAATCCCGGAGGACCCGTGTGATTATCCTATGGAATGCCACCCAGGCTCAAAGGGATCATATGACTATTCATGCTAGAAACTTCCGTGTGCAGCCACAATGCCATTATGGGCTCTAGCATAGTTGAGTATGTTGTGTGAGCTCTTTCAGTGGTGGACTAGCAGATGTAGGGGAAAGTAGGTGTACGGGTCCACCCAGGGTAAAGAGTAAATGTTTCTGAAAGACTGTGTCTCGGTCATCCGTTTCTCAAACACCATGCAGTGCGAGAAATCCAACGGAGGAGATCGAGTCTTGTGGTGAAAAGTGCGCAAACCTCTGCAGAGTGTACAAACTAATCACGATTAGCCGTGTCCCCGGCTATGGACATCTTGAGTATCTGGTACTTGAATTATTGGATTAATCTCATCACTTTAAAATTAATTTATTGGGTTAATAATGATGGCTTTAATTGGGATTTAGTTGGAGGAACCTTCTCAATGATGTTTTAACTACCATGATAATTAAAATAAACTTATTTCCTTTGATGTAGGAAAAAATTGGCCTTATGCAAAAACTTTAACCATAGAGCCTCCACCAGCCATATATCCATGTAGTGATAGCATTTATCTGTTACTTGCTCTACTATGTTATCTTGCCAACATATTCCATGTGCTGACCCGTTTCGGGCTGCAACATATCATGTTGCAGACTTTTCAGAAGAAGAGTAAGGTGCGATTGGTCGTTTGTCATGCACTCAGCTATGCGGTTGGAGTTGATGGACTCACTTTATCTTCCAAGCCTTCCGCTGTTATCATTTTAGATGGCCTTATGCCATATATTTTGTAATAAGTTCTCTTTTGAGACATTCCATGTAATAAGTGTGTGATTGGCACTATGTTATAAATCCTTCAAGTATTGTGTGTGTCAGCATTACCGATCCAGGGATGACACAGAGCATAGAGACTTCGGTCCATTCGGATCGTGGTCGCTACAGCCGCCCCGGCGCGGTCGGCCTCTATGATCGTCGTCGGGAGTTGCGCTGCCATTACCTAGGGTTCGTTCGTTGGCCGTGTTGAAGGACTGCCATAGAGAGTCTTTTCCCGAGCCCTTGCTTCGGGTTTTCTCTCTCCCGCTGATCATCTTGATCGGCGTTTTCTTTTTGGTTTTACGATCTATCCATGATCGATTTGCGTCGCCCCCCGCCGCCGTTCACCCCCGTGCACCTCTACTTCGACACCGTCGTGACTGGTCAGCTCCTTCACCGACCCGATGGCCTCGTAAGACAAGCGGCCCCTCGCGGCCGTCGTCTGCGCGTCGGCCTACCCGTCGTTCTACGCCGACCGTCTTCGCCCTCTCCGACCGGGACACGTGCATCGCCTCCACCCGGCGGCCTCGCGCCATGCGGCGGCCATTCATAGCCGCTACTCGTGCGCCGGCTCGCCAATCGATCCACGCCACCCGCCTCCGCCGCGTCTGCATGGCGGCCCTGCGGGTTGCCTCGCCGGCCTCATCCTTGACTGCGTCGGGCCGGCTGCGTCAGACCCATCGGTTGTCTCAAGCTTGGACTCCGCTGCTCCGTTGGTCGCTCGGGCCTCGCTGCTCGGAAACCAACGCTGCTTTGGCGACCCGGGTGCCGGTGCTGACGCGCTCATCCGCACGTCGTCCTACACCATCCATCGTCGCCGGCTTCATCTCGGACTTCGTCGCCACCCCGCCTCCACCGAGCGGCGTCCCCGTCCTCATGCATGATCAGATTGATCACCCGCCCGCCGTCGCGACCCGTCTCATCTACGCCGGGCGACTGACCTAGCTCGTCGGTCGCGCGCGCCTCCATAGGTCCTGTGAAGACCGTCCCGAGTTCAGTGTGCCCCTATACCGATCGAGCAACGGGCTGACGGTGCGTCACCCCGTCGGGCCGCATCGTCGCCGCCCCGTGGTTCTCCCCCACGACTGCACGATCCGCGTCACCGCCGCGTCGCCCCTTCGGGCCGTAGTGCTGCGGCCCACGGTCCGCCGGCGCCCCGAGGCGTCCGCTCTAGGCCGTCCCCGTGGCTGCGCCGACCCTCGCCCCGTCACTGCGTCGCCCCGTCGGGCCGTAGTGAGCGTGGCACATGATCCACGCCGTCGCCCGAGGCCGACCCCGTGGTTGCACTAACTCGCCCTTTGCCGCTGCGCTGCCCCTTCGGGTCGTCACGCTGCGGCCTGCGGTCCCCGCAACCGCCTCGAGGTATTTCACCGTCGCCCCAACCTACCCGCCACCGCTGCGTCGCCCTTTCGGGTCGTAGCGCCACGGCCCGCGGTCCCCGGCCGTCTTCGCGCGTCGACCTCCTGCGGTATGCGTCACGCCGCCTCCCTTGGCGCGGAAACGCCATTGTCCGTGCAGGTCTTAATCAAGCTATCAGGTTCTTCGCCTACTTCGAGCACCGCTGCCGCACTCCTAACCTAGCTGCCGCCGCCGTTATGCCGCCGCTGCCGCTTTTCTTCGGCTGCCGCCGCTACTAACCCCCCTGCCGCCACCGCGGCCCATCCACCCCCTTCGTCTTCGTCAAGCACCATCCCGTCGCCAGCGTCGCCGTCTTCTTCCTCGACCACTTCGCCCACTCCGACCATCGTCAGCGACATCGGCCTCGCGCCGATTGCCGCTGCAACCGTTGTCGAGTCTTCTTCTCTACTGGCCCTCTGAATCCTCGACATGGCGTACAACTTGTGCAGGTCCCTCATCTACGCATGCCGGTGCTGGCAACATCGATGTGTGTCTTCATCCACGATGTGTCACCGGGCCTGGCAAGCCTGGTCGGCGCTTCGTCAACTTCGTCTTCGTCTGTCTACGCATGCTCGGTGCTGGCAACACCGACACGTGCCTTCGTCTACGACGTGTCCCCGAGATTGACACACCCGACGTGATGCTTCGTCAACATCGTCTTTTTCTCGGTGCACCACTACTTCGACACCACTGCGCCCATGACTAACTCGGCGCATCCTTGCGCCCACGGCTGCATGGCGACTTCATCGACACCGGCTACCTCGACTCGACATCGACCACGGCATTTTTCGCACGACTATCTCGACCACGACTACACCACATACGCTCTCGGCTACCACGACAAACGGCACAAAGGGCTACCGTCTTGCTTGAGCAACCTCGTCGGTTGCCACTCCAGCTACGACTCCGCGATGCATCGACCGCTACGACTGTGGGGGGGTGTCCCTCGGCTTGCCTTCAGATTCTTCTCCAGTTTCATCGTCTGTGTCGCTACCGTTGTGACTGCGGGGGGATGTTGAGTATATTGATTATTAGGAAAGACGAGATAGACTATGATTTGTTCTGACTTGTCTTGTACTCCAAGTTAATCATTGTACTTCTATATATGTGCTCATGAGCAGTGGGGGAGGACGGGGAAAAATTGAGGTGGGCCGGACTCTAAAGCACAAACAAATTCGATATAACGCCAAAGTTGTTCATCCATACTAATAGTGTAACTCATATTTTTATGTAATTCTAAACACATAATAATCAAATACAAGTATCCAGATTCTGTTTCAAGATAAACTACGCTAGGTTTATGTTACGTACCTCTGGGCGACATCCGCCGCTAGCTCCCGCTGGCCACCGGCTCGTCAAGCCGCTTCTGCTGGACACCCGCTAGCTGCTAGGGTTCCTCTCGTGTGCATGGCAGCGTGGACCAACAAAGCCGGTGGTTCTTTTTTTTTTTAAATGGCTGGCGTGCGTTGGAGGAAAGGATTTGTGCCTACAACCCAAATATGGCTCACGACCCAACAACACACAGAGGGCTTTTTTTCAGCGATTCTTTCAATGTACGAGCGATCGATCTGAGCGATTAATCCGATATGTTTGGTAGCCCTAAAAAAAATATTTGGTTGGAAATCAAGGTAGGGCGGGCGCCCAGCCTCGCCCTACCGAGAGCTCCGCCCCTGCTCATGAGACTCAAGCAATACATCAACTATTTCATTAAATCTTTTTGCCTTCTACTCCCTCCATAAACTAATATAAGAACGTTAAGAGAGTAAGGGCATGTACAATGGTTCTATCTTAAAAATGCCACATAGGATAAATGATGAGGTGGAGGAGAGAGAAATCATAAGAAAAGGCCTGTCTTATCTTATTTAAGAGAAGACAAGAGATGATCTCCTAACACAATTTGTCTCACCATGTTTTTAGGAACAACTAATTATTTAAGATAAGGCTAAGAGATGATCCATTGTAGACATGTTTTTTTGCCATCTCTAATTTACATGCAAAACTTAAGATAAGACTATCTTATCAACAATTGTACATGCCCTAATAGTAATTGTCGCAAAAAAAAAGAGAGTAATAGTAATCACATGGCTAATTAAGCTGGTCTTGGACGGCAGCTCACTAGTCAGTAAACAAATGGCATCGTTGACAAAACCAAACTAACTGCTAGCCGCCCTGCATCCAACAACCATGTGATTTTCGTGAATTGTGATCGCTGGTCACGGCAGACAAATGCCTACACGTTTGACCCAGCGATCAACTGACCATGCATCACGGTTCACAAAGCTCGCGTGCTAAACCAACACAGCTAGCTTACGTGTTTTGTTATTCCATAATTTGCTGCAAACGAGTTTGCGATGACGTTTTCCCCTTCCAACGCTCATACATCCACACATACATTCACTCAGATGAACGCACGAACGCACATCTCTATGAGCACCTTCGAAAGTCTAAACCGATATATTATCTTAAATTTAACGAAATTGTCATGACGTTTTCGTAGTCGGCGTGACGGAGCTGCTCGTTACATTGTACAACATCGATCTGATCTTCGATGCCAAGCAGGGAGCATAAAGCGTGGCTGGCTTTGTGGGACACAAATGCTCCTGGGAAAGCGAAGATTCATGTATGGAGATTATTGAGAAACGGGCTGGCAGTTGGCTCGGAGCTATACCGGCGACGCATAAAGCCGGGTTTTTTTTGCTATGCATGTGGCCGCGAAGAAACTCCACACCACCGCTTTTGGACGTGCCCCCATTCGATGTTGTTTTGGAAACACATGTGTGAAGACAAGGGGGAGCCGGTGGTGCAGCCACCTGCGATGGATGGTTCACGGGAAAGTCTGGTCGCATGGCTCAAGTCCTGGTTTGCTGATGCGGGAGCGGCAGAGCGCGAGACGATGATTCAATCTCTCTACGGTCTATGGTGTGCAAGGAACGAGACGAGAGATGGGAAGAGGATCCAGGAGGCCAGCGATGTTGCCAACAAGGTATACAACCACATTCAAAAATGGAGACAGGTTAATGCAAGGGAGGCGCCGATCAAGCAACCAAGAGTACCAGAAAAGTGGAAGCCACCGGAGCCTGGGTGGATCAAGGCGAATGCGGATGGAGCCATGGCGAGGGCGCAGGACAGAGGAGGAGGAGGGGTGGTCCTTAGGGATCACCACGGTGCTTTCAGGGGAGGGACGTCTGTCTTCTTCCAGAGCATCACCAATCCCTTGCTCGCAGAGGTTTATGCAGCTAAGATGGCTGTTCAGTTGGCCCTTGACACAGGTATCACCCGCTTTCATCTAGAACTGGATAGCCAGGAGGTGGTACAAATGCTCAAGGAAGATCGAAGAAACCTCTCCACTGTTGGCCTGATTGTAGAGGAGATCAAGGAGATGTTGAGGACTCGCCAAGAGTTCAAAGTAACGTGGGTTAGGCGATCTGCAAATGCAGCAGCGCATGGTTTAGCTAGGGAAGGGGTTTGCAATGAGACTTCTAGGTTTTATGCTTTTCCTCCGGATTGTATTATTCAGGTTGTAGCGGACGAGATCCCGAACTTTGATTACGACTAAATAAAGTTGCAAGTTCCCCTTAAAAAAAAAAAGACGCAAGTCTGCGTGCCGCGGTACACGGGAACTGGGCCTGTTCTGCTGGCGCAGATGCGTAGTGCTCACTCAGTACGTGACGCGGGGGTGAACGTGACACGACGGTCCACGCGAGGCCATACGTGGGAAGGCCCGAGCGTGTCCACGCGTTACATCCCGCCGGGCCCGCATGGCAGTGGCACCCGAGCTGGCGCTTATCCTGGGTCCAGCTAGGCGCCCGCTCGAACCACCACCCACCAACCAAGCACCAGACCTCGCGAGATAATCAGAGCTCAGAGGAGTCTCGTCGCCGGCGACGGCCGCCCGCACATGCCGATCTCCGCCGGCATCCGCGCGCCGCCGCAAGGGGCGTACGTCTACGTCCCCGGGAGCCGGCTCCTCCGCGTCCCCGTTCCTCAACTGGCGGCGGGCGGCGTCCGGCGCAGGAGGCTCGGGGTCGTGGTGGCGGCGGCCTCCTCCGCGGCGTCGCCCGACGAGCTCCACGCGCGCGGGAGGCATCTCCACGGGTTCCCCGAGGTGAGCGCGATGCGGATGCCGATGCCGATGCTTCTCCGTGGAGCGGGTGTCTGCCTGTCTGTCTGTCCGTGCTAGCGAAAGGAAACTCTGCCCCTTTGTTGGGGTAATACAAATTAGTATACTGATGATCATGTGTGCAACTCCGCAACACATTTAAAATAAATAAATAAGATCGTGTAGACAGAAGCTGAAATCATAAGCAGCATAGAATAGGTTACCTGTAGATTGAGGTGTCCCCAGACAGGTGTGATGAAGTTATTTACCTCCCACTGACAAAGAATTAGATTCTTGTGAGCTTACAGCCTTCCACTGGAAAAAAGTTACTCCTATCCTATCGAATCGATGTACTAGAACAGGATTAGCATCTTTTAATCCTATCTGAATCGATGTACTGATACTGTTCATTATCATGACGCGCTTGTATTGTTTGCAGAAATCTTTACTTTGGAACCTGATAAAAGATGTAGAACCTTTGGATCTAAGTGTAGTCCAGAGAGATGTTCCTCCTGAAACTGTGGATGCAATGAAGAGGACTGTTTCGGGCATGTTGGGTCTGCTTCCGTCTGATCAGTTCCGTGTTGTCGTGGAGGCCCTTTGGGATCCCTTCTTCAAGTTGGTGATATCTTCAATAAAGACAGGGTATGCTTTTCTCCTGAATCATACCATTTGTACAGATTATAGTTGAATTTGATTGTCTTTGGTCAAAAGAAGACACATTTTGGCATGGTTACCTTTTGCAATTGTGCGCATATAAAAGTAGCAAATAACTTGAGGTGAAATCTAGGTCAACCCGTTATGTGAGGTGGACTGGAAAAGTATGCCATTAGTGGTAGGCTGGTAGCCTGCTGTAGCATGCTCTTATTATCTTTGTGTAGGAAATCGAAACTCAAAGTCACTACTCACTGTAAAAAGGGCAGTTATCAGAACAGTTTGCTGCACTTTGAGTCGCACATGTCAAAAACATGTTTTAACGGTGTGAACTATGGAATCCCATTCATGTTGCATAGTTTCTTTGAGTGTCCGATTTTAGTGCTGGTACAATTGTTTATCTTGTGTACTTAGACGTTTGTCACATAGAATGTGCAAATCCTGCTTGTTCTTTTCCATGCCCTTCCATTTGCTATTGAATGACTACATTTGTTTCACAATTTGAGAAGCAGCCGATGAAAACATGCTAGCTAAACTTAATCATTCAGATTTCAGCCTGAAACACTGACCTTGATCAACTTATTTTCATTTAGTAATAGTTGTTAGTAAGAAAAAGATCGAAAACTTTGCTTTATTCACTTTTCTAAAACAAGACAGGAAATTTGAACAAGCTCCTGCCGCTTGGTACTTTTTGCTTTCTTATATGCGCACTTGGCTGGCACTGCCTACTCACAAACATGATAAACATGCCAGGGATAATTATCACCTAAAGTTACTTTGTCTGTATTTCAGGTACACTCTGTCTAATGCTGAATACAGGCTCTCCCTTGAAAGAATCCTAGAGTTGTCTGATGATGAAACTGAGTGCAAGGAAAGAGATAGCACTGAATATAGTCACAGTGACCTCAGTTTGGGAGGATCTATTTTGAGATTATCAGAAGATGATGAAGCGACTAATGAATCAGAAAAGAGGGATGACAATTTATTATCAGAAAATATGGGTGGATTAGATAGCTTATTAAACGCTCAAGCAAAAGAACATATTCTCCAATTGCAGTCTCGCTTGGATTCTATGGAAAAGGTAACATCTATTTCATACTTAATTTGGCAATATAAGATGATTGTTACTTCAACAGTTTCACTATCTCTCTCGGTCTCTCCTACCTCGGTATACTCCATTTCAAAATGTCTGTGTATCGACGAAATCAGTAGTGTGGTTATTGTGTTGACTCCATTCTACACCCCTGTCAATTAACGTTGGGAATGGCTATATAAATAAATTTATTTAGTAGAGATATGCATTATGGTCATTTCTTATTTACTTTTCTCAGGATTAGTGCGAAGGACAGGCCTGGTGCAGTGGTGAAGTACTCCCCACTTGTGCCATGAGGTCTTGTGATCGACGTGGCCTCTCTGCATTGTGCTGTGCAGGGGTAAGGCTTGCCTCGTATAATCCTTCCCCAGACCCCACCTGGTGTGGGAACTTGTAGCACCGGGTCTGTCCTTTTCTCAGGATTAGTTGGCTGTAAGCATAGTAGGAGGAGGATAGTTATAGTAAAACAGAGGGAGGTCTCAGTTTTAGATGTTTATTCTGTTTTTATGAGCAGCCCTATGTCTTAGCTATCAAAGCCATGGTGCATTTTTTGCACAGTTACCTTTTTGTATCAAGAATTCCTGCCTGGCACAATAAGGCTAGTTTCTGTAATGCCTGAGGTCATCTTACTTTCTTCAGCAAGAAATTAGTCCTATTTCTGTTCTTTATAATCTTCTTACCTTAAGTTTCCACTCATTGACCATTGCTTGAGAATTTTATTGGGATGCTTATTCTATTTTCAATCCTGCAGGAGCTACATGAACTCAAGAAGAAAAATTCTTCACTGCAAATGCAACAGTTTGCTGGAGAAGAAAAAAATGAGTTACTGGACTACTTGAGATCATTATCACCTGACACGGTTTGTTCTATCTCCTAGTTCTTCATCCAGCAGTAATATGTTTCCTCTTGTTTCTGCATGTAGCCTATCCAGTGCTTCTTATTGTCCTTTAGTTGAACAACTCAACGGATAAGCTTCTCAGGTTTGCTTGGTATCTGTTTTGTGTCTGATTTGAGCCACTGACTATTTCTTACAGGTTATCGAACTCTCGGAACCTTCCTGCCCTGGTGTGCAGGAAGCTATTCATTCCGTGGTGCATGGTCTTCTAGCAACTCTCTCCCCCAAAATGCATGCAAAGCCCCCTCCACCATCAGAGAACATGGCTGGTGGAACCCTGAATTACGGGAATGGGGATGATGACCGTGCTGAACTCGTGGAGGATGTATCGCTCCCATTTCAGCCCCTCATATCTATTCCTCGGGATCATCTTGCGCGTCTATTATTCTGGTAATACAAATGGATTTATAGCCCTCTTTTTTCCTACGTTGCCTATTGGCATGTTGGATGTGAACACTGATCACCCGTTTCTGCGATGGCTGTTCAGGTGTATGCTGCTGGGCCACTACATCCGAGGCCTGGAGCGCCGGTTAGAGCTTTCGCAGCTCCTGGAAATGTCAAGTGACACAAGGTTGTGACTCCCGTGGTGACAATGGCCATGCTTAGGCATCATGAAGCTTTGCCAGTGGGTTGTCATCACTCAGAAGAGAAACGTTCTGGTTGTTCCCTATCATCTGTGACCGTGTACACAGGAAAGAGAAGGTCTGCGGACCAGGGTATGTGGGCTCCTATTCGTTGTCGCCACAAAAGCTCGAAATGGTTGAGTTGCCTGCGGAGTAGCGGGTAGTACCTGCGAAGTTACCAGGTGGTTGTTTCTTTTCGCTTCCTTGTGGATGGTGCTGTGCATATGTTCTGGTAGTGTAGTAGTCAACCTTTGCGACTCTTCTGTCATCTGTAAAGTCTTGTTATCTATATGTATGATTCTGTGATTGTATCATAGTTGAACCGCATTGATCTAACTATCTAAGGCCCTTGTTATTTGTGTCAACTTGAAGGGTGCTTCCGCTGCCCTGAGCCAACGCGCATTTTCAGACTCTGGTCTGGAAATGAGATGTTTTGGTAGCCTGGAGGGGTTACGGGCAACCTTTCTTTGTGGAAGTGGTTCTTCTGGCCTGCTGTAACATTATAAGATTCGATTTTGTTTTCGTTTTCCAGGGGCAGAGACCCATCCTTCAGTGCTTGGGAGCAACTCCAATGGGGCGACCCAAACGGACGGTGATTTCGTCCGTTTTTTGTTCGTTTGGGTCGGCCGCCCTTCCGGCGTCCGCCTTGTTTTAGATATGGGTCGGCAGCGTGCCTAACGCGCCAACCCATATATGCTGGCGTGGCTGGCTGACCGCCCTATTTTCAACAAATAGCTCATTTTTGCATTGAATTTACATTTATTGAACCGAATAAAAATAGAATAGTTTTATCGGCCGAATGAAAAAAAATGTCTCACATAGTTTTGCAAGCGGAATAAAAGAAGATACCTCTATTGGTTGGTTGTCAACATGAGCCCACATATGCTCAACCAAATCATTTTGTAGTTGCACGTGAGTTTTCCAATCACGCATGTCATGATGAAATTGGGTGAACTGTTTAAACGTTGCCGCTCCTCCATGCTCAGGCACAACATTCTCACCCTGAAATTGAAACCCTTGATCGTACAGACGTTTTGGGCGCTCATCTTCTATGATCATATTGTGCATGATCACACAAACAGTCATCATCTCTCATAGTTTCTGCGTGCTCCAGGTATTACCAGGATACAGAACGATGCCCCATCGAGATTGCAAAACACCAAAGGCACGCTCGACATCCTTCCTAGCACTCTCTTGCTCTTGGGCAAATCTTTTCCTCTTCTCTCCGGCAAAACGTTTTCTCGGTTGCGATTCAAAGCCGGAAGGTGGCCCGGAATGGAGCCACGGAACAATGGCCGCTGGCTGTTGAGGTGGTGATGGACCAACACGGCATCCAATATCTCCTCGTCATCGGACGACGAGTCGCGGAGTCGCAAAGGAAATTGTGAAAAAAGAACTCGTCGGCGGAGTCCATTTTGTACCTTGGCAAACCGTCGAACAGCTTGCGGGCGTCGACGAAGGAGACGGCCGGCAAAGGGAATCGCGACACGCATGGACCAACGTGCCGACGAAGGAGCTTGCTGCCCTGCCGGCGTCCGACGAGCGTGCCGGTGAGGATCTGTCAGCTGCCGGCTTCTTGGTCGCGACCGCGGCTGTGTGGTGGCGGTGGGGGGTTGGGGGAGCATGGGTGGGAAGTAGTTGTTGGAAATATGCCCTAGAGGCAATAATAAAAGAGTTATTATTATATTTCCTTGTTCATGATAATCGTTTATTATCCATGCTATAATTGTATTGATTGGAAACTTAAATACATGTGTGGATAAATAGACAAACTTTGTGTCCCTAGTAAGCCTCTTCAGGACTAGCTCGTTGATCAAAGATGACCGCGGTTTCCAGGTCATAGACATGAGTTGTCATTTGATAACGGGATCACATCATTAGGAGAATGATGTGATGGACGAGACCCAAACGTTAAACATAGCTTTTGATCGTATCAGTTATCGCTATAGTTTTCTGCATGTCAAGTATAAGTTCCTATGACCATGAGATCATGTAACTCACTGACACCGTAGGAGTGCCTTGTGTGTGCCAAACGTCGCAACGTAACTGGGTGACTATAAAGGTACTCTACAGGTATCTCCGAAGGTGTCTGTTGAGTTGACATGGGTCGAGACTGGGATTTGTCACTCCGTGTGACGGAGAGGTATCTCCGGGCCCACTCGGTAATACGTCATCTCAATGAGCTCAAAGTGACTAAGTAGTTAGTCACGGGATTATGTATTACGGAACGAGTAAAGAGACTTGCCGGTAACGAGATTGAACTAGGTATAGAGATACCGACGATCGAATCTCGGGCAAGTAACATACCGACGAGACAAAGGGAACTGTATACGGGATTGCCTGAATCCTTGACATCGTGGTTCATCCGATGAGATCATCGAGGAACGTGTGGGAACCAATATGGGTATCCAGATCCCGCTATTGGTTATTGACCTGGGAGTGTCTCGGTCATGTCTGCATAGTTTCCGAACCCGCAGGGTCTACACACTTAAGGTTCGGTGACGCTAGGGTTGTTAGTGAGAACAGTGCATGGTAACCGAAGGTTGTTCGGAGTCCCGGATGAGATCCCGGACGTGACGAGGGTCTCCGGAATGGTCCGGGGATGAAGATTGATATATAGGATGAGAGTGAACGGAGTCCGGAATTGTTCCGGGGAACATCGGGAAGGAATCGGAGAACCGAAAGGTGTTTCGGGGGCCACGGTAAAGGTTACGGGCCCTATGGGCCATAAGTGGGGAGACGCAACAGCCCACACAGGGGCTGTGCGCCCCCCCTGGGCCCCTCCACCTGCGCCTAAGGGGCTGGGCCCCCCTAGGGCAGCCGCACCCCCTTGGCTTGGGGGGCAAGGCGCCTGGGGGGGAAACCCTAGCCCTGGCCGCCGCCCCCCCCTTGGCCGGCCCCATCTGGCCTTGGCCGCCGCCCCCTAGGGGGGAACCCTAGGGGCGCCCCCTCCCCTCTCTCCCCCCTATATAAAGAGAGGCAGAGGGAGGGCAGCAACACAAGTTCGTGCCTCGGCGCTGCCCTCCCTCTCCCACGAATATCTTCGTCTATTTTGCAGTGCTTGGCGAAGCCCTGCTGGAATTCCTCCACCACCATCTCCACCACGCCGTCGTGCTGCTGGTTTTCTCCGTCAACCTCTCCTTCCCCCTTGCTGGATCAAGAAGGAGGAGACTTCCCCGAGCTGCACGTGTGAAGAACGCGGAGGCACCGTCCGTTCGGTGTTAGGATCTTCGGCGATTTGAATCGCGGCGAGTACGACTCCATCAACCGCGTTCTTGAACGCTTCCGCTTAGCGATCTACAAGGGTATGTGGATCCGACTCTCCCCTCGTAGATGCATCTCCTAGATTGATCTTGGTGAGCGTAGGAAAATTTTTGTTTCCCATGCAACGTTCCCCTTAAGTGGCATCATGAGCCAGGTTCTTGCGTAGATGCTTTCACGAGTAGAACACAAAGGGGTTTGTGGGCGTTGATGTTTAGATTGCTTCCCTCCTTGGTCTTTCTTGATTCAGCGGTATTATGGGATGAAGCGGCCCGGACCAACTTTACATGTCCACGTACATGAGACCGGTTCCATCGACAGACATGCGACTTTTGTTGCATAAGATGGCTGGCGGGTGTCTGTCTCTCCCATCTTAGTTGAATCGGATTCGACGAAGGCGGTCCTTGTAGAAGGTTAAATAGCAACTTAAATATCACCGTTGTGGCTTTGCGTAGGTAAGAAGCGTTCTTGCTAGATACCCATAGCAGCCACGTAAAACATGCAACAACAAATTAGAGGACGTCTAACTTGTTTTTGCAGGGTATGTATGTGATATGATATGGCCAATAACATGATGAGATATATTTGATGTATGAGATGATCATGTTGTAATAGTTAATATCGACTTGCATGTCGATGTATACGGCAACCGGCAGGAGCCATAGGGTTGTCTTTAATTTTTGTATGACATGTGTGTCAATCATTAAGCGCTATGTAAATGCTTTACTTTATCTCTAAACGGTAGCAATAGTAGTAAGAGCATGGTGGGCGCGCGACAACCCCGATGGCGACACAATGATGGAGATCATGATGATGGGGATCATGGTGTTACGCCGGTGACGATGGAGATCATGCCGGTGCTTTGGAGATGGAGATCAAAAGCACGAGTTGATGGCCATATCATGTCACTTATGATTTGCATGTGATGTTAATCCTTTTTATGCATCTTATTTTGCTTAGGACGACGGTAGCATTATAAGATGATCCCTCACTAAAATTTCAAGATAAAATTGTGTTCCCCCCGAGTGTGCGCCGTTGCGAAGGTTCGTCGTTTCGAAGCACCACGTGATGATCGGGTGTGATAGACTCTACGTTCGCATACAACGGGTGCAAGCCAGTTTTGCACATGCAGAACACTCGGGTTAGACTTGACGAGCCTAGCATGTACAGACATGGCCTCGGAACACGGGAGACCGAAAGGTCGAGCATGAGTCATATAGTAGATATGATCAACATGAAGATGTTCACCATTGACACCACCTCATCTCACGTGATGATCGGACTTGGGTTGGTGGATTTGGATCATGCCACGCTCGAATGACCAGAGGGATGTCAATTTGAGTGGGAGTTATAAGTAATTTGATTAGTTAAAACTCACTTATCATGAACAATAGTCTAAGATGTCTTTGCAAATCTTTTGTTGTAGATGGCTCCCGCAATAGCTCCCCTGAATTTTAATGCGTTCCTAGAGAAAACTAAGCTGAAAGATGATGGGAGCAACTTTGTGGACTGGCTCCGCAATCTAAGGATCATCCTCACAGCTGCCCAAAAGGTTTATGTCCTAAATGCACCGCTAGGTGAACCCCCCGCTCCGGCCTCTGTGGACGTTATGAACGCCTGGCAGTCGCGTGCGGATGACTACTCAGTAGTGCAGTGTGCCATGTTGTATAGCTTGGAAGGAGGACTTCAAAGGCGTTTTGAACGTCATGGAGCATACGAGATGTTCCAGGAGTTGAAGTTCATCTTTGAAAAGAATGCCAAGATCGAGAGGTATGAGACCACCGATAAATTCTTTGCTTGCAAGATGGAGGAGAATTCGTCTGTCAGTGAGCACTTACTGAAGATGTCTGGGTACTATACCCGCATAGCTGATCTGGGACTTGTGTTCCCGGAGGAGGCTATCATTGACAGAATTCTCCAGTCACTCCCACCTAGCTACAAGAGCTTCGTGCAGCAGTATAACATGCAAGGGATGAACAAATCCATCGCCGAGCTGTTTGCAATGCTGAAAGTCGCTGAGTCAGACATCCAGAAGGAGTATCAAGTGTTGATGGTCAATAAAACTACCAGTTTCAAGAAGAATGGCAAGGGCAAGAAGGGTAACTCTAAGAAGGGTGGCAAGGCAGTTGCTCATCCGGTGAAGAAACCCAAGGCTGGGCCCAAGCCAGAGACTGTGTGTTTCTATTGCAAGGGGAACGGCCACTGGAAGCAGAACTGCCCCAAGTATCTGGCAGACAAGAAGGGGGCCAACAACAACAACAAGCAAGGTATATGTGATATACATGTTGTTGATGTGTACCTTACCAACTCTCGTTGTAGTGCCTGGGTATTTGATACCGGTTCGGTTGCTCACATTTGCAACTCTAAACAGGAACTACGGAATAAACGGAGGCTGGCGAAGGACGAAGTGACGATGCGCGTGGGGAATGGTTCCAAGGTTGATGTGATCGCCGTCGGCACGCTCGCTCTTCGATTACCATCGGGATTAGTTATGAACCTGAATAATTGTTATTTAGTGCCTGCGTTGAGCATGAACATTATATCTGGATCTTGTTTAATGCGAGACGGTTACTCATTTAAATCAGAGAATAAAGGTTGTTCTATTTATATGGGTAATATCTTTTATGGTCATGCACCCGAAGTAGGGGGTTTATTCTTATTGAATCTCGATAGTGATGATACACATGTTCATAACATTGATGCCAAAAGATGTAGAGTTGATAACAATAGTACCACTTTCTTGTGGCACTGCCGTCTGGGTCATTTCGGCGTGAAACGCATGAGGAAGCTCCATGCTGATGGACTTTTGGAGTCTCTTGATTTTGAATCACTTGACACATGCGAGCCGTGCCTCATGGGCAAGATGACTAAGACCCCGTTTTCAGGAACAATGGAACGGGCAAGTGACTTATTGGAAATCATACATACTGATGTGTGTGGCCCGATGAGTGTCACGGCGCGCGGTGGATATCGTTATTTTCTCACCTTCACTGACGACTTAAGTAGATATGGGTATATTTACTTGATGAAGCATAAGTCTGAAACGTTTGAAAAGTTCAAGCAATTTCAGAGTGAAGTTGAGAATCATCGTAACAAGAAGATCAAGTTCCTACGATCTGATCGAGGGGGAGAGTATCTGAGTTATGAGTTTGGCAATCACTTAAGACAATGTGGAATTGTTTCACAGTTGACGCCACCTGGAACACCACAGCGTAATGGTGTGTCCGAACGTCGTAATCGAACCCTATTAAATATGGTGCGTTCTATGATGTCTCTTGCTGATTTGCCACTATCATTTTGGGGATATGCGTTAGAGACGGCTGCATTCACTTTAAATAGGGCTCCATCTAAGTCCGTTGAGACAACACCGTATGAACTGTGGTTTGGTAAGAAACCTAAGTTGTCTTTTCTCAAAGTTTGGGGTTGCGATGCTTATGTCAAAAGGCTTCAGCCAGAAAAGCTCGAACCCAAAGCGGACAAATGTGTCTTCATAGGATACCCAAAAGAGACGGTTGGGTACACCTTCTATCTCAGATCCGAGGGCAAAGTGTTTGTCGCTAAGAACGGGTCCTTTCTCGAGAAAGAGTTTCTCTCGAAAGAATTGAGTGGGAGGAAGGTAGAACTTGATGAGGTTATTGAACCTCTGCTTCAACCAGAGAGTAGCGCAGCACAGAAAGATGTTTTTGTGGAGCCTGCAACGGTTGAAGAGGAAGCCAATGATGATGATCAAGAAGCTTCTGATCAAGTTACTACCGACCCTCGTAGGTCGACAAGGGTACGCACTGCACCTGAGTGGTATGGTAACCCTGTCTTGGAGGTCATGTTGTTGGACAACAGTGAACCTGCGAGCTATGGAGAAGCGATGGTGGGCCCGGATTCCGACAAATGGTTAGAGGCCATGAAATCCGAGATGGGATCCATGTATGAAAACAAAGTATGGACTTTGGAAGTATTACCTGAAGGGCGGAAGGCCATTCAGAATAAATGGATTTTTAAGAGGAAGACGGACGCTGACGGCAATGTCACCGTGTATAAAGCTCGACTTGTGGCAAAGGGTTTTTCACAAGTTCAAGGAGTTGACTACGATGAGACTTTCTCACCCGTAGCGATGCTTAAATCCGTCCGAATCATGTTAGCAATAGCTGCATATTTCGATTATGAAATTTGGCAGATGGATGTCAAAACAGCATTCCTTAACGGTTTTCTTAAGGAAGAGTTGTATATGATACAACCGGAAGGTTTTGTCGATCCAGAGAATGCTGACAAAGTTTGCAAACTCCAGCGTTCCATTTATGGGCTGGTGCAAGCATCTCGGAGTTGGAATCTTCGCTTTGATGAGGTGATCAAAGCGTTTGGGTTTGTACAAGTTTACGGAGAAGCTTGTATTTACAAGAAAGTGAGTGGGAGCTCTATAGCGTTTCTAATATTATATGTGGATGACATATTGCTGATTGGAAACAATATAGAACTTTTGGATAGCGTGAAGGGGTATTTGAACAAGAGTTTTTCGATGAAGGACCTCGGTGAAGCTGCTTTCATATTGGGCATCAAGATCTATAGAGATAGATCGAGACGCTTAATAGGACTTTCACAAAGTACATACCTTGATAAAGTTTTGAAGAAGTTCAAAATGGATCAATCCAAGAAGGGGTTCTTGCCGGTATTGCAAGGTACAAAGTTGAGTAAGACTCAATGCCCAGTAACTGCGGAAGATAGAGAAAAGATGAGTGTCATCCCCTATGCTTCAGCCATAGGCTCTATCATGTATGCAATGCTGTGCACAAGACCAGATGTCAGCCTTGCCATAAGTATGGCCGGAAGGTTTCAAAGTAATCCTGGTATGGATCACTGGACAGCGGTCAAGAATATCCTAAAGTACCTGAAAAGGACTAAGGAGATGTTTCTCGTTTATGGAGGTGATCAAGAGCTCGTCGTAAAGGGATACGTCGATGCAAGCTTTGACACTGATCCGGATGACTCTAAGTCTCAAACCGGATACGTATATATTCTCAACGGGGGAGCGGTAAGCTGGTGCAGTTCCAAGCAAAGCGTGGTAGCCGATTCTACATGCGAAGCGGAGTACATAGCTGCCTCGGAGGCGGCAAAGGAAGGTGTCTGGATGAAGGAGTTCATGACAGATCTTGGAGTTGTGCCTAGTGCATTGAACCCAATGACTCTGTTTTGTGACAACACTGGTGCCATTGCTCTAGCCAAGGAACCAAGGTTTCACAAGAGGACCAGACACATAAAGCGATGCTTCAATTCCATCCGCGATTCAGTCAAGGAGGAGGACATAAGCATTTGCAAAGTACACACGGATTTAAATGTTGCAGATCCGTTGACTAAGCCTCTTCCACGGGCTAAGCATGATCAACACCAAGACTCTATGGGTGTTAGATTCATTACCTTGTAATGCTAGATTATTGACTCTAGTGCAAGTGGAAGACTGTTGGAAATATGCCCTAGAGGCAATAATAAAAGAGTTATTATTATATTTCCTTGTTCATGATAATCGTTTATTATCCATGCTATAATTGTATTGATTGGAAACTTAAATACATGTGTGTGGATAAATAGACAAACTTTGTGTCCCTAGTAAGCCTCTTCAGGACTAGCTCGTTGATCAAAGATGACCGCGGTTTCCAGGTCATAGACATGAGTTGGCATTTGATAACGGGATCACATCATTAGGAGAATGATGTGATGGACGAGACCCAAACGTTAAACATAGCTTTTGATCGTATCAGTTATCGCTATAGTTTTCTGCATGTCAAGTATAAGTTCCTATGACCATGAGATCATGTAACTCACTGACACCGTAGGAGTGCTTTGTGTGTGCCAAACGTCGCAACGTAACTGGGTGACTATAAAGGTACTCTACAGGTATCTCCGAAGGTGTCTGTTGAGTTGACATGGATCGAGACTGGGATTTGTCACTCCGTGTGACGGAGAGGTATCTCCGGGCCCACTCGGTAATACGTCATCTCAATGAGCTCAAAGTGACTAAGTAGTTAGTCACGGGATAATGTATTACGGAACGAGTAAAGAGACTTGCCGGTAACGAGATTGAACTAGGTATAGAGATACCGACGATCGAATCTCGGGCAAGTAACATACCGACGAGACAAAGGGAACTGTATACGGGATTGCCTGAATCCTTGACATCGTGGTTCATCCGATGAGATCATCGAGGAACGTGTGGGAACCAATATGGGTATCCAGATCCCGCTATTGGTTATTGACCTGGGAGTGTCTCGGTCATGTCTGCATAGTTTCCGAACCCGCAGGGTCTACACACTTAAGGTTCGGTGACGCTAGGGTTGTTAGTGAGAACAGTGCATGGTAACCGAAGGTTGTTCGGAGTCCCGGATGAGATCCCGGACGTGACGAGGGTCTCCGGAATGGTCCGGGGATGAAGATTGATATATAGGATGAGAGTGAACGGAGTCCGGAATTGTTCCGGGGAACATCGGGAAGGAATCGGAGAACCGAAAGGTGTTTCGGGGGCCACGGTAAAGGTTACGGGCCCTATGGGCCATAAGTGGGGAGACGCAACAGCCCACACAGGGGCTGTGCGCCCCCCCTGGGCCCCTCCACCTGCGCCTAAGGGGCTGGGCCCCCCTAGGGCAGCCGCACCCCCTTGGCTTGGGGGGCAAGGCGCCTGGGGGGGAAACCCTAGCCCTGGCCGCCGCCCCCCCCTTGGCCGGCCCCATCTGGCCTTGGCCGCCGCCCCCTAGGGGGGAACCCTAGGGGCGCCCCCTCCCCTCTCTCCCCCCTATATAAAGAGAGGCAGAGGGAGGGCAGCAACACAAGTTCGTGCCTCGGCGCTGCCCTCCCTCTCCCACGAATATCTTCGTCTATTTTGCAGTGCTTGGCGAAGCCCTGCTGGAATTCCTCCACCACCATCTCCACCACGCCGTCGTGCTGCTGGTTTTCTCCGTCAACCTCTCCTTCCCCCTTGCTGGATCAAGAAGGAGGAGACTTCCCCGAGCTGCACGTGTGAAGAACGCGGAGGCACCGTCCGTTCGGTGTTAGGATCTTCGGCGATTTGAATCGCGGCGAGTACGACTCCATCAACCGCGTTCTTGAACGCTTCCGCTTAGCGATCTACAAGGGTATGTGGATCCGACTCTCCCCTCGTAGATGCATCTCCTAGATTGATCTTGGTGAGCGTAGGAAAATTTTTGTTTCCCATGCAACGTTCCCCTTCAGTAGTCGGCAAGACGGAGGTGGCGGGCGACGTGGGAGTGGCGGCGTTGCTGGGCGGATGTTGCGGCGCCGGCAGCTGGCAGAGTCGCCGGAAAAAAATGGGTGGTGGCGTCGGCGACGAAGGAGGCGGGCGAGGGTTGCTGTTGGGTGAGGGAGGCAAATGTGCCATCGACCAGAGGGCTCGGGGGAGGAGAAGGCGAGCGCGCGCGCGTTCGTCTCGATTCCGCGCCGACGCAAATCCGGCCAAAAAATTGGCCGGGAATGGGTCGGCACGCGGACGAAAAGCGGACGCGCGTCCGTTTGGATCGGCACGTTGGGCCGACTTTTCTGTCCACGCTGACCTAAACAGATGCCAGCGGATGAAATGGGTCGCTCCGTTGAAGTTGCTCTCGGAAGCCTTTTCATACTGTACATCACCAAACTTGAGCATATATGAAGGCTTAAGGGCTTCTTTGATTTGCATGGTTTTCTTAAAACGTATAAAATGAAAAAAAAACACAATAATATTTGTAGGATTTGGTACGGAAAACAAAATTGTGAACAACTTGAATTTTAAGGAATAGGATGTTTGACTTGCAGGAACTTGAGAAAAATATAAATTCTAGCGGAATCAAGGTTAACACGTGAGAAGGTAAGATTATATTGTTATTAGGCAATGTATGACGTTTGCCTTTGTTATTTGCACATATTAATGCAAAAAAAAAATGTTTGAATGAATTGTAAAATTCCTTCAGATTTGCTATTTCTCACGTGCCTGAAATTTCTTCTCCTGTTAGTCATTTTTTCCATCTTCCTCCCCTCTTGGCCGGACCTCGCCATAGAAGAACTAGCCCCACCATCTATCTTAGGGTGAAGTAATGGACCCATTATCTATCCTAGGGGTGGGGGTATAGGGGATTGTCGGAGGTTCGTGGGTGGTGTCGGCCTTGGAGGGATGGCCAGGGCTAGCA
>LR738713.1:108701219-108716136 GCA_902687465.1 Secale cereale
TGGGGGGGGGGGGCTCCATCAGGGCTAAGGCGGCCGCTACGGAATGGACAACTGTTGTGCCGCTCTCTCCAGTTGCTATCCCCGTCGCAGATGTTGCTACCGCCACTTGAGCAGCAACATCGTCCGTTTGGGTTGCCGTGGCCGCCCGGTCGCAAATTGCGGCCGTGCTCATGCAGGTTGTTAGCACCCTCATGGCAGCTGCGGCCGTGCTCTGGCCGGAGTGGGCCGCCCCACCAAAGTTGCCCTCACGACGCGGGTCCACGTCCCCACCTTTGATCGGCGACGATTGAATAGTGAAATGATATTTGTGGAGCGAGCTTGTTTGATTGACATGCCGACTGTGGACTGTACACTGTAGCCAATGAGCCTTCTCGCGTAAGCCATATACTACTCCGACGGTGCTCCAGGATATTTTGTACTACATCTCACATGGCTGGTGATAAAAATATTGTGTGTGGTCTACTTGTTTTTTCATCTTGATTTGAAATAGATAATGGGGTCACAACGACAAAGAAGGGTGTTTGAATTGCTAGAACTTTTATCTGCAGTGAACATGCAACTATAGGAGCGTCGTGTTAAAATTTGGAAATTTTCAGGGTTCGTTTGGATATTTTTATACATTAACTGAGTTTTCTAAGCATTTAAGGTGCATAATTCAAAATTACATTACATGCACATGCTCCGGTGCAGAAAAATGGGTTGAAAAATCAATGTATGTCCTTGGTTGCATGCTTAGGTCCCATGCAAGAAATGAGAATGAATTTCGAACACCTCAGCACCGTGGCTCGCTGGCAAACGTTGACATACTTGATTTTTATATTCTAGCAAATCCAAAACTCATCTGAAATCCATGAAACTTGGCATGCTATCATGTAATGGCCCAGGCATGATGTGTTAAAAAAACTGTCCCATTTAGGGTTGGTTTTGGTATAAACTTCTCACAAACCAGAGCTTCTCATAAGAACCCTCAAGGTTCCGGTAGGAGACATGACACCTTTGTGGATGAAACGATATTCATAACCTCTTCTTGCTTTCATTTTTTTCTAGTGTCAACATATAACAACATGCGTGTCATGTTTAAATTTGGAATTTTTAGGGGTTCACTTGGACATTTTTATACATTAACTAAGTTTTCTAGGCATTTTTACGTGCATAATTCAAATTTGAACTATGGGCACATGCTCAGGTGCAAAAAAATGGGTTGAAAAATCAAATGTGTGTCCTTATTTGCATGCTTAGGTCCCATGCAATAAATGAGAATGAGTTTCAAACACCTCGGCACCGTGGCTCACCGGCAAACGTTGAGATACTTGGTTTTAAAATTCTAGCAAATCCAAAACTCACCTGAAATCCTTGAAACTTGGCGTGTTGTCATGGAATAGCACAAACATGTTGTGGTATATTTTTTGTCCCATTTGGGGCAGGTTTTGGTATAAGCTTCTCACAAAACCAGAGCTTCTCACAAGAAGCCTCATGGTTCCGGTAGGGAACGTGTCACCTTTGTGGACGAAACGATATTCGTTTCCTCTTCTCGCTTTCAATTTTTTTTCTAGTGTCAACACAGAACAATAGGACTGTCGTGTTTAAATTCGAATTTTTTTGGTATTCATTTGGACATTTTTATACATTAATTTAGTTTTCTAGGCATTTTATGTGCATAATTCATAATTAAACTAAATGCACATGCTCTGATGCAAAAAATGTTGGGGAATGTTGCATGGGAAACAAAAAAAAATCCTATGCTCACCACGATCAATCTAGGAGATGACCATCTACGAGAGGAGAGATTGGATCTACATACCCTTGAAGATCGCTGAGCGGAAGCGTTAAGAAATGCGGTAGTTGTAGTCGAACGTCTTCGCGATCCAATCATGATCCGTCCCGCGAACTCCCGATCCAAGTGTCGAATGGACGGCACCTCCGCGTTCAACACACGTACGGCTTGATGACGCCTTCACCTCCTCAATCCAGCGAGAGATGGTGAAATAGTAACTCGAGTCCTCCGGCAGCACGACTGCGTGATGACGGTGGCGGTGGAGAAATCTCAGCAGGGCTTTGCCAAGACAAGCGGAGAAGAAGATGGACTACGAGGGAGAGGGAGGGCAGCGCCGTGCACGGATGGGTCTGGCTTCCCTCCCTCTACCCCTCTATATATAGCGGGAAGGGAGGAGGATGGCGCTCCTAGGGCTTCCCCTAGGGGGGCGGCAGCCACAAAGGGAGGTGCCCCCAGGCGCCTCCCCCAAGCAAGGGGGAGACAACCCTAGGGGGCGCACCACCCTTCCTGGCCTCGTAGGATGGGGTGAGGGGGATGCACAACCCCTTAGTGGGCTGGTGTGCTCCCTCCCCTTTGCCCATGATCCCCCACCAACACTTGTTGGGGGGCCCCGAAACCCCGTTCGGTCATCCTGGCCATAACCCGGTACCCGTGGAACACTTCTGGACTCCGATACCCTTCGTTCTATATATGAATCTTCACCTCCGGACCATTCCAGAGTTCCTTGTCACGTTTGGGATCTCATCCGGACTCCTAACAACCTTTGGCTACCACCATAATAACTCAACTATACTTATATCATCACCAAACATTAAGTGTGTAGACCCTGCAGGTTCGAGAACTATGCAGACATGACCGAGACACCTCTACGGCCAGTAACCAATAGAGGGACATGGATGCCCATGTTGGTTCCTGATACGTCCATTTTGCATCATGCTTTTATATTGATGTTTATTGCATTATGGGCTGTTATTACACATTATGTCACAATACTTATGCCTTTTCTCTCTTATTTTACAAGGTTTACATGAAGAGGGAGAATGCCGGCAGCTGGAATTCTGGGCTGGAAAAGGAGCAAATATTGGAGACCTATTCTGCACAACTCAAAAAGTCCTGAAACTCCACGAAAGTCAGTTTTGGAATATATATAAAATATCGGGCGAAGAAAGCACCAGAGGGGGGCCACCCACCGTCCACGAGGGTGGGGGCGCCCTACCCCCTGGGCGCGCCCCTGCCTCGTGGGACACCTAGCAGCCCCTCGATGCCCATATTTTGGTATAAGGTGTCTTCTGCCCTGGAAAAAAATAAGAGGGAAACTTTCATGACGAAGCGCCGCCGTCTCGAGGCGGAACCTTGGCGGAACCAATCTAGGGTTCCGGTGGAGCTATTCTGCCGGGGAAACATCCCTCCGGGAGGGGGAAATCATCACCATCATCATCACCATCGATCCTCTCATCGGGAGGGGGTCAATCTCCATCAACATCTTCACCAGCACCATCTCCTCTCAAACCCTAGTTCATCTCTTGTATCCAATCTTTGTCCCAAAACCTCAGATTGGTACCTGTGGGTTGCTAGTAGTGTTGATTACTCCATGTAGTTGATGCTAGTTGGTTTATCCGGTGGAAGATCATATGTTCAGATCCTTTATGCATATTAATATCCCTCTGATTATGAACATGAATATGATTTGTGAGTAGTTACGTTTGTTCCTGAGGACATGGGAGAAGTCTTGCTATAAGTAGTCATGTGAATTTGGTATTCGTTCGATATTTTGATGAGATGTATGTTGTCTTTCCTCTAGTGGTATTATGTGAACGTCGACTACATGACACTTCACCATTGCTTGGGCCTAGCGGAAGGCATTGGGAAGTAATAAGTAGATGATGGGTTCCTAGAGTGACAGAAGCTTAAACCCTAGTCTATGCGTTGCTTCATAAGGGGCTGATTTGGATCCATATATTTCATGATATGGTTAGGTTAACCTTAATACTTCTTTTGTAGTTGCGGATGCTTGCAATAGAGGTTAATCATAAGTGGGATGCTTGTCCAAGAAAGGGCAGTACCCAAGCACCGGTCCACCCACATACCAAATCATCAAAGTAACGAACGCGAATCATTTGAGTGTGATGAAAACTAGCTTGACGATAATTCCCATGTGTCCTCGGGAGCGCTTTCCTTTATATAAGAGTTTGTCTAGGCTTGTCTTTTGCTACAAAAAGGATTGGGCCATATTGCTGCACCTTATTTACTTTTACTACTTGTTACTCGTTATAAATTACCTTATCACAAAACTATCTGTTACAGATAATTTCAGTGCTTGCAGAGAATACCTTAACGAAAACTGCCTATCATTTCCTTCTGCTCCTCGTTGGGTTCGACGCTCTTACTTATCGAAAGGACTACAATAGATCCCCTACACTTGTGGGTCATCAAGACTCTTTTCTGGCGTCGTTGCCGGGGAGTGAAGCGCCTTTGGTAAGTGGAATTTGGTAAGAAAAAATTTATATAGTGTGCTGAAATTTACTGTCACTTGTTACTATGGAAAATAATCCTTTGATGGTCTTGCTCGGGGTATCTTCACCCCGACCAGTAGAGCAAAGAGTTGCTCCTCAACCTACTGAACCTACTGAAAATGTTTACTTTGAAATTCCTTCGGGTATGATAGAGAAACTGCTAGCTAATCCCTTTACAGGAGATGGAACATTGCATCCCGGTTTGCACCTAATCTATGTAGATGAGGTTTGTGTATTATTTAAGCTTGCAGGTATGCCCGATGATGTTATCAATAAGAAGGTCTTCCCTTTATCTTTGAAGGGAAAGACATTGACATGTTTAGGCTATGCGATGATATTGGATCGTGGAACTACAACCGGTTGAAACTGGAATTTCATCAGAAGTTCTATCCTATGCATCAGGTTCATCGTGATCGTAATATATATATATATATATATATATATATATATATATATATATATATATATATATATATATATATATATATATATATATATATATATATATATATATATATATATAATTTTTGGACTCGCGAAGGAGAAAGTATTGCTCAAGCTTATGTGAGGCTTAAGTCAATGTTATATTCATGCCCCAATCATGAGCTCTCAAGGGAAGTTATTATTCAAAATTTATATGCTCGGCTTTCTCTCGATAATCGCTCCATGCTCGATACTTATTGCATTGGTTCTTTTATGACGAAGACTATTGAATTCAAATGGGATTTATTGGAAATAATTAAACGCAACTCTGAAGATTGGGATCTCGACGAAGGTACAGAGTCAGATATAACACCTAAGTTTGATTGTGTTAAATCTTTTATGGATACCGATGTTTTCCATGAATTTAGCACTAAATATGGACTTGACTCTGAGATAGTAGCTTCTTTCTGTGAATCAATTGCTACTCATGTTGATCTCCCTAAGGAGAAGTGGTTTAAATATCATCCTCCCAATGAAGTAAAAGTAGTTGAACCTGTCAGAGTTAAAGAAAAGACTATCACTTATAATGTTGATCCTATTGTTCCTACTGCTTATATTGAGAAACCACCCTTCCTTGCTAGAATAAATGATCATGTTAAAGCTTCAACTGTGGTTCGTAAGAGTAATACTAGAACACCTACACCCTTTGAGAAAATTAAAGTTGAACCTAGTATTGCTATGGTTAAGGATCTCTTGGTCGATGATATTGATGGGCATGTTATTTACCTATGTGATGAAGCTGCTAGAATTGCTAGACCCGATACTAAAAATAAACATAGACCTGTTGTAGGCAGGCCTGTTATTTCTGTTAAAATAGGATATCATTTCTATCATGGCTTATGTGACATGGGTGCTAGTTCTAGTGCAATACCTCATTCCTTATAAGAAGAAATTATGTATGATATTGCACCTGCTGAGCTAGAAGGTATTGATGTTACAATTAAGCTTGCCAATAGAGATACTATTTCACCAATGGGGATTGTTAGAGATGTTGAAGTCTTGTGTGGGAAAGTTAAATACCCTACTGATTTTCTTGTTCATGGTTCCCCACAAGATGACTTTTGCCCCATTATATTTGATAGACCCTTCTTGAATAATGTTAATGCTAAGATAGACTGCAAAAAGGATGTTGTTACTATTGGTTTAGGGGATATGTCTCATGATTTTAACTTTGCTAAATTTCATAGACAACCCCATGATAAAGAATTGCCTTGTAAGGATGAAATTATTGGTCTTGCTTCTATTGCCGTGCCTCCTAACAACCCTTTAGAACAATACCTGCTAGACCATGAAAATGATATGTATATAAATGAGAGAAGGGAAAAGATGAAATATTCTTTAAACATGGACCTTTATTGAAACACAACTTGCCTGTTAAAATTCTAGGGGATCCTCCTCCACCCAAGGGTGATCCCATGTTTGAGCTCAAACCATTACCTGATACTCTTAAGTATGCTTATTTTGATGAAAAGAAGATATATCCTGTTATTATTAGTGCTAACCTTTCAGAGCAAGATGAAGAGAAATTATTGAAAACTCTGAAGAAGCATTGTGCTGCCATTGGATATACTCTTGATGATCTTAAGGGCATTAGTCCCACTCTATGTCAACACAAAATAAAATTGGAGAAAGACGCTAAACCGGTTGTTGATCACCAACGACGGTTAAATCCTAGGATGAAAGAAGTTGTTGGTGTATTGGATCGACACCTATGGGATCACAAGAATCCCTACTACGGTTGCGGGGCACGGGGTTGAGAGAAGAGCAGATCAAACAGATAGCACATGGTTCCTTTACCCAGGTTCGGGCCGCGAGGATGCGTAAAACCCTACTCCTGCTTTGGTGGATTGTATATCTGTGTTCTTCAGCTAGCTATGGGGCGTGAGGAGCTCCAAAAAGCCGAATCCTCCTCCTGGTCGCCTCGGGCCTCCTTTTATAGGGAAAAGGGGTTGCCACAGTGGCACACAGGAGGTGGAAAGGGTACAGTGATGCGAGGTTATCCCTCGCATTAGATGACAAGCGCATTTACTGCGTCTTGCTTAGGTGTCCTTGCTTTATCGGGGACGGGGGAGACATCCGTCTTGTCCGTCGCCGCTCCTTCTTGTGTCGACACGTGCCCTGGCCAGCGATGCCTGAGATGCCATGTAGGCAGGCAGGCAGCTGAGGCGGCACAATGGTGGGTCTTCACGAAGATCTGCATGCTGCCACGCAGGTGCCTGCCCAGCTGGTTGGGTCGGCAGCTGCATGGGGCGGTGGAAGCTTAGTTGGCGTGTGATGGCTTCTCGCCCCTCGTTGGTTACCCCAAGTGGAAGGTTTGAGATGTAGCGTAGCGGTAGTTATCCCTTGGCAAAGATACCAAGGATCGAATCCCGTGAGACTGCGAGGGTCAACAAGAAGGTGTCAATAGCGCCAGAGACTTTTGCTTGACAGGACCTGCACACAGATACAAATAACTTTGCTCCCAACGAGTACAGAGAGGTTCTCAATCCCTCCGGCCTTGTCATTTACAAAGGATCAAACGCAAGAGATAATAGTGATAGGTATGACTGCAACTAGTAAATAAGAACAGGAAGTAAATAACGGGTGTGATCAGTGATGGTAATATGGACCGGGGTCCCATGATGTTCACTAGTGATGTCTCTCTCCCAAAAGACGATAAAACAGCTAAGCGAGGTAAACGAATTACAGCTGGGCAATTGACAGGATTATGTGCGCAAACCAATGCTAACTATGCTGCAAGAAAGGTAGAGGCTCAAAAGCATGGGCGGTACGCCAAGGCAAGTAGACTGAAATCCATCTGCATCTACTACTAATCATCCACCTTGAGATATCTATCCAGAACATCTCGCTGGTATTAAGTTGCGAGTCCCACCCATAGTGTAAACTCAAAGCAACAGACAACTGCATTAAAAGAACTTTGCGTAAAGTAAACAATCCTTGCACCCGCAAGTACAAGCACCGTTGTTTTCCCCCTTGTGGCAACATCACATCCCCTAGACTCATGTTTCTGTCACTCAAGCTAGTCATCGAGGGGCATGAACCCACAATCAAGCATAACGTTCCCTCTTGGAGTTACTACCTACTACTTGGCCAAAGCAATAAACAACAACGGAGAACATGCAAGAATTACTCAAGAACATAAATATAAAAGAGGTGAATCAAATATATTACTCGCACACAATCTGAACATAATCTCATAATCCATCGGATCCCAGCAAACTCAGCATAGCAACAGCATAAAGATTACATATGTGCCTCGATCATGTAGGGCAGCTCACGAGGTCTAATCGTTGAAGAACAAAGAGGGGTGGAGAACATCACATAGCTACTGGTCATGGACCCATGGTCCAAGGGGGACTACTCACAACTCATCCGGGAAGCGTCCATGGTGGTGGAGAAGCTCCCGGTGGTGGTTCTCCCCTCCGGCAGGGTGCCGGGAAGAGTTCTCCTGGTGCTCCCGATCTTGGAAGCACGGCGGCGGCGGAACAGAGATGAGATCACGAAAAAGGGTTCCGTCCTCGAGGGTTTCGGGACGCAATGTAAATATATGCCAAAGGGGGTCACCAGAGGAAGTAAGGGGGTCCCAGGCGCCCCCCCGGCGCGGCCAGCAGGGGGGCCGCGTGGGCAGGCCGCCTGGGCTGCCCCTGGCTCCCCTCTGGCCCCACTTCTGGCGCGTGGAAGCTTCCGGAGCGCTGATTTTTTATATATATTTTTCCCGGATTTTTTATGGCAATTTAAGTAATGGGAAAACCTGAAATACAAAAATAGCAGAAAACAGAAACTGGCACTGGGGTGCACTGAGTTAATAGGTTAGTCCAAATATGATCAAAAGTGTATGGAAGTGCATAAATATCATAGCAATATCACACAAAAGAGGCATGGAGCAAGCAGAAATTATAGATACATTTTGGACGTATCAACATCCCCAAGCTTAATTCCTGCTCGTCCTCGAGTAGGTAAATAATAACAAGCATAATTTCTGTGGTGACATGCTATCAACCATATAAGAACTTTTCACAGTCACATGACAAATGCTTACTGAGACAATGAATCTTTAGTAATTAAGTTGCCTCATGAGAATATCACAAAGAACTGAAAGTTTTACAATATGATACTGAAACACCCAATAGATTTGTAGTGAGCATGGTGTGCAAACATGACAAAGTGATACCTCGCTTGACCCCTTTAGTGAAGCAAAACATAAATGCAGGAGCACCTCCGAAGTTTAAGTGACAGATACAACGATTTCAGAATAAGCGATATCATAATCATGCAGAAGACAATGGTACTTTGGGACAATGCACATTACACTCAGAATGACAATCATGCTCTCAATAGTTGGTGCTTTGAAGAAAGAAGGTGGAGACTCTCGAACCGTGGATTTTGATGGCAAGGTTGAAAACCCGTGGTTGGAAGCAAAGACTAAACATGTACCAGAGCTCTTGGTTTTTAAAAACAGAGGTAAAAATGATTTTTGGGAGATGCATATTTTGTCAACGAATGCTAGTAGATAACTCAATTACTTCTCGAGCTGGACAAGTTTCGAGGAACGGCTCCCGCACGGGGATGATCACATCCCCTTAATCTCCTTTGTTTATCACTGCCAAAAGTTTTCTGATTTCTCATGAACAAAGCGTGAAGGAGGGTTTGTTTGTTGTATTTTTTATGAGCCGGGCGCACTCATGCGAGTTCCTTCTCGTATTAGGGGTTTGCAGATTAGACATGCAATCCCGGGGTAAAACTTGTCCAACTTAAAAAGATCATGAATTAACTACTACTTCCTCATGAGCTAAAACAGAGGCACAAAAGAGAAATGCTTTTGAATAATTTCGAGATGGTACAAGAAAGTCTTCGTTAGGAATGGCAAGTAAATACCATGTATATGAAGGTATGGTGGACTCATATGGCATAACTGGTTTCAAGGATTTTGGATGCACAAGCAGTCAGTCCGCTTAGTATAGGTGAAGGCTAGCAAAAGACTGGGAGCGACCAACTAAGAGAGCAATGACGGTCATAATCATGCAGAGCGACAAAGCAACATTGAATCGGGCATGGAAGTTATATCGCTACTCAGAAATTAAAGATCATCAAGGCTTGATAGACTTTCTTTACAGTCTTAAATATGCGTGAGCATATGCCAAGTCAATCAAAATAAATTCTTGGAGGAAGATATCACTAAACCATACCACATCATAGGCAAACAAATCATGCTGGTACTTCAATAACACATTAAGAACCCCCCCCCCAGCTATTTGAGACTAACCATAAGAAAACATGAACTACTAAGCACCATTATGCACATAGCATCTTTATCATAGACATATCAACCAATGCAATGGAAGCAAACTCTCTTAATAAGGTGAGCATGGTAATTAAAGAGAGTTCCAGAAGCAACCAACTAAACAAAAGCTCTTTAAAAAAGAAAAGCATGAAAACTAAGAGCTAAACATGACAGTAGTTATTGAAAGACAAAGAACATACACAGCAAAGATAAACATGAAAATCCTATGTTGTGTTCTAGGTTGAAGTGGAGCGTGTTTCTCTCCCACACAAAGAAAGCCGGGTTCTAACTTGTTATGAACAGCAAGCAAAGCTAAAGAAAACTAAAAAGGAAACTAAAAGCAAGACGCTCCAAGCATAGCACATAACGCATGAAGTGATTAAAATATAGTGGAACGAAAGACGAACTGATAATTGTTGATGGAGAAGGGGATGCACGGGGGCATCCCCAAGCTTAGACGCTTGAGTCTTCTTGAATATTTCTTGGGGGTGCACGGGGGCATCCCCAAGCTTGAGCGTTTGACCCTCCTGAATCTTTTTATCATCTTCCCTCGCACACTTGAAAACTCCCTTCATACATAACTCATCATAATCTGATTAGCGATGTTAGTACCCATAATAAAATAATTTTTCCTTGCTGGAAATAAGGATAATCTTGAAGGGCTACTGTTTCTCAAGATTGCCAAAAGGTTTTTGCAAAGAAAAAGCAAGCTCAAGGTTTGCAAAACGAAGAAAAGGCAAAACAGGACAAAATCTGTGAAAAACAGACCAGTAGGTAGTAAATAATTTTTTCGGGGCACTTCTGCTACTCAAATCAAAAAACTCAGAACAGACGCCCGAAAGCCAATTGTATAGAGAACGCTGTCGAAAAAATTCAGACCAAAAAGATGATCTGGTGATTTTATATGAATTTTTCTGTCCAAGGACAGAATCTGTTTCCTGGACAGCACGTCACAACTTTTGAACTTTCTTGCAATCAGAGGCTAAACTTGGCACAAAGCTGAAAAGTAAAGATACAATGGTGATGCTACTGTAGTAACAAACATCAAGACACAACAAAAGCAAAATAAAATTTTATTCATTGTGGGCTGCCTCCCAAAAGCGCTTTCTTTTATGCCTTTAAGGTAGGCATAATGCAAAGAGGAATCAATAATCATCATAATAATCGGAGTTATAAATTGCTTCAAATGGTTCCTCAACAAGTTCACTCTTGTTCCTTCTAGGAAAGGGGTACATACCTTTTGCCTTCCCGCGTAGGTGGATTTGTCCTTTACCTATATCGATGAAGCCTTTTACGGCTCGGAGGAAGTCCCTTCCAAGCACTATATTTCCTTGGTTTGGCTTCATGATGAAGAAATCAACCATTGCAATCCCTTTAAGGAAGGTAACTGGCACGTCTTTTATTCTTCCCTGGATCTCAGAAATGTCTCCATTAGCATGTTCATGATAGGATGATAATCTGTCCATGTTAAGTTTTAAAGAATCATGAACAATTTTTGGCATAGTAGAAACCATAGATCCAATATCACAATAAGCAAGGAAGTCTTGATTAGAGATGCTAATCCTAACAAAAGGCTCGCAATCATTGTCTATTTCCAAAATATCTCTCTTATTGGGTTTGGGTTTCTCTAACTTCATCAAGTCTAGAGCATCCATTCTCTTCTCAATAGTAGCAAGTCTATCTATGACAGTATCAAAACTATGATCATAAACAAAGTAACTAGATAGACCATGTATAATTTCAAGGGCTCTAGCTTCATCACACTCTAGGAAATCTCCTTCAGCTATAATATCAAGAGAGTGTTTACACCATTTAAAAAGACCATGGTAAAAATTTCTAAGCACAATTTTTATAGGTATCCAAGGCATAATTCTCCTATGTGCATCAGAAATTCTGTCCCATGCCTTCTTCATATTTTCTCCATCCCTTTGATGGAATTCTAGAACTTCTGATTCCCTCAAGGCACCGAATCCTAACATGCTTGACTAAACAGAAAGGACTACTAACAGAAAAGCAAATTTTTTTTTTTGTGATTTTTGATAGAAGACACTAAAGCAAAAACTGAAAGATAAACTAACAAGACTAAAAAGCAAAGATAAAAGATAGCGTGCAACTCCCCTATCTTGAAGAGTGGAGTCCCCGGCAACGGCGCTAGAAAACATTGCTTGATGGCTTCTCGCCCCTCGTTGGTTACCCCAAGTGGAAGGTTTGAGATGTAGCGTAGCGGTAGTTTTCCCTTGGCAAAGATACCAAGGATCGAATCCCGTGAGACTCCGAGGGTCAACAAGAAGGTGTCAATGGCGCCAGAGACTTTTGTTTGACAGGACCTGCACACAGATACAAATAACTTTACTCTCAATGAGTACAGAGAGGTTCTCAATCCCTCCGGCCTTGTCGTTTACAAAGGATCAAACGCAAGAGATAATAGTGATAGGTATGACTGCAACTAGTAAATAAGAACAGGAAGTAAATAACGGGTGTGATCAGTGATGGTAATATGGACCGGGGTCCCATGATGTTCACTAGTGATGTCTCTCTCCCAAAAGACGATAAAACAGCTAAGCGAGGTAAACGAATTACAGCTGGGCAATTGACAGGATTATGTGCGCAAACCAATGCTAACTATGCTGCAAGAAAGGTAGAGGCTCAAAAGCATGGGCGGTACGCCAAGGCAAGTAGACCGAAATCCATATGCATCTACTACTAATCATCCACCTTGAGATATCTATCCAGAACATCTCGCTGGTATTAAGTTGCGAGTCCCACCCATAGTGTAAACTCAAAGCAACAGACAACTGCATTAAAAGAACTTTGCGTAAAGTAAACAATCCTTGCACCCGCAAGTACAAGCACCGTTGTTTTCCCCCTTGTGGCAACATCACATCCCCTAGACTCATGTTTCTGTCACTCAAGCTAGTCATCGAGGGGCATGAACCCACAATCAAGCATAACGTTCCCTCTTGGAGTTACTACCTACTACTTGGCCAAAGCAATAAACAACAACGGAGAACATGCAAGAATTACTCAAGAACATAAATATAAAAGAGGTGAATCAAATATATTACTCGCACACAATCTGAACATAATCTCATAATCCATCGGATCCCAGCAAACTCAGCATAGCAACAGCATAAAGATTACATATGTGCCTCGATCATGTAGGGCAGCTCACGAGGTCTAATCGTTGAAGAACAAAGAGGGGTGGAGAACATCACATAGCTACTGGTCATGGACCCATGGTCCAAGGGGGACTACTCACAACTCATCCGGGAAGCGTCCATGGTGGTGGAGAAGCTCCCGGTGGTGGTTCTCCCCTCCGGCAGGGTGCCGGGAAGAGTTCTCCTGGTGCTCCCGATCTTGGAAGCGCGGCGGCGGCGGAACAGAGATGAGATCGCGAAAAAGGGTTCCGTCCTGGAGGGTTTCGGGACGCGATGTAAATATATGCCAAAGGGGGTCACCAGAGGAGGTAAGGGGGGCCCAGGCACCCTCCCGGCGCGGCCAGGAGGGGGGCCGCGTGGGCAGGCCGCCTGGGCTGCCCCTGGCTCCCCTCTGGCCCCACTTCTGGCGCGTGGAAGCTTCCGGAGCGCTGATTTTTTATATATTTTCCCGGAAATTTTCTGGCAATTTAAGTAATGGGAAAACCTGAAATACAAAAATAGCAAAAAATATAAACTGGCACTGGGGTGCACTGAGTTAATAGGTTAGTCCAAATATGATCAAAAGTGTATGGAAGTGCATAAATATCATAGCAATATCACAGAAAAGAGGCATGGAGCAAGCAGAAATTATAGATACGTTTTGGACGTATCAGCGTGGGCCTGATGGTGGCCCTGCGGATGTCCTCGGTAAGGGCCTTGCCGGGGCCCCGACAAGGGTCTTGCCGCGGCGCCTGCTGTCATCCCCGGCAAGGTGCTTGCCGGAGGTCTTCTGGTCTTCCTTGGCTGGGATCCCGCCAAGGGTCGCCGTCTTCTTATGTGTATCTGATCTTGAATGTCTTCACAAAGATCTGCATGCCATTATAGGGATGTCTCCCGAATCCTTGCCCCATGGGGGCAGTGGACTCAAGGGGGATTTGCTCCATAGGCGTGGGGCGAATTGCCGCGGCAAGGGTCTTGCCGGGGCTGCTAAAGCCGCCCCCGGCAAGGATCTTGCCGAGGCTACTAATACTGGCTCCCGGCAAGGATCTTGCCGGGGGAAGCCGCTTCGTCCCTTTGCTCTTTGTGGTCTTGTTCTTGGCGTCGCTCAAATTCCATCGAGCTTCGGTCTTACCCTGGCTCACCTCCCTTACCTTGCTTGGTGTGGCGGTGCTCGTGGCTCAGACTGCCTGTGCACATTCATAGGGGCACAAAAAGTGTACCCCCCTTTTTGTACACCGACAGGAGCCCCCGGGCCTGGGCCACACATAAGCGCGACGCGTTGTTGGGCTAGGCCCAGAATGGTGCGCGGGCAGGCAGGACAGTTTTTACCGTGGTAAGATTTTCCGCGCGCTTCGCCTCCCACGATCCGCGCGCACGGCGCGGCGTGGAGGGGCTTGCGTGACGTGGGCGGCATGCGCGGGGCGGTTCCCGCAGGCATGCGTCACATCGCAGTAAAGAGGCGGCTTCGCACCTTCCCCGTAAACAGGGGGAGGCGTGGAGGCGCGGCCCATTTACTGAATGGGGCCGAGGCGCGGTCTTAAAGGCGTCCACTCCCCATGATCATGGGGTGGGGAGAGGTCATCTCACCCGTCCCCTCGGTTCTGCATGTCTGCCACGTGCCTCCCATGCGCTTGGGGTGGCGCACGATGGAGACGGGAAACCGGGCCATCGCTGGTTGGGGCGGCGGGTCGGTCCTGGCTCCCTGCGCCTTCCGTGTCTTGATTGGCCG
>LR738713.1:108716189-108784644 GCA_902687465.1 Secale cereale
CTTGCATCTTCTTCCTCCTTCAGCTTCTGCTCCTCTCTTCCGTTCGTCATGGAGAGAGGAAATCCCTGCCCTTCAATGGTGGCGGCGAGGGTCGCCGCTCGACAACGCGTCCCTCCTTCTCCTGCACCTGTGGTGGCAGAGCCGGCCACGAGGGGAAGGGGGAGGGGGCGAGGCCGGGGCGCTCGGAGAAGAGGAGGACGGGGCGGCCCGCCGGCCTCGCCCCCGCCAGCAGCTCCTCCTCCAGTGGAGGGCCATGTTGGGGATGACCCTTGCGAGTTCTTCGTCAGGTTGCGGCGGCCGCCGCGCCGTCTCCTTCGTCTCCCGACTCCATTTGCGCGGGAGATGGAGCTGGATCCGCCGGAGTCATTGCGGCTGCACATGAGGGGCTGTGGGATCAGTGGCACGCGGGTCCACGTCGACTTCCCTGCTCCTCATGTGATGTATCTTCGTCAGGGATGGAAGACGTTTGCTCGTAACCACAGCTTGACGGATGGACTCACTCTCCATTTTAAGTTGATGGAGGGTGGCCTTCTTTCCGTCAAGGTCTTCGGGCACTTTGGGACTCATGCAAGGTGCTGCGTGGAGAGCTCTTCTGATGATGAAGATTCCTCCTCGAGCGAGGGTGATGAGGAGGACAGCGATAGTGATGACGAGGGCGATAGGCGGCAGGATGACGGTCCGACTAGGCGTCGGGCGCCGCTCCTGGTGGCACCGGCGACCCCATCATCCGTGTCGCCGGCTCCTTGAACTTCTCGGGGCCGTCCCCTTGGCGGCTGATGTTGGGAGGCTGCGAAAGAGGAAGAGGGAGGGCGGCAAGGTCGTCATGTCGGAGTACGCGGGCACCGACGCCTTCGATGCGTACTGACGTCCTGCCGCCTCGTCTTCAAGCTCTGCTTTCGGTGCCGCCATCACCATCCAGCCTTTGGGCGGCCACCAAGATGTCCTCTTGGTGTCTTCTGCCACCCGTAGCTCGCCTAGGCGCTCCTTTTGCCCTTCTCGCCTCCTTGACCTACCTCCTGAGGAGAGGGACAAGAAAGGCATTACGGGCATCTTATCTATTTTTAGTTTGTAAGCCTTCGGGCATCTGTTAAATTTAAAACTTGTAATCCCCTTGTTCATGTTTTTCATTCCCTATGGACTGTACCTGAGTGGAATGTTTTTAAAGAAAAAGGGATGTTTGCTGGGTCATTTGTTCGCAGGTAGAACCCACAACAGGGAACAAATCCCTGATATCTCTAAGATAAACATTTTCTCGCCCGGCAACAGGCCTCGCCATCCCCCCACTTCGCTCGACCTTTCTCACGCCTTTGGTGGAGGCGGGGATGAAGTGGGTTTAGACTCCTTGTTTCGTCCTTTCGCTGCCGCGACTACGACCAAACTTGGTCCCAGGGACGAGCCCTAGGGCCTAGAGTCATGGGAGCACGGTAGTTTTTAAGGAAAGAAACGAGGTTTCACATACCTCAGTCCATTATGGAATGCATGATAAGGGATGAAGAACTTATCAGAAGCTGCAAACCCCGGCAAACCTGGTTTGCCGTGGGTGAATCTTTGCTCTTGCAGCCCCCGACAATACTAGCTTGCCGGGGCCTAGATGCCGGTCTGTTCCTTTTTCTTCTCCCCAAGTGGTTTCGGCAAGGATATCTGTGTGTCCTGTGAACCAAAGAAGATAAAAGAAAGACAAAGGGATGCAGACTCGACCTCTAAGCTAGGGGTTAGCCGCCGCTAAGCACTATCAACCCTAACCAAGGACGAGACTCGACTCAGCATGCATGCTATAACTTAGGGCGCCAGCGCTTCATTTATTTATGCTCAGGGTCTGCGCCTGGCTTTGTACAAAGGGTTACATGCCTTGCCGGCAAGGCTTGTACAAAAGGTGGCTTGCCGGGGGGCCCGGCAAGCCGCGCCTTATGGGTAAAACTTGCGAAGATGCTCAATGTTCCAGGAATTGCTCACCGGAATGGCATTTTCGGTCTCCAGGCGGACTGCGCCAGGCCTGGTGACTCGTATTACCCGATAAGGGCCTTCCCACTTCGGCGTCAACTTGTTGGTATTCTTGGCCGATTGAACGCGCCGAAGAACAAGGCCGGCTTCCTCAAAGCTTCGGGCATGGACCTTGCGGCTATGGTAGCGGCGCAAGGCTTGTTGGTAGCGTGCTGCTCTCACAGCCGCCCGAAGACGATCGTGCGTCATCTTGCCGCAGTTGCTCTTGCTCAAGCTCATCATAAGCAAGCACTCGAGGTGACCCGTATATGAGTTCAGTGGGGAGAACTGCTTCTGCCCCGTATACTAGGGCAAATGGTGTCTGGCCGGTGGCTCGATTTGGCATCGTTCTGATCGACCAAAGAACCGTTGGCAACTCATCAATCCAGCGCCTTCGACTCTTGTGCAGCCTGTCAAAGGTCTTTGTCCTTAAGCCTCGCAGTACTTCAGCGTTTGCCCTCTCATCTTGACCATTGCTTCGTGGGTGAGCAAAGGAAGCGAAACAGACTTTGCTGCCGAGGTCTTGGATATATTGCATGAAGGTGCGGCTTGTGAACTGTGTGCTGTTGTCGGTGATGACCCTGTTGGGTACACCAAAACAGCACACTAGTCCCTTGAAGAACTTGACGGCTGACTGAGCTGTGACCTTCCTCACTGCCTCCACCTCCGGCCACTTTGTGAACATGTCGATTGCAACGTACAAGTACTCAAAGCCCCCGACAGCGCAGGGAAAGGGCCCAGTATGTCGAGCCCCCAGACCGAGAAGGGCCAGGAGAGAGGAATGGTTTGAAGGGCTTGAGCTGGTTGACGAAGTTTCTTTGAATGGAACTGACAAGCTTCACACCTAGTGACCAATGTCGTCGCATCCTGGAGGGCAGTGGGCCAGAAGAAGCCTTGCCGAAATGCCTTGCCGGCAAGGGCTCTTGACCCTATGTGGGATCCACACATGCCTCCATGTATCTCTGCCAACAGCCCCAGTCCTTCCTCTCGAGGGATACACTTCAATTTCACGCCGTTCAGTCTCTTTCTGTACAGGACGTCATCGATGAACTGGTACATAGCAGACCGACGGGCTACTTTTTCCGCTTCTTCCTGCTCCTCAGGAAGTTCCCCAGTCTGGAGGAATCGGACGGTATGCTGTGCCCACGCTGGAGCCTGGGGCTCGACGACGAGGACTAAAGGCATTTCCTCCGCCACGGGAGCGGCTGTCTCGACGGCAAGAGCTTGACGCTCCGCCGGAGCTAGCCGTCCCGTGGCGGGCTCAGTGTCCCCGACAACATCCTTGCCGGCGGCTCCGGGGAGCTCGGCGGGAAAGTACTTGTCGGGCCCTGATTTCCTCCTCTTGTTTTGCTCTGTTGATGGATCAACGGATGGCTGAGAAAGCTGAAGCACAAAGGTACCTGGTTCCACAGGTAACTTGAGGGCAGCGCGCTTTGACAGGTAGTCGGCGATGTCGTTCTCCACTCGGGGAACTTGCTCCGCCCGTATACCGTCAAAGCGCTCTTCCAGCTTTCTCACTTCATCGACGTAGGCCTTCATCAACGGGCTCTGATAATATTTATTGACACTTTTGACGACAAGCTGCGAATCGCCCCTGACAATGAGTTTCTTGATTCTGAGGTCTGCCGCGATCCTAAGACCAGCAAGCAGCCCCTCATACTCAGTAGTGTTGTTCGTTGATACCTCCCTGGGGAAGTGCATCTGGACCAAGTACTTGAGGTGCTCTCCGGTGGGCGCGACAAGCAGTACGCCAGCCCCGGCGCCCTGTAAGGAGAAAGCTCCATCAAAGTACATGATCCAGTCGCAACTCGCCTCCTTGCCGAGGAGAGCAGTTTCCTGGACTTCTTCATCAGGCGTCGCGGTCCATTCTGCAACGAACTCTGCCAGGACTCGGCTTTGAATCGTCGAGGTACTTTCAAACTTGAGGCCAAAGCTGGACAGATCCAGTGCCCACTCTACAATTCTTCCCATTGCATCTGGATTGTGCAATATCCGTTGCAGAGGGAGGCGAGTGACGACAGTGATCTCGTGCGCCTAGAAGTAGTGACGCAGCTTCCTCGAGGCCATAAGAAGGCCGAAGAGCAATTCCTGCACACCGGAGTACCTTGATCTAGCCCCCTGCAAGAGGGAGCTAACAAAGTAGACCGGGTGCTGCATCATTTTCTTCCTTGGCTGCACTCCAACCGGCCGTGTCGTCTCTGCACCAATGGCATCAGGCTCTGTCGCTGCTATCACCTCATCATCAATTTCTCTCTGTGCCACTAGTGCGGCGCTGACCACCTAGTTTGTTGCCGCCAAGTATAGCAGCAGCGGTTCTTGTGGCCTAGGCGCAACTAGCACTGGCGTGGAGGAAAGATACCTCTTGAAATCTTGCAATGCTGCTTCGGTTTCTGGCGTCCACTCCATTGGGCCCGCCTTTTTCAAAATTTTGAAAAAGGGAAGGGCGCGCTCGGCAGACTTGGAAATGAATCTACTCATGGCGACAATGCAGCCAGCAAGCCGACGCACATCATTGACCCGTTTGGGTGCTTCAATCTGTTCTATAGCTTTGATCTTGTCCGGATTGGCCTCTATCCCACGCTGTGACACAAAGAACCCGAGAAGCTTGCCGGACGGGACGCCGAAGACGCAGTTCTCATGGTTCAGCTTGAGGTTGATCTTGCGTAGGTTTACAAATGTTCCTTGTAAATCCGGTATAAGGGTTGCCCTGTTCTTGGTTTTGACCACTATATCATCCATGTAAGCCTCCATATTTCTATGGAGCTGGGGTTCAAAACCAATCCGGTCTGCCCTTGCAAACGTTGAGCCAGCACTCTTCAACCCGAAAGGCATTCGTATGAAACAATATGTACCACATGGGGTGATGAATGATGTCTTCTCTTCGTCTTCTCTTGCCATGAAGATCTGATTGTAGCCAGAGTAGGCATTGAGAAATGAGAACAGGTCACACCCAGCCATGGAGTCAACAATCTGGTCGATGCACGGCAACGGGAAGGGGTCTTTGGGACAAGCTTTATTGATATCTGTGTAATCAATACATAGTCTCCACTTCCCATTTGCCTTGCGCACTACCACTGGATTGGCCATCCACGTAGGATGGAGCACTCCTCTTACTAAACCCGATGCTTCCAGTTTCCGGATCTCCTCTGTGATGAACTCTTGTCGTGCCAAAGCTTGCTTCCTGACCTTCTGCTTGACGGGCCGCGCATGAGGACAGACAGCAAGGTGGTGCTCAATCACCTCCCTGGGAATGCCGGGGATGCCGGATGCTTGCCATGCAAACACATCGACATTTGCCCGCAGGAAGGTGACGAGCGCGTCTTCCTATTTGTCGTCAAGGGTGGAGCTTATGGTGAAAGCCCCTCCTGTGCCATCCTCCTTGACAGAAACCTTCTTGGTTCCCGGCGGTGCGGCCCTGGACTTCTAGTTTCTTCCGGTGGAGCTCTCTAGCACGTCCTCAACGGGAGCACTACACTCCGAAGAGGTGCGCTTGCCAGAGTGGGTGTCCAAGGTCTCACCAGTCTTCTTCTTCTTCTTCCCGGCGGAGCTCTTTGGCACGTCCTTGATGGGAGCACTACACTCCGAAGAGGTGCGCTTGCCGGAGTGGGTGTCCGAGGTCTCACCGGTCTTCTTCTTCTTCTTCCCTCCCGGGGCTCCAATGGTAGGAGCAAGTGCCCTCGTGGCGGAAGCTGCTGCAACTGCCTGCTGGTATAGTTGGTCAGCGCAAATCAACGCATCTTTCTTATCGGAGGGGAAGGTGATGATCGTCACAGGCCCTGGCATCTTCAGGGTGTTGTAGGCGTAGTGTGCCGCCGCCATGAACTTGGCCAGCTCTCGGCGGCCAAGGATCCCATTGTAAGGCAAGGGGATCTTTGCAACATCGAACACGATCCTTTCTGTCCTGTAGTTCAGATCACTTCCAAAAGTCATGGGCAGCGTGACCTTTCCCTTTGGTTGACTTCTCCCCGGGTTGACCCCCTGAAACGTGCCCGTCTCTTCGAGGTCTCCGTCAGGAATCTGCAGCTTCTCGATCACGGTGGGCGAGAGTAGGTTCAGACCGGCCCCACCATCAACTAGCATCTTTGTCACCTTGAGGTTGCGTATTGTCGGTGAAACCAACAATGGCAAGCACCCGACCGCAGTAGGGCGATCAGGGTGATCCTCAGTGTCAAAAATGATAGGCGTGCTGGACCATTTCAGCGGCTTTGGGCACCGGACGACGGCTCCGCCGCTGTAATCTCACGCGCCCACTGTTTAAGTTGGCGGTGAGAAGTATGCAGCGAGGCGCCGTCATCGACGCACATGGCCTCCGTAGCTTTCTGAAATTCTTGGTCGCCGGACTCGTCGTCCTCTTCGTGATCGTCGTCTTCGGGCCTTCTGTCACGGCCCCGGGCGGGCCTCTCCTGCTGTTTATCCTTGCCACGACGGCCTGCTTGGCCGTCACGCTTCTTGCCGGACCCTTCAGCACCATCCTGGCCCTTCTCCTTGTCCCGCCTCTCATATTCAGCCCTCTGCTTCTCAGCAAGGAGCTCAACCTGTCGGCAGTCCTGGAGATCATGGCCCTTGGTGCGATGGATCTTGCAGTATCGCTTGCCGGAGTTTCCTGGCTTCTCGGCAGCCGCCAAGGCCCGGCAGGCGACACACCCGGCAATTTCCTTGCCGGGGTCACCCGCCCTGGTTTTCTTGGCGGAGCTGGCGTCATCAGATCCCTCGACGGCAAGCACGGCTTTACCTTTGCGCTTCCTATTGCGGTGACGGCCTTTCTTCGCCGGGGCGGCAGTATCCTCATTTGAAGAGTCGGTTTCCACGCCGGCATCTTCGCCGGGGTAATTCCTTCCCTCCTCAGCCCGGGCACATCTGTCAGCAAGAAGATAGAGTTCCGCCACATCTTTCACCTTGGTCATCGCCAGTTCTTCACGCATCTTGCGGTTACGCACGTTCTGATGGAACGCGCTGATGATGGCGGCAGGGTGAACATCAAGGATATTGTACTGTACCCGGCTGAACCTCTGTATATACTTGCGTAAACTCTCGCCTTCCTTCTGGGGAATGACGTGCAGGTCACTTGCTTGGCCATGGGCTTGGTGACCTCCAATAAAGGCGCCAACAAACTCATGGCACAAACCCGACCAGGAGGAAATAGAGTCCATCGGCAAGTGCATCAACCATGACATGACGTTGGGTTTAAGAGCCAATGGAAAGTAATTCGCAAGCACCTTATCGTCGCGGGCTCCGGCAGCTTGCATCACGATGGTGTAGATGTTGAGGAACTCTGACGGGTGGGTCTTGCCGTTGTACTTCTTGCCAACGTCAGGCTTGAAGGTGCGGTGAGTGGGCCACTGGAATTGCCGCAGCTCACGGGTAAAAGCCGGACAGCCTACCTCGTAAGGTAGACCTCCAGGGCTCTCCGGTGTTGGGCGATTCACAGCAGGCCCTGCTCGCCTGTCTGACTGGTGGCGCGCTCCGCGCCGGCGCTCGATGGTGGTTCGAGTGTCTTCATGAGCTCGCTCCTGAAGAACTTGACGCTGGTCGCCGTGGGTCCGTGGGTCGGACGACGCTATGGAGATGGCGTCACCCGCGACGTCCCGACGAGTCGACACACGTGGTACCGGGCGAGGAGGAGGCGAATGCACCGTGGCCACGGTGCTGCCGGTCCTCCCGCCACCGGTGTGTGGGACCCCATCGGGGCGTCGACCTGGGAGCTCCGCTGGACTTGGTTCATCCTTGTTGGCGACTGCGACAAGGCTTCGGAAGGTGGCTCTCCATTCGTCGTGTTTCCCCGTAACGGGAGGAAACTAGAGGAGCCACTGCGCGCGCGCCAGGGCCTCGGCTGGGGTTAGCGGTAGCGAAACCTGCACGAACCGCGACGCACTTCGACCCCTGACCATGTCAGGAGGAGCTCCATCACGATCCCGCGGTCGCATGCTGTTTCCACCAGCGCTTCGGCGGGCGGGCAGGTCTTCTATGTCTTGGGAGTGGCGCTCGGGGCTCTTCCCGTGGCGACGTGTGACGCCCGAAGACCGACGTCCCAGAAGATTCCAGAAGATTCCAGAAGATTCCAGATGTTCCGGGTTGCCCGTGTGTTCTTTGTGCTTGTGTTATTTATTTTTGCATTACATCATGTCATCATGCCATCATGTCATATTTATTTTTGCATTTCAACCTAAATAAATTGTGTGGACCTTCGGTCCATTTAAATCGAGGGAAGTGTGACTTCTCTTTATAACATATCCTCCCGATATTTAGGGAGCTATATTAATAAATATTCCATTTGTTGGAATTCACCGTAACACACTTGCACGATTTCCCCATGCCTTCTCTTTCGCATTCCTTGCCTCAAACCATGTCAATATTTATTTTCCGTCGTATCGGGGTTCTTCCAAAAACCCTCCTTCTATTTTAATTAATTTCCGTACATTTTGTATGAGTCCAGAGATTTAACTCCCTGTTTAAATCTCTTCCCTAACCTTTTCTTTTCTTCCCTTTTTGTTGGAACTATTTTTGTGGGGTTGGAATTACTCCATAAAGCCTTTCAAAAATGTTCCATAATTTTTATACTGTTCTTGGCCTCCTTTCTTAATTTTTGGACTCTCTCTCTATTTAGTTCTCTGCTAAGAATAAATAGAAAAGAGGCCCAGCCGCCTGCGGTCTCCCTAGGCTGGACCATTAGGCCCAGCCACTTCCCTTCACCAGGCCCAAGCCAGCCTCAGCCTCCCTCTCCCTCTTGGGCCTCCTCCTCCCAGCAGGCCCATCAGGCCAGAGGCAAGCGCCCGCACCTACCCCGAACCCTAGCCTCGCTCTCTCCTTCCCTCGTGCCGCCGCCACCCCGTTTTCCTCGTTCTCCCTCTTCCCTCGTCAGTTCCTCCCAGCGCCAAGCCTCTGCCTTCCTTTCACTCCCGCAGCGCCCCGATCCCAAGTCCCTCGATCCCATCTCCTCGAACCCTCGTTCCCCCTCGCCGTTTTTCCCTCTCCCCGAGCCCCAGGGCCCGCGCCGCCGAGCCTCCATCTTCTCTGCCCCGTCCAGCGTGCCTCCTTTCACCGGCGTCCGCCGCGCACGAGGCCAGCCAGGGCCCCGAGCGCCCGTACCCGCGGGGGCCATGCCCTTCGGCCGCTGGCTCGCCCGCACCCAGGCGCCTCGTCCGCGCCCCCTCTTCGAACGGGAGCAGCCCTCCTCTCCCGTGAGCTCGCACCGCCTCCTGGCCACCGTCGCGCCCCTCCTTGTCGCACAGCCGCGGCCTCCCTCCTCCAGGCCCCGTGCGCCTCGCTCCTTCTTCGCCTGGCCCGAGCCAGCCGGCCAGGAGCCCAGGCCCGACGCGTCTCCCTTCTCCAGCGCCGCCGCGGCACTTCTTCTGCCTGCCAAGCGCCCCGCCATGGAGCCGCGGCCTCGAGCAGCACCTCCTCGCCATGGCGCACAGCCAGCCGCTGCCATGGCCTCGTCGCCCCTTTGCTGCTGCCGTTTTTGTTATTTTGTGTGTTGCCTTGTACTGTTAACTTGTCAGATGACCCGTGTACGAGTAAACCCGGCATTGCGGCAAGTACCTCTACATGACGGCTTGAACCCCTACGGCAAGTACCACGACGATCTTGTGACAAGTTCCTCTACGACCGTGTACAACTACGACCGAGTCCGAGACCGGCAAGAACGTGTACGACTACACATCCGGCGACGCGACAAGTACTCCACGCACAAGTACCACGACGACCGAACGGCTACGATGACGAGTACATCTACGAACGTGAACAACTACCGTCGCCGTGTACCCCTACCGTCGCCGAGACCGCAAGTACCTCTCCGAACGGGATGTGAACGACTACACGTGTACCTCTACGTGAACAACTACTTCCTCTTCGGAAACGTGAACCACTACTTCCTCTACGACTCGCGAGAACGACTCCTTCCTCTACGTTCTCGAACCGTCCCGAAACGAGTGTTTCGAAGGTATAACCCGAGACGATGACCCGTGTGATGCTTGCTTGTGGTTGTATGAAATATTTCCCGTGTGTGCTTCGTGCCGTTTCGTCTGTTTGTCATGTTCCTCGGTTGCCTCGTCGCCGACTCGTGGGAACCCGGTGACGGGATCCACCCACTTTCATCTTGTTCGACTTGCTCACGTCGATTCTTCTTTTGCACCGGTCTCTCAACGAGTTACCGGAACCGATATGTTGCCGTGGCATCATTTTCGGAATTGTTGCCGTGGCACCCTTTTCCTTCCACCACGGTGACGATGCTTCATATCATCTTCTTGTTAACCTTCTAATAAAATTGCATAAACTTGATCATGTCATCCGCATCATGTTAACAACATTTAATATGTGTGTAATTGTTGTTGCTTTATAATTATTAAACATGCTCATGGGGATTTTCCGGATATGTTGTTGTTATTTTCCGGCCTCATTTAAAATGTCTAGTTGTGTAGTTTTATTATGCTTCACCAATTGCCATGTTAACCAACATTTAATCTTGTCTTGTAAATAACGAGAGTCAATTAAATAAATAAATGTGGTGTTTCGTCAATATGCAACTCGTTGCATATTGAGCTCCACTTAATTTGTAGTTTTGTTTGTGCACTTTGCCATGCCATGCATAATTAAACCGGACATGCATCATACTTGTTTGTGCATCGTATGCCATGTTCATGATTGTGTGTTTACCGAGTTGTTTGTTTCTTTCCGGTTGCTTCTCTTGTTAGCTTCGGTTTCGTTCCGGAGTTGTGAGGTTTCGCTCGACTGTTGCTCCGTCTACTTCATGGATCCGTTCTTCTCCCTTGTGGAATCCCAGGCAAGATGACCGAACCTCGATAACATTACTATCTTTGCCTATTGCTAGTAGTCTCGATCTATAGCTTTGCCTCGATGCCCATGCCTTTCTTGTCAGCCTCCTACTTGTAACCATGACCATGTTTAACCACCCTACCTACGCAAACCGTTGCTTGGCTAAGTACGCTTCGCTCAGCCCTTCTTATAGCATTGCTAGTTGCAGGTGAAGATTGGAGATGCTTGCTTCATGTTGAAGTTTGGTTGGGTTATATCACACTATATATATGCTTAAAAAATGAAATCATCTATATATTGGCAAGGGTGGAAGGCTAATCCTTTTGCTTGGTGATTTGTTCCACTCATGCCGTTAGGAACCGTATAAACCGGTGTTATGTTCCTTGATTATGCGTTCCTAACACGGTTGGGGTGTATGGGACCCCCTTGATAAACCGCTAAGTGCTAAGTCTTTTCCAGCAAGTCCCAACCTTTGGTACTATTTGCCTAATAACTAATAAAACTTGCATAGGGTCTTGCAAACCCTCTTTTATTCTTAATTCAACAACCCCGGGCCAGTGCTCCACATGAGTGTTGGTCCGAAACGGGGGTTCTGCTGGGCCACCTCGAGGAAACTCAAGGTTTTGTAAAAACCTGTAGAATCGCCCATCTGGTCGTGTCCTGAGACTAGATACGCGCGGCTACCTATCAGGGTGTCGACACGCCGGGAGGATTTGCTGGATTAGCCTTACCTTAGTTCGGTTTAACTTCAGCACGGGATTCCGAGAATACTCGGGTCTTCCCACCTATGGAGTTGCGACTCCGCGGATCGTGGGCTTGTGATGGGTCAAGTTGGAACACCCCTGCAGGGTTTGAACTTTCGAAAGCCGTGCCCGCGGTTATGTGGCAGATGGGAGCTTGTTAATATCCGGTTGTAGATAACTTGACACAATGTTTCAATACACTACCAGCGTGTGTACCGTGACTGTCAATTTCCGATTAGGGATTCGGAAGTTGAACACGGTGGGGTTATGTTTGACGTGCTTTAGTTAGGATCACTTCGTGATCATCTTTCGACCGATGCACCTTCTCTTCTCGCTCTCGTTTACGTAAGTTAGTGCTAGTTGCTGCTGCAGACTCTTGTTGTTCCTTCACCTCTTATTCTTTCTCCAGCCTTGTTCCTCACCCAAGGCTTAAATAGTCATGTTACCCGGGAACGGGATTGCTGAGTCCTTTGTGGCTCACAGTTACTTCACCACACCAGATGCAGGTTCAGCCGAGTTTGATGCAGGAGTTGGATCAGTTCTTCACCGGGAGCTCGATGAAGAGTTTGGCTGTTTGTTAGTGACGATTCGACGATCAGTAGTGGTTTCTACTAGGATTCGATCCGGACCTGTGGCTTTATGTTGTTTTGGTATCTTTCTTTGGATCTTCACCCGTAGTCGGGTTGTGATGTTTTGAATGATGTTTTGCTTATGTAATGTATTGTGTGAAGTGGCGAGTGTAAGCCAACTATCTTCTTTTGCAATTTAATCCCTCTTTTACATGAGTCGTGCAAAGATACCAAACTTGAGATCATTCTAGGATGGGCTTATACCTTTAAGTCGTGCCTCGACACGTAGGAGGTATAGTCCCATCCTGGGCATTACAAGTTGGTATTCAGAGCCTTCTCCGACCTAGAAGCCCCCACTGATTGATCGAATCGTTGACGGTTGAGTCTAGGCACACACCTGGAAATGTTTTGAGTCCTATATATATATCAGAGAGTAGGATTTCTTTGCTTCTCATCCCCTTTCTCTCTGGTGAGGACTCCTGACGATTACTCTTGCCTCTTCTACTTTCAAAAATTGCACCAAATATTTTTTAGGATCTCGCGAGTATTGTTTGAATTGTTTCGATGTCTTTGTGACGAGAACATTGTTCTCGATGCCTCCTGACATTAGGGGTTGTGGCAGTGTCCCGGGGAGTTGAGCTCCGAGGTGTTGTCGTCACAAATCCATCGCGGCAGTACTAGAATACTTAAGACGGCCGACATCGAAAACTCTCCTATGCGGTTAGTGGCAAGATAACCCCGACATCACCCAGTACTGGGGAGGTAGTTCGAGAGTATTGCCATAGCTTGTATAGTGGATGCGTTTCGTAGGTCCGAGGTAAACAGTTTTCGAGAAAGACTGGTTATGTGTTGAAGGATGGATACACCTGGATGTAGGTTTAGAGTTGATTGCGCGGTGCTTCCCCTGTATCCCCAACACCTGATTGCATAACTGGAAACTTTCGGAAATCTATAGGTGGGTTCATCAAGTAGTTTTAGGCATTCTTCCAACGGATGCTCGATATGAAGTTCGGGGTTTTACATTAAGTGAAGTGGTTTTATGGGCTTGTTCCGATCGGGAGTTGCATCTTAAAGGGTCCTTGGCTATGCTGATCCGGGGATTGCAAAACCCTTTTGTAACACGTTCCATGAGCTTTCAGCACGAAGATGTCGAACGAAACTTCTATCTTGTATTTGTTCTATCTGATCCTTGTTCCTTTTTATTTACTTTTTGTTCTCCGAGTGGCTTCTCGTCTAGCTGATGTACCTGCGGAATTCATCCGTTCAATTCTCTGTTCGGATGATATTGTGAAGATCATGCTGCATATCTATCCTTTGTTTTGTTTTGATTCTGGTATTCGAGTTGCTTCGATGTCAAATGTTGATTCCATACCTTTCGTAATCGGCGTTCTCATATTTCTATGGGAGTGCTAGTCCTTCTTAATCATCAAGATGGTCATGTTAAATTCTTTTCAACCGGTGTGCCTTCTCTTCAAGTTATTCCATACGGACGTCGTTGAGAAATCCGACGATTTGTATGTTTCATTCATCCCAAGTTGTCTTTGTTTTCCCCATCCTCCCACCCTTCTTCTTCTTGGAGCCAGCAATTCTTAAATGAAGTATCCATTTTATTCATGTGATATTTCTTCATTCTTTTCCTTCAATGTTCTTATCCGGTGATTTATCGTGAAGATGCTCAAGAGCTTCAAGTTCATCATTCTTTTGTTCTCTAATTCTGCCGGTGGATGTAATTCAAGATTTCGGTGTTGATCTTATCCTTTTCCTCATTTCACAATGCTTTCTTATTCCGGTGCACCAATTAATCATTCTCCTCTTGCTATTCATATCCGGAGTGCTGAAGATTCATAATTCCATTCTTAATCCATTCAAACTATTTTGAGGATTATCATCTTATTCAAGCCATTTAATTCAACCGGTGCAATATCTCTTAAACAATCTTTTCAACGGTGATTTCTTTGAGTGGGCCCTAACCCACAGGTCTTTTTTCCAGGATCTTACCTGACTCTTCTATTTTTCTGGAGTTATACTCAAATTCTTTTCAAAATGTGACGTAAGAATGATTCCCATCAGTCACATGCCTTCTCCAGGACCGCTTTCAAATTCTTTTCATCGTTGTTTCAACCTTTTTAATTCTTCATTCCGGAGTGCTCAACAATTCTTCATGGCATTCTCGTCTTCAGTCTCAACATTTGAAGACCGGAGAAGTGTTTCTCTTAAATCTTGGCCCGTTCTCTTGATGAGTTGTGGTTCTAGCTTCATGCCATCCTCATTATTGTTCAGATTGTGAGGAATTCTTGTATACCATCTGAAGCATTTCATGAATTCTTCTTGTTGTGATCCTCCGAAGGTCATCATTTCAGAATATTTCTTCGTTCTCAGTTTTCAACTTCGTCCTCCAAATATTCTTCATTGATGTCTCTTCGTTCGTCTCCATATTCTTACGGTGGTTCATTCAAGATTACCCTTCCGTTGTTATCGTTTTAATTCATTTGTTCTTTTCATAATCCTACCGGTGCTTGCTCAATAATTATCCGAGCTTGTGCGAGTTCTCTCTTAATCCTTTCCAACGAGAATAAGTAGTATGCCAAATCCTTTGGTTGTCATCAATTTAAATTGGTGAAGGATATGCATGACATAATTCTTATTCTTATTCCTTCAAGGTGATTTAATCCCTTCCTTCGGAGCTTGTTCATCATATCATATTCTCGGTTCTAAGTTATTCATCTTGTTTTCCGGAGCTCCAAGTATTTCTATTATATCATTTCAAAGCTCCATCTAATTCACCGCAGGCCTTGAATCTTATTATTTTCATTTTTCACTTCTCATGCTTTCATTACCGGAGTTCTCATGGTGGTTCATCATGTTTTAATTCATCCTCGAAGTCTTCATCAAGATTCTTGTTGGAGCTCAAGCATTCTTCATCATGCTTTCCAATTGCAATCCTTTCTGCCTTATCTTTTCAGATGGTGTTATGTCATTCTTGACAATTCCTTCATGTTTTACGAGTTATCAAGTATGAGATATTTAAACCCATCATTTTCTTTGTTCAGGAGATCTTTCCAACCATTCAATTTATTCATTGGAATTATTTTGGGTTGTATTTCATCTAAAAGCTTTCCCTAAGAATTGTTGCTATTATGGTGCTTATAAATGACCCAAGTTCTTCATTTTCCATTCCGGTGAATAAGTTTATCGTCTCCTTGTTGATATCAATCCAATCAAATTGTTTTCCATTAGTGGCTGGTTGCCACCTCATAATTTTGAGATGAATTCCATAAGCCCACATCAAGCTTATTCGTTTTCGTTGTTGATTTTTCCAACAACTCCGTTCAATCATTCTTCGTAAGGATGCTCTTTCAAATTCATTCGTGGGAGAAGTTGTCATCTTCTTCTCTGTTCTTTCTTCCCAACGATCTATATTCTATTCTTTCATTCCGGAGGCTTTGTGATGTTGCTCTCTTTAACCATCATATCGTTTATCGAGATCATGTTCTTTCCCTTGCTTATCACTTAACCGGAGTGTTGTATTCTTCATTCAAGTTCTCTCATCTTATCAAGTTTTTGCCGCTCTTTTCAACCGGAGTGTTGTCTGAGTCTTTCTTACCTTGTGCCATTCTTTTAATTGTTTCGGAGACAATATGTTGTTCATTTCATCAAGTATCTTCCCAACTTGGCAAGTTCTTGTTAATTCCTTCCATTTTCAGACGGAGTGCTGTCCAAATTCTGTCATTCTTATTCCTTGGTTGTAACCTTGCAGTTTCATATTCTTTCGTCATCCGTGAGCTATTGTTTCATGTCTTTCAACCTTCAAGGTTCTCATAATGCTCCTGGTTCCTCTTTTCTAACGGAGTGTTTCATCTTCATTCATCTCCGTTGTATTCTTCTTTCAATTTGTTCAACCTCTCAAGGTTCTTTGGTTTCACTCGTCTGTCAAAGAAGCAACTTTGTTTTACCTCTTCCTCTTCCGTTTTTTACCCGGTGCTATCTCTAGGATCTCGGGTCGAGATCCTCTGTTAGTGTGGGAGAATTGTGACGCCCGAAGACCGACGTCCCAGAAGATTCCAGAAGATTCCAGAAGATTCCAGATGTTCCGGGTTGCCCGTGTGTTCTTTGTGCTTGTGTTATTTATTTTTGCATTGCATCATGTCATCATGCCATCATGTCATATTTATTTTTGCATCTCAACCTAAATAAATTGTGTGGACCTTCGGTCCATTTAAATCGAGGGAAGTGTGACTTCTCTTTATAACATATCCTCCCGATATTTAGGGAGCTATATTAATAAATATTCCATTTGTTGGAATTCACCGTAACACACTTGCACGATTTCCCCATGCCTTCTCTTTCGCATTCCTTGCCTCAAACCTTGTCAATATTTATTTTCCGTCATATCGGGGTTCTTCCAAAAACCCTCCTTCTATTTTAATTAATTTCCGTACATTTTGTATGAGTCCAGAGATTTAACTCCGTGTTTAAATCTCTTCCCTAACCTTTTCTTTTCTTCCCTTTTTGTTGGAACTATTTTTGTGGGGTTGGAATTACTCCATAAAGCCTTTCAAAAATGTTCCATAATTTTTATACTGTTCTTGGCCTCCTTTCTTTATTTTTTGGACTCTCTCTCTATTTAGTTCTCTGCTAAGAATAAATAGAAAAGAGGCCCAGCCGCCTGCGGTCTCCCTAGGCTGGACCATTAGGCCCAGCCACTTCCCTTCACCAGGCCCAAGCCAGCCTCAGCCTCCCTCTCCCTCTTGGGCCTCCTCCTCCCAGCAGGCCCATCAGGCCAGAGGCCAGCGCCCGCACCTACCCCGGACCCTAGCCTCGCTCTCTCCTTCCCTCGTGCCGCCGCCACCCCGTTTTCCTCGTTCTCCCTCTTCCCTCGTCAGTTCCTCCCAGCGCCAAGCCTCTGCCTTCCTGTCACTCCCGCAGCGCCCCGATCCCAAGTCCCTCGATCCCATCTCCTCGAACCCTCGTTCCCCCTCGCCGTTTTTCCCTCTCCCCGAGCCCCAGGGCCCGCGCCGCCGAGCCTCCATCTTCTCTGCCCCGTCCAGCGCGCCTCCTTTCACCGGCGTCCGCCGCGCACGAGGCCAGCCAGGGCCCCGAGCGCCCGTATCCGCGGGGGCCATGCCCTCCGGCGGCTGGCTCGCCCGCACCCAGGCGCCTCGTCCGCGCCCCCTCTTCGAACGGGAGAAGCCCTCCTCTCCCGTGAGCTCGCACCGCCTCCTGGCCACCGTCGCGCCCCTCCACGTCGCACAGCCGCGGCCTCCCTCCTCTAGGCCCCGTGCGCCTCGCTCCTTCTTCGCCTGGCCCGAGCCAGCCGGCCAGGAGCCCAGGCCCGACGCGGCTCCCTTCTCCAGCGCCACCGCGACACTTCTTCTGCCTGCCAAGCGCCCCGCCATGGAGCCGCGGCCTCGAGCAGCACCTCCTCGCCATGGCCTCGTCGCCCCTTTGCTGCTGCCGTTTTTGTTATTTTGTGTGTTGCCTTGTACTGTTAACTTGTCAGATGACCCGTGTACGAGTAAACCCGGCATTGCGGCAAGTACCTCTACATGACGGCTTGAACCCCTACGGCAAGTACCACGACGATCTTGTGACAAGTTCCTCTATGACCGTGTACAACTACGACCGAGTCCGAGATCGGCAAGACCGTGTACGACTACACATCCGGCGACGCGACAAGTACTCCACGCACAAGTACCACGACGACCGATCGGCTACGATGACGAGTACATCTACGAACGTGAACAACTACCGTCGCCGTGTACCCCTACCGTCGCCGAGACCGCAAGTACCTCTCCGAACGGGATGTGAACGACTACACGTGTACCTCTACGTGAACAACTACTTCCTCTTCGGAAACGTGAACCACTACTTCCTCTACGACTCGCGAGAACGACTCCTTCCTCTACGTTCTCGAACCGTCCCGAAACGAGTGTTTCGAAGGTATAACCCGAGACGATGACCCGTGTGATGCTTGCTTGTGGTTGTATGAAATGTTTCCCGTGTGTGCTTCGTGCCGTTTCGTCCGTTTGTCATGTTCCTCGGTTGCCTCGTCGCCGACTCGTGGGAACCCGGTGACGGGATCCACCCACTTTCATCTTATTCGACTTGCTCACGTCGATTCTTCTTTTGCACCGGTCTCTCAACGAGTTACCGGAACCGATATGTTGCCGTGGCATCATTTTCGGAATTGTTGCCGTGGCACCCTTTTCCTTCCACCACGGTGACGATGCTTCATATCATCTTCTTGTTAACCTTCTAATAAAATTGCATAAACTTGATCATGTCATCCGCATCATGTTAACAACATTTAATATGTGTGTAATTGTTGTTGCTTTATAATTATTAAACATGCTCATGGGGATTTTCCGGATATGTTGTTGTTATTTTCCGGCCTCATTTAAAATGTCTAGTTGTGTAGTTTTATTATGCTTCACCAATTGCCATGTTAACCAACATTTAATCTTGTCTTGTAAATAACGAGAGTCAATTAAATAAATAAATATGGTGTTTCGTCAATATGCAACTCGTTGCATATTGAGCTCCACTTAATTTGTAGTTTTGTTTGTGCACTTTGCCATGCCATGCATAATTAAACCGGACATGCATCATACTTGTTTGTGCATCGTATGCCATGTTCATGATTGTGTGTTTACCGAGTTGTTTGTTTCTTTCCGGTTGCTTCTCTTGTTAGCTTCAGTTTCGTTCCGGAGTTGTGAGGTTTCGCTCGACTGTTGCTCCGTCTACTTCATGGATCCGTTCTTCTCCCTTGTGGAATCCCAGGCAAGATGACCGAACCTCGATAACATTACTATCTTTGCCTATTGCTAGTAGTCTCGATCTATAGCTTTGCCTCGATGCCCATGCCTTTCTTGTCAGCCTCCTACTTGTAACCATGACCATGTTTAACCACCCTACCTACGCAAACCGTTGCTTGGCTAAGTACGCTTCGCTCAGCCCTTCTTATAGCATTGCTAGTTGCAGGTGAAGATTGGAGATGCTTGCTTCATGTTGAAGTTTGGTTGGGTTATATCACACTATATATATGCTTGAAAAATGAAATCATCTATATATTGGCAAGGCTGGAAGGCTAAGCCTTTTGCTTGGTGATTTGTTCCACTCATGCCGTTAGGAACCGTATAAACCGGTGTTATGTTCCTTGATTATGCATTCCTAACACGGTTGGGGTGTATGGGACCCCCTTGATAAACCGCTAAGTGCTAAGTCTTTTCCAACAAGTCCCAACCTTTGGTACTATTTGCCTAATAACTAATAAAACTTGCATAGGGTCTTGCAAACCCTCTTTTATTCTTAATTCAACAACCCCGGGCCAGTGCTCCACATGAGTGTTGGTCCGAAACGGGGGTTCTGCGGGGCCACCTCGAGGAAACTCAAGGTTTGGTAAAAACCTGTAGAATCGCCCATCTGGTCGTGTCCTGAGACTAGATACGCGCGGCTACCTATCAGGGTGTCGACACGCCGGGAGGATTTGCTGGATTAACCTTACCTTAGTTCGGTTTAACTTGAGCACGGGATTCCGAGAATACTCGGGTCTTCCCACCTATGGAGTTGCGACTCCGCGGATCGTGGGCTTGTGATGGGTCAAGTTGGAACACCCCTGCAGGGTTTGAACTTTCGAAAGCCGTGCCCGCGGTTATGTGGCAGATGGGAGCTTGTTAATATCCGGTTGTAGATAACTTGACACAATGTTTCAATACACTACCAGCGTGTGTACCGTGACTGTCAATTTCCGATTAGGGATTCGGAAGTTGAACACGGTGGGGTTATGTTTGACGTGCTTTAGTTAGGATCACTTCGTGATCATCTTTCGACCGATGCACCTTCTCTTCTCGCTCTCGTTTACGTAAGTTAGTGCTAGTTGCTGCTGCAGACTCTTGTTGTTCCTTCACCTCTTATTCTTTCTCCAGCCTTGTTCCTCACCCAAGGCTTAAATAGACATGTTACCCGGGAATGGGATTGCTGAGTCCTTTGTGGCTCACAGTTACTTCACCACACCAGATGCAGGTTCAGCCGAGTTTGATGCAGGAGTTGGATCAGTTCTTCACCGGGAGCTCGATGAAGAGTTTGGCTGTTTGTTTGTGACGCTTCGACGATCAGTAGTGGTTTCTACTAGGATTCGATCCGGACCTGTGGCTTTATGTTGTTTTGGTATCTTTCTTTGGATCTTCACCCGTAGTCGGGTTGTGATGTTTTGAATGATGTTTTGCTTATGTAATGTATTGTGTGAAGTGGCGAGTGTAAGCCAACTATCTTCTTTTGCAATTTAATCCCTCTTTTACATGAGTCGTGCAAAGATACCAAACTTGAGATCATTCTAGGATGGGCTTATACCTTTAAGTCGTGCCTCGACACGTAGGAGGTATAGTCCCATCCTGGGCATTACACGACGCCCGGGATCTTCGGCGCGATGACGCCGTTCGTCACGCGCTACTTGGGAGGAGCGTGCTGTTGGCACCGGCGTGGGAGTCCTGGAGGCCCTTGCGTCGCCTTCGGGTGATGCGGCAGCGATCTTGGAAGGCCCCGCGCCACTCGCGGAGGGCCTGGCTCCGTCTTTGGATCTGGCGGTGTGTGGCCCGTTACCAGGCGCACAAACATCGCCACCTCCCAAACTCCGGCTGCTGGGACGGCGTTGGTGTTCGCGAGCAGCGCCCCGGGTCCTTTCCGCGACCGGTCCACTGCTCGCCCGCGTCGGGACGGGCTGTCCGGCTTCCGACTGGCCAACCGCCACCGTCATCTTCTTCTTGGGCGCCATGATGATGAAGAAGCGTCGAACTGACTGCTAAAGCCGATTCTCACAACTCCGCAGTCCCCTACCTAGCGCGCCAAAGATGTCGGTGTATTGGATCGACACCTATGGGATCACAAGAATCCCTACTACGGTTGCGGGGCGCGGGGTTGAGAGAAGAGCGGATCAAACAGATAGCACACGGTTCCTTTACCCAGGTTCGGGCCGCGAGGATGCGTAAAACCCTACTCCTGCTTTGGTGGATTGTATATCTGTGTTCTTCAGCTAGCTATGGGGCGTGAGGAGCTCCAAAAAGCCGAATCCTCCTCTTGGTCGCCTCGGGCCTCCTTTTATAGGGAAAAGGGGTTGCCAAAGTGGCACACAGGAGGTGGAAAGGGTACAGTGATGCGAGGTTATCCCTCGCATTAGATGACAAAGCACATTTAATGCATCTTGCTTAGGTGTCCTTGCTTTATCGGGGACGGGGGAGACATATGTCTTGTCCGTCGCCGCTCCTTCTTGTGTCGACACGCGCCCTGGACAACGATGCCTGAGATGCCATGTAGGCAGGCAGGCAGCTGAGGCGGCACAATGGTGGGTCTTCACGAAGATCTGCATGCCGCCACGCAGGTGCATGCCCAGCTGGTTGGGTTGACAGCTGCATGGGGCGGTGGAAGCTTAGTTGGCGTGGGCCTGATGGTGGCCCTGCGGATGTCCTCGGCAAGGGCCTTGCCGGGGCCCCGGCAAGGGTCTTGCCACGACGCCTGCTGTCATCCCCGGCAAGGTGCTTGCCGGAGGTCTTGTGGTCTTCCTTGGCTGGGATCCTGCCAAGGGTCGCCGTCTTCTCAATGTGTATCTGATCTTGAATGTCTTCACAAAGATCTGCATGCCATTACGGGGATGTCTCCCGAATCCTTGCCCCATGGGGGCAATGGACTCAAGGGGGATTTGCTCCGTAGGCGTGGGGCGAATTGCCGCGGCAAGGGTCTTGCCGGGGCTGCTAAAGCCTCCCCCGACAAGGATCTTGCTAGGGCTGCTAAAACTGGCTCCCGGCAAGGATATTGCCGGCTGAAGCCGCTTCGTCCCTTTGCTCTTTCTGGTCTTGTTCTTGGCGTCGCTCTAGTTCCATCGAGCTTCGGTCTTACCCTGGCTCACCTCCCTTGCCTTGCTTGGTGTGGCGGTGCCCGTGGCTCAGGCTGCCCGTGCACAGTCATAGGGGTACAAAAAGTGTACCCCCCCCTTTTTGTACACCGACAGGAGCCCCCGGGCCTGGGCCACACATAAGCGCGACGCGTTGTTGGGCTAGGCCCAGAATGGTGCGCGGGCAGGCGGGACAGTTTTTACCATGGTCAGATTTTCCGCGCGCTTCGCCTCCCACGATCCGCGTGCGCGGCGCGGCGTGGAGGGGCGTGCGTGACGTGGGCGGCATGCGTGGGGCGGTTCCCGCAGGCATGTGTCACATCGCAGTAAAGAGGCGGCTTCGTGCCTTCCGTGTAAACGGGGGGAGGCGTGGAGGCGCGGCCCATTTACTGAATGGGGCCGAGGCGCAGTCTTCAAGGTGTCCACTCCCCACGATCACGGGGAAGGCGCGAAGCCGCCTCTTTACTGAGTAGTTCATAGGCATTTCTTGACGTCTACCCACTTGGTAATATTAGTAGACGTCAAGAAATGCCTATGAACTACTCACTTGTTATTGAACCATTTGATGTCTAGGGCTTTGATTATATGGACCGTTTCCTTCCTCTAGTGCGTATACACATATCTTAGTTGATGTTGATTACGTTACTAAGTGGGTAGAAGCTATTCCAACTAGTAGTGCTGATCATAACACCTCTATTAAGATGCTTAAAGAAGTTATTTTTTCGAGGTTTGGAGTCCCTAGATACTAAATGACTGATGGTGGTTCACATTTTATTCATGGTGAATTCCGCAAAATGTTTTCTAAGTATGATGTTAATCATAGAATTGCATCTCCATACCACCCACAGTCTAGTGGTCAAGTAGAACTAAGTAACAGAGAGCTGAAATTAATTTTGCAAAAGACTGTTAATAGATCTAGAAAGAATTGGTCCAAGAAACTTGATGATGCACTATGGGCTTATAGAACTGCATATAAAAATCCTATGGGTATGTCTCCGTATAAAATGGTTTACGGAAAAGCATGTCACTTACCTCTCGAAATAGAACATAAGGCATATTGGGCCATTAAAGAGCTCAATTATGATTTCAAACTTGGTGGTGAGAAGAGACTATTTGACATTACCTCACTTGATGAGTGGAGAACCCAGGCCTATGAAATGGCCAAACTGTTTAAAGAAAAAGTTAAAAGATGGCATGACAAAAGGATACAAAAGTGTGAGTTTAACGTAGGTGATTATGTTTTGCTATACAACTCTCGTTTAAGATTTTTTGCAGGAAAACTTCTATCTAAATGGGAAGGCCCTTACGTTATCGAAGAGGTCTATCGTTTCGGTGCCATAAAAATCAACAACTTCGAAGGCACAAATCCGAAGGTGGTGAACGGTCAAACAATCAAACATTATATCTCAGGTAATCCCATATATGTTGAAACTAATGTCATTGAAACCATAACCCCGGAGGAATACATAAGGGACACTTTCCAGAACGATTCAGACTCCGAAAAGGAAGAGGTATGTGGTACGGTAAGTAAACCGACTCCAAAACAGTTCTAATGGCAATTTTTCTCCATTTTGGAATATTTAGGAAAATAGGAAAAATAAGAAGTAGTCCGAAAGGGACACAAGGCACCCACGAGGGTGGAGGGCACGCCCTACCCCCTGGGCGCGCCCCCTGCCTCGTGGGCACCTCCTGTGCCCTCTGGACTCCGTTTTCTTGCACGATACTCCTTTTGGTCAGTAAAAAATCATTATATAATCTCCTGAAGGTTTTGACCACTGTACCACGACAAGATCCTTTGTTTTTGTTTAGATATGCTTTCTGCCAGAGTTGTCAAGGCCAGGCATCATGTCGTCCCCCTCCTCCAACAATGAGGGCAACGATGCTTGGCTAATGAAGATAGAGCTGAAGAGAGAAGAACCCGGGGAGATCAACAAGGATGATAGGATCAAGAAGGCCATAGAGGAACAAGCTCCGGCACCAGAAGAAGAAGACATCTTTCAACCCCATCAAAATCTTTTTACCCCAACTGAGATTGAAGCTTTCAAGATGATTGAATTAGCTCGCATACAAAACAAGTATCTCACACGTGAAAATATTGTGTTGAAGGAGCATATCACCGCACTCAAGGGCATTATCCGCAAATTGGAGGATCTCCTACACTCGATGTACGACACTCCATCATCACCACCTCCGAAGAAAGAGACATAAACACATGGGTATGGGCACTCCCCTTGGCAACTGCCAAGCTTGGGGGAGGTGCCCCAATATCGTATCACCATCACACCTCTATCTTTACCATTTTTCTTAGTTCGATCCTTTTGGTAATATCTTGATCTAGTAGAATGAAGTTTAGTATGATCTATTTGTGAGCTTTGCTTTATGATCCTAATCTCTGTAATCGAGTCCGTGAGCTATATATAATAAAGATTAGTTTTGAGTCAAGGGCATGATTATCTCACTTTGATCATGAGAGAATAAAAGAAAGAATAAAAAGAATCAAACAGATCATATTGATCTTATGGAGAGTAATGACTTCACATATAAAGAGTATGATGAATACAAGTTGTTCAGAGTTGACAAACATAGTTTTGGTCATCGTTGCAATTAATAGGAAGTAATAAAGAAAGAGAGGTTTTCACATATAAATATACTATCTTGGACATCTTTTATGATTGTGAGCACTCATTAAAATATGACATGCTAAAAAGTTGATGAAAGAACATACGGTGCCCCCATGTTTGGTTTTGGTTATTGATGACAATCTCTATGGACTAATGGTTGCCTTGAGTTATATTTGAAGCGCTTGTCCATAGGCTTTTCTTGGAGTCCATGTGTTGGTTTCAAGGAGAGTTTGTGATGACCAAGGTGTTATTAAGGAATTATCCAAAGATTGGTCTTGTGAGTGCTGAGCTTATTGCAAGCATGTCTTGAAGAAGAAGATTGTGTGATCATTCATGTTTACCTTCAAGACATCATCCAAATGAATAGAGTTGGAAAGATTCAAGGTTGATCAAGACTAAGTCAAGAGTGAATCAAGTTGATCAACACACAAAGCATAGAAGATGTACCGAGAGGGATCAAGCGATCCCATGGTATGGTAAGCATTGTCAATTATGCTTTGTGTACTAACCCATGGTCTTCGTGAGAGTTCTTTGTGGGGTTAGGTTGCGGTGTGCAAGTTCAAGTGGAGCATCATGAAGAGATCAAGTGCTTGAAGCTTGCCGTCCATTGTTGTGACAATGGACTTGTGAAGATGTGCCGAAGAGTGGCTCACCCATAGTGGAGTATGGGGGAGCAATCTACTAGTCTTCATCAAGCCAACGCAATCAAGAAAGATGGTCCAACTTGAGGGAGTCAAGATCGTCATCATCCAGCTCAAGTGGACTATGAGCAAGGCAAAGGTTTGCCCTTGATAGGTTTTCTATTTTACCGTCTCATGGTAGTTGTGGGAGACCGGGTTATAGGATCGATTGCCGTACTATCAAGGGGGGCTCTCAATGAGTAGCTTGATCGTATCGTTCGTAGAGAGCTCAAACCATTGCATGCTTGCATCATGTTTATTGGTTCTTGTTTGGTTCTTCTCCTTTTGAGATCTGGAGCTTATGGTCATTTTCATGACAAGCTCGGGTTCATCCAAAACAGAGTTCACATGCTTCTACTATGATGTTTTCGATATTGGGGTTTTTGTCGGTTCTCTTTGGGAGTCTTAGAGCTTATGGTCATCTTGATGACAAGCTCGAGTTCATCCAAAACGGAGTTCACATGCATCTTCTATAATGTTTTCGATGTTGGAGGTTTTGCCGGTTCTTATCTGATGGAGGATTCATTCCTCCATATATTAGGCATACCTCCCTGCCTCACACCCTGTTTTGATGCTTTACGTCTTCCCCTATCCAACAAGCTTGAGTTTGCTCAATTCGGAGCTCATTTGCAGAAGTTATGTCAGTTTTGGTTTTATTGCATCCTTCTGTGTCTTTAGCTGCGATATGAAGGCGTCCAAGTGCTAAAGCCTCAGTGGTGTGCGGTAGTACCGCTCAAGGGAGCGGTAGTACCGCAGGAGCTAAGCGGTAGTACCGCTCCTAGTGCGCGGTAGTACCGCTGCCCCCGGCCCTGACGCAAACTCATGCGGTAGTAGGCGCAGATGTAATTTTTTACATCCGCCCTCATGCGGTAGTACCGCGACTCCTGTCCGGTACTACTGTGCCGGACTTTCGACAGCTCCAATCTCAGCGGAAGTAGGCGTGGATGTAATTAATTACTTTCGCGCATTTCCGGCACTAGTTGATGCCTGCCTTACGGTAGTACCGTAAGGGAGCGCGGTAGTACAGCTTCGGCGGTTCTACCGTTCGTTGCCCTGTGCAATGGGCCATCATCTAGTCACTGCCGCGCGAGCGGTAGTAGCACACCGCCTTGCGGTAGTACCGCATGGCCTTGCGGCAGTACCGCAAGTTCGGTGCGGTAGTACCGCGCCGCGCGGGCTGTGAGAGGGGATAACGGTTGGATTCTTTCCCCTCCTATAAAAGGGGGTCTTCTTCCCCAATGGATCTCATCCTTCGAGCTCGTGTTCTTCCCCCATTGTTGACCTTCTTCGAGCTTGCTATCTCTCAATCCCTCCATGGATTCTTGCTAGTTTTTGGGGGAAAAGAGAGAGGAGATCTAGATCCACACTTCCACCAATCCCTTTCTCCTCTTTGTGAGGGGAACCCTTTGGATCTAGTTCTTGGAGTTCTTGGTGTTCTCCTTCTTGTTCTTCCTCTCTTTTTCCTCCCTAGCATTAGTTGCTTTGGTGGGATTTGAGAGAGAAGGGCTTGGGCACTCTGTGTGCCCTTGCCATTGCATTTGGTGCATCGGTTTGAGTTCTCCACGGTGATACGTGGAAGTGAAGTTTGAGAAGCTTATTACTCTTGGGTGTTTGGGCACCCTAGAGCTTGTTCCTCTTGGGTGCCTTGGCACCCTAGACGGTTGATGTTGTTCGGAGCTCAATCATTGTGGTGTAAAGCTCCAGGCAAGCGTCGGGGTCTCCAATTAGGTTGTGGAGATTGCCCTGAGCAATTTGATGGGTACCGGTGCTCGCCCCCAAAGGTTGCCAAAGTGTACGGGTTCGGTGACCGCCCCCAAGGGTTGCCCTTTGTACGGGTTCGATGACCGCCCTCAAGGGTCCCTTAGTGGAATCACGACATCTTGCATTGTGCGAGGGCGTGAGGAGATTACGGTGGCCCTAGTGGCTTCTTGGGGAGCATTGTGCCTCCACACCGCTCCAAACGGAGATTAGCATCCACAAGGGTGTGAACTTCGGGGTACATCGTCGTCTCCGTGTGCCTCGGTTATCTCTTACCCGAGCCCTTTACTTATGCACTATACTTTGTGATAGCCGTATTCTTTCTTGTCATATATCTTGCTATCACCTACTTGTTTATCTTGCTTAGCATAAGTTGTTGGTGCACATAGGTGAGCCTAGTTGTTTTAGGTTTTGTGCTTGACAAATTAACCACTAGGTTTATTCGGCATTTGTTCAAGCCTAAACCGTAATTATTTTAAAGCGCCTATTCACCCCCCCTCTAGGCGACATCCACGATCTTTCAGTTGATGTTGGACAAGGAAGACAACGTAATGGGTTATGTTTTGTTATATCCGAAATAAAGTATATAGTCATGGATCATCCAACATGTTGAGCTTGCCTTTCCCCCTCATGCTAGCCAAACTCCTTGCACCAAGTAGAGATACTACTTGCGCTTCCAAATATCCTTAAACCCAGTTTTGCCATGAGAGTCCACCATAACTACCTATGGATTGAGTAAGATCCTTCAAGTAAGTTATCATTGTTGCAACTCTCTAAATGTGTATGATCTATTAGTGTGAAGAAAATAACCATTATACGATCTTGTGATATGGAAGCAATAAAAGCGACGGACTGCATAATAAAGGTCCATATCACAAGTGGCAATATAAAGTGACGTTCTTTTGCACTAAGATTTTGTACACCCAACCATAAAAGCACATGACAGCCTCTGCTTCCCTCTGCGAAGGGCCTATCTTTTGTTCTTGCCTTATACCTTATACAAGAGTCATGGTGATCTTCACCTTTTCTTTTTACATTTTATCCTTTGGCAAGAACATTGTGTTGGAAAGATCCTGACATATATACCCAATTGGATGTAAGTTATCATAAACTATTATTGTTGACATTACCCTTGAGGTAAAAGGTTTGGAGGCAACACTATAAGCCCCTATCCTTCCATGTGTCCGATTAAAACTCCATACCCATAAGTATTGCGTGAGTGTGAGCAATTGTGAAAGACTAAATGATAGTTGAGTACGTGGGCTTGCTGAAAAGCTCTTATATTGACTCTTTCCGATGTTATGATAAATTGCAATTGCTTCAATGATTGAGATCATAGTTTGTTAGTTTTCAATGAAGTTTCTGATTCATACTTTACATTGTGAATAGATTCTTACTTTAGCATAAGAAATCATATGACAATATATATATATATGTTGTTGTTATAAGTATGATCATGATGCCCTCATGTCCGTATTTTATTTTATCGACACCTCTATCTCTAAACATGTGGACATATTTTTCGATATCAGCTTCCGCTTGAGGACTAGCGAGGTCTAAGATTGGGGGAGTTGATACGTCCATTTTGCATCATGCTTTTATATTGATGTTTATTGCATTATGGGCTGTTATTACACATTATGTCACAATACTTATGCCTTTTCTCTCTTATTTTACAAGGTTTACATGAAGAGGGAGAATGCCGGCAGCTGGAATTCTAGGCTGGAAATGGAGCAAATATTGGAGACTTATTCTGCACAACTCAAAAAGTCCTGAAACTCCACGAAAGTCAGATTTGGAATATATAAAAAATAACGGGCGAAGAAAGCACCAGAGGGGGGCCACCCACTGTCCACGAGGGTGGGGGGCGCCCTACCCCCTGGGCGCCCCTACCTCGTGGGCCACCAAGCAGCTCCCCGATGCCCATCTTCTGGTATAAGGTGTCTTCTGCCCTGGAAAAAATAAGAGGGAAGCTTTCGTTATGAAGCATCGCCGTCTCGAGGTGGAACCTTGGCAGAACCAATCTAGGGCTCCGGCGGAGCTATTCTGCCGGTAAACATCCCTCTGGGAGGGGGAAATCGTCACCATCGTCATCACCATCCATCCTCTCATCGGGAGGGGGTCAATCTCCATCAACATCTTCACCAGCACCATCTCCTCTCAAACACTAGTTCATCTCTTGTATCCAATCTTTGTCCCAAAACCTCAGATTGGTACCTGTGGGTTGCTAGTAGTGTTGATTACTCCTTGTAGTTGATGCTAGTTGGTTTATCCGGTGGAAGATCATATGTTCAGATCCTTTATGCATATTAATATCCCTCTGATTATGAACATGAATATGATTTGTGAGTAGTTACATTTGTTCCCGAGGACATGAGAGAAGTCTTGCTATAAGTACTCATGTGAATTTGGTATTCGTTCGATATTTTGATGAGATGTATGTTGTGTTTCCTCTAGTGGTGTTATGTGAACGTCGACTACATGACACTTCACCATTGTTTGGGCCTAGAGGAAGGCATTGGGAGGTAATAAGTAGATGATGGGTTGCTAGAGTGACAGAAGCTTAAACCCTAGTTTATGTGTTGCTTCGTAAGGGGCTGATTTGGGTCCATACGTTTCATGCTATGGTTAGGTTTACCTTAATACTTCTTTTGTAGTTGCGGATGCTTGCAATAGAGGTTAATCTTAAGTAGGATGCTTGTCCAAGAAAGGGCAGTACCCAAGCACCGGTCCACCCACATACCAAATTATCAAAGTAACGAACGCGAATCATATGAGCGTGAGGAAAACTAGCTTGACGATAATTCCCATGTGTCCTCGGGAGCGATTTCCTTTATATAAAATTTTGTCCAGGCTTGTCCTTTGCTAAAAAAAGGATTGGGCCATATTGCTGCACCTTATTTAATTTTACTACTTGTTACTCTTTACAAATTACCTTATCACAAAACTATCTATTACCGATAATTTCAGTGCTTGCAGGGAATACCTTACTAAAAATTGCCTATCATTTCCTTCTGCTCCTCGTTGGGTTTGACGCTCTTACTTATCGAAAGGACTACGATAGGTCCCCTACACTTGTGGGTCATCAGTTCCTACATATTGTACGATGATCTTTATCGGTCGAACCACGATGTCAAGGATTCAGCTAATCCTGTATGTAGTTCCCTTTGTCCATCGGTATGTTACTTGCCCGATATTTGATCATCGGTATCTGCATACCTAGTTCAATCTACCGCCAAGTCTCTTTACTCATTACGTAACACAAGATCTCGCAACTAACTCATTTATCACATTGCTTGCAAGCTCATCGTGATGTTGTATTACCGAGTGGGCCCTGAGATACCTCTCCGTCATACGGAGTAACAAATCCCAGTCTTGTTCCATGTCAACTCAATAGACACCCTCGGAGATACCTGTAGAGCACCTTTATAGTCACATAGTTACGCTGCGACGTTTGGTACACACAAGGTACTCCTCTGGTGTCAGTGAGTTGCATGATCTCATGGTCATAGGAACATATATTTGACATGCAGAAAACAATAGAAATAAACTTGATACAATAATATGCTACATTTATGGTTTGGGTCTTGACCATCACATCATTCTCCTAATGATGTGATCCCGCTATCAAATGACAACTCATGTCTACGGCTAGGAAACCATTGCCATCTTTGATCAACGAGCTAGTCTGGTAGAGGCTCACTAGGGACATGTTGTTGTCTATGTATCCACACATGTATTTAAGTTTCCAATCAATACAACTACAACATGGATAATAAACGATTGTCATGAACAAGGAAATATAATAATAACCACTTTATTATTGCCTTTAGGGCATATTTCCAACAGTCTCCCACTTGCACTAGAGTCAATAATCTAGTATTGCATGGTAATGAATCTAACACCCATAAATTCTTGGTATCGGCCATGTTTTGCCTGTGGAAGAGGCTTAGTCAACGGATCTATAACATTCAGATCTGTATGTACTTTGCAAATGTTTATGTCCTCCTTGATCGCATCACGGGTGGAATTGAAGCGTCACTTTATGTGTCTGGTCCTCTTGTGAAACCTTGGTTCCTTGGCCAGAGCAATGTCACTAGTGTTGTCACGGAACAAAGTCATTGGGTCCAGTGCACTAGGCACAGCTGCAATACATGTCATGAACTGCTTCATCCAGACACCTTCCTTTACTGCCTCCGAGGCAGCTATGTACTCCGCTTCACATGTAGAATCAGCTACCACACTTTGCTTGGAACCGCACCATCTTACCGCTGCCCCATTTAGAATATATATGTATCTGGTTTGAGACTTAGAGTCATCCGGATCAGTGTCAAAGCTTGCATCGATGTAACCCTTTACGACGAGCACCTCCAGAAATAATGAGAAACATTTCCTTAGTCCTTTTGAAGTACTTAAGTATATTCTTGACCGTTGTGTAGTGTTCCACTCCTAGATCACTTTGAAATCTTCCGGCCATACTTATAGCAAGGCTGACATCTGGTCTTATGCACAACATCACATACATGATAGAGCCTATGGAAGAAGCATAGGGGATGACACTCATCTTTTCTCTATCCTCTGTAGTTGCTGGGCATTGAGTCTTACTCAACTTCACACCCTGCCAAACAGGCAAGAACCCCTTCTTGGACTGATCCATTTTGAACTTCTTCAAAATCTTATCAAGGTATGTGCTTTGTGAAAGTCCTATCAAGCGCCTCCATCTATCTCTATAGATCTTGATGCCTAACATGAAAGCAGCTTCTCCTAGGCCCTTCATTGAAAAATCTTGTTCAAATACTCATTCGCGTTTTCCAAAAGTTCTATATTGTTTCCAATCAGCATTATGTCATCCACATATAATATTAGAAACGCTATAGAGCTCCCACTCACTTTCTCGTAAATACAAACTTCTCCGTAAACTTGTATAAACCCAAACGCTTTGATCACCTCATCAAGGCGAAGATTCCAACTCCGAGATGCTTGCACCAATCCATAAATGGATTGCTTGAGTTTGCTGACTTTGTCAGCATTCTCTGGATCGACAAAACCTTCTGGCTGCATCATATACAACTCTTCCTTAAGGAAACCGTTAAGGAACATTGTTTTGACATCCATCTGCCGATTTCATAATCGAAAAATGCAGCTATTGCCAACATGATTCTGACGGACCTAATCATCGCTACAGGTGAGAAAGTCTCATCGTAGTCAACTCCTTGAACTTGTGAAAACCCCTTTGCCACAAGTCGAGCTTTAAGACGGTGACATTACTTTTAAGATAGGGTTACCGTACCACTCAGGAGCAATACGTATCCTTGTTGACCTACGAGGTTCGATAGTAACTTGATCTGAAACTTCATGATCACTATCATTAGCTTCCTCTTCAACTGTCGTAGGAGCCATATAACATCTTTCTATGCTCCGCTACTCTCTGGTTGAAGTAAAGGTTCAACAACCTCATCAAGTTATATCTTCCTCCCACTCAATTCTTTCAAGAGAAACTCTTTCTCGAGAAAGGACCCGTTTTTAGAGACTAACACTCTGCCCTCAGATCTGAGATAGAAGGTATACCCAACCATATCCTTTGGGTATCCTATGAAGATGCATTTGTCCACTTTGGGTTCGAGCTTTTTTGACTGAAGCCTTTTAACATAGGCATCACAGCCCCAAACCTTAAGAAACGACAACTTAGGTTTCTTGCCAAACCATAGTTCATACGGTGTTGTTTCCACAGACTTAGATGGTGCCCTATTTAAAGTGAATGCATTTGTCTCTAACGCATAACCCCAAAACGATAGTGGCAGATCAGCAAGAGACATCAGAGAACACACCATATCCAATAAGGTATGATTATGACATTCGGACACACCATTACGTTGTGTTGTTCCAGGTGGCGTCAACTGTGAAACAATTCCACATTGTCTTAAGTGATTGCCAAACTCATAACCCATATATTCTCCCCCTCGATCAGATCGTAGGAATTTATTCTTCTTGTTACGATGATTCTCAACTTCACTCTGAAATTGCTTGAAATTTTCAAACATTTCAAACTTATGCTTCATTAAGTAAATATAACCATATCTACTCAAGTCATCGGTGAAGGTGAGAAAGTAACGATATCCACCGTGCACGTCAACACTCATCGAATCGCACACATTGGTATGTATGATTTCCAACAAGTCACTTGCCCATCCCATTGTTTCAGAAAACGGGGTTTTGGTCATCTTGCCCATGAGGCATGGTTCGCATGTGTTAAGTGATTCAAAATCAAGTGACTCCAAAAGTCCATCAACGTGGAGTTTCTTCATGCGCTTTACACCAATATGACCTAAGTGGCAGTGCCACAAGAAAGCGGTACTATCATTATCAACTCTACATCTTTTGGCATCAATGTTACGAACATGTGTATCATCACTATTGAGACTCAATTAGAATAAACCCCTCACAATGGGTGCATGTAATGCCCCGGATGTAATACTTTCCCTTTTGGGTATATAATATATCTCCGGCTTCATCTATTTCCATTTCGGGTTCTTTGTCTTTCGGGTTTTCGTCGTTTTGTTGTGTGAGTGTGTGGCATTCATTCATATCATGTAGACATGTGCATTGCATTGCATTTGTGTTGTGGGTTGCATCCGGTTCCGTGTGTTTCTTCCCGTTGTCCGTTTCGCGTTCCGGAGCTCCCTCACGTGTCCGTGACGTCCCGTAGGCCTACTTTGTTGTTCGGGCGTTTTACGTTACCGGTGTGCCGCGAGGTTGTTGTCTGTGTTGTTGTTTTGTTGTGTGCAACCCGCCTCTCAAATCTCGTCTCGTTTGGACTCCGTTGACTTTTCCATCCGTTGTTCGTGTGGGTCCGAAGTGCCCTTACTTCGTGTCCCGGAAACACCCCTACTGCAGTCTCTTTTCTCCTCCTAGGCCTTTTAAATCTACCCCGCGATCGGATCCGTCGGATCGCGATCGGAGGGCTCCTAGCGCCCCTAAACTCCCTCCTAACCCTAAAAACTGCTATATAATAGACCCTAGTCTATTTTGGCATGTCCCCTTCTTCTTCCCTCTTCCCCTCTATTTTTCCCCTTTCTTCAGATCTCCAATCCCTAGTTTTTCTCCCGGATCCCGAGGGGATCCATAGGATCCAACCAGCAGCAGCCGACCGGAGTCCCTCGATCTAGGCGAGGTCAACGCCCTCGAGGCTTCGACCGCCTCCCAGCACTTCGCCGACCGACCGACCGACCGCTTCGGTCCCCACTTCGCCCGAGCCCAGGCAACTCCACCGCGCCAGGCTTCTCCACCGCGCAGCCGGCCCGTACCCCTCCGCATCGAGTCGATCGCGTCGCCGCAAGCCGCCTGGGCCAAGGCCCGTACGCCGCCGTCCGCCAGCGTAGGACCACATCGCCGCGCCTGGCTGGGCCTCCCTCGCCGGCCCACGCCATCGCTCCGCGCCGCCGCTTCCCCGTCTCATCGCTCCGCGCCAGGGAGCCCGTTTCCCCTTCGCTGGGCCGACGAGCGCCTCCCCAGGCCCCGAGCCGGGCCGCCGCATCCTCTCCGCGCGCGGGCCGCCGCCCCTCCCTCGGCTCCGGGCCGCCGCCCCGCTGGGCCTCTGCCGCCGCCAGATCGGGCCCGCCAGGCCACCAGCTCCAGGCCGCCGCCGGCTGGGTCTCGCGCCGCACCGCCGGGCCTCTCCAGCGCAGATCCGGTCGCGGCCCACTTCTTCCTCAGCCGGCCCGAGCCCAGTTTTCCAGATCTGGAACTGCTAAGGTTGACCCTAATTCCACTAAGTCCAGTTTTTCATCTGTCTGATGCAAAGTTTGACCTGCTCTAACTTTTACTGTGGTGCTCCGTTTTGCGCGTGTAATATGTCCAGACGTTCGTGGAGATGTGCTCTACGTTTTACCTGTTGTTGTCATGCATGTTAGATGTCATCTAGACACTTGTTTTGCTGTTGCAAGAGTGCATCATGATATAAACTGCTGTTATGTGTTATTTTCATGCCACCTTTGACATGTGATATCTTTTAGCTCGTTTGTCCAAACGATGCAAATGACATGTCCACGTGTTCGTCTTGTCACGAACTACGTGTTGCTTGTGATAGGTTGCATGGTAGATTTATTGTTGCCTTGTTATCATCGTTGCAAAGTGCCATGTTAATATGTTGTGTTTTCACTTGTTATGAAATGCCATCTTGATGAGCTCGTTGTAATCGTTGTGTTCACCTCTATGAAGCATGCTTGTGTGTTTCGGGATCACCTTCATGTGTTCTTTGATGAGGTGCTTACCCTTTGCCATGTTTAGTTTCGAGGTGACTTAAACATGCTCTTTTAGTTGCTATGATGATATTGCTGTTTTAGGACTTAGTGATTTTTCACTAAGTCTGGAATCTGTGACGTTCCGATGCCATGTTCGTGTGATGTTCTAGGACAAAGCATGTTAGTTTTGGGGTGGATTTTGATTGTTCCTTGTAGTATATATTGTTGTCTTTCCATTCATGTCCTCACATGTCCATTTGAGTGGCTGTAGCATGTTTATATTTTGCTCTAAAGTTTCAATAAAATTCTGCTGCCAGAATTTTATTGTAAAGTTCAATATGTCCAAGATCATTGCTATTGATCCGTGACTCCGTTGGGGGTGCACTTTGGACCTAGTTGCTGTACTATATGTCTAGTTTGTGTTCATGTCCTTTGCCATGCTTTTTGGGTGCTGTAGCTTAATTATTTTGAGCTCCGAAGATGCTATGTTGCTGTAATTTTCAGCTTTCGCTCAAATCTTGTTTCGGGCATAACTTTTAGCCCGTAACTCCGATTCCAGCGAATCTTATATCAAACTTGGTTGTTTTTCTGTGTAGATTAATAATATCCGATTGTTATCTTGTTTTGAGGTGTTTTGCTTGAGTGATGTTTTACATGCTCCGTGTGCATCCTTAGTGCATCCATCATGCATTCATGTTTTTCGAGTGCGCATTGCATCTTGTTGATTGGTGCTTGGTGTGATTGTTTTGTTTAGAGCCGGAAGCTGAGGCCGAGTACGAGGTTGAGCACGAGGTTTCCAACGAGTTTGAGCACGAGGACCCTTCTTACGATCCGAACGACTTCTCTTCAGGCAAGATGACCAAACCCCGATAACATTACTATCTTTGCCTATTGCTAGTAGTCTCGATCTATAGTTTTGCCTCGATGCCCATGTTCTTCTTGTCAGCCTCCTACTTGTAACCAATTGCCATGTTTAACCACCCTACCTATGCAAACCGTTGCTTGGCTAAGTACGCTTCGCTCAGCCCTTCTTATAGCGTTGCTAGTTGCAGGTGAAGATCGAAGATGCTTGCTTCATGTTGAAGTTTGGTTGGGTTATATCACACTATATAAATGCTTAAAATGAAATCATCTATACATTGGCAAGGGTGGAAGGCTAAGCCTTTTGCTTGGTGATTTGTTCCACTCATACCGTTAGGATCCGTATAAGCCGGTATTATGTTTCTTGATTATGCGTTCCTAACACGGTTGGGGTGTATGGGACCCCCTCGATAAACCGCTAAGTGCTAAGTCTTTTCCAGCAAGTCCCAACATCGGTACTATTTGCCTAATAACAAACTAAACATGCATAGGGAGTAATTAACCCTCTTTCTTAATCAACAACCCCGGGCCAGTGCTCCACATGAGTGTTGGTCCGAAACGGGGGTTCTGCGGGGCCACCTCAAGGAAACTCGAGGTTTGGTAAAAACCTGTAGAATCGCCCATCCGGTCGTGGCCTGAGACGAGATACGCGCGGCTACTATCAGGGCGTCGGCACGCCGGGAGGATTTGCTGGATTAGCCTTACCTTAGCTCGGTATATCTTGAGCACGGGATTCCGAGGATACTCGGGTCTTCCCACTTTGGAGTTGCGACTCCGCGGATCGTGGGCTTGTAATGGGTCAAGTTGGAACACCCCTGCAGGGTTTGAACTTTCGAAAGCCGTGCCCGCGGTTATGTGGCAGATGGGAGCTTGTTAATTCCGGTTGTAGAAAACTTGACACAATGTTACTAATACACTACCAGCGTGTGTTCCGTGACTGTCAATTTCCGAATAGGGATTCGGGAGTTGAACACGGAGGGGTTATGATTGTGGAGCTTGTAGCTAGGATCACTTCGTGATCACTTCTTGCCGAGGCCTTCTCTTCTCGCTCTCACTTGCGTAAGCTAGATGCTAGTTGCTGCTGCAGACTTATTCTTTTCTTCAGCCTTTCCCTCACCTAGAGGCTTAAATAGTCTTGTTACCCGGGAACGGGATTGCTGAGTCCTCTGTGGCTCACAGTTACTTCACACACCAGATGCAGGTCCAGCTGTGAGCTATCCAGGTGATGGCACCGAGCTGGATTGGGAGTACGACGAAGAGCGTAGTCGGTACTACGTGCGCTACCCGGACGATCAGTAGTGGAGTCTCTTACTAGGATTCGATCCGCCTGTGGTTTATTTATCTGAGTTTGGTACTTTGTCATTTGGCTTTTGCCCTTAGAGGGTTGTAGTGTTTCTTAATGTATGATGTTTGAGACTTGTACTGTAATTCTGTGACGTGGCGAGTGTAAGCCAACTATTTCTGTTTACTATCCCCTCTTTTACATGAGTTGTGCAAAGATTACCAGACTTGAGATCATTCTAGGATGGAATTATGCCTTTAAGTCGTGCCTCGACACGTAGGAGGTATAACTCCATCCTGGGCATTACAGTGCATGACCATAAAAGATATTACCCATATAAATAGAAGAACCATTATTCTCTAATTTGAATGAGTAACCATCTCGCATTAAACAAGATCCTGATATAATGTTCATGCTCAACGCAGGCACTAACTAACAATTATTCAGGTTTGTCACTAATCCCGATGGTAATCGAAGAGCGAGTGTGCCGACGGCGATCACATCAACCTTGGAACCATTTCCCACGCGCATCGTCACTTCATCCTTCACCAACTTTCATCTATTATGTAGTTCATGTTTAGAGTTGCAAATGTGAGCAACTGCACCGGTATCAAATACCAGGGACTACAACGAGAGCTGGTAAGGTACACATCAATAACATGTATATCACATATACCTTTGTTGCCCCCCTTCTTGTCGGCCACATACTTGGGGCAATTCCGCTTCTAGTGGCCAGTTCTCTTGCAATAGAATCACTCAGTTCGATTACAGTTTATTTTTGTGGGTTATTTCCTACAAGATGTTGAATACATGATGCAGCTCGCTGTAAAAAGCTATGTGGTTCATTCTATAAAAAAACGACGAGGGTTCACTTTGTTCACATGATAACCGAAGAAACTAAAAAAATGATTTTGAAAAATCAGTGCTATCCGCTTCACCTCCTCTCATAAAAAAAGTCATGTACTTCATTTCAATTTGTCACGCTGTTCAGTTCCCTCGATTGTGAATTACACTGTCTCCAGTAGTTTCACGTGTTTTCAAAAAAAAATGTTACCAAAGAGGTTCACTACTCGTCTTCAAGCAGCTCATAAGTCATATTATGAAGCTCACTTTGTTCTCTCATGCAGTTTATTATAAACCTCCTTCGTGGTTCCCTTGGTAAACAGAAATCAAAACTTCTCAAAGAAGCTCTCTTCTTATTAGATGTAGTTCACTTGGTCGATCCCTGCGGTCCACACGCCCGGTTTACGCGCGTAAAAAAATAAGAAGTACAAAAAAAGACAACAAAAACTCATGAGGTTCACTTTTGGTACTGTTGTGGTTCACTTTCGGGAGTGTTGCGGTCCACTCTCATTCAAAAAAAAGTTGAAAAAAAGACAACGAAAACTTGTGCGAGAAAGTTTACGTCCGACAAAAAAAATATCATGAAGTTCACTTGACTATCTCATGCAGTGCGCTTTTAAGTTCGAAGCAGTGCGGTTTTCTATCTGATGCAGTATACATGACGATTTGGTTGTCGTGAAAAACTGACTGTGCACGTTTCTGTAAATTCAAAATTGCTTTCAAACCGTAAGGAATTAGAGAACGTGTTCTACATGAAAAAGTTTTGCCTCGTCGATATCTTTCCAGCGGCGTATAAATTGAATCATTTTGATCAGCGGTTTGTATTTTTTTTTACGAAAAATGGCCGCTGCCTCACATCACCAGCTGCACGATTTTCTAAATTAACTAAAAATCGTAAGGAATCTCAAAAACATTTCAACATATGAAAGTTGCGCCTCGTCCATAGCTTTCTAACGGTATATTACACGCCTCGTTCTGACAAACGGTTCGAAAACTAGAGTGAAATCAGTACAGAAAAATTGAAAAATTTGAAAAACAGAGTTCCGCGATTTAGTGAATTTGAAACTGCTCTTAAACCATAACAAATTAGAGAAAATAATAGATATGAAAAAGATGCGTATCGACGATATCTTTCCAACGGTGTATCATTTGCTTCATTCCGACGAGCGGTTTAGGAAACTACTCAAAAAACACTCGCTGCCACTCGTCGTGCGTCGAACTGCTTTCAAAACTGCTCTTAAACCGTGTGGAATCTCGAAAAGTGTTCAACATGGCGAAGTTGCGCCTAATCCGTAGCTTCTCAACGGTATATTACACGCATCGTTCCGACGAATGGTTAAAAAACTATTGCGAAAATAGTACCGAAAAAACACAGCGTACATTTTTTTACGACGGGAAGTTCACTCGCGTGAGTACTGCAGCACACTTAGTTCAAACAATGACGCGCACTTGCGTTAAGCATGCAGTGCGCAAGTGTTATCAGAATAGTTATTCTGCTAATATTAGCAGAATAGACCGGCTATATATATATATATATATATATATATATATATATATATATATATATATATATATATATATAGCAGTTGAACAAGCAAGGAAAAGGTGTCCACAAGCCGAGCGCGTCGGCGGATGGGAGCAGAGTGCGCCGCGGTGCCTAACGGTGAGCACAGCTTACCGAGGGACACGAGCAGAGGACGACACAGTGATACGTGGAAAATAAGGCGAACTATGCAATCGATGTCGGAGACATCAAGCACAAATCATATTAGAGTTACGTGTGCGATACATGACATACAATTGATCCATCTCAAATGTTTGTGATGGAATAAGTTGTGTGTGTTGTTGTGGGCAAATGCTTGCTGGTATATATCCGTTTGCGATTGATGAACTCATCACTTACGGGTTACCTAGTGCGGTCCGTGTGCGATGTGATATGCTTTGTCTGCAGAGCATCTATACTGACATGATTGCAATACCAAATTAAACATCCAATTACGTTATAAAACAAATACCATAAATATTGCAAGGTTCAAATTCAAAGATTACAATGCCCAAATTCAAACATTACAAACCTCATCATTTCGGCAAAGGGATCATCCGCTGACAAGTCATGTGTGGGTTTGACGTAATGACTTCCAATTACTCTGTCATATGCTCTTCCAATACGAAGTTTAGCTTTTTTGGAGCCTCTTCCATTCTGCAGTACCTGCCGGCTCTGATCAGCATACCATTCATCTTTCCTAATTAAATGTGTGTTCAACCTCAGTACCTCAGCACCCTTGCTCTGGCAAGAAAGAACCTGGCGAGTGTAATCTTCGGTAAGGTCCCTCGGTAGGAGTTCAAAGTACTATTTGAGAGATGCAGATCTAGGCATTCGATGTGATTGTCGTTATAAACATTATCCACCTCCGGGCCTATTATTATCTGCAAAAGAAGAGAACGTGTTAGTGCCTACATGCCGTTTTGAACAGTACTACGCGCCTATTTGGTTTGCATGATTTGTAAAATGCACCAACGTACCATCTTCGATCTGACATGATTAACTTGAGCATTTGATTACAATCTAGAAAAATGTATCCTTCTTCACAAGAGGTTGGATTGGATGAAAAAATCCCTAAGAAAACTAGTACAGATGAATCCAAAGGTGAAATGATTATGGATTGTAACCATATGAATCAAGCAACCAATATGGGGCGGGGGTGTATGTCCTGAAATCCTCCAAAATTCCTTCAGAAATCGTAGTACATTGTCATTGTAAACTTGGGATAAGGTGCAAAAAATTGAAATCCCTTATGGTTAACATTTAACAGAAAGGAACATCACCTCGATATACAGCTTTTTCAGGCACAAAAAGCATCTCAGGCAACTGACAACTTGGTCCAGGTTGGGGCTGATAGATTCTAGTGCCAAGACCTTCATTGTACCCAGAATTTGGGTGAAGCTTTGTTCGATGACAGACGAACATACAACTTCAAAACTAGAAATAATGTTGATATCAACAAGGAGAGGTATAAGGGGACTGTTGTACCTGAAAGTAGTAGTATGTGATAGACGAGTAGCCCACCGCTGTCAATCTCGGCGCAGAAATGGCATTGATTCTTGTTGGACCTTGTTGATCAACTACAAGTAATCTCTCAAGTGAAGGTGTGTCCTCAATGACAATACTATGGTCCACCTTTTGTGATCTCTCGTTGCAGCAGCAACAACACACATAAATTGTCCGGAGAGTCCGGGAGGTGATGTGGAAGGTACTCGACCAATTCATCACCTGAAGATGAAGGAACTTGAGTGCAGTACAGCCGCGGAGCAGGCGCTCCATGTCATCCTTTGGGATGCAGACGGCGACGAGCTCGAGGTGCTTCAGTCGTGGTAGAAAAAGAGCGTGTGTGTCATTAAGTGGGGGGGGGGAATGGCAGTTCATGAACTTGGCGAGGCGCAGCATGGGCGCGAAGTGGAGCGCGGACGTTGGCAGCGAGCGCATATGCTCATCATTAAAATGAGCTCCTCGAGTTCATCTGTGGTGGGGTATTGGAACCACACGTCAAGCTTGGCTCGGTCCTTGCCATTGGAACGAAACTTGCCCGTGATAAGGCCTCTGATTGGGCCATGGTGACTACCGAGGATCTGGGAGAACACATCCAAGCTTTTGCGATAGCCATGGCAGAGCACGTGGGCGTCGAGGAGGTCAACAGGGGTGAGGAGCCATAGGAGGCGCCACCGTCGGGAACGGGCGGTTGTCCTCGCCCCATATTTGATTGGGAGGAGGGATAAGACGAGTCTCAACATATCATCGGGGAGGTTGCTGATGAAGTCTAGGCCCGCTGGAGTTGATTGCGGTTTTTGCTCGACCCGCCTCCGCCTGTTGGCAGACTCGTTCTCCACCTCATCTATAATGCCCAGTATGAGACTATACCTCCCACATTTCGAGGCACGACTTAAAGGCATAATCTCATACTAGAATGATCTCAAGTATGGTATCTTTGCACAACTCATGTAAAAGAGGGGATGAAAAAAGTAAAAGAGTGGTTGGCCTACACTCGCCACGTCACACAATGAAATACATTAACATACATCATCGGAATAACATCAGAGTCTCACTACGGACGAAGATCCAAATGAAAGATACTATAAATAAAGCAACACAAGGTCCCGATCGCGCCTAGTAGGAATCACTACTGATTGTCGAAAAACGACACATACATACGGCTACGCTCTTCATCGAACTCCCACTGAAGTTCTGATCCACCCCCTGCACTGTTCTCGGATGTACCTGCATCTGGTGTGTGTAGTAATTTGTGAGCCACAAAGGACTCAGCAATCCCGTTCCCAGGTATCAAAACTAACAAAGCCTTTAGGTCAGGAAAGGCTATAAAAGTGTCTGCAACAAGCACTAAGCATCTAGCTTACGAGTTTAGAGCGAGAAGAGAAGTGTGCCAACGGTCGCCAAGTTGATCAAGAAGTGATCCTAGCTACCCACGATCAAACATAACCCGACCGCGTTCACTTCCCAAAGCCCTTCGGAAAGAGACCATCACGGTTACTCACACAGGTAGTGTATTCTTATGAATATGATGTCAAGTTATCTACAACCAAATATTAACAAATTCCCATCTGCCACATAACCGCGGGCACCGCTTTCGAAAGATCAAACCCTGCAGGGGTGTCCCAACTTAGCCCATCACAAGCTCATGATCTGCGGAGTCGCAACTCCAAGGTGGGAAGACCCGAGTATTCTCGGAATCCCGTGCTCAAGATATTCCGACAAAGGTAAAACTAATCCAGCAAGACCTCCCGGCGTGCCGACACCCTGACAGTAGCTGCGCGTATCTAGTCTCAGGCCACGACCGGATAGGTCAGCCTACAGGAAAATACCAGCCCTCGGGTTTCCCCAAGGTGGCCCTGCAGTCCGCCCAGTTTTGACCAACACTCAAGACGAGCACTCGCCTCGGGGGGTTGATTAATAAATCCTCGGGTTAATTACTCCCTCGGCAAGTTTTAGTTGTTAGGAAAATGTAAAACCAAAGTTGGGCCTTGCTGGAAAAGCTTTAGCACTAAGCGAGTTATCGAGGGGGGCCCATAAACCCCAACCGTGTTAGGGACGCAAAATCAAGGAACATATCACCAGTTTATCGGTTCCTAGGGTGGCATGAGTGGAACAAAACACCAAGCAAGAGGCTTAGCCTTCCACCCATTACCAAGTATATAGGTGTGTTAATATATTTAAGAGATATTGTGATATTCCAACAACAAGCTCCAACATGGAGTAATCTTCATCTTCACCTGCAACTAACAACGCTATAAGAGGGGCTGGGCAAGCGTGTAACATATCCAAACAACGGTTTGCTAGGAGGGTGGTTAAGGAGTCTCATGGCAACAATAGGAGGGCTGACAAACAGACATAGGCATCGAGGCAATATCTAAAGAGCGAGACATCTAGCATAGGCAAAGATAGTAGTGATATCTGGGAATGGTCATCTTGCCTGGAATCCCACAAGGAAGAAGAACGAGTCCAACATGAAGTAGTCGAACAACTCCTCACAACTCCGGAACGAAACCAAAGCTAACGAGATAAGCATACCGGAAAGATGCAAACAACATGGTAAACACACATATCATAACCATGGCATGATGCACGAACAAATATGATGCATGTCCGGTTTGAACATGCATGGCATGGCAAGGTGCACAAGCAATACTACAAGTTAAGTGGAGCTCAATATGCATCGACTTGCATATTTGACGAAACACCACATTCACATATTTAGTTTGATCTCGTTTAACTAGACAACAATATTAAGTGTTTTTTAACATGGCAAGAGGTGGAGCAAAAGTAAACTACCTATTTAGGCAAGTTTAAATGAGGCCGGAATGACAAACAACAATTTCGGAAAATCCCCATGTGCATAATACGAATTTGGTACTGTTCTTCCTATTACACCATTTTAATGTTGTTAAACAGAAAAATAAAGTGCACCATGTTATTCTACACATTTTTCCACCCCAAAAGCATATAAAGTTTATTAAATTTGGAGCTACGGTTATTTAGTTATGAAATAAACCATTTTAGCATGTTATTTATGCAAAACAATGCAAACGTCAATTTTAATAATTTTTATCATGGATGAAAGTAGTATATTATGAAACTAGACAAAATTCTGAGCATTTTACATATCTAAAGTTTTTACTTATGATGCACGGTTTGTGAGTTATTAAATGAATGAAGTGAAAGGGGTTTTTTGTAAAACTAGCAGCTACTGGAAAAAAAGGACAAAATCTCATATCTGTAAAAAAAAAGTTCGGGCCAAAACTGCTGGGCACTAGGCGCTTACCATGGGCCTAGGCCCAGTCGGCTGGAAGACCAGGGCGAAGGAGCTGGAGATGCACTGGGCCTTGGCGCTGGCGATGCGGTTCGGGCGGCGCTTAACGGGCGCGGTCGTCGACCTCGTTCGCTTGAACCGGACGAGGCAGAGGCGAAGCAGAGCAGCGGTGGCGACGCAGCACGAGGACGGCGAGGCAGGGGACTCCGGCGAGACGGCAGGGATGGAGCGGACGTGCGGAAGTCGCGGGGATGGCGAATCCAGGCGGCGGCGACTCCACGCGACGGCGGGGCTCGGGCTGGAGCATGCATGGCGGGGAGCAGAGCAACAACGGCGGCTTGGCATGGATCTGGCGACGTGGCTGGGCAGACGGGGTCCTGGAGGCGCTCGGGCAGAGGTGGGGGAAGGCCATGGCGCTGGAGCCTTGTCGGTTCTCGCGCACGACGCACAGGCAGGAGGCGGGGATCGCCGAAGCTAGCGGTGGCGGAGCTGAAGACGAACGGGACGGCAGGGATCTCGTTCCTGAAGGCGTTCGATGCAGGGGAGGTGGTGTGGCAGGGAACCGCTGGTCATCGGGCTTGGCGCGCCGGCGACAAAGGACGACGAGGTGGCGACGGTTGACGAAGGGGCTCGGGATCAATCTCCTCTCGAATGGAACGAGGAGGGAGCGGGCGACGGAGCTGCAGCTCCTGTTGGTGGACGAGGGAAATCCAGAGGAGGCACGGGTCGGAGGTGGCTGGTTGGTCGGGCGCTGAAGACGAGGTGGGTGGATGGATCGGAGGGGAGATCCCAAGGGGATTTGGTGGAGTGGCGGCTGCGGGTGAGGGGATGGATGGGACATTGATCCTAAAAACTAGGGTTGGACTCATATTTATAGCATTGGATTTTTAGGTATGGGTATTCGGTCCTTCGGATCAAAATTGGAGGGTCACGATAAAAAGGTTAGAGAGTCCAAATAAGAAAATGGTGATGTTATAGGAATGTTTGGGGATGATCCGGATCCAACGGTAACGAGAGCCCGGGTCGGGTTCGGGACAACTCTCGGACGCGCTCGAGGGGTTTGTGCCCTGTGCGTAGAGGGGAAAACAAACACAATTGGGGTCTGACGAAAGGCCACGAGGGGAAGGGGGTTTCGTTGGTCTCGAAGAAAGAGAGAAGAGACCGGTCCGATTTGTCTAGGAGAGGGTCAACAAGACAAGCGGTCTGATAACGTGTCAACGGAGAAAAAGGAGTGAAACGACAACGACAAACACCTACGAGTTTTATGAAAACATGCGAATGCAAGGCACATGAAGAAAAGACATGATGCAATGCAAAATAAATAAAGCAAGCAAACGAAACACACGGCGAAACCCGAAATAGCTGGAAGTTTTCTGGAGCGTCGGTCTTGGGACGTCACAACTCTCCCACACCAACAGAGGATCTCAACCCGAGATCCTAGAGATGGCACCGGATAAAACGAAAGAGGAAGAGGTAAAACAGAGTTGCTTCTTCGACAAACGAGTGAAACCATGAACCTTGAGGTTGAACAAATTGAAAGAAGAATACAACGGAGATGAACGAAGATGAAAATACTCTGTTAGAAAAGAGGAACAAGGTACATTACGAGAATTAAGAGCTTAGGTGACAAGATAGGCAATGAAACCACTCCGGTTAAAACAAGGTAGAGAAGGAATAAGAACGAAAGAATTTGGACAACACTCTGACTGTAAATGGAAGAATTGAACATGAACTTGAGAAGATGGGCTGATAGTTGATGAAATCAACAACACACTGCTTCCGGGAAAATTGAAAGAATGGCACAAGGGGTAAGAAAGATTTCAGACAGCACTCCGGTTGAAAAGAGAGGCAAACTTGGTAAGATGAGAGAATTTGAATGGAGAATACAACACTCCTGATAAATGGTCCGGAAAAGAAAGAACATGATCTTGACAAAACGAGATGATGGTCAAAGAGAGCAATATCACCATGCCTCCGGAATGACGAATAGAATATAGATCAATGAAAGAAATGAACGGAGAAGGAAATGACAACTTCTCCCACAACTGAATATGAAAATCATCCTTACGAAGAAGGGTTAAACAGAGTTGTTGGAAAATCAACAACAAAAAGAATAAGCTTGATGTGGCTTATGGAAAACATCTCAAAACTTGAGGTGAAATTCTGCCACTAACTTAACAATTGATTTTATTGAAATCAACGAAGAGATGAAAAACTTCTTTCACCGAGAGGATAAATGAAGAATTTGGGTCATTTATAAGCACCACAATAGCAACAATCCTTAGGGAAAGCTTTTAGGTGAAATACAACCCAAGATAACTCTAACGAGGAAATTGATGGGATTAAATATCTCATGAATGAAGAAAATGATGGGTTACATATTTCATTCTTGATAACTTGTGAATCATGAAACATGAAGGAAATTGTCAAGAATGACATAACACCACCTCAAAATAAAAAAGGTAGAAATAATTGCACTTCGGAATGCAAGAAGAAGAATACTTGAGCTCCAACAAGAATCTTAAAGAACACTTGAAGAATGATTTAGATCATGACGAACCACCATGAAGAACTCCGGTCACAAAAGGATGATGAGATAGGAACGAAGGATGAAAAGAATAATGTTAAAGCCTTGCAATGAATTAGACGAAGCTTCATGATGAGATAACTGAGAGAGCTTAGAACACCGGGTAACAAGACAAACAACTTGAAACCAAGAATTTATTCCTCCTGAACAAACTCCAAAGGAAGGGGTTAACCTCTTGGAAGAAACTAGAATAAGAATTATGTTATGCATATCCTTCGCCAATTTAAATTGATGACAACCAATGGATTTGGTGATGGGCCTCGAACCCCTCGTTGGTTACCCCAAGTGGAAGGTGTAAGATGCAGTAAGTAGAAGTGTTTTCCCTTAGCAAAGATGCCAAGGATCGAATCCCCAGAGACTCCTAGGTTCAACAAGTAGGTGTCAATTGCTACGGCGCGAGATTAGTAGCAACCAACGTGGACCTGCACACAGATACAAATAACTTTGCTCCCAACGAGTACAGAGAGGTTGTCAATCCCTCCGGCCTTGTAGTTCACAAAGGATTAAAAGCAATGATAGTAGTGATAGATAGTTTTTGCAATAGTAAGTAAATAGAGAAAAGTAAATAGTGGATGTGATCAATGATGGTAATATGGACCGGAGTCTCATGATGTTCACTAGTGATGTCTCTCTCCCAAAAGACGATAAAACAGCTATGTGAGGTAAACAAATTACAGCTGGGCAATTGACAGGACCACAAACGCAAACCAATCCTGACTACATTGCAAGAAAGGTTGAGGTTCAAAGCATGGGCGGTACGCCAAAGTAAGTAGACCGAAATCCATGAATATCTACTACTAATCATCCACCTTGAGATATCTATCCAGAACATCTCGCTGGTATTAAGTTGCGAGTCCCACCCATAGTGTAAACTCAATGCAACAGACAACTGCATTAAAAGAACTTTGCGTAAAGTAAACAATCCTTGCACCCGCGGGCACAAGCATCGTTGTTTTCCCCATTGTGGCAACAGCACATCCCCTAGACTCATGTTTCTGTCACTCAAGCTAGTCATCGAGGGGCATGAACCCACAATCGAGCATAACGTTCCCTCTTGGAGTCACTACCTATTACTCGGCCAAAGCAATAAATAACAACGGAGAACATGCAAGAATTACTTATGAACTAAAATATAAAAGAGGTGAATCAAATATATTACTCAAGATCAATCTGAACATAATCTCATAATCCATCGGATCCCAGCAAACTCAACATAGCAACAGCATAAGGATTACATAGGTGCCTCGATCATGTAGGGCAGCTCATGAGGACTAATTAGTGAAGCACAAGAACGGGAGGAGAACATCACATAGCTACTGGTCATGGACTCATGGTCCAAGGGAGACTACTCACGAGTCATCCGGGAGGCGTCCATGGTGGTGGAGAAGCTCCCGGTGGTGATCCTCCCCTCCGGCAGGGTGCTGGGAAGAGTTCTCCTGGTGCTCCCGATCTTGGAAGCGGCGGCGGCGGCGGAACAGAGATGGGATCGCGAAAAGAGTTCCTGATCTGAGGGTTTCGGAGGTCCCTCTAAATATATGCCAACGGGGGGCACCGGACGGGCTTCGGGGGGCCCAGGCGCCCCCCCGGCGCGGCCCAGGGGGGGCGCGCCGCCAGGGCGCCTGTAGCCCTGGTGGCCCCCCCCAGGCTGCCCTTCGGACGCAGTGTTGTTTCCGGATCGCTAATGTTTTATATAATTTTTCTGGATTTTTCTGGGCAGTTCTCGAAACAAGAAAACCTGAAATACAAGAACAGCCGAAAACAGAAACTGGCACTGGGGTGCACTGGATTAGTAAGTTAGTCCAAATATGATCAAAAGTGTATGGAAGTGTATGAATATCATAGCAATATCACCCAAAAGTGGCATGGAGCAAGCAGAAATTATAGATACATTTTGGACGTATCAACATCCCCAAGCTTAATTCCTGCTCGTCCTCGAGTAGGTAAATGATAACAAGAATAATTTCTGTGGTGACATGCTATTAACCATATAAGAATTTTTCATAGTCATATGACAAAAGCTTACTGAGACAATGATTCTATAGTAATTAAGTTGTCTCAAGAGAAAATCACAAATGACTGAAAGTTTTACAATATGAAACTGAAACATCAAAAAGATTTGCAATGTACATGACGTGCAAATATGATAAAGTGATATCTAGCTTGCCCCCTTTAGTGATGCAAAACATAAATGCAGGGGCACCTTCAAGGTTTAAGTGATGACTAGATACAATGATTTCAGAATAAACGATATCACAATCATGCAAAAGACAATGCTACTTTGGAACAATGCACATTACACTCAGAATGACAATCATGCTCTCAGTAGTTGGTGCTTTAACATAAAGGTAAAAGAATGGTTATGTGCTAGAGCTTTTTATTTTGAAAACATGGAAGCAATTGTGTCAACGGTAGTAGTACTTCATATGTGTCATGCATAAAACATCCTATAAGTTGCAAGCCTCATGCATCGAATACCAATAGTGCTCGCTCCTTGTCCTAATTAGCTCGGATTCCCATGGGTTATCATTGCATTGCATATGTTTCAACCAAGTGTCACAAAGGGGTACCTCTATGCCACCTGTACAAAGGTCCAAGGAGATAGATCGCATTTGATTTCTCGTTTTTGATAGATCTCAACTTGAGGACATCCATACCGGGACAACATAGAAAATAGATGATGGACTCCTCTTTAATGCATAAGCATATTCTCATAAGATATTGAGGATTAAGGTCCAAGCTAAAACTTCCACCATGATGCATGGCTTTGGTTGGCGGCCCAATGTTCTTCTCTAACAATATGCATATTAATTCAACCCACGGTAAATCACCCTTACTTCAGACAAGACGAACATGCATAGCAACTCACATGATATTCAACAAAAGTGTGACAGTTGATGGCATCCCCAGAAACATGGTTACCGCTCAGCAAGCAACTCATAAGAAATAAGATACATAGGCAACATATTCTTTACCACAATAGTTTTTAGGCTACTTTCCCATGAGCTATGTATTGCATGGTTAGTTTGCTTAGTACAGGTGGAGGTTAGCAAAAGACTGGGAGCGACCAACTAAGAGAGCAATGACGGTCATAATCATGCAGAGCGACAAAGCAATATTGAATCAGGCATGGTAGTTATATCGCTACTCAGAAACAAAAGATCATCAAGGCTTGACAGACTTTCTTTACAGTCTTGAATATGCGTGAGCATACGCCAAGTCAATCAAAATAAATTCTCGAAGGAAGATATTACTAAACCATACCACATCATAGGCAAACAAATCATGTTGGTACTCCAATAACACATTGGGAACACCCCAGCTATTTGAGATTAACCATAAGAAAAACTGAACTACTAAGCACCATCATGCAAGTAGCATCTTTATCATAGACACATTAACCAATGCAACATAAGCAAACTCTCTTGATAAGGTGAGCATGGTAATTAAAGAGAGTTCAAGCAACCAACTAAATAAAAGCTCTTGAAAAGATAAGCATGAATACTAAGAGCAGAGCACGATAGTAGCTATTAAAAGACAAAGAACACACACAGCATAGATAGACATGAAAATTCTATGTTATGTTCTAGGTAGAAGTGGAGCGTGTTTCTCTCCCACATAAAGGAATGCTGGGTTCCGACTCGTTATGAAAAACTAAAAAGAAAACTAAAAGCAAGACGCTCCAAGCATAGCACATAACACATGAAGTGATAAAAATATAGCGAAACGAAAGACGAACTGATAATGTTGATGGAGAAGGGGATGCACGGGAGCATCCCCAAGCTTAGACGCTTGAGTCTCCTCGAATATTTCTTGGGGGTGCACGGGGGCATCCCCAAGCTTGAGCGCTTGACACTCCTGAATCTTTTTATCATCTTCCCTCGCACATTTGAAAACTCCCTTCATACACAACTCATCATAATCTGATTAGCGAGGTTAGTACCCTTAATAAAATAATTATACCTTGCTGGAAATAAGGATATTCTTGAAGTTCTACTGTTTCTCAAGATTGCCAAAAGGTTTTTGCAAAGAAAAAGCAAGTTCTTAATTTGCAAAGTGAAGGTAAGGCAAAACAGGACAGAATCTGTGAAAAACAGAACAGCAGGCAGTAATTGATCTGTTCGGGATACTTCTGCAACTCAAATCAAAAAACTCAGAACTGACGCACGAAAGACAATTATATAGAGAACGCTGTCGAAAAAATTCAGACCAAAAAGATGATCTGGTGATTTTATACAAATTTTTCTATCCAAGGACAGAATCTGTTTCCTGGACAGCACCTCACAACTTTTGAACTTTCTAGCAATCAGAGGCTATACTTGGCACAAATATGAAAAGCAAAGATACAATGATGATGCTACAGCAGTAAACAACATCAAGACACAACAAAAGCAAAAAATTTATTCATGTGGGCTGCCTCCCAAAAGCGCTTTCTTTTATGCCTTTAAGCTAGGCATAATGCATAGATCAAGTTTTATCAAGAGTAAAAGAATAACTAGCCCGTACAACGGACTCAAAAGGTAACTTGATCTTCTTTCAATTGAAGTGTTCCATCCCTTTCTTGAGAGGAAACTGAAATTTTATATTACCCTCTTTAATGTCAATGACAGCACCAACGGTGCGTAAAAAGGGACGTCCCAAAATAATTGGACAAGAAGGATCACATTCAATATCCATAATAGTGAAATCAACGGGCACATAATTATCATTGACAACAATAAGAACATCGTCGATCCTCCCCAAAGGTTTCTTTATGGAAGAATCAACGAGACGAACACCAAAAGAACAAGAATCATAAGGTTTCAATTTAAGCATATCATATAATCCTTTTGGGCATAACAGAGGTACTAGCACCAACATCACATAATGCATAACAAGAGAAGTCATTCAAATTAATTTTTATCATAGGATCCCAACCATCTTCTAGCTTTCTAGGTATGGAGGCTTCTACTCTAAGTTTCTCCTCCCTAGCTTTGATAAGAGCATTAGTGATATGCTCTGTGAAGGCAAGGTTAAGCGTGGTAGTGCGGGGGTCTCTAGACATCTTGTGAAGGAAATCAATAACTTCGGTAAGAGTGCAATTATCAAAATCAAGGTCATGAGCATCAAGTAAAGTGGTAGTGGTGTCCTTAAGGTTCACTTGTTTGGTAGTCATAGCATCACCATTAATAGGTCCATTTGGACCAAGAGTACATTGGGTGCTAAGAGTGTGAACATCCTCAATAACTTGGATAGTAGCAACAGTGTGGTGGGTAGGAAGGCTTTTAATTCTTTCCTCTTCCTCCCTTAGGGATGCAACCACTTCGGGTTTAGCTGCCATTTGGTTTATCAAAGTAGCTTGTGTGTGGGACATATTGGAAACTTGGGTCTCAGTGATAGTGAGTCTAGTCTGGAGGTTAGAAATCTCAATATTTATGTTCTCTAATCGTCTACTAATGTCTTGCAAGATAGCAGTATGCTCATTTAATTGCCTCGAGAAGGTTTTGTTTTGTTCATATTGGGTGTGCATGTAGTTCTTAGTGGCCTCCTCTATTTCTACCAGTTTCTCATAGCCAGACAAGTCTCTATCTTTTTGGAAGGAGTTCTTGGTGTTAGGATAAGCATTGTTGTTCCCATAGGAATTGGAGGGGAACGTTCTAGAATTACTACCAAAGTTACTCCTATAAGCATCGGCAATCACAGAATCCAAAGGATCATAACGAGGATCAACAGAAGATTGCTTCGAGAGTAGAGACATGATCAAGTCAGCTTTTTCATTAAGGGAGGAAATCTCCTCGACAGAGTTTACCTTCCTACCTGTTGGAGCGCGTTCGGTGTGCCATTGGGAATAGTTGGTCATCATCTTATCGAGAAGCTTCGTGGCAGCACCAAGTGTAGTTGACATAAAAGTTCCTCCCGCGGCCGAATCTAACAAGTTCCGCGAGGTAAAGTTCAAGCCTGCATAAAAAGTTTGGATAACCATCCAAGTAGTCAAACCGTGAGTAGGGCAGTTCTTGATAAGAGACTTCATACGTTCCCAAGCTTGGGCAACGTGTTCATTATCCAATTGTTTAAAATTCATTATGTTACTTCTAAGTTGGATAATTTTAGCAGGTGGATAGTATTTTCCAATAAAAGCATCTTTGCACTTGTCCCACGAATCTATGCTATTTCTAGGCAAAGACTGAAACCAAATTTTAGCTCCTCCTCTCAAGGAGAAAGGAAAAATCTTGAGCTTAACAATATTACCATCTATTTCCTGGTACTTTTGCATATCACAAAGTTCTACAAAGTTGTTCAAGTGTAAAGCAGCATCATCTCCAGCACCGGAGAATTGTTCTCTCATGACTAAGTTCAGTAAAGCAGGTTTAATTTCATATGAAGGTGCTGAAGTGGCAGGTGTAGTGATAGGTGTGCTGATAAAGTCATCGTTGTTGTAACTAGTGAAGTCACACAACTTGGTGTTCTCGGTGGAACCCATAGTAGCAAGCAAGCAAGATAACTATTTTTGTGATTTTCGATAAAAAGGAAGCTAAAGCAAATACTGAAAGGTAAACTAACAAGACTAAAAAGCAAAGGTAAAAGATAGCATGCAACTCCCCTATCCTGAAGAGTGGAGTCCCCGGCAACGGCGCCAGAAAATACTCCTTGATGGGTGTGGGGACCCCGACTCATAAGTCGTGATCACCGAATGCACGTGTACAGTGATCCCAGAGATCAATGCTCACTGAACACACAGAAGCTGAATAACAAGAGTCTTACATCCATACATACCGTATTACACAAATAGGACCATAATGGTCAAGCCTTGAGTATATCATCGCAGCGGAAATCTTCAAAGACAACTGGGACCCATGCCATCTGCCTTAACCCTACAGGCATTCTGACTGGGAAGCGTCCTAGATCGCATGCTCGTCGCCAAGAAATCTTCATCATAACATGTTCTCTCCTGCGTGGCCAATAAAATAACCAGTGGCAAGCCAATGAGTACATTGAATGTACTCGCAAGCAACCCAAGTGTGATAACAGAATAATTATGCAAGGCTATACTGCTAGGTTGGCAGTTTTGCGGAAAGCTAGTTTTTCATATGCAAGTATGATCATCATGTAACATGGATATGCATGTGCCTGTAACAAGTATCAGGAGGTCACAGACGTCAATATCGAGAAAGAGTTGTAATCAACTAATGTTCAAGCTCATAGAGACTTTCTCACAATCACATCAACAATATCTCAGAATCGTGTTGCTTCTCAGAAACTTATGGACATAGTCTAAGTAGCACCACCCAACTGTCCTTGACCGCGGACACGGCTATTCGAATAGTTTGACACTCTGCAGAGGTTGCACACTTTACCCACAAGATCCGGGGAACTTCCGTGTCATCCACGACCCGCGGTACCTCAAGTACCCGGGGTAAGCACCCGATCACTATCTTTCCCTAGGCGACACTAATATGGAGTCCACTCGATTGGTAACAGCCCCGTGCCAAACATTTCACATCTCAAGGTTTGTGGAGACTCGCTCCGTATTCATCACATATCACAAGCACGGGGTACCAACGGTGTGTCCGGTGCCCTGTAAAAATAGTCATGGCCGCCTATCCAAGCACGACCCCGTCCCGAGAGTGACCTCATGTCACCCCCGTCACTAGTAATGCGGGCACCATGCTAGTATCGACCTAGGTAATCAATAATGCCCTTTCCCATATAAGGGTAGAGTGGTTGCGCATGTTTGGTTGGGACGGTAGTCACACATAAATCTAATCCATCTCTGTAAACAACACTTTCGTCAAGCCTTGGCACACTACTTCTCACCAAGTAGTGCCCTAGCTCCTCATCAACTCCCAGGGGCATCAGTGGCACCCACTGGGTCATTTGCAAGTATGTCAGACCACACTTGTTTCACTCAATGCATAACCCCGACCCATTTTGCGTAGCCAACTACTATAGCACACATCTATCTACTCCCACCCACATAACCCTCATAGGAAGGTAGGGTCATGTTTGATGCAAGTATCAATAGTAAGCAACAATGGTAGCAACCAAAGTGGTTTCTACCTCAACATAATTCTGATACATTGAATAATAAGGTGCTATGAGACATGCATAAAAGGGTTTCTTGAACATGGTCAAAGGGCTGCTTGCCTTATTCTTCCGAGTCTTCAAATCTTCTGGTCCATCTCCGATTACTCCGTTTATTACGTCAACTAACGGTGGAAACAATCATAATAAGCAACACAATCAAAGCAAGAATAAAAGTGCTCTAAAAATAGGAGTTGGACTTTTCTAGGATACCTCTGGTCATATTAGAAATGACCAAGGTGGTTTCATAGGTATTGGATCAATGGGTGATTTGGAACATTCCAATATGATGGAACCAAAGGGTTTATGGATTTGGAAGAAGTATACAGAAATATTTCCTTGAATGATGAGCAAAGGTACCCATCATCAAGTCATGATTTTAGAAGCATCTAGGAGTTGGTTTCAATGGATTTGGAATTCAAATGAATTTCCTAGGATTTTCCAAAGCTGATAAATATAAAGAAATGGCTCAATATTTGGTGGGGTACAGAAACTATTATTAAAAATGTTCCAAAAATAAGTTTGGACATGACAAGCATCTAGGAACTTGAATCACTGTATTTGGATCAAAAATGAGCTCTCTGTGATTTTCTAAAGTTAATCACAGAAGGTGGAAAATGGGCATTTGATAAATATTTGTGTAGGGAAAGTTCCTGGAATAATGTGCATGTAGCACCAACAGATAGAGCATGATTTATGGAGCCATAGGAAATTTGAATCATGCAATTTGGAGTTCATATGAATATTTGGGAGATATTTGAAGTTGACAGAAAAAGGGAAAAAGGAAAAGAATAGGGGTTATACCCTTATGCTGCACACTGGGCGGAAGATAGCCGCGTAGAAACTGGGCCGGCCCATGGCTCGGCCGCGTGCACAGGGGGGAGCGGTGACGTCGGAGGCGCCCCCTTGGAGTGCGCCTTCGCGCTGGAAAAGCGCCTCCCAGCCGCCCCGCCTCCACTTATCTTACGTGGCAGCCGGCGATGTCACTGACCTGCGGGGCCCGGCCGCAGGTTGCTCGTCGCCCCGGTCTTCTTCTCCAGCCCGACGCCGGGCGGGGGAAAGCTCCGGCCGCCGGCGCAGCCGTGGCCTGGGGATGCGGGAGGGCCGGCCGAGGGGTCCAGGAGCTCCGGCTCCCCTCCCCGCACCCGAGGGTGGCTGCGAGCCCACCCAAGGAGGGCCACAGCCTCGCCTCCACAGGGAGGCCGCGGCGGCCAAGGGGTCTCCGGCGGCACCACGCCAGGAGGGGCTCCCAGGCCAAGGGGAGGACCAGCCCGTCCCTGGAGATTCCCTGAGGAAGGCTTGGACCTCGAAACGAAGAAGGGGAAGGAGGGAGTGGCCGAGGCGCCTGATCCCGAGCGGCGATCGGCGGCGGCACTCCGGCTATGGAGGGAGCAGGAGCGCAAGAGAGGAAGAGGGGAGATGTCTGGGAGGTGTACGGGAGAGAGGAGGATCCAGCAGAGGCGAATGGCGCTCGGGGGGAGCCCTTTTATAGCTGCGGCCGCGGTGCACCGTGAGCACGGTCCAGGGCGCGCACGGCGAGCTCGTGGAGAGAGAGGAGGAGGGCCGGGGAGGATAAGGCCGACCGTCCTGCAGGTCGTGGACGTCGAGGGCACCTCGGGGGACACGCTCTCTCTGCCCAAGTTTGTCTGGAAGCCTCGGGAGGGCCGAGCTACAGTGCCTCGGTGCACTGTAGCGTGCTCCAGAGCACGCCTTTGGCCGGCATGGTCGTGTCTGTGCTTTCCAGGCCGTGTCCTCTAGTGTCCAGCAGTGTCCAGAGGGTAGAGGGAGTAGTAAAGAATTGCTCTGTGGTCTTGGATGCCCTGGGGAACCACTGGGATGAGGAGGGAGGTGAAGGAGGAGAAGAAGGTGGCTGTCCACAAGAGTAAAAATGGGGTTTTTACCCTCCAATAATTGAGCTGAGGCCATGGGAAGGTTACTGGGGGTAGAGGATGATCAGGGGAAGGTGTGGTAGAAATTTGGGGTAAAAGGAAATGGTGAAAGAGGTTCAAACACTGGTTTTGGTAAATGACCAGAAGGTGTTTGATCAGGTTTTGGGGAGGCAAATGACCTCCACTTGACATGGGACCTAACAGGATCAAATGTCACATATAATTAGGCCCCTACACCAAATTTGAGCTCATTTGGGCAAAGTGGCCAATGTAACTTTGGTGAACCCTAGAAATCAACAAAAATGGTTTCACCATGTTTGAGTCAAGCAATTCATCTCCCCTTGATGCACCACTTGGTGTAGCATCATCATTTGGGGTTATGAACATGCCCACAAAGTTTGAGACTCCAGATAAAAAGTTGGTAATGTAAAGTTGTTCAAATTTGAATTTGAACAGAAGTGGTTCTGGGGTGATCTGATCAGGTTGCTCTATTCCAAATCATGTGCCATTTGGTCTAGATGCCTTATTAGGCCATTCTAGCATGTGCACCAAATTTGAGAGCATTTGGACAAGTTTGACAATGTAGAGTTGCTCAAACTTCAAATATGGACAGAATGGTTTTGAGGGGGTTAGAGGATGTTTCCTTGATCTTCAAGGCATGAGGCTTTGCAAGATCATCAAATATGTCATATATGACATGATAGAATTTCCCTGGAATTTTTGGAGAATATTTCCTTTGTAAATATCCCAAAAGCTTGAAATATCCAGAAAGGGTTTTGGAAGGATTTGTCCAATATTTTGAACATGACCATGTGTTGAAACTATTATATATGGACAATATATGTCCTATGAGTCCCCATGAAGTTTGGCAAATATTTTTGAAATGATTAAATAAATGTTCCCTATTAAAGACCATTTCTGGCCTTAAGAAAAAGCTTTTAAATAAAATATAAAAATAACTTTTAAAATTATACTTTTGTGGTTTCTGGGAGTCCTATACCTAATAGGATTCAAATATACTTTTTGAAAGATTTTTCACACCCTAAATAAGGTACTTGCAGTGCAAACCTCAATTCAGGGGTTTTTGGAAAACTAATTTTTGAAAATACCATTTGGCCAAAATATTTTTATAAGAAAATTCTATACTGGTCTATACACATGGCATGATAATTGGAAAAAGGTTTTGGGTCAAGGAGATGAAGTATAAGAGTTGGAGGATTTATTTGATTTTTAGAGCACTAGCAAACAGCAGACAAGAGTCAAATCAATCAAAGTCAAAAACACTCAAAAGTTTTTGCAAATCCACATTTTTAACATGAAAATTAGCTTAAGCAATGTGATATGAAAATCAGGGTGTGACAGACCTACCCCCCCTTACAAGAATCTCGTCCCCGAGATTCCCAGACTAGGCGTGGAAAGAAAGGCGGAGTCTTGGATACGGGGTAGTCTTCACTTCTTCTTGTTGGTTCTGCTTCCGAGCGGTGCTCCTTTGAATCTTGAAGTGCTTGATGGTATGGCTTCTTGCTTGATGTCATCCTTGATGGAGGTTGCTGAGGGGTCTCTTGCATAGGTTAGGTTGGGTTAGCTGCCAAAGGCTCGGTGATCGATGTCCTTGCGGGCATCGGGCTAGCTAGGAGGTAAGAAGTACTTCCAGAGTGGGGGCTCGTGGAAGATTTGGTGCACGGAGGGTATCTCAGGTGGTAGATCTCGCTGGGGAGCCGTCTACCACATGACTTGCAGTCATCTCAAAGGGTCCAATGAACCTTAGTGCGAGCTTCCCCTTGACGTGGAAACGCTTGTTTCCCTTCAGAGGAGTTACCCGCAGGTACACACGGTCCCCAACATGGAAATTCATGTTCCGACGGTGAGTGTCAGCATAGCTCTTTGCCTTGACTTGGCTGCCTCCAAACGTTCTCTAACTAGTTGGACTTGCTCTTCCGCTGCGCGGAGAATATCCGGTCCAAAGACCAGCCCTTCTCCAGTCTCTGACCAGTTGAGGGGTGTGCGACATCTGCGTCCGTATAACGCCTCAAATGGTGCCATCAGAAGGCTCGACTGGTAACTGTTGTTATAGGAGAACTCGGCAAAAAAGAGACAATCCTCCCACTTGGCTCCATATGCCAAGACACGGGCTCGGAGTCATGACTTCAAGAATCTGATTGACTCGTTCTGTCTGTCCTCCGGTCTGTGGGTGGAAAGCCGTGCTGAAAAATACTTGGTTCCCAAGGCTTCTCGGAACTTCTTCCAGAACCTTAAGGTGAACTGGGTTCCTCGATCTGACACAATTCCTTGGGAAAAGCCGTGAAGACTTACGATTCAGTCGATGTAGAGAGCTGCCAGCCGGTTGCCATCATAAGTGGTCTTGACAGGAATGAAATAGACCACCTTGGTCAAATGATTGACTATGACCCAGATAGAGCCATGTCCTCTTATCCGACCTTGGTAATCCAGTGACGAAGTTCATTCCATCTTTATCCCACTTCCACTCAGGAGCCTTGAGTGGTTGAAGCAATCCAGCGGGTCGCTGATATTCAGCTTGACCCTTTGGCACACATCACACTTTGCAACATAGGTTGCAAATCTCTCTTTTCATCATGTGCCACCAGAATCGTGCCTTCAAGTCTTGATACAACTTGGTGTGTGCGTTCCTTCGACACGGAAAAGCTCGGCTCCTCCGGGAGGGGTGGTTTGCAGATACGCCCGGTCTTTGACGCGGAAGTTTCTTCTTGAGGACGGTGGTCGGTGTAGATCTTCCTTCTTGACAGGGCGGTCTTCAAATGTCTTCCATCTAGCTGTCCGTCTCTTCTTCGTCTCCGGGCAGACAAGTAGGCCATCAAATAATGATGTTACCCATCTTGTCCACTTACTCCATGAGGTCTAAGGGGTACGCAAGGTAAGCTGGGGTATTGGTGGTGGTCTCGGTTGAGTATTTGCAGAGGCCTTCGTGACTCTGAGTCAAGGCCCGTGGTCAGAATCTGACCAGGTGGTGGCTCGGGGGGCTTAAGGGTTTCAAGGGTTCTAGTGAGTGAGTGAACTTATATCATCTTATCCTTAAGCACAGTTTCTGAGATGCCAATAGCTCTATCTAGTACTCCGAACGGAAAAGCATCTTCTCGCAGAGACCAACTTCAATCACCACTCATTGCCATACATATCCTCATGATCCTCAAGAGACGGTCTAACAAAATTGCACTAGTCTAAGATCCCCAAATCCATATGTACGTCTACCTCTAAAATCCAAAGGTAGATCTTACATACTGCTGAGCCTAAATTAATCTCCACAATCCAACCACTCAACCTAATCTTGCAAGGCTCACGATAATGCATCACCAATCTAAGGAAACACGTCATATGCCACTCCAAGATTTTGTTTCCTTCCTATAGATCAACTCCGATAGCCCGGTGATTACCATCAATCACCACATAATCCAACAATCCTACAAATCCGATGCCTACGGTGCTCCACAAGATCTCAAGTCTCTATAATACCCAAATACTTGGAAGGACTATGCATCACGATAGTAAATCCACCAAATTCCCATCATCCGGGTCAAGTAACTCCAAGGTCACGATTATATAGATCCCTAAATCAACTCCGACAAATAATCCAATCTCCTAGGTTATTGTCCACCGAAAAGCATGATATCATAATCAGGATCATCGGTCTAAATCCAATCTTACTCCGAACCATGCAGACATATCCAGCATCTATACCAACCAGAATCACCTACATAAATCCAAGTCTCATGCCCAACGGGCACTTCTACATACTTTCCCAAAGTCATGATCCCACCAATATGAAAACCTCACAATCCATCAAGGTCTCTGAAAATTCCTCGAAGTCACTGATGTAAAGCCACCAAGTCATCTGCCCAATATCCTCGAACTGGTCTATCTATGGCATCGTCAGACCTCGTGCTATATCAGGATGAAAAATGTGCTCACTCATCGTGTCCACTAGTTCCTTTACGAACCCAGTGTTGTGCAAGGTTATAAAGGCTTAACAGGTTCTCTCGCCTTACCATGGGTTAGGCACATGGTTAAGGATTCGTGCTGGAGTGTCTCAGGAAGTCTCAAAGGGTCTGGAAAGAGGGTTACTGGTCTGGAGGGTTAAACATAACTCTACGGGGTTGCAATAGATCGCGGAGGTTATAGCAGAAGTCTCCGGTGCCAGTTGGCTGTCGAGGTAGAATCCTTGGTGCATCTTGTCTTGCGGTCTTCAATTGGGGAGAGAGAGAATAGAGGGAAGAAGCAGCGTAGAGGAGGGAAATGCCTAAAGGGGGTTCTATAGTGCAGGTGCAACAAACAGGTGCAAAAAGGCAGAAACAAAAGAAGCAAGGCAAGGGAGGTGATATAGCCATGCACTTGTTGCCTGGGGCAAAAGTGCGACTTATATCAAAACACAAACGAATAAAAGCAAACAACACACAATCATGGTTCTATTCGAACCATCATATGGACTCGACTGCGCATGGGGGGGTACACGACTCATCCTACCCTAGGGGTTCTCGGACTCAGTGCCGTGACTTGTGCCTTGTGCAGTCTTCTGAGCTTCCTCAGGTGTTGCTATGTCCCTTGTAGTTGCTTGATGAATGATCCGGGTTGATCCTGAAGAATCTTCAACATCTTCTCGCCTGATGAGGTGATGGGGTGAAGGTGCCTCCTTGTAGCTGGTGTTGACTTGGTCTTCTCTTGTCTCTTTAATCATGACGATCCCTTGTGCCTTCTGGGGCGTCGAGGGTACCAGGTAGGCAATCCATATGTGATGATAATAACAAGGCATAATAGAGGTCTACCATGTCGGGTTCGTTGATGAAAACATCGACACCAAGAGCGGGGAACGAAGAGAACCGTTTTCCTGCTCACTATAGTGAGGCGGACCAAATGGCAAGGTTCTCATTCACCGGTGGTTGCCGATACAACAACGGTAGTGACATGATTACTCCATTAGCGATGTATATCATGATTTTGCATAACCTATACCCTGGTCATCGTAGGCCAGCGTTGCACCTTCTTGGGGCACTGCCAAGGGTATCACCATCTTCTGGGTCTTCATGTCCTCACTCATCGAGGATGTAGCTTCTGTTGGTATCATCTTGTCGTGGTGTCACCAATCTTGTGTGCAAAAGTGGTGGGTGAGGGTTCGGCAAGGTGCACTCCACGAGGATTACAGAAAATCCAGTGGTCAGGGGCATAGGGGTTTTAGCGACCAAGGTTTTGAAGGGGAAGAGATCAAGTATAGCCTAGTTTTCGAAAAACTGAGAAGGGAAGAGGAGTATAGATAGTTTTGAAAGCTACTAATAGTTTTGGAAATAGTTTTACCCTAACTAACGACCATGCTAACTAAGGCTTCCTACAGTCAGGATGGCTCTGATACCAGCTCTGTGGGGACCCCGACTCATAAGTCGTGATCACCGAATGCACGTGTACAGTGATCCCAGAGATCAATGCTCACTGAACACACAGAAGCTGAATAACAAGAGTCTTACATCCATACATACCGTATTACACAAATAGGACCATAATGGTCAAGCCTTGAGTATATCATCGCAGCGGAAATCTTCAAAGACAACTGGGACCCATGCTATCTGCCTTAACCCTACAGGCATTCTGACTGGGAAGCGTCCTAGATCGCATGCTCGTCGCCAAGAAATCTTCATCATAACCTGTTCTCTCCTGCGTGGCCAATAAAATAACCAGTGGCAAGCCAATGAGTACATTGAATGTACTCGCAAGCAACCCAAGTGTGATAACAGAATTATTATGCAAGGCTATACTGCTAGGTTGGCAGTTTTGCGGAAAGCTAGTTTTTCATATGCAAGTATGATCATCATGTAACATGGATATGCATGTGCCTGTAACAAGTATCAGGAGGTCACAGACGTCAATATCGAGAAAGAGTTGTAATCAACTAATGTTCAAGCTCATAGAGACTTTCTCACAATCACATCAACAATATCTCAGAATCGTGTTGCTTCTCAGAAACTTATGGACATAGTCTAAGTAGCACCACCCAACTGTCCTTGACCGCGGACACGGCTATTCGAATAGTTTGACACTCTGCAGAGGTTGCACACTTTACCCACAAGATCCGGGGAACTTCCGTGTCATCCACGACCCGCGGTACCTCAAGTACCCGGGGTAAGCACCCGATCACTATCTTTCCCTAGGCGACACTAATATGGAGTCCACTCGATTGGTAACAGCCCCGTGCCAAACATTTCACATCTCAAGGTTTGTGGAGACTCGCTCCGTATTCATCACATATCACAAGCACGGGGTACCAACGGTGTGTCCGGTGCCCTTTAAAAACAGTCATGGCCGCCTATCCAAGCACGACCCCGTCCCGAGAGTGACCTCATGTCACCCCCGTCACTAGTAATGCGGGCACCATGCTAGTATCGACCTAGGTAATCAATAATGCCCTTTCCCATATAAGGGTAGAGTGGTTGCGCATGTTTGGTTGGGACGGTAGTCACACATAAATCTAATCCATCTCTGTAAACAACACTTTCGTCAAGCCTTGGCACACTACTTCTCACCAAGTAGTGCCCTAGCTCCTCATCAACTCCCAGGGGCATCAGTGGCACCCACTGGGTCATTTGCAAGTATGTCAGACCACACTTGTTTCACTCAATGCATAACCCCGACCCATTTTGCGTAGCCAACTACTATAGCACACATCTATCTACTCCCACCCACATAACCCTCATAGGAAGGTAGGGTCATGTTTGATGCAAGTATCAATAGTAAGCAACAATGGTAGCAACCAAAGTGGTTTCTACCTCAACATAATTCTGATGCATTGAATAATAAGGTGCTATGAGACATGCATAAAAGGGTTTCTTGAACATGGTCAAAGGGCTGCTTGCCTTATTCTTCCGAGTCTTCAAATCTTCTGGTCCATCTCCGATTACTCCGTTTATTACGTCAACTAACGGTGGAAACAATCATAATAAGCAACACAATCAAAGCAAGAATAAAAGTGCTCTAAAAGTAGGAGTTGGACTTTTCTAGGATACCTCTGGTCATATTAGAAATGACCAAGGTGGTTTCATAGGTATTGGATCAATGGGTGATTTGGAACATTCCAATATGATGGAACCAAAGGGTTTATGGATTTGGAAGAAGTATACAGAAATATTTCCTTGAATGATGAGCAAAGGTACCCATCATCAAGTCATGATTTTAGAAGCATCTAGGAGTTGGTTTCAATGGATTTGGAATTCAAATGAATTTCCTAGGATTTTCCAAAGCTGGTAAATATAAAGAAATGGCTCAATATTTGGTGGGGTACAGAAACTATTATTAAAAATGTTCCAAAACTTAGTTTGGACATGACAAGCATCTAGGAACTTGAATCACTGTATTTGGATCAAAAATGAGCTCTCTGTGATTTTCTAAAGTTAATCACAAAAGGTGGAAAATGGGCATTTGATAAATATTTGTGTAGGGAAAGTTCCTGGAATAATGTGCATGTAGCACCAACAGATAGAGCATGATTTATGGAGCCATAGGAAATTTGAATCATGCAATTTGGAGTTCATATGAATATTTGGGAGATATTTGAAGTTGACAGAAAAAGGGAAAAAGGAAAAGAATAGGGGTTATACCCTTATGCTGCACACTGGGCGGAAGATAGCCGCGTAGAAACTGGGCCGGCCCATGGCTCGGCCGCGTGCACAGGGGGGAGCGGTGACGTCGGAGGCGCCCCCTTGGAGTGCGCCTTCGCGCTGGAAAAGCGCCTCCCAGCCGCCCCGCCTCCACTTATCTTACGTGGCAGCCGGCGAGGTCACTGACCTGCGGGGCCCGGCCGCAGGTTGCTCGTCGCCCCCGGTCTTCTTCTCCAGCCCGACGCCGGGCGGGGGAAAGCTCCGGCCGCCGGCGCAGCCGTGGCCTGGGGATGCGGGAGGGCCGGCCGAGGGGTCCAGGAGCTCCGGCTCCCCTCCCCGCACCCGAGGGTGGCTGCGAGCCCGCCCAAGGAGGGCCACAGCCTCGCCTCCACAGGGAGGCCGCGGCGGCCGAGGGGTCTCCGGCGGCACCACGCCAGGAGGGGCTCCCAGGCCAAGGGGAGGACCAGCCCGTCCCTGGAGATTCCCTGAGGAAGGCTTGGACCTCGAAACGAAGAAGGGGAAGGAGGGAGTGGCCGAGGCGCCCGATCCCGAGTGGCGATCGGCGGCGGCACTCCGGCTATGGAGGGAGCAGGAGCGCAAGAGAGGAAGAGGGGAGATGTCTGGGAGGTGTACGGGAGAGAGGAGGATCCAGCAGAGGCGAATGGCGCTCGGGGGGAGCCCTTTTATAGCTGCGGCCGCGGTGCACCGTGAGCATGGTCCAGGGCGCGCACGGCGAGCTCGTGGAGAGAGAGGAGGAGGGCCGGGGAGGATAAGGCCGACCGTCCTGCAGGTCGTGGACGTCGAGGGCACCTCGGGGGACACGCTCTCTCTGCCCAAGGTTGTCTGGAAGCCTCGGGAGGGCCGAGCTACAGTGCCTCGGTGCACTGTAGCATGCTCCAGAGCACGCCTTTGGCCGGCATGGTCGTGTCTGTGCTTTCCAGGCCGTGTCCTCTAGTGTCCAGCAGTGTCCAGAGGGTAGAGGGAGTAGTAAAGAATTGCTCTGTGGTCTTGGATGCCCTGGGGAACCACTGGGATGAGGAGGGAGGTGAAGGAGGAGAAGAAGGTGGCTGTCCACAAGAGTAAAAATGGGGTTTTTACCCTCCAATAATTGAGCTGAGGCCATGGGAAGGTTACTGGGGGTAGAGGATGATCAGGGGAAGGTGTGGTAGAAATTTGGGGTAAAAGGAAATGGTGAAAGAGGTTCAAACACTGGTTTTGGTAAATGACCAGAAGGTGTTTGATCAGGTTTTGGGGAGGCAAATGACCTCCACTTGACATGGGACCTAACAGGATCAAATGTCACATATAATTAGGCCCCTACACCAAATTTGAGCTCATTTGGGCAAAGTGGCCAATGTAACTTTGGTGAACCCTAGAAATCAACAGAAATGGTTTCACCATGTTTGAGTCAAGCAATTCATCTCCCCTTGATGCACCACTTGGTGTAGCATCATCATTTGGGGTTATGAACATGCCCACAAAGTTTGAGACTCCAGATAAAAAGTTGGTAATGTAAAGTTGTTCAAATTTGAATTTGAACAGAAGTGGTTCTGGGGTGATCTGATCAGGTTGCTCTATTCCAAATCTTGTGCCATTTGGTCTAGATGCCTTATTAGGCCATTCTAGTATGTGCACCAAATTTGAGAGCATTTGGACAAGTTTGACAATGTAGAGTTGCTCAAACTTCAAATATGGACAGAATGGTTTTGAGGGGGTTAGAGGATGTTTCCTTGATCTTCAAGGCATGAGGCTTTGCAAGATCATCAAATATGTCATATATGACATGATAGAATTTCCCTGGAATTTTTGGAGAATATTTCCTTTGTAAATATCCCAAAAGCTTGAAATATCCAGAAAGGGTTTTGGAAGGATTTGTCCAATATTTTGAACATGACCATGTGTTGAAACTATTATATATGGACAATATATGTCCTATGAGTCCCCATGAATTTTGGCAAATATTATTGAAATGATTAAATAATTTTTCCCTATTAAAGACCATTTCTGGCCTTAAGAAAAAGCTTTTAAATAAAATATAAAAATAACTTTTAAAATTATATTTTTGTGGTTTCTGGGAGTCCTATAACTAATAGGATTCAAATATACTTTTTGAAAGATTTTTCACACCCTAAATAAGGTACTTGCAGTGCAAACCTCAATTCAGGGGTTTTTGGAAAACTAATTTTTGAAAATACCATTTGGCCAAAATATTTTTATAAGAAAATTCTATACTGGTCTATACACATGGCATGATCATTGGAAAAAGGTTTTGGGTCAAGGAGATGAAGTATAAGAGTTGGAGGATTTATTTGATTTTTAGAGCACTAGCAAATAGCAGACAAGAGTCAAATCATTCAAAGTCAAAAACACTCAAAAGTTTTTGCAAATCCACATTTTTAACATGAAAATTAGCTTAAGCAATGTGATATGAAAATCAGGGTGTGACAATGGGCCTCAAACCCCTCGTTGGTTACCCCAAGTGGAAGGTGTAAGATGCAGTAAGTAGAAGTGTTTTCCCTTAGCAAAGATGCCAAGGATCGAATCCCCAGAGACTCCTAGGTTCAACAAGTAGGTGTCAATTGCTACGGCGCCAGATTAGTAGCAACCAACGTGGACCTGCACACAGATACAAATAACTTTGCTCCCAACGAGTACAGAGAGGTTGTCAATCCCTCCGGCCTTGTAGTTCACAAAGGATTAAAAGCAATGATAGTAGTGATAGATAGTTTTTGCAATAGTAAGTAAATAGAGAAAAGTAAATAGTGGATGTGATCAATGATGGTAATATGGACCGGAGTCTCATGATGTTCACTAGTGATGTATCTCTCCCAAAAGACGATAAAACAGCTATGTGAGGTAAACAAATTACAGCTGGGCAATTGACAGGACCACGAACGCAAACAAATGCTGACTACATTGCAAGAAAGGTTGAGGTTCAAAGCACGGGCGGTACGCCAAAGTAAGTAGACCGAAATCCATCAATATCTACTACTAATCATCCACCTTGAGATATCTATCCAGAACATCTCGCTGGTATTAAGTTGCGAGTCCCACCCATAGTGTAAACTCAATGCAACAGACAACTGCATTAAAAGAACTTTGCGTAAAGTAAACAATCCTTGTACCCGCGGGCACAAGCACCGTTGTTTTCCCCCTTGTGGCAACAGCACATCCCCTAAACTCATGTTTCTGCCACTCAAGCTAGTCATCGAGGGGCATGAACCCACAATCGAGCATAACGTTCCCTCTTGGAGTCACTACCTATTACTCGGCCAAAGCAATAAATAACAACGGAGAACATGCAAGAATTACTTATGAACTAAAATATAAAAGAGGTGAATCAAATATATTACTCAAGATCAATTTGAACATAATCTCATAATCCATCGGATCCCAGCAAACTCAACATAGCAACAGCATAAGGACTACATAGGTGCCTCGATCATGTAGGGCAGCTCACGAGGACTAATTAGTGAAGCACAAGAACGGGAGGAGAACATCACATAGCTACTGGTCATGGACTCATGGTCCAAGGGAGACTACTCACGAGTCATCCGGGAGGCGTCCATGGTGGTGGAGAAGCTCCCGGTGGTGATCCTCCCCTCCGGCAGGGTGCCGGGAAGAGTTCCTGGTGCTCCCGATCTTGGAAGCGGCGGCGGCGGTGGAACAGAGATGGGATCGCGAAAAGAGTTCCTGTTCTGAGGGTTTCGGAGGTCCCTCTAAATATATGCCAAAGGGGGGCACCGGACGGGCTTC